>CM061135.1:129208864-129889871 GCA_030789695.1 Scilla litardierei | reverse complement strand
GTGGCTGTACTGATTGTTACCTTTGTTGTGAGTGTTAGATTGAACCCATGAGAGCGCAGGTGGAATTTCAGGTCCAGCTGCTAACTCAAGTAGTTCGACCCATCGGCCTTCAGTACCGAGAAATCAACATTAGCAAGTCTGGTCATCTGTGCAATCTTATGGAATCTAGACGACTGTCGATGAAGGATGCCTTTTACGCTCCCCGTTGAGAAGAACAAGATCATCTTAAAATGACGTTAGGGGTGAACTCCTCCTTGAGAGCCGTCGTCTTTTTCCTTCGAACAGATTCGTGCTGATAACGTGTTATGACGAGAAAGCGTAGGGTAAAAGGTGCAGGGGGTTAGGAGCCCACTGCCCTCGTATATATATCATTTAATGGTGGATGGAGACCCAAAGGGCCCAATGGGCATTTAAATTTTTTTAATTAATATGTCTGTTCCGAGCCCAGGTCCATGCTGACATGGGCCTCGGGCCGGGCTTGGGCCGGGCTTCCAGCCCTCGGCCAGCCACCGGGCCGGGCCGGCCGGCCCTATGACGACGCCCGCACATGTCAGTCCGACTTCGAGTATGCAACGGCATCAAACATTCACAGAGCGGTGCTCGCTAGGGTTCCTCTGCTTTTAAACGCCCCAAATCCTCGAATCTTTATCTCCAATCAGAAAATTTCCAAGAAAAAAAAACAAAAAGAAACCCAGCCATGAACGAGAGCTTCCAGGACCGCGTGAAGAGGCTCTTCGGAACGAATCTCTTCGAGACCGTCCCTAAGAGCTCTTTCCCGACCTCGTCGTGGTCCGTCGCCGTCGGCGAGGTCGAGCGCCAGGAGTGGATCCGCGACCGAGGGGATCGGCACGACAGGGAGGACGATCCTTGCTCGTCGGCGTTCTACGACAAACACGGCTGCTTGTATAAGAATCGGAAGAGCAAGAGGGACAAGCAGCGGGAGTTCGAGGGCGATCTGGGCGACGATGAGGCGGAGGACGAGGAGGACGAGAGGGAGAAGGGAGGTCAGTTTGGTGATGCTGATAGAGAGGAGGAGGAGATTCGGTCTTCGGTCGGGCGAGATCCAACCCTAGATAACGAGGTTTGTGTCTTTTTTTCGAAATTTGCATGCCTTTTGTGTCTATTTATTTTGATTTTTGTTTTGAAATACGTCGAGATTGGACTGATTAGTATCCCCCAATCATGAAGTGCTGCAATGTCTTTTAACTTAAATGTAGTTGCTTTCTAGTGGGTTGTCATAGCCATGTCTTCCCTAGATTGATGTGGAATTGTGTCTAATATTGATTGTTCTGCCAGCTTTTAAAATTGTCTTGATTTAGGGTTTTGTTTCCACTGGGAAATAATTTGTATGTATTTCCCCCCTATGTATCATGTTATTTTGTTTGGAAACAAGGAAAAATTGCATGGATAAATAGTACCACATAATTGTATGGCAGTTGCATAACTAAAAATTGTAGGTTTAGTGAGTTATTTTGCAGTTAAAAGAGATATATGTGCTGGTGGAAGCTGATTTGAGTTGCTTTTATCTTTTGTTACTATTGTGTAATGCAGTAATGGTGTCTCCAAAATGATTTAGTGGTTGTTACCACTCAAGGCTTAAATTGAAGATTAAGGAATATGATTATCAAATTGTACATGGCATGGAAGGTGGAAGTGAATGTTGTGGCTTTTATAGGGATCTAGTGCATATGGGGGATGATCATTGTAAGATGATGATCTGTTAGTGAATAAAATAGAAGAGAGGGAGCTAGGAATATATCAAGGGTTGACAGACATTTTCAAACTAAGAAGATTTGAGAATTATGAAACTTGTGACCATGTGTTGCTTCTTGTAATGCTCGATTGATTTTGTTTTTCATAAGCATGGATTCCTGTTTTTCATTTTTGAGATAAGTCTCTTGCGTGTGCATTTTGCAGCTTCGACCATAGGAGAATTTGTGAAGCGTAAGCTTTGCAGCATTGTCCTTGGTTTAATATCTCATTCTTGCATATCCATGACTATCATGCTTCCTAATCTTACAGCATTGTCCTTGGTTTAATATCCATCCTCGCTCATGCTCCTATACACCCCTAGTCCAGTCCTTAATATTCTTACTAAATGATATGCCCTCTTTGTTTGTATTATAGAAGTCTACTTCCAGTGCAACACATTAGTTTTTCCTGAGTTCTTTTGCTTGAAATTTGCTTTCCTATTTACCTAGGTTTGAGATATTGGTTTTGATCTGGGTATCCACGGATGATTTGAAGTATTGGTATCGGATGTATTGGAAGTATTATGCGATGCATATTGGAAGTATCAGACTTATTGGTATCTTTACAAATCGGTGAACATGATTGTTATCTACATGTCATCTCTATTATATGGGATACTATCTTCTCTTTTTCTAGTACACTCCATTGACATATTATTTTCGAATTATCTAAATCAATTGGTTCAGCTTTGATTTTTTGTTTTAGAGTTTAATATATTAGCCACATGCTTTAGTCAAAACAGCATGATACCGTACATCTTGCAACACTTGAAGAGTTTCACTTGGTATTGATAAAGAATGATTTGTTTTTGTCCCTGCTACAACTTTGAACCGAAATTGCCAATATGTATTAACTCTTTGAACTTTTGTTGACAGTTGAATAATTTTTTTAATAGTTATATCAAATATAGTAGAATTTCAAATTTTGATTATTCAAATCTTGGATCTCTTCTTATATTAGTGTTTTTATTTACTATCGAGCATATAAGTCAGTTTCGGATGGATCATAATGACATGATTGAAATCGATGTAGATGATATGAATCAACAATCAACATTGGCCGAGATGTCAGACCTTGCTATTTATGAATTTTTAATTGTATTTTCCAGTATTGTGCATGATCTTTGTTTCTGTAGCCTAGTCTATAACTGCTAATTGTACAATGGGACCAATTTATAGTTGTCAATAATAAAATCGATTTTATAGATATATACTTCTACAATGTTCTACAACTCTCAACATGGTTCATGTATTTGGTGATATTTATACTTGCATAGGTGTATCAACTAACCATAAGATAGGGTTAGGTAGGGAGGAGGAGGAGGATTTAGACTATAAGTGGTCTTTTATATTGTGGTGGCTGATTTTTTTGTAAGCTTCTATGGATTTCATCCATCCCTCCCCCCATCCCCCCATCCCCCCAACCTCAAAATAAAACCAACCCAATCTTATTGATATAATGCAATCCGTCTGGTAAAGACTTTTATATATGTTTATGATGTAGAGAGTGATATGCAGAACTGAATGATGTAAGCCGAAGAGTTTTTTTAATTTGATGAATTTGTAGAAAAGAATTAGATTGCTCGAGAGCAATAGCTCTTCATGTTTATATGACATGTCTGTATGTTCAAGTAAACCGAATAGGCTTGGTTGAATATTTGGTCTTAGTCACAAGGGGTTCAGAAGAACAAAGTTAATTGGGAACAAATTTTGCTCAAGCTAGTTAAGAGGAACAACTGTATAACTGAATATTTGCATCGCCCAAACAATTGGAAATTTGTGAATTTCAAGTTGAAGTGGTAGTTTCTTCTGTTATATAATATTATAATCACACATGTGAAAGGGAGGAAAACCATATTAGCAGCATAGCCCCTTGGATTGTCCAACTGAACTTAACTTGTGTGAGATATTTTATTTAAAAATGTTTACGTTATAATTAATTTTGGTTATTAATGTTCATTATTTATGTCTCTCTGTGGACAGGTGGGTGGGTGGTGGTGTGTGTGTGCTTTTACTTGTCTTTTTTACTTTGTTGGGTGGGTGTTTGGGGTTCAATTTCTAGCTAATTGTTGATGATTATATTAATGTCTCTCTCTTTTCTTTGGTATATTTTACTAGATGCATCTAATAAATATGGTCCCCTCAATGTGCATCTGTTTACTTGGGTCTATTTTATAGATGCATCATATGATCACCTCATCGCAACTCATAGAAATACATTCACTTGACATTTTCATAGAAAGTCGTTCTAGCAATATTAATTTTTTTATGTGGTGTTTTCTGTCGTAAATGCAAAAGTACTTTATTTTACTGTGGGTATGCAACTTTGGATGGACATAGACATGCTTATGGCTATGAAATACTGGATGGACACATAGATGCTCATCCAGAGACTATCTGACACAACATTGATGCACAACAATGCTTCAAAATACAAGCATCACAGAAGTATCGTGTCCGATACGTGTCCCATGTGTCTGTCATAGGTAGAGCCTAGCGACTTGCCCAATGGTGGAAATCTTTTGCTAATTGTTTTTTAGAGTTTTTATTTCTTTTCCGCTCTATTTGCTTCATTATAAGATCTGCTTTTCCATCTAAATTAACCAGCCATTGTCTTGTTCTTAATACATTTTGATGGTTTCCAAGGAATTCCAATCTTTAGATGGCAACGTCACCATTTGAATTTTTACAGTTAATTTCCAAAATTACATATCGGCTGCTTCATGTGATTGAAATTTCTAACCTTCCAGGAAGAGGAGGATGAAAATGACAAAGCAGCTCTATGCAGAGAAAATACTGGCGACCGTGTTTACATGAAGGATGTCAAGAATCAAGGCCCTTACATGTACTGCCATGCTGTAGTTCCCGATTTCCTCGATGACCCATCTGATGACGCCCCCTATTTCAATAGGGATCCACGCGCTGATCAATGCGCCGCAGGTACGAGGATTAAAGAAGACATGAATGCTGCTGTAAGCTGCCCTCCTCTGCCACACCGCAAGAGCACCGGGCCCTCCGGCAAGTTGCCGGTAAAGATATCCGAGAATGACGTCAGTGTAAAGCCTATTTTGAAAAGGAAGGAGGCTCAGGTCGACCCAAAGCCAAAGAAACGAGTCAGATTTGATCCCGAGTATATAAATGACCATGATGAGGTTTCTGAAGAACCCCACGATGTCCCTATGCTCCGTAAATCTCTGGAGACTCCAGCATCTGAAGAATCTGCTGGTATTCCTGACTACCTGAGGAATCCTTCAAAATACACGTGTTACTCTTTCGACTTGTCGGAGGGCGGTGATGAAGATTTCCGGAACTTGGTGAAGAGATATGAGCCGGATGATTTACAGCCTGAATATCCTGTAGAGCTTCCTAAGTCTGTAACCTTTACGCCTCGCAAGAAGTCTGTTGACGCAGTGACCGTGGATGATATCCCCATGAACCCCCAGGAACAAGGTGCAGCTTCGGGGTGCTGTGGGGGCATGGCAGCAGGGGAGGCAAATGAAAGTGGTGCTTGTGAAATGGATGAAGATGATGGAGAAGGCCCATCGGCTGACGCAAATATCGGTACCCGTAGAGGCCGGCAATATCGACCAAAGTCATCATCAGATGATTCTAGCTAACTGATCCAGTGGGATTTGGAAACTGTCTTGTGGAGACGATCACACGACATGGCTTATATTATTATGAATTATGCAATGATCAACTGTCATGCTTAGTAGCAGTGAATGCGAACAGGATTGAAATATGAATCCTCTTCTTTGTATCTCTCTTCGGCAGTACGCGGCTGCTTTGTCATGGATTGGTTTGAGTGTCGAGTGTTATTTTCGGTGAAGGGGTTCGAGTTGAAACGACAATTGATATGAACATGTGAGAATTTGTAATTGTAAACAGCAACGTACAGAACATCATAATTCTCGGATGTAAACAATCAGATGATACTCACACCAAAGAGCACAATGAAAGATAAGCATTGTTATGACTTTCTGGTATATATTTTTGTATCTTCCCATTTTTCTCAATAACTCGGAACTATAAAAGCAGAAGGCCAATCTTTAACACTATAAACCCTGATATCTGCATGCTCATATATCCATCTGTAGGTTGTTACTCTGAAAAACAATAGAAAGAAGAAGAAGCTGTACATCAAGCCAACAGGTCTGAAAATTGCTCGGTTGTGAAAGGCAGCTGCAGAAATCCGATCTCCTGCAGGAGTCGATCACTGATCTCTACGACTGGCTACAGCTTATCAGCGATTCTTCCAAGCGCATCCGCTACTCTGCTGAGAACGCCAAGCAAGCCATCGGTCTGCTCCTTTCTCTGCACCCTGTCCAGTTGATTGTTCACATTTTGAGCTTCCAACTGGGCTGTCAGCATTCTGCTGTTGCTCTCGAGCACATCGATCAGCCGACTCTGCAGGCTCGCATCCGCATACCCATCTTGCGACATCCTTCTTCGCTTGCGCGCTTCTGGGGATGATGAGGCCTCCTTGTTCTCTGGGTTTTCTGCTGGTTGTTTACCTCTCTGTATGCCTGATGGTTGTCGTTCTGTATATAAGAGAATTAGGAAAAATTGTGTCAACGAGACGGTACTTGGCAAATACCGATGATATGCTGCAATCCCCTTCAGATCTCAAGAGAGGAATGGCGTGTAAGAACTTTTGAAAGACCTCGAAGCTTAAATTTTCACATCATTTCCATTGTTTTCGAACTATTATCCCTAGCTAATGCATGTATTAAATTTTATATATCCTGCTGTTCCCCCTGATATCTTATCGATGGCTTATTATTTCTGTAAATGATATTTGGGCTGAGCCTACCGTAGCTGGGACCTAGCCAAAATTGACAGCGGGGGCCTACCGCGTCCAAATCTAAAAGCTACACGTGCTCTTAGGGACAGCCCGCAAGCATCTTGTGAGGTTAGCCCGACCAATCTACCGATACATTTCTGCAAGATAGACATGCACTCGCTGACTCAGGTCGGCAAGCAAGATCCGCACAAGGACGACCTTAGGGTATACACCCGAGGTCGGCTCCTTCAGAGGCAACGATATACAAGGATGATATTAGCAGTACACGCCCGAGGTTTACTCTTTCAATAGCATCACATCGAAAATCTACCCATTTGGCGAGATCGGCCAATCACAACCATCCCGCACAATTAGGAAGCACGATTCTCTACAGACATTCATCCCTATCTCTCCATGCAATTGCGAGCGGATGTCATTCAAATCCATCGACCAGCTCGCAAAGCAGCCTGCCCGATCTTTGGGAGGCGGTTATCCCAGAAGGTCCAAGATCCTTATAACTCCGCGTCTGTTACAATGGCATTACAATGGCAGATCTGGGACTCCTAACTCTGCCTAATGTGACAAAATTACCACCATCTCTACATAAACATCAAACAACCTCATCAGCAGGTACACAATCTCGTATGCCAAAACCTACCACATACCTCTTTTCTTTCTGCTTGATCTAACTTACGCATCGGAGTGGACTTGGAGCTCCACCTTTCGATACTCTGATGCTCTTCTCTCTCTTTTAGGCACCGGAGAAGGAGGTTGGCCCGACGAAATCCTGATCAGGCTCCCTGTTGTGAATTTCACACATATAAATTTGGCGCTAGAGGAATGGCCTTGTGCAGAACTCTTGTTGCATAGGCTCTCAACTCAGCTTCCACTTCAGCATCTTTTTCAGCATCATCCTTTCCAATGGCGAATGGTAGAAAGAACGCTGGTGGTGAGCCCATCGTTGCGGCTGAAATAACCCATACCATAGAGGGCGTCCAACCTGCTGGTGGCCCGGCTCCACAAGTTCATGTCGTCCCCATAGCGGCTGATTTCCAAGCTCTCGTGGTGAAGCTCCGCGAGATGCGAGAAAATGAGGACCGAAAATTCAAACATACCGACGCTCTGCAAGAGATACCATGGATCTGGCCTGTGAAAGGATATACAATGCCTCATTGGAGAGTTTTAGCCATGAGACACCTTCCTTCAAGAGGGAGCACATTGAAGACGAAGACGCTGGGAAGACACAGAGCTCCAATAGCGACAAAAGGTCAGAGAGCGATGATCGAGAGCATCGCAAGAACAAGCTGAAGGCTTCCACTAGCCGATACCCCTAAGGTGCTATGACCACCATGGACGAGGATCTACACACCTATCTGCAAGGAAAGAAAGACGAAAACGTGTTGAGTATAACATTCGATGAGCTCTTGTTTGATGCGAACAAACCCTGCCAAGCTCAATAAAGAATTCTACACTTTAAAGAAGTTATGCATTCTTCTACCTGCCAAAGACCCCAGCCCAGGCTAGGGCCCGCTAAGACCCAATGGTTCAGGCATCGAGACCTGAGGGTCCAACATCGACCCCTAGCACTCGACTCAGGTCGTGCTACATCCAAACAAGGCCCATGCTCAAGATGGGGTGATCTAGGAGAATATTACATATTTTGTCCCCCCCCCCATTTATGTGCATTTTGTGTATATATTGTATTCATTTTGGCTTTGCTACGTGCATTTTGATAAGATCATCTAATTTTGGAGATTATTGTCTAATTATGCACAAACTATCATATTTATGGCTTGTTGTTGTCTTCTTTTAATTTTCAGGTGAAGAAGGCAATTGTCCGAGTTTTAACAACTATTTTTCCATATTTTTCTAAGCTCTAGGCCATTTTCTATATTTTTTGGATGGCAACAGCTAATAGTGCCCAGTACAGGGCTGGAAGCTGAGCTTCAGGCGCCTGATCCTCTTCCAGACGGCTGAGCCAGTCGGCACCCAAACCATTTACGTCGATTGTCCCAAGCCCCTGATGGAGATCAGCTAGGCATTTGACTGCCCATCACATGATACTTAGGACACCCCAGACGCATGTGCCACTGCACCAGGCGGCTGGCAGACTCGACCAATGTTTGATACATCAAGCATCTGGAGCCACTACACCAGGCGGCTGGCAGACTTGATTTCTGGTCATTTCTGGCGATTTTCCAGCCGAACCTAGTACATTTTAACAGTTGGATCTTGTAAATAAGGGACATGATTTAAATGGGGTTTGGGTAGTATAAATAGGAATCCTTAGGGCTTAATGTAAGAATCTTTGGAGGATCTAAAACTTTGAAAGGCCATTGGAGGCTAGGGTTTGGATGAGCTCAAGAGAGGGTTTGAAGGCTTCTTCTTCTTCAACGCCTGCAAGATCTGACACACACACACACACACACACACACACACAAAAGAGGGATCAAATAACCACCCAAAAAACCCTAACAAAAAGTCTATGCCCCCTCTATTTTTACGGAAGGTCTGAACTGTTCATCTTGATATCCACCCTCGAAAACACAGACTCACCAATTTTCAGCCCGATCCCATGTATTTTACCCGTTCATCAACTCTTCACAAAAGTTTTGTTCATGCGAAACCGTTAAATTTGGGTCGGATGGATGAAGGAGCAAAACACATGTGATCGGGATGAAAATTGGTGGGTCCGGGTTTTAGAGGGTGAAGATCAAGATGAACGGTTCGGATCTTTCGAAAAGATAGGGGGTCACAGACTTTTTCTAGGGGGTTTTTTAGGGTTATTTTTGGGGGTTATTTGATCCCTCATCATATTTTTTTGGAAGTTAGGTGTGTATCTGTATTAATATAAAAACATATGACTATACAAGTAAAATTAAGGGAGGGTAAGGAGGGCATAAAGAGAGGGAGGGGATAGGGCACAAGCACCGTCACCCACCACTAACCAAGTCCAATCTGTCCATCCATAATGAGGCAAAGAATATAGTGTTGAATATTGGACTCCCCGGATTTGGTTTTGGATGATGAGCAAACATAAATAATTCATGAACTAACAATTTGTGAGCGCAGTATTGGAGATCGTCGCCAATTTCACGAGAATATTCAAAGCGACATCTCAACACTTCCAAAAGCTCCTATTCAAGCCTAAAGCTTCGTTGAAGCTCCTGCAACGCTTTGGAAGTTATGAAGATTCAATCGAAGCTCTCAAAGACCGTTTATTAAGGTTTTATTTATAGTCTTTTAGTTTCGATTGATAGAATGTTAAGCCTTGAGTATATCTTACGTTTCTATCTTCATTACGCTCATTTCGTAGCTCTAGGATCCTTGCACAAGTTCATTCTAACTTCCTCGAAGCGTCGCGCTTCGATTCGGACTTTGTTGTGCATGTTAGTTGGTACAAGAACAAGTACTGACCGACTAGATGGTGATCTAGTCGGTCGGCAACTGTTCTTGGACCGACTAGTTTGATTCCTTAATTTCTTGGACTTTACTGTTTACAGTTAGTCGGTCTACGTTGACTCACCGACCGACTAGTTTGTGAACTAGTCGGTCAGTGATACTTCTTTGACCGACTAGTTGAGACTTACTGTTCACTCTAAAATTCTCCTAAGCTACTGTTTACCGTTAGTCGGTCTAAGAACGTTTGATGACCGACTAGTTGACAATCTAGTCGGTCAACTTTTGTTCTTGGACCGACTAAGTCAACTTGCCTTCAGACTAAGTTGTTTTGCCTCTTAGTCGGTCTACGTTCATTGGATGACCGACTAGTTGTGAAACTAGTCGGTCAGACAGTGTTCTTGGACCGACTAGATTTCTAGGTCTGAAATTCTCTTTCTTCTCAGATCTACTCTTAGTCGGTCCACGTTGTTTGGCTGACCGACTAGTTGATGAACTAGTCGGTCAGTGAGTGTTCTTTGACCGACTAATTCTCCCAGATTTCTTTCCGTTGGAGAATGACCTAACTTGTGTTTTTGGGTTCCTATAAATACGAACCTAGGTCATTTCTATCTAGGTAAGAGCTTCTATTCAGATATTCATTGAGATCAAAAGAGATAGCTATTCTCCCTCAAATCTAAAGCTCTCTTCCTCACAAGAAACCCATTCTCTCTCATTTCTAGATCTAGAGAGAAGCTTGTTCTTGGTGAGCTCTTCAAGCTATTGCTTGATTCAAGTTTCCAAATCATCCCTAGGTACCCATTGCTGCTCATTTCCTTGGTGCTAGGGTTTGGTAACTTCATCTTCCTCAAATCCTTCATTCCACCTATTGGGTAAGAAAAACTCAAGGTATATGATTTTGTGGTAAGCTTGTTTATTTCATATTAAACTCTTTAATATTGCTTTGTGTTTCTCTCGGTTGTGAGAGAAGGTTGTGATCCCGGGTTGTGGGATTCACTTTGCCATTGCATGTATGATTTGATCTTGTGAAGGTTTTTCACAAGATATTCATAGTGGAAATCTTGAGTTAGGGTCTCTAACTCAAGTATCCGGAGGGGATCCGGGTGGTTGGGACGTAGGATCACCGGGAACAAGTCGGGGAGACTTGGGTGGATCCGAACCCATTAACATCGTTTGTTAGCATTGTTAATTTCGTTGTCGTCATTCAATTTAAGCTTCCGCAAATTGATTTGGTAGTTGATTGCAATTTAATTTGGAATTATACTCCTTATTATTTTAAAGTACTATTCACCCCCCCTCTAGTACTTGTGCAGTAGCTGGTAGGGCATTACATTTGGTATCAAAGCCAGATACTCAGCTATGTCTGCCAACGACAACAAGACCGTGCCTCCACCTTCCAACTACGACACCTTCAGGAACCGTGAAGGAGCGTCATCGGTGATGGAAGGACATTCCTCTACAAGGCCTCCATTCTTCAACGGTACCAACTACGGGTACTGGAAATGTCGGATGGAAACCTTCCTCCGAAGTGCATCTTTATGGAAGACTACAATGAAGGAGTACATCGAGCCCGAAGAAGAAGATTTTGAGAAATGGACTACCGCGGAGGTCGCCGCGGAGGTAAGCAATGCCAAGGCAATGAACGCCTTGCAATGCGCATTGGAGCCCGAGGACTTCAATAAGATATGCACATGTAAGAGTGCATATCAAATTTGGAACTCTCTCCTCATACTACATGAAGGGACGAGTCGGGTAAGAGACTCTAAACTCGTTGTCGTAACCAAAGATTACGAAATGTTTCATATGCAACAGGGCGAGAAGATGAAAGAATATTACGCTCGCTTCGTTGACATAATAAACGAGTTAGAGGCCCTCGGCAAGATCTACACTCAAAAGGAGAAGTGCTTAAAGCTTATTGAAGGACTTCCCTCTTCTTGGGAAAAACGTACCTTCGCCATCGAGGAAGGTAATGACATGAACAAATATACCGTAGTTCAACTAATGGGTACTTTGATGTCATACGAGGTACGCAAAGATAGCAAGGTGAAGCTACAAGAAAAGATGAAGTCATATTTGAACTTAGATGCGCCTAAGAAAAAGGCGATTGCATTCAAGGCGGCTTCATCCACATCTTCCGATGATGAAGACTCGGAAAACGAGTTGGACTTGGAGTCCATGGCACTCATGGCCAAGAAGTTCAACCGTTTCTTCCGGAAAGGTAACTTCAAGACCAAAGGTAAATTTGGTTCTTCTAACGCCTCTTCCTCTCCTTTGTGTTTCAAGTGCAATAAGCCAGGACACATGAAAGCGGAGTGTCCTCTCAACAAACAAAAGGAGAAGTGGAAGGCGCCAAAATTCGATAAGTCCAAGAAATACAAAAAGGGGTACAAGAAAGGACTTGTCGGAGCAACATTCACCGACTCCGAGGATTCCTCAAGCGGAGAGTCGGATGATGAGAAAGTGGAGCAAGCACATATGTGCTTCATGGCAAGAGAGGAGAACGATCAAGGATCCTCCTCTTCCGATGATAGTAATGACGAAAGCGATGAGGTAACGATGGATGATCTTAGAAATGCTAACTCTCAACTTTGGTCAAAATACACTAAGTTAGTAAATAGATATACTAAGGTAAAAGATGACCTAGCTAGCATTCAAACATCGCCTAAGAATATCATCACCAACAACGACACCGTTGTTGAAGAGTTAAGAAATGAGATTGTGAATCTCAAATCTAAACTCGAACATGTTAGCATTGAGGATGCGGAAGAACATAAGATAGCGGATTTAACTTCTCAAAACTCAACTTTGAGTATTGAGAACGAGAATCTTAAATCTCGTGTTTATGTGCTCACATCGCAAGTATCCACTTTAGATACTTCAATGCGTTCTCTCAAAGAGAATTATGAGAACACATTAGGCCGAATCAATAGATTCAATAAAGGTAAGGACCATTTGGATAAAATCCTAAGTGACTTACTTCCGGCCAATCACCACATTGGTTTGGGGTATACGATGGGATGTCCATCCAAAGCGGCCACTACCTTTGTTAGGCCAACTTCCGGTGACTCTACGAGTGGTAGCAAACACTCTATTGGTAGTTCATCTACCAATGGTGCTTCCACCTCGTCCACACCCTCTTTCGGAAAGAAACCCACTATGGGTGGACATCCAAAGAAGGGCCATGCTTATATGTACACAAATACCATGCCACGTAGGAACACACGTCCTACTCCACCATCTCACACATATGATGATTTTTATGCAACACATTCTCGGGCACGTGCACACCATGTGAGACACCCTCACGCACGTGTTCCCACACATGCATATGTTCACCCACCGCATCATATGAATAATTCTCGTCGTGCACCATTCCATCATGTCCCGTATGCCTATCCACAACATGCATCACGTAGAAATCAACGTCGCATGCATGCACCCAATAGGATGATGGCTCCCAAAATATTCACTATTTGGAGCCCAAAGGACACAAGCATGGACGAAAAACAAATGTACATGAATGCTTATTTTTCGGATGTTGTGCATAGTAAGAATTATGTGGGGAAGTCTAAGTCCACTTGGACTTGGCTTCCAAAGGTCTAATCCCTTGGACCCAATGACCTTGGGTACCATGATATGAAAGTGTCTATCTTTAGGTACTCAAGGAAAAGAAAAAGGGAAGGAGCAACAAATTTAAATTTAGCTCCAAAGGGAATTGGATACTCGATAGCGGGTGTTCAAAACACATGACGGGTGACGCTCGATTGCTCTCCGGAGTGGTTCCCATTGCGAATGGAAACCGCGTCGTATTTGGAGGCAACGAGAGCGGAACCATCATAGGTGTTGGTAAAGTCGGTAACCCCTCTAAACCCCTAATTAGTGATGTTTATCTTGTTAGTGGTTTAAATCATAATCTTATTTCAATAAGTCAACTCTGTGACAAAGGTTACAAAGTTAGCTTTGCGAAAGGATTGTGTCATATTTTAAGAAAGGATAATGAAAAATTATTATTTTCCGGAACTCGTCGTAAAGACATTTATATTTTGAATCTTCCTAAGTCATATGAACAATGTCTCGTTGCCAACACAAGTGAACAACACTTATGGCATCGACGCTTTGTACATGTGAACTTTGGAACACTATATAAGCTTTCAAAATTGAATTCCATTAAAGGTTTTCCGAAGCTTGTTTTTGAAAAGAAAAGTTTTTGTGATTGTTGTCAACGCGGCAAGCTTCCTAAATCTTCATTTAAACCTAAGAAAAGCATCTCTACTAAACGGCCACTAGAGCTATTACATCTAGATTTATTTGGGCCAACTAGAGTAGCTTCCTTAGGAAATGCAAGGTATGGACTTGTCATCGTAGATGACTATTCAAGATTTACTTGGGTATTTTCATTGTGTAATAAAAATGAAGCTTTTGAAAACTTCACAATTTTTGTTAAGAAAGTACAAAATCTCTTAGGAACCACCATTGTCACTATTCGTAGTGATCATGGAGGTGAATTTGAGAATGAGTCTTTTGAGACATTTTGTGATGAAGTTGGTATTACTCACACCTTCTCTTTCCCTCGTGCACCTCCTCAAAATGGTGTAGTTGAGAGAAAGAATAGGACGCTAGTGGAGTGTGCTCGCACTATGCTTGATGATAGCCAACTTGGCCATCAATTTTGGGCGAAAGCGGTACACACCGCTTGCTATGTGTTTAATAGAATACTTTTGAGGCCCGGCACTAAACAAACTTGTTATGAATTGTTGTTTGGTAGGTTGCCTCAAGTTAAACATTTTCGTGTTTTTGGTTCGAAATGTTTTATTAAGAACACATATGGTAGTTTGGACAAATTCGATCCAAGATCCGATGAGGGGATTTTTGTTGGATATTCTACGCGTAGCAAAGCCTACCGGATATTCAACAAACGAACCTCAACGATCGAGGAATCGCTTCATGTCTCATTTAATGAAGGATTTGTTCCAACTAGAATATCAAATGATAATGATTCTATGGATGTTTTATGTGATTCGTTTGATAATTCTAAGTCTAATGATTCTATTGATTCTATTGAGACTAATCCAACTAATGAAGTTGTTGAGAATGTTCCTAGTGATCAAGGTATTCCCAAACGGCTTCATTCGGTTCGTGACCATCCTCATGAGCAAGTCATTGGCAATATCTATGATAGTGTCAAGACGAGATCGCAAGTTCACCACTTCGCAAATTGTGCCTTTGCCTCATCGATAGAGCCAAAGAATATTAATGAAGCATGCGAAGATAGCGCTTGGATCTTAGCCATGGAGGAGGAGCTCATTCAATTCGAGAGGAATGAAGTTTGGGAGCTTGTTCCATTGCCATCGAAGAACCACACCGTCATAGGGACAAAGTGGATCTTCAAGAACAAAACCGACGAAAACCAAGTCGTCGTCCGGAACAAAGCTCGGTTAGTAGCTCAAGGCTATCGTCAAGAGGAAGGTATCGATTTCGAAGAATCTTTCGCTCCGGTAGCTAGATTAGAATCAATTAGATTACTTTTGTCTTTTGCATGCCATAAGAATTTTAAATTATTTCAAATGGATGTTAAAAGTGCATTTTTAAACGGAGATGTCGTTGAGGAAGTTTACGTTTCTCAACCTCCGGGCTTCATAAATGAAAAATTTCCAAATCACATTTTTAAACTAAAGAAAACTCTTTATGGTTTGAGACAAGCTCCTCGAGCTTGGTATGATCGCCTAAAGAATTTTCTTTTGGATTTGAATTTTAAAATGGGCGAAGCCGATTCAACACTTTTTATTAAGCATGCGAATAATGATATTTTATTAGTTCAAATTTATGTTGATGATATCATTTTCGGTGCTACTAACTTCGCTCTTTGCGAAGAGTTTTCTAATGTGATGAAGGAACAATTTGAGATGAGCCACATGGGCGAACTCAAATATTTCTTAGGTCTCCAAATTCGCCAATTGAACGATGCAATCTTCATCCACCAAACGAAGTACACGGTGGAGTTGCTAAAGCGATTTGGAATGGAGAATGCCTCCGGGAAAAAGACTCCAATGAGCACGACTACGCATCTTGACAAGGATACGGGCGGTAAGGATGTAGACATTCGTCTATATCGAGGTATGATAGGTAGTTTGCTTTATCTTACCGCGAGTAGGCCCGATATTATGTTTGCCGTATGTATATGTGCTCGTTATCAGTCTCAACCTAAGGAGTCTCACTTAGTAGCGGTAAAGCGTATTTTTCGCTATCTAAGTTACACTTTAGATTTTGGATTACTTTATCCGAAATCTAGCACATATGAGTTAGTCTCATATAGTGACGCTGATTATGCGGGATGCAAATCCGACATGAAAAGTACTAGTGGCACTTGTCATTTTCTAGGAAATTCTCTTGTCTCTTGGTTTTCCAAGAAGCAAAATTCGGTATCACTTTCAACTACCGAGGCGGAATATATTGCCGCCGGTGCCGCTTGTGCCCAGGTTCTTTGGATGAGACACACATTGAAGGATTTTGGTATTCATTGTGATACTAGCCCTATCATGGTGGATAACCAAAGTGCTATTTGTCTTTCAAAGAATCCGGTGCACCATTCCCGATCGAAACACATAGATGTCCGACACCATTTCTTAGATGATCATGTTGCTAAAAAGGACATCATTTTAGTGTACGTTGAAACCCAAAAGCAAATCGCCGATATTTTCACGAAACCCCTAAAGGAGGACTCCTTTGTGCGGTTGCGTCGAGAATTGGGGATTATGGGTGAATCCGAGATATAGGATTCATATTTAAATTCAATCATCTTGCATGTTAATATATTTCGCGATATTTCATTCATGCTAGATTAATTGAATTTTTGGGAATTTTATGTGATTTATTTGAATTTATGATCGAATTCATATTTCAATGTCGTATTTAAGATTTCGACGTTTTATGGGGTAATTTAGATGACTAAAGAGTGAGTTAGGATGTTTCATCCAAGTGGTTTGTGAAGAGAAATCAAATTTCTACTTTTGGACTCTTCTAGTCGGTTTCAGTTCTCTTGTCAACCGACTAGATGCTCATCTAGTCGGTCAGCAAATGAACTCAGACCGACTAGATCAAGCAAATTTCCATCTCCTATCATTTTCTTTCGTTAGTCGGTCATAGTACACTTTCCGACCGACTAGATTGAAAACTAGTCGGTCAGTAGGTATACTGCGACCGACTAAATCTTGCCCTAAAAATCACTCTGTGCCTCTGTTTCGACTTAGTCGGTTCAAGCTCATTGACCGACCGACTAGATCGTAATCTAGTCGGTCAGTGCTTGAACTGTGACCGACTAAGTGTGTTAGGGCAGTTGAGTCTTTTCGTATCCCGACCGACTTATACTCATTCTTCATCCGACTAATCTCTCTATTAGTCGGTCTTCTCTTTTGCTCCAGCCCGAAAACCCCAAACCCCTATCGAGCCCCTTCGCATTCTCGTTGTCTCCGGCCATTTCTCCGGCCATCGCCGCCGTCCGCCGCCGTCGACTCCACCCCCTAGGTATCTTCCTCCCTCTCCTAGGTCGATTTCTTGCCCTAGGGTTCGATTTCTCCTCCTAGGTATTCTAGGGTTTGGTTTATTTTCGAATTTCTTGATTTCTAGGGTTGTTAGCTTGTAATCTCTAGGTTGCTTGTGATTTTCTTCGATTGATTGTGCTCGTAGTACTATGGCTAAGACTCGCATTCCGATCGCCTCTTCCGGGGCCTCTCCTATGACCGTAGAACAACCTTCGGACCCTAGGAATCCCCCGAAGCCTAAGCGTCGTGCCAAGTCTACCCAAGCCTCTCCTTCGTCGCCTCCTCTTAAGAAGCCTAGGACTGCCATAGTTAAACCCCGCAAATCCAAGACCAAAAAGCCTATTCTTCACACTCCGGCTACTCCTCCCGATTCCGACACTGATTTTATTCCTGAGGATGAGCCTACTAGGGAACCTACCCCACCTCCGAAGACCCGTAAGGCCAAGGGTAAAGCTCCTATGCCAGTTGGCGGTGTAGACATATCGTTGTGCCGCGATGACCCTCAGTGTCTCGCCGCGTACAACCGTATAGAACACTGTCCACTATTGTTGGAGCATTACGTTCAGTTCTCTGATTTTCTCGGCCTTGCTGATCTTCTCTCTTATAGTGGCCTTCTAGACTATCTCCGATACGACCCCAAGGCCAATCCCAAACCGTACCCTCGCCTCGTGAAATTGTTCTATGCCAATCGTGTTCGAGGCCAGTACGATGCCAGCCACTCCATTGAGACGACTGTCTTGGGAACTCCTATAGTTCTCACGGCAGAAATCTTGGGGGAGATCCTTGGTTGTGCGTCGTGTGGTCTCCTCCCCTCGGACATTTCCGTAGACGACATTTCTTCCTTGGATCAGTCTATTCTTTCTGAGATTTTCCAGGTTATCCCCTCTGCATTCATTGGTGTTCCATCGAAATCTTTTAAGCCGAATGCGTGGGTTCTTAACCTGATTTTGAAGTCGTGTCTCCTCCCTAAGTATGGATCCTCTTCACTCCCATCCCAGCCGTTCTTGAAACTCATATACGCTCTTTTCTTGGGGTGCGAGATTAATTGTTCTCGCGTGATACTCGATAAGATGGATTCTTTCGAGTGTATACGCAAGACCAATAAGTCTGCGCACATTCCATACCCCTGCTTGTTGACCCTCGTATTTCGTCATTTTCGAGTTCCTCTCCCTCCTGACGATGAGCGTCCTTTGGGTACGCCTCTGAACGCGACGGCCGTGAAGAAATCTCTATCGGCTCTTCGTCACGTGCAGAGGTCTACCGCATCTGCATCTCAGTCTACTCCGTCAGCTGCTGCAGCCCCCTCTCGTCCTGCTTCGTTGGACGATGTCGTACGCCTACTTCGTCAGCACGACTCCCGTTTGGCTCGTACTGAGGAGGTAGTCTGCCGTATGGCGCGTATGATGGGGATTGATCTTCCTCCGTCTGTGTCTGAGGCCGAGGAGATGGACGATGAGGAGCTTGACGAGCTTGTCACTTCTCTTGCCCGTGGCGATGAGGCCACTGCTGCTGCTGCTGCTGGTACTTCCACTTCTGCTCCTGGAGTTGCCACCTCTTCCGGTGTTCCAGAGCCATCTGCTGCAGCTCTTCAGCCTTCTGAGCCTGCTGCTGACCCAGTTTCCGAGCCTGCTCATGTATCTGCTGCTGCTGCTTCTGTCGAGACTCATGCTGCTGTTGAGCCTGTTGCTGAGATCTCCACTCCTGCCCCGACGATTCCATCTGTTGAGACACCTCTTCTCCCTGCAGAGCCTGAGTCCACTCCGTCGACTGGACCCACGGACGCTGCAGATCCAGCCTCCTCCTCGTGATCGTCTGTTCCGAGTACTCTCCACTGCATTCTGGATGATATATTTTAGTGAGAGTGTTTTGGGTTAGGATGGGGGTTGAGAGATGCTTTGATGTATTTTTTTGTGCTTTCTGGTTGTCGGTGTTGGATTTTATGATATGACGATGTTGATGATGATGATGTACTTTTTGTTGTTTATATAGATGATGTGTCTCACTTCATATGATGTACCTCATATATTCGATGTGATATCTTTTTGGATGTACTCATGTTGTCTATATATATATATATATGTTCATCATCGTTCACTTTGTCTTTTATTCGTCGTGCAAATTTTAATATTCGTTGAATATATTTGAAATGTGATTTCGTCGCTCGACGCATAAAAACTTGGTTAAATGGATTTAAATTCTGTAATTTTATAGAATTGTTTTCCATGCACAAAATTAACCAAGAATATTGAATATTGAAGAGTATGTTTCTTTATTCAAGAAATGAATAATTATTTGGTGTTTTTGATGATTTTGATTTTTTTTGATAATGGACATTTTGGCACACCTTGATTTGATTTCCACATTTTTTCCCCTTGGTGTCAAAATTAGTTCCATCGTCATTGTCTACGACTCCCGATGTTGGATTTTACATTTCCTAATTGTTGTCGTTGTATACCCCCCATTTTTGGGATAATGCCAAAGGGGGAGAGATAATGATAATAAATAGCGCAAATGAAAATTTAACTCAATATCCAAGAATCTAGTTTGATATGTTAGATTCAGGGGGAGTTAAGATACATATAAGGATTTTCAAAATCCGATATTTCGAAAACCGATTCTCTTTATTTATCTTACTCGTCTGCTTGATGCAATTCACATATATTCATTTTGGAATTAACGTGTCATCGATGCAGGGGGAGTAAGTATTTTACATTTGAATTATGATCTTTGATTATTATTTATGATTGGTTTGTCATCACCAAAAAGGGGGAGAATGTTGAATATTGGACTCCCCGGATTTGGTTTTGGATGATGAGCAAACATAAATAATTCATGAACTAACAATTTGTGAGCGCAGTATTGGAGATCGTCGCCAATTTCATGAGAATATTCAAATCGACATCTCAACACTTCCTAAAGCTCCTATTCAAGCCTAAAGCTTCGTTGAAGCTCCTGCAACGCTTTGGAAGTTATGAAGATACAATCGAAGCTCTCAAAGACCGTTTATTAAGGTTTTATTTATAGTCTTTTAGTTTCGATTGATAGAATGTTAAGCCTTGAGTATATCTTACGTTTCTATCTTCATTACGCTCATTTCGTAGCTCTAGGATCCTTGCACAAGTTCATTCTAACTTCCTCGAAGCGTCGCGCTTCGATTCGGACTTTGTTGTGCATGTTAGTTGGTACAAGAACAAGTACTGACCGACTAGATGGTGATCTAGTCGGTCGGCAACTGTTCTTGGACCGACTAGTTTGATTCCTTAATTTCTTGGACTTTACTGTTTACACTTAGTCGGTCTACGTTGACTCACCGACCGACTAGTTTGTGAACTAGTCGGTCAGTGATGCTTCTTTGACCGACTAGTTGAGACTTACTGTTCACTCTAAAATTCTCCTAAGCTACTGTTTACCGTTAGTCGGTCTAAGAACGTTTGATGACCGACTAGTTGACAATCTAGTCGGTCAACTTTTGTTCTTGGACCGACTAAGTCAACTTGCCTTCAGACTAAGTTGTTTTGCCTCTTAGTCGGTCTACGTTCATTGGATGACCGACTAGTTGTGAAACTAGTCGGTCAGACAGTGTTCTTGGACCGACTAGATTTCTAGGTCTGAAATTCTCTTTCTTCTCAGATCTACTCTTAGTCGGTCCACGTTGTTTGGCTGACCGACTAGTTGATGAACTAGTCGGTCAGTGAGTGTTCTTTGACCGACTAATTCTCCCAGATTTCTTTCCGTTGGAGAATGACCTAACTTGTGTTTTTGGGTTCCTATAAATACGAACCTAGGTCATTTCTATCTAGGTAAGAGCTTCTATTCAGATATTCATTGAGATCAAAAGAGATAGCTATTCTCCCTCAAATCTAAAGCTCTCTTCCTCACAAGAAACCCATTCTCTCTCATTTCTAGATCTAGAGAGAAGCTTGTTCTTGGTGAGCTCTTCAAGCTATTGCTTGATTCAAGTTTCCAAATCATCCCTAGGCACCCATTGCTGCTCATTTCCTTGGTGCTAGGGTTTGGTAACTTCATCTTCCTCAAATCCTTCATTCCACCTATTGGGTAAGAAAAACTCAAGGTATATGATTTTGTGGTAAGCTTGTTTATTTCATATTAAACTCTTTAATATTGCTTTGTGTTTCTCTCGGTTGTGAGAGAAGGTTGTGATCCCGGGTTGTGGGATTCACTTTGCCATTGCATGTATGATTTGATCTTGTGAAGGTTTTTCACAAGATATTCATAGCGGAAATCTTGAGTTAGGGTCTCTAACTCAAGTATCCGGAGGGGATCCGGGTGGTTGGGACGTAGGATCACCGGGAACAAGTCGGGGAGACTTGGGTGGATCCGAACCCATTAACATCGTTTGTTAGCATTGTTAATTTCGTTGTCGTCATTCAATTTAAGCTTCCGCAAATTAATTTGGTAGTTGATTGCAATTTAATTTGGAATTATACTCCTTATTATTTTAAAGTACTATTCACCCCCCCTCTAGTACTTGTGCAGTAGCTGGTAGGGCATTACATATAGAAGTATAGCAAACCCAAAGAGGAGACTGAAAAGGCGCATGAGACCAGAAAAAACGGGGGCTCAGTTTGGCGCCACATCAAAAAACCCCAATTGGCGTAGGGGACGCTATCGGGGGATAGTCTCTATCGACCTTGCGGAGTGCCAATCTAACATCCGCAACCATATCCTCAAAAAATCTTGGTCTTGGGGGAGCAAACCCCCTCAAAGATCCGCCTATTGCGCTCCTTCCAGATGTGCCAAACCATGTCAACCAAAGCAGTCCTGGCAAGAGAACCCAGGGAGTTGTGCTTGTTGAAAGCACAAGGAAATAGTACCCCACCTCAAGTATGTCACTAGGGGGTGCTCATCACCCCAAGTTTAAGGAAACACCTATGGAGGAGGTAACCCGAATAGCTGCACCCGAAGAATAGATGGTCAATGTATCATCCTCGCCGTCATCACAAAGGGTGCAGAGTGTAGGAATGGAAATATTGCAGTGCAGGGCGGGTATTTAACTACCCAAGCTTGCACCAGCTAATCAAAGTATCTCTGGTGAGAAGCTTTCCACGGAAAGCACGAAGCAGAGTAATAGCCATCTTTGGGATGTGCCCACGAAACTAGATGATTCTATGGTAAGGAAAGAGTGGCCTATAGGAGCTCGTTCCCTCCCACGCTTCACGATAGGTACAAGTGGGACTATGCCCCCAAGACCAGTGGTCCGCACCAGGTTGAACAGAGACCTGCTGTAGGAGGGGGCAGATATCAGAGATGGCAGGGTCTTCCACCCACCCATTAGCAGTCAGTAGTCACTGACACTCTTCAGGGAGTCGCCAGAGGGACGATGAAGGAATCCCGAAGAGGCCCGCAGGGCATGGTGTTATCATGCCAGAATAAAGTGGATGTCACATCCCTGATGTTGCGCCTGATAAGTTTCTGAGAGATTCTGCTGCAGTTGAGGATGAATTTCCAAGTACCAGAGTGTGTGGCCTTAGGCTTAGCAATATAAAAATTCCCACTGCCAATATGTCACATCCCTCCTCATATATATATATATATATATATATATATATATATATATATATATATATATACACTAGTCATTACCCGTGCCCATAGGGCATGGTTTATTTAATGGCTGAGTCCCCCCCCCCCCCAAATTTCAAGTTCCCCAAAATTTCAAGTTTTCCCATGAAATTTCAAGTTTCCCCCCAAATTTAAGTTTTCCCTCAAAATTTAAGTCCCCCCAAAATTGTCATTGTCACCTAGGACAAATTTGCCACATAGGACATAGCTTTGTCCTAGTAGGATAAGATTCAAAATCTTCAAAGGACTGGAAAAATGGTCGGAAGGGGGGAGAATAAAATGTGTGGGTGGGTGTGTGGGGAGGGTCCAGGGGCAAAAATACAAAAACCGGGGTTGTATGTGCAAAATTCCCCACCTCCTCTCTTATCCCTCAAAATCTCATCTCTTATATTTTCTCTTATCCAATTTCCCTATTTTATATAATAAAAATCCAAATTATCTTATCCAATTTCTCTTGATAACACCCTCTTTTATATAATAGATATCCAAATTATCTTATCCAATTTCTCATGTCCAAATTCCCTTATTCAATTTCTCTTGATAATATCCCTCTTTTATATAATAGATATCCAAATTCTCTTATCCAATTTCTCATGTCCAAATTCTCTTATCCAATTTCTCTTGATAACATCCATCTTTTATATAATAGATATCCAAATTATCTTATCCAATTTCTCATTTCCAAATTCCCTTATCCAATTTCTCTTGATAACATCCCTCTTTTATATAATACATATCCAAATTCTCTTATCCAATTTCTCATGTCCAAATTCTCTTATTCAATTTTTCTTGATAACATCCCTCTTTTATATAATAGATAGATATCCAAATTCTCTTATCCAATTTCTCATGTCCAAATTCCCTTATCCAACTTCTCTCGATAACATCCCTCTTTTATATAATAGATATCCAAATTCTCTTATCCAATTTCTCATGTCCAAATTCTCTTATCCAACTTCTCTCGATAACATCCCTCTTTTATATAATAGATAGATATCCAAATTCTCTTATCCAATTTCTCATGTCCAAATTCTCTTATCCAACTTCTCTTGATAACATCCCTCTTTTATATAATAGATAGATATCCAAATTCTCTTATCCAACTTCTCTTGATAACATCCCTCTTTTATATAATAGATGTCCAAATTCTCTTATCCAATTTCTCATGTACAAATTCTCTTATCTAACTTCTCTTGATAACATCCCTCTTTTATATTATTTTATATTATATATATATATATATATATGCAAATTTTCTATTGAGGCCAGACCTCACCAAGCACTTGGTGCGGTCCACCTCAAAGAGTTTATAAGAAAACTTTTTTTGAAAATTATTTTCCACTAGATGTGATCTATGCGTTCTAAAACATCTATGTACAAAAATTGAGACGAATCCAATTCTATTTGACCCTCGATCAAGTCATTGCAATATATACATATATTTAACGGTTTTAGAACAATGGAACTTTTGCAATGGTTTGATCAAAGGTCAAATCTTCCAGGGTTCGCCCCAAATTCTGTATTTTGGGGTTTTAGAATGAGTACAACAAATCCAATGGAACAGATTTTTTAAAAAATGAATATAATTTGGTGTTTTGAGGTGAACTGCACCAAGTGCTTGGTGAGGTCCGGCCTCAATAGAAAAGTCCTATATATATATATATATATATATATATATATATATGAAAATTTAGCGTGAGTCTTTATTAACTTTCGTAATGAACAAATATACAAGTAGTATCTATGGAAGTATTGGATGTTAGAGAAAGGAGAGGGCACAAGCGCCGTCACTTCCTACTAACTCCCACCACCCCCGCTACCAAAATGTACATCAAAAAACAGAACAAAATGGATACAAAATGGATACTAGGACTGTCCAGTCAACCATTATCTATAATACCCCAATTTTCCATAGCGTGAGTTGCATCTACCATTGAGGCTTCTTGATCTCGTAGAATTATTCTGATGTCAGCTGCTATATCCTCAAATAGAAGAGTCTTAGGCTTCATGGTAGCTTCAAATATTCTTTTATTTCTCTCTCTCCAGATATACCAAACCATCACAGAGAGTGTTGTTCTAGCGAGCAGGCTAATAGTGTCCTTTCTAGCAAAGTGATCGAGGAAGAAATTTCTGATTCCAGCAAGTGTAGGCTCGATGGGGTCTGATACACCCAATTTAAGGAGACTCCTGCAAAGGATGTACTTTGTGTAGCAACATTCGAAGAATAGGTGATTTATGCTTTCATCAATCCCCTCTCCACATAACACGCAATGTGGGTGTGTACTGATACCCTATTTAATCAGCAAGTCCCGCGTTAAAAGTTTCCCATGAAATGATCTCAAAAGTGTCAACGACATTTTGGGGACGTGGTGTTTATACCAAATTAATTTAGCATAGGGGAACATGTTACCTAATTGCCGCACACCCTGCCATGCATCTTTGAATGCAAAATCGGTGCTGGGAGCCCACACCCACACGTCAGGAGCCCCATTCAAGGTTATTTCCGAAAGAAAGTGATGTATGCTCTATGTTGATGCGTTCATAACCTAGCCAGCTGATAATCTATAGTCGTACACCCTTTCAGTTCTTCCCCGGATGGTACTTCGGCCAGATCACATAGGGGGCCGCAGTCTACCCAATTGTCATACCAAAATGAAGTGGAACACCCATCATTTATTTTCCTTTTAATTAATCGTTTCGAATGTTGCCTGCAGTTGAGCATGAATTTCCTTGTCCCCGATTGACTTGCTTTCACTTTAGCAGCAAAGAAATTCCCAATGTCCCTATAGTTATTCCTCATATAATTTGCCCAAAGCCCTTTAGTAGATAACATCCGCCATGTGAGTCTAATACCTGCTGCCATGTTGATATCTGGGAGCAGCCTTAGGCCTACACCCCCTCCTCTTTTGGGGTGCAAGAGTCCTTCCAAGCCCATGTTTTCGCACCTCCCCATATGAATTTCCTGCATGCCGAAGTTATATTGCGAAGGCCGATTTAGGCATTCGATAAACTTGTAGCCAGAAAATAACCATGTCATAGATAACTGTCCTGACCAATTCAATCCTCCTAGAAATGGATAGTGAAGAGGACGACCATCCCAATAGTCTCTTCTTGCACTTATCAATTAATCTGTTGTACATTGAGGGTTTGGGGTATCTAGTGGATAGTGGAAGCCCCAGGTAAGTAGTGATGGAGGTGCCCAATTTGATGCCCAACTGTGCAGATAACCCAGAAGGGCTTTTAGTGCCATTACTGAGGATGGATATACTCTTCTCCCAATTTATATGTAGGCCAGTGGGGTGCGAAAAATTTTCCAGCATCGTTTTTAGACCAATGAAAGTATGCTTGTTTGCCTGGAAAAATAATAGTAAATCATCAGCGAATAGGAGATGTGAGATGGAACTTGTACGACGCATCGGGTGAATATTCCTGGCAACCATAGCCTTTTCTAGCATCAAGGAGAAAGCTTCCATGGCGATTACAAATAAATAAGGCGAGAGGGGATCACACTGCCGAAGTCCACGATTACCTTCAAAATAACCTTCAGGGGCGCCATTAATCATAACAGAAAAAGTAGGGGTAGCAATGCACTCCCTAATCCATTCCGTAAATTTCCTGCCAAATCCCATGCGGTGCAGAATATAGTAAATAAATTCGCGATTAACACTATCAAAAGCCTTCCTCAGATCCAGTTTAAGACAAGCCCTGGCACCCATATGGTTACTAAAATCTCTAATCTGTTCATGGGCTAGAAGTGCATTGTCAGAGAAAAGCCTACCCTTCAGAAAAGCAGATTGATTGGCAGAGATTAATTCATGAATAACTAATTTCAGCCTGTTACATATCACCTTGCTGATAGTTTTGTAAATCATGTTGCAACAAGCTATTGGTCTATAGTCACCTAGGCTGGAAGCATTTGTTTTTTAGGGACTAGAGTGAGGTTAGTGTGATTTACAGGATGCATAAGGGTACTCGAGCGAAAGAATGAGAGAACAACATCGGTAACATCTTTACCTATGACACCCCAGCTGTGCTGATAGAAATAGCTGTTAAATCCATCTGGACCAGAGGATTTATCCACCCCTATTTGGAACACCGCTTCTTTGATCTCCTCCCTTATAATTCTCCTTTCCAACCATCTAGCAGCTTCGACTGTCAGCTTTCGCTTTGGATTTAGCTTCGGAAACACGTTCCAATAGTCATTTTGATTGTACAGGTGTTCATAAAAGTGGAGAGCATTTGTCTGAGGTCTTCATATGAGGAGTTTTGATTTCCCATATCATCAATGAGATGATTCAGGTTGTTGTGGATATGCCGAGACCTTACAGCTGAGTAGAAGAATTTGGAATTCTTGTCACCTAAGCTTAGCCAATTTTGTCGAATTTTTGCCTGAGCATTGACTCCTCAATTTCCATAAGGTTGGCAAGCTTGTTGGCCAGTTCCTGTTCAATTTTCTAGGAGCTAATGTTAGTGTGCAAGTTAATTGAGTTTCGGACTACCTCAAGTTCCCTACGGCAAGATGCAATAGAAGATGAGTTATACTGAATGTGCGCCCAGATTCGCAGCTTGCATTTGAGATTCCTAAGCTTGATAAATAAGCGATGCATAGGAGCTCCCTCCACTGCCTGATCCTAGTTGTTCTCAACAATGTCATTGTAGCCGGGTATACTAGTCCAAGCATTAAAAAACTTGAAGGGCTTCGGTTGTGATGTACCCTTGGCCTGTAATTTGATTAGCATTGGGGAATGATCACTCGGCCTTGGGTCAAGATATTCCACAATGGTATCGGGCAAAAAAGTGAGCCAACCCGCATTGCACAGGGAGCGGTCTAGCCTTGCTGCAATCCTCTTAGAACCCACTCTTTTATTACTCCAGCTGAAAGCTCTTCCTATATGTTTGACATCTTGTAGCAAACAATTTGTAATACAGTTGTTGAACTCGTCCAAGCCTGTACGTCGCAACTTCTGCCCCCGACCTTCTCCTTTGCGAATCTTACGCAATTGAAATCACCCCTATAAGCGATGCTTTACCCCCCATACTAGCTGCATCTCTTTCTAAAAAAACCCCACAGCTCCCTTCGTGTTATAGTCAACTTCGATGCATAGACACCTGAAATTATTACGGATAGCCCTGTCGCATTCTGACAGTTCAAACTGATGTGCTGATCTGAGATTGATAGCAATGTTACAGACCAGATTTGATCATCCAAGCCAATAACAATGCCCCCCAGTGTGTTGTGCAAAGTTATCAAATTTACTCCAGCCAGCTGGGAAACATTTTTCCCAAGTCCTTGTAGCTAATTTTAATTTAGTCTCTAGTAATATTACCATTGAAGGTCTTAGCTCCTTTATTCTGTCACGTAAATCCCTTCTTCTTATTGGGTTATTAAGCCCCCGTGTATTCCAGATAAAGAGACTCATTTATTAGAGGTTTGGGTGTGCTTACTACCTGCTCCCTCCTGTAAGCGAGAGCTCTTTCATAATCCTCCTCCAGTGGCTCCCTGAACAGCCAGCTTCTTGGAGCATGTGGCCTTTACAACATCATGGGTGCTTGATTCACCAATCACCGACTCCCTCCCCCCAATGTTGGGTATTCCCTACAAGCAGCCGTAGTGTTGATCACAAGTTCAAAACTCCCTCTGACCCCCGCAAGCTCATCTTCCCATTCAAAATTTGGAATAGTTATCTTATCTGGCAGGAGGTCAATTTCCGGATCAGTCATATCTTCTATCATAGATGCCATAGGCCTAACTGAAGTTGCTGTAAGTAGGTCCCCATTTATATGTTCACCCTCTGCATGATTTCCTCCCCCGAGTGATGCCAGGCCAGTATCAGTTGAAGTCGGAGTCATGTTCTTCTTATTAATAATGTCAGCTTGTTGGTTGATTGAAGAATTAGCCCCCCAAGCTTATGTCTATTCATTGGTGCACCAGTCTGCATTTGTTCGGTTGGCTCCTCCTCTATATTTGTTGCTTGCTTCTCTTTTATAGTGACCCCAGCATGGAGTTGTTGCAGTGCACTATATGCATTCCCACCTTGTTCCCCCTGTTGTGCAATGGTATTGACTTCTGCCATAGAGGGAACTGCTGCTATTGAACTTTTAGGTGTTGTGTCAACATCATCGTGCCCCACCGTTTTCTCTACACTTTGGATTGAAGATAGCTTTATTTGGTCTTGGCATTGAGACTTGCCATGCCCAAAGCAAATGCAATTTCCACATCGTGGTGGTTCCCCTTCATACTTAATATCAATGTTAATACTGGAGCCATCATCCATTTGCAAACCTGATGTTTTTGGGAGGGGGATTTTGCATCTACCTCTACTAGGCACCTAGCATACGTCAAACGTTCCAGCTTCGCAGTAGCCCTGTCAAGGCACAATGGTATTCCAACAATTGACGCTGCCACATTTAATATTTCTAAAGTCTACATACTGAGCGGTAGTCCATGGAATTGAACCCAAACCGGAACAGTGTTCAGCATGTCCCTGTCGTGTCTCAAATTTGGGCTCCATCTTTGCAGGACAGTCAGACGTCCATCAAACAGCCATGGCCCACCATAGAGTATTCTTTCACATTCTTCTCCACTTTCAAATCTGAAATAGAAGAAACCATTCTCTTTACTGAAAATTTGAACACCTTTCTTCAATTTCCACAACCGGTCTACCCAAGCCCTTAGTTGCCCATAGTAGGGAACATCCCCTAGGACATAGCCAACCAAGGTGTTCTTCCAGCGCTTCGCTCCCCTCTCCAACATCGAGCCCATAACTCTTCCAACCTTGTTCCCATCTTCGGTGGTAAGAGGAGGAACATAGCTCATAGACAACGATTCCTCATAAGTTCTTCGGTTAGCACATTGACGTGCGTTTATATTTCATATATTCACGCATGTTTTCTTTTGTGTTTCTCCGTGTTTTTCCGCCGTCTCTTGTTCGTTTTCGTGTATTTTCCCGTTTTGTTTCACTTTTCTTTGTTTATCCATGATTACAGGGGATTGACCGCGTAGGGGACGTTTAACGATGATATCCCAAGTCCCCGGAGCAACGGGAGAAGTCACGCGTGATCCAGGGGGTCAAACGTCGAAGAATTCATCTTTCAGCCCCTCACCCGGTCGGTTGGTCATCTCCAACCGATCGGGTGATGCACGCGTGCACCACCCGGTCTCTGCCGCAGCTCACCAAGAAGTCACCCGACCGGTTCGCAGACCGGTTCAGCGGGGGCTGTTCTCTGTTTTCTCGAAGCAAAATGCCAACCGATCGGGTGACTCTCACCCGATCGGTTCATCTGTAGCTGAAGAAGAAGAGCTGAAGACACGGACGTCGAACCGATCGATTCACCCGACTGCTCCAAGATCCAACCGGTCACTCAAGAACTCACCCGACCGGTTCATGTGATCGGGTGAAAGCTCGCCGTTTTCTGTTATTAATTTGTAACGGATCAACCGATCGGTTGACTTGTCAACCGATCGGTTGATACGAAGGTCTATAAATAGAACCCCTAGGGTTCCAGAAACGAGAGCTGTTATTTTTTCTACTGTTTTATCTCCTTGTGACGGCTGTAATTGTTACTCTTTTGTAAGTTTTCAGATCTTTCTAAAATTTTAGTATTGTCTTTATTACTCCATTACTTCCGCATTGCAATTGTCCGATTATGATTCCAACGGTTAAATTTCATTTAGATCGCTTTTTCATAAATTTTTGTGAGTAGTTCCCAAATCTGGGATTTTGGTGGAAACCCCTTCGGGGGCTCTTCCCGATGCGTCCATAGGGTTAGGAAATCGATAGGGAGTAGGAATCTAACGGTTACGCGGGGTGTTTCATTGTCATCGGCGGGAAAAAGACCGCCTTTGACCGTTGGGCCAAGGGGGAATAAACTTGGCGGTTGACTCCCTAGCCATAGCTCACACCCTTAGCGTAGACGCCGAATCCTAGCACGCGGGAGCAGCAGGATGAGACGTTGGGAGATATCGTTGCGGGCTTAGTGCTCCCGGGATCGATCAGTGTTAATGGACACGGGAGTGCCCACTGATCGAATCCGGGAAGTCCGGTGTATCATCCTGGGCACCGACCGGAATATCGGGCCCATGGGATGCCGGTACCACTTTCAGAGGCAACGTCTCACCATTAGACCCTAATCCCGATCGCTATCCATACCCGTAGGCCGTATCGACGAGAGTCTCTCGTCGGGTTGGAAACCAAAGTCCTGGGGTTTCTTTCTTGTTGTTCATACCCTTTTATTTCCATTCGTGACAACCATTCACCGATTCGGGCTAGCTCGCCCCTCGGGGTGATTTAGGTCCTACCTGACCCAAGCACAACCTCGCCTCCCTGAGTTCGATATTCCCGCACCCTACACTAACCGTGAAACTGCGGTAAACGACACCGCGCCGCCGCAACGCAAGCAGGGCGCCGGTCAAGTTTATGGCGCCGTTGCCGGGGAGGCAACGTGCTTGTTATTTTAGGATCTCTTGAACCCTCATGTCTAGCTCACATCCCTACCTCGCGATAATTTTCGCATTCTCCTTTTTCTTTTTTATTTTTCTTATTTTTATTTCTTATTTTATCTGTTTCTTTCCCACTTGTCGCTTCACGGGTGTTTGTTGTTTTTCATGCGCAGGAGTTCAAGGAGTCTTGACGACTTGATTCCCCTCGATCCAGAGATTAACGCCACCCTTAGGCGTTTGGCCGCCGAGAAGCAAAGAAGGGAAGATCCCGAATCCATGGAGGAGAACACCCCACCTCACAAGTCTCTGCTGGAGTACTCGATGCCATCCATCGAGTCGACTTCCGCCATCCGATCTCCAGCTATTGCGGCCCAAAGCTTTGAGCTGAAGCCGTCTCTAGTGACATGGATCCAGCAGGACCAGTTTGCGGGTGCACCCATGGAGAGCCCGATCGAGCACCTAGACTCCTTCTTGGAGAAGTGTGACACCTTCCGGATTAATGGTGTCACGACAGAGGCTATCCGTCTGAAGCTATTCCCCTTCTCTTTGCGAGACAAAGCCAAGCAATGGCTAAGGGGGAAGGACCCCAACACTTTCAACACCTGGGAGAAGCTCTCCAACGCTTTTCTGACGAAGTTCTTTCCTCCGGGGAAGACCATGAAGTTGAGGAGTGAGATCTCCTCCTTCTCCCAGGCCAGCCACGAGTCCTTGCATGAAGCTTGGACGAGATATAAAGAGATGCAAAGAAGATGCCCTCACCATGAGCTTCCGAAGTGGCAGATTATTAATCTGTTCTACAATGGGTTGAGGGATGACCTGAAATCTTCTATAGACGCCGCGGCTGGGGGTTCCTTCATGTCTAGGAGCGAGGAGGATGCCGGGCATATTCTGGAAAATATGGCATCCAACAATGAGCGGTGGTGTAACGAGAGAGCCACACCCAGATCCGGGGGTATACACAGAGTCGAGGACGTCGACAAACTTTCAAGCAAGTTCGACTTGCTTTCGACCCAGATCTCCGCACTAATGGTAGGAGCCGGTGGGGCCGGTACACATCAAATTTCTGCGGTGGAGTCCGAATTCTTTGGAGAATTCGACGGTGGTGACATCTCACCACCGCTGGATCAGGCGAGCGCACTATTTTACAACCCCACGGGAAATGCGCCGTATCCGCCAAGGACAAATTCCAACCCGTCCTACTCTCCAAACAACCGGAACCACCCAAACTTCAGTTACCGGCCACCATTTCAGCCCTCGCCGCCTCAGCAGCCGCAGCAACAAACATATCAGCCGGCTAGGTCACAGCAGAATCAGGTTCAGCATCAACCATTTCAGCAACAACCTCAGCAACAATCTTACGCCCCCAGGACTCAGCAGCCGTTCCAGCAGCAGCAGCAGTATGGCCAACAGAGGGCCGTCTCTCCGGTTGAGTCTCTCTTGACTCAATATATTACCAACCAGGAGAGGATCAACCAAAAGCTGGAAATGGGTCAGCGGACCCTCACGGACCAAGTAACCCAGCTGGGGTTACAAGTGGCGAACCTTGCAAGGTCACAAAACCAATTACCGCCACAACCGGAGGTGAACCCGAGGGGAGCAACCCAAACATCGGCACTCGTGCACGAGCACGCAAATGTGTCCGCTATCGTTCTGAGAAGCGGGACACAAATTCCTACTAGAGTGCCCCCTAGGAACCCTGAGGCACCATTGGTCGTTGAGAGACCGACCGAAAAATCAAATGACGCCGGTGCTTCGTCATCAAATCCTATGACTCCGGAGTGAGCCTCTGAAGAAGAGAAGAAGAAGGAGGAAGAGAGCCCGAAAGTGTATAAACCCGTAGTGCCATTTCCACAACGGTTGGCTCAGGCAAAAATTGATGAGAAATATGGCAAGTTCTTCGCCATGGTCAAGGACCTAAGCCTGCAAATCCCCTTCCTAGAAGCAATCGAAACAATCCCCTCCTATGCAAAATTCTTGAAAGATTTGGTGACGAGAGGGTCTAGAAAAGAGAAAGTAGTGTTGACGGCGGAGTGTAGCGCTCTTATCCAGAGGGAAAATCCGCCGAAACTTAAAGACCCGGGGAGCTTCTCAATTCCTTGCACGATCGGGGCAGTAAAGGTTCATCGTGCACTCGTCGATCTCAGAGCGAGTGTAAGTTTGATGCCCTTATCGATGTACAAAAGGATAGGAATGGGTGATTTGGAGCCCACCGGTATGACCCTACAACTAGCTGACCGGTCGGTCAAATATCCGGTGGGAATTGTGGATGACCTACCCGTCAATGTGAAAGGGGTGCATGTGCCAGTGGACTTTGTAGTCATGGACATGCCTGAAGACGCACACACCTCGATCATCCTGGGACGGCCTTTCATGGCCACTGCTGGCGTTTTGATTGATGTGAAGAACGGAAAACTTTCTCTAAACGTCGGCGGAGAAAAAGTTGAATTTGATCTGGGGTTATCCATGAAGTACCCCGATCCCCCAGACGACCCTCGGTGTAATCTGCTGGAGATGGAAGAAGAAAAAGCTGTTGAAGAGAGCTCCTGGGAGATTCTCTTAAGAAACCCCCCCGATGACTTGGGGGATTCAGAAGATGGAGACGGCCCCAAGTACAAAGGAGCTGCTGGAAAACCGAGTGCAGCAAGAACGACCCCTCCCGGGTTCCCCAAGGCTCCTCCTGTGAGGAGAACGGGGAAAGAACCCACGGACCTCACTAAAGACGAAGTCCGGATCCTGAAGAAGATGGCGGGAAGCGCCAACACCAAGGAAAAGCCCCCGGATCCCAAGAATAAGGGGAGGGTAGTCGAGCAAGTATTTTTCCAGTCGCTGACTACTCCAAGTGCCTTCAGCTCCAATGAAGAAGAGATGCCGAACTTCGGGCATCACCCGTATCAACCACCGTGAACATCTCTTGCGGGCGTCGAGCCAACGACGCTAAACAAGTGCGCTTCATGGGAGGCAACCCATGCTCTAAACTTTTGCTCACTTTTTAGTGTTATTTCTGACTTTATTTTATCTATTTTTATAAATAAAATCAGCCGCGAGAACATCCGTTCGGAGACTTAAACAAATCTATTGGTTTTTGCAGGAAACAAGCCCCAACCGATCGGATGACAACTCACCCGATCGGTTGGGATGTATCAGATACATGCCGAGATCTGCCCCCATATGGCCCGATCGGTTGAGTAATGAAGAGACCGGGTGGCAGACCGGGTGAGCTGGGGAGAACTCTCAGAAATTTTTGGGGAGTATCAACCGATCGGTTGAGTTCGAGCGCGATCGGTTGACGTGACCGGGTGAGCAGCCCTAAGTTCTCGGGAAAATGAGTGGAGCGGCCAACCGATCGGTTGACAAGTCACCCGACCGGTTCGCCTGTAGCATTTCTTCGGTAAGAATTTCGACCTAACCGTCAACCGATCGGGTGACAAGTCACCCGATCGGTTCGACTTAAAACCCTATATAAACCCCCCCGACATCCGTTCATTTCCATCCTCGCCCGATCGCCCAAATCGCCACCGTTTCGAGTCCTCTCGTGCGCCTGCCTTCTTTCTTCCCCAAGATCAACCTCGATCGTCTTCCCCCGCCATCTCCCTACCTGTCAACCATCGATTTCCCTCCATTCCCCCGCCATCTCCCTACACACAAAACCCTAAATTTCACCCATCCTCCCCAAACATCGAAACTTGTTGAAGAGATCGCTGCGGCTTCACAGCGTGCTCCAATCGAGTAGCATCGGGGCGTCTATGAGCAACTATCTTCATCTCATTTGGGTAAACTTGCTCCTTTGCTTAATTTTATTTTTACCCCAGATATTCCATTTGCTCGTTGGCCGTATTTCGTGTTTGTGTTGATTCATTGTACTTTTACATACTCGCACACACACAAGACACCCGCACAATGCCTCCCCGCCGTGTTAAACCCACCGACGCCAGCTCTTCGAACCCTAGGCCCACCCGTCGCGCTCGTCGCGCACAGCCCCCCCGCTCAGCCCACTACCTCGAACCCATCTGCCCCCGATCAAGACCAAACCGATCGATTCATGGCCATGATCCTCCTAGCTGGGCAGGGTGGTCGGATAACCGAGGAGTCTGTCGATCGAGACCTCCCCTTTCTTCAAAGCTTCATTCGCCACATCCGTGAAGACCCACCCGACGTCTCTGAGCTCCACATTCCATCCCCCACGACCCCTGGTCCACAGCGCAGGCCCCCGTCACCACCTCCGGAAGGTGGTGCCCCGGTTTGATCTTTCTTTCCCCCTTTTGCCCCCCCATATTTGTGCCCATCTATCTTTTGGGGGCCCTGCTTTGTCTCTGTCGGAGGGGGGGGGGACCATTCGCGTGTCGCCTTTTGATTTCACCTCTTTTGTTTTTGACTCCCCCTTGCACATCTCTGCATTTCATTGATCACATCATTTCGCTAGCACTTTCTGGTCTAGCTTGGGGGACGTCTATTTTGGTGTGCTGTCGTGTTTTGTTTGTTTTTCTCATTTTTGTGTGTGTGCTTGTTTTTCATTTTTTGAGTGTCGTGTCGTGTGGTTTTATTTTTATTTTCGTGTTGTTTGATTTTGATTTTGATCTTTCTTTCTTTTTCAGTTTCATCTATGTGTTTTCCTCGTTTTCATTTCTTTTTGTGTCAGTGCGTATTCCCCCCCATTTTCATTGCCCTCCCGTACTCACTCATATTGCATTGAGGGCAATGCAAACTTCAGCTTGGGGGAGTCGCACTGTGTGTGTCGTTTGAGTCCTTCTTTTTCGTTTTTTTGTGTCGTTTTCATCGTGTTTTTATTTTTTCTTTTCTTCTTTTTTAGCTCTTTCTCCTAGAGATGAATCCTATGATGAATCGCCACAAAGTCACACACACCTAGCATTGCATCGATAATCACACTCACTAACCCTAGGATTTCGAGTCCTCTTGCATTTCACGCATCGCGGGTCCACTTAGCTTTTTTGTGAGTCGTGTGTTGTGACTAGCATTTGGTGTGCTTCTGCTTTGTGATTTTACTTTATATACCTGTTCAGGAATGACCCCTAGATTATCATGCTCCGATTTGAATATGCGGTATTGGTTTCCACTATATGCATGCTATATTTATATCGTATACTTCAATTCGCATGCGTCGGGATTCCACAACTAAGGACCAGGATAACCCATTTAGCCTATGCTCTATTTAGCGAGAATAGTTTCCTTTGCCCGAGTGTTTAGATTTCGACTTCTTTTTTGTTTTACTTGGTGCAATTCCCCTCGTCGTGTACCGTTCTCCCACTTGGGAGAGTACACATGTGTATAGCCAAAAACCCAAAAATCCAAAAAAAAGGAGAAAAGAAAAGAAAAACCCAAAAAGAAAAGAAAAGAAAAATTGTGTATAGCCCAAAATCCAAAAAAAAAAAGAAAAAAATACAAATGCCCAAAACCCAAAAAAATTTCCGTGTGGATATTTTTTCCTACTCGCCAAGAATAAAGGGAAGGCGAGAATTTGCACCGAGTGTTCTTCTCCACATCATCTCAACCCCCCCGTCGTTATCGAAAACACTTGGCTTAGGAACTTTTTAGCTAGTATCTAGGCTATAGTGGCGTGATTTCCTTAACCCTAGTGGGTTTGGCCCCTGAAGTATTGATCTTAATTTCAAATTTTGGTCTAACGGGAATACGATCAAACACCTGACGTCCATCCTTGAGATTGTTGATGCCAGCCTTCACTCTGATCGACGGGCGACGCATCTCCTGCCTGAAACGTCCTCTCCCTCCAGGAGGATGAAGAGTGCCCCGAGTCACCTTGTCATCAACCAGGAATTGCTTACCTTCCCTGAGTCGATTCTGAGTAGGCATTTCCTCCTTTCGATAGATCGCCTTGGAGTTGGCTTCCTTTGCCGCTAAGCCCTCCGTGCAGCCCCCTTGGATCACCTGTGTCGTCAGCCGTCGTGGATACACACACACACACACACACACACACACACACACACACACACACACACATATATAGTCATAACGCATGCCCGCATGCATGGCTCATTTAAGATTTCCCCCCGCGAACTCTGTATTCCCCAAAAAATTATTTACACAGCTAAATTTAAAAAATAATAAATTTTCGTAAAAATATTTAGCAGCACGGCACCTTCGACGTGGGCGTCTTCGGTGCGAAACAACAAATACGGCGTAGGCGCCTTCGGTGCGGAACAACAAATTCGACGCGGAACAACAAATTCACAGACCAACAAATTCGATGTGGGCGCCTTCGACACGGAACAATAAATTCAGCAAGGGCACCTTCATCGTGGAACAACAAATTATCGGAAAAAAAATTTAGCGGTCATCTTCGGTGCGGGCGATGCCTTCGGCGCGGAATAATCCTCAAGGTTTTTTTCGGTGATGGTATTAACTTAAATTTTTTACGCTATTTTATTGTTCCGCTAAATTTTTTTACGCTAATTCTTTTACTTTGTTTAATTTAATTCATCATGCTTCTCCACGATCTTTTCCAAGACACTTTTACTTTCAAAGTTTAGGTTCCCAAGGCACCTTTCTCCCCAAAATTTAATCTCCACAATCTTTCCCAAGCCACTTTTAATTTCAAAGTTTTGGTTCCCAAGACACTCCCCCACCCTAAAATTTAAGTTTTCCCGCTAAATTTTCACAAAATCCAATCTCAAACATTGATTTATCAAGACTAAATCTCAGCCACTCTTTATCTTGTCCTAGTTAGCCCTAGAATTCAAAAAAGATTGTCAAATATATTATATATATATACACACATTACTCATAACCCGTGCCCGCGGGCACGATTCATTAAGATTTTCCTCCGCGAAATCTTAGTTCCCCAAAAAATTATTTAAACAGCCAAAATTTAAAAGAACAACAAATTAACGTAAAAATATTTAGCGGCACGGGCACCTTCGGCGTGGACGCATTCGACGCGGAACAACAAATTCGGCGCAGAACTACGCGCGAGCACCTTCGGTGCAGAGCAACAAATTCGTCGCGGGCGTCTTCGACGCGGAACAACAAATTGACGTAAGAAATTTAGCGGAACACCAAATTCGTCGCAGAACAACGCGCGAGCGCAATCGGCGTGGAACAACAAATTCGGCACAGATATCTTTAGTGCGGAACAACAAATTAGCCTAAAAAATTGTGCGGGTGCCGTTTGTTGGTGCGGAACAATGCGCGAGCGCATTTGGCACCGAACAACAAATTCGACAAATTAGCGTAAAAAAATTAGCAGGTGCGGGCGCCCTCGGCATGGAACAACTAACCACAGGGTATTTTTCGGTGACGGTATTAACTTAAATTTTTTATGCTATTTGGTTTACTTTGTTTAATTTAATGGATCATGTTTCTCCACAATCCTTCCCAAGACACTTTTAATTTCAAAGTTTTGGTTCCCAAGACACTTTTTTCCCCAAAATTTTAATCTCCACAATCTTTCCAAATACACTTTTAATTTCAAAGTTTTGGTTCCCAAGACATTTTTTCCTCCAAAATTTAAGTTTTCCCACCAAAATTTTCACAAAATCAAATCTCAACCATTGATTTACCAAGATCAAATCTCAGCCGCTTTTTATCTTGTCATAATCAGCCCTAGAATTCAAAAAATGTTGTCAAATGTATAATAGATATCATAGTAAGAGGTCTTTTTTGGAATTAAGTGAAAGTAAGAGGTAGTTTTGTAAAATTAAGCCCAAAACCTTATATAGTTGTTTCATGTTCCTGATCGAGCCCCGTCACACGAATTTGCTAACCTGAGATCCGAATATCACTGCATAAATTATTTGTGAGAGTGTATATGTTTTTTACAAGTGCATGTCTCTGTCCACTAGAAATGTAGGATATCTTTTTCTATGTTTGGGACTGAGAAAAGTGTCAAATTAGCATGTTATATATCTACTAGTCATAACCCATGCCCGCGGGCACGGTTCATTAAGATTTTCCTTCGCGAAATCTTAGTTTCCCAAAAAATTATTTAAATAGCCAAAATTTAAAAGAACAACAAATTAGCGGAAACATATTTAGCGGCACGTGCACCTTCGGCGTGGGCGTATTCGGTGCGGAACAACAAATTCAGCACGGGTGCCTTCGACGCAGAACAACAAATTTTCAGCGCGGAACAACAAATTAGTGTAAGAAATTTAGCGGAACACCAAATTCGACGCGGAACAACGCGCAAGCGCAATCGACGTGGAACAACAAATTCGGCGTGGGCACCTTTGGCACGGAACAACAAATTAGCGTAAACAAATTGCGTGGGCACCATTTGTTGGCATGGAACAACGCACGAGTGCATTTGGCACGGAACGACAAATTCGGTAAATTAGCATAAAAAATTAGCAGGTGCGGGCGCCTTCAGCGCGGAACAACAAACCGCGACACTTTTAATTTAATGGTGACGGTATTAACTTAAATTTTTTTGCGCTAGTTTGTTTACTTTGTTTAATTTAATGGATCATGTTTCTACACAATCTTTCCCAAGACATTTTTAATTTCAAGGTTTTGGTTCAGACACTTTCCCCCAAAATTTAATCTCCATAATCTTTCTCAATACACTTTTAATTTCAAAGTTTTGGTTTTCAAGACACTTTCCCCCCAAAATTTAATCACCACAATCTTTCCCAATACACTTTTAATTTCAAAGTTTTGGTTCCTAAGACACTTTCCCCCCAAAATTTAAGTTTTCCCACTAAAATTTTCATAAAATCCAATCTCAACCACTGATTTACCAAGATCAAATCTCTGCCACTCTTTATCTTGTCCTAGTCAGCCCTAGAATTCAAAAAACGTTGTCAAATGTATTTTATATATATATATATATATATATATATATATATATATATATATATATATATATATATATATATGGGAAAAGGGGATCTAAGGTGCCTCCTTAGATGAAAATCTAAGGAGGCGCCCCCATTTCCCCCCATCTCCTACAATTTTTTTGGAAATATTTTTTCATAGGGTTGTTGTTCACATCATGGATGATCAACATACCAAATTTCAAGGGATTCCAATACTTTTTGAGCCACCATCTACCCCTTACAACTTCACCGGTCTGAAAACGTGCTGAAAAACCCACGAAGTTGCAAGGGGTAGATGTGGGCTCAAAAAGTATTGGAATCTCTTGAAATTTGGTATGTTGATCTTCCATGAGATGAACAACAAATCCATGGAAAAAATTTCAAAAAAAATGTGTGAGATGTGGGGAAATGAGGGCGCCTCCTTAGATTGAATCTAAGGAGGCACCTTAGAATCCCTTTACCCTCTATATATATATATATATATATATATATATATATATATATATATATATATATATATATATATGATTTAATGTTGAAAAGGTGGCACCTGATCCAATGGATCAGGTGCCAAGACATAAAAAATGTGGAAAGTACAAGCCCCACATGGGCTTGTACTCATTGGGTCCCACCTTTTTGTGTCTTGCACCTGATCTATTGGATCAGGTGCCACCTGCTCTACATTAATCCCACACACACACATATATATATAACATTTGAGAACGTTTTTTGAATTATAGGGCCTGACTAGGACAAGATAAAGAGTGGCTGAGATTTAATCATGGTAAATCAATGGCAGAGATTGGATTTTTTGAAAATTTTAATAGGAAAGCTTAAATTTTGGTGGGAAAAGTGTCTTGAAAACCAAAACTTTGAAATTAGAATTGTCTTGAGAAAAATTGAGCAGATTAAATTTGGGGGAAAGTGTCTTGGGAACCTAAACTTTGAAGTTAGAAGTGCCTTGGGAAAGATTGTGGAGAAGCATGATCCATTAAATTAAACAAAAGAAAAAATTTAGCGTAAAACAATTTAGCGGAACAACAAATTAGCGTAAAAAAACCATGAGATTTGTTGTGAAGGCATCCCCGCGTCGATGGGGCCTGCTAAATTTTTTTACGATAATTTGTTGTTCCGTACCAAAGGCGCTGGGGCCAAATTCGTTGTTCGAGTCGAATTTGTTGTTTCGCGCCGAAGACGCCTGGTCAAAGGTGTCCGTGCCGCTAAATATTTTTAAGCTAATTTATTGTTCTGTTAAATTTTGGCCGTGAAAATAATTTTTCGGGGAAAAAAGTTTTCGCGGGGGAAATCTTAAATGAACCGTGCCCATGGGCACGGTTCATGACTAGTCTATATTATATTTGACAACTGTTTTTGAATTCTAAGGCTGACTATGACAAGCTGACTAGGACAAACAGGTTGATAGAGAGATAGCTTGGATTTAATCTTGAGGAATGAATGGTCGAGATGAGATTTTGTGGAAAGTTTTGGAGGGAAAAACATTTCTAGGGAAATGAATGTTTTTTGGGAAATGAAATTTTTGGGGAATGAAAGTTTCTGTGGAATAGCAGAGTGCATGCAATTAATGCTTAAGTGAAAAAAAACTTTAACTTGCACTTAATGATGCAGATCGAATGATCTCTCCCTCAACGCGGGGCCCACCGTCTCTTCGACGCATGTGGCAACAAGATTAGAATAATTTCCTGCGTCGAAGACACCTGCTAAATTTTTTTACGTTAATTTGTTGTTCCCCGTCGAATTTGTTGTTCCATGTCAAAGGCACATGCGCCGAAGTTGTTGTTCCGCGCCTAAGGCGCCCGTGCCCCTAAATAATTTTATGCTAATTTGTTGTTCCGTGTAATTTTGGCTGTCAAAATAATTTTTTTTGGCGAACAAAAAGCGGCTAGAATTTGTTCTTGAAGAATTGAAAGTTGAGATGAGTTTTGAAAAGTTTTGAGAGGAATCAATTTGGTTGGAAATTGGACGTGGGGCCCACTTTTGATGTGGGGGTGCGTTGCTCCCAATTTGAGAAATCAATTCAGCCTGAAGACAACTAATACAAGGAAATAATTACTAAACCAAATTGATTCAGGCTCACAATTCAGGATGAAGCCAACTAATCTCAGTTTTAAGAAATCAATTCAGGATGAAGCCATGGTCGCATTAACAATGATTAAACCTTTGAACAACTCCAAAGATGATGCCATAGTTTTAAGAAATCAATTCAGGATGAAGCCACAGTCGAATGCTAGGTCTTTCTTTTGTTGTTATAATAAATAATAGCCAAATTAGGCATAGTAAATTCCGCATAAACATTTACCATGGTCGGTTAAATATACGGGCGCCGAAGGCGCCCGCTAAATTTTTGTTCTTTTAAATTGATCGACGCGTGCTAAAATTTTAATCTTTTAAATTGTGAAGTGGAATATTATATGTCCCAAAATTTTGGAGGGGGAAATAATTTTTGAGGAAACAAAGATTTTAAAAGAACCGTGCCCAAGGGCACGTGTTATTTCTAGTGTACACACACACACACACACACACACACATTAGTCATAACCCGTGCCCATAGGCACATTTCATTGAACATTTTTTCCTGTGAAATCTTTGTTTCTCAAAAAATTATTAAAATTCAAACGAATAACAAATTAACATAAAACTATTTAGCGGTGTGGGCGCCTTCGGTGTGGAACAACAAATTCGACGTAGGCGCATTCGACACGGAACAACAAATTCGATGCATGCCTTTGGCGCGGAACAACAAATTCGACGTAGGCGCATTCGACACGGAACACCAAATTCGATGCGTGCCTTTGGCGCTGAACAACAAATTCGGCGTGGGCGCCTTCGATGCGAAACAACAAATTAGCGTAAAAAACACGTGCATGCGGACACGATTCATTTAAGATTTTTCCCAGTGAAATCTTTGTTCTCCAAAAAATTATTAAAATTTTAAAGAACAACAAATTAGCGTAAAAATATTTAGCGGCACGGGTGATCGGCTCATATTTTACACATTTTTTCTGCATATTTACATGCCATTTTGATTGCTCATATTGCGCTTTTCATGACTATTCGACAATATTTCATTACTTTTCACTATTTCTTGTTTTCGTCTGATTTCAGGAAATATAGAGCAATCGGGAGTAAAATTGAGCCTAAAGGACTTGCACGCATGCCAGAGCATTGCCCATTACCATATCAGGGATCTAACGACGCTGGAGGATGAGTGGATGAAGAAGGAGATCGGAAGGATCGACGAGGATGAGAGGAAGAGAAGATCAGAGTTCAGAAACAGGCCACTCGGCCGAGTAATTCAACCCACTCGCCCGAGTGAAGAAGCCTACTCGGCCGAGCAAGACTGACACGACAACATTAACCAGATGAGTACCGCAATGTACTCGACCGAGTGGTGAATTCCACTCGACCGAGTGAGAAATCCGCTGGCCCCAGTGGAGGCCAAGATTTTGAAGAGAGCCAAGCCGACTTCCCTGTTTTTCTGGACGATCTGCAGACTGTCATACTCGGCTGAGTAGAATTTGCACTCGGCCGAATAAGATTCCTACTCGACCGAGTGACACGAGTACCCAGATTTTCAGACAGCCTCTCACTCTTTTGAAATCTGCTATCATTCCAGTGGTTAAAGTATTTTTCTCATATTTTTTATGGATATCAGACTTTATGTCGGTTCCAACACCGCTAAGAACGTGACAATCAAAGGTCGGATGAAATCTGAGGAATTTCTGCAAGTTGACATTGCAGTGATGAAATTGCTACTTGGCCAGAGCTGTGTTCTACTCGGTCGAGTCAGTGTCGGCCAGAGTTGACTTTGGGCATGAATTTCAGAGGGTTTCTAGAGTTATTTGCTAGGGTTTTTGAGGGGACTATATATAGGGAATGTATCCGTCATTAGAGGGGGTTCCTATTATTTTCTTGGAGACTTTTTCATAGGTTAGGCCATGCCCTAGGCCCCCTCTTGGATCAAAAAGCTTGTATTTGGATTGGAATTCTTCATGAGAGCTAAGTGTCTTTGTTATTGTTATTTGAATCTTTGATTTGATATATATTTACATGCAAAAAATGTTTTTTATTGATTTCTATATCGTTATTGCTATGCTTGGTTGATCTTTGTTCCAGGAAAAGGGATGAACCCTATTGATCTAATGCTAGATTTGTGACGAATGAATTTATATGTTGCTAGAATTGCTAGGAGGTTAGATTGTGATTGATTTATTACGGATAGCTAGGAATTTCCATTGATCTAGAGTTTGCAAGAGATTGGGCTCTGATCAATGGAAAGGTCTAGATATTCAATTTAGATTTATAATCGAGATTCACCAGGTTTGGTTTGCAAGATATTGGACCAAAGCTAGCATTTTTATTATAAGTCTATACCCATATTCGTTTGCAAGTGATTGGACGAATACGAGCTATCACAGTCTAGATCATAACTTAAGTTTGCACGAGAGTGTGCTTGAGTTGTGATTGGATGATGATGTCGATCTTAATGCTAGTGGCTTAGATTCGGGTTTGCACGAGAGAGGGCTCTAATCTATGTCTCTATAGACTTGCAATAGCGTGAGAGCACGAGCTTGGTTCTCTATTTAGTTACGATTAGTTCACCTCAATCCAAGTCTAGTAATATTGAGATTCACGATTCACATTGAGGCATGATAATCCATAGTGAGGATTTCCTAGCCCTAGGCACTTTTATTATATTGAATTTGAATCGATATTTGACCGAATTCTTTATCATCAACACCAACATCCATCACCATTTCCATTACATCATACCATAACCATCTCCACCAATAAAACATTCGTAGTCGAACCAACCTAAGATATATTGGAGCCAACACCAGCTCCTTGTGTACGATACCTGCTCGCTACTAAACCATGCGCTTGCGGTAAAACTACAATTGTTTTTCGGGTGTATATCAGGAGCGATCAAGTTTTTGGCAACGTTGTCGGGGAGGTGTTTCCCGTTGGGCGCCAATTTACCACAATTAGGTTGATTAGATTACAATTAAAAAACAAAAAAACAAAAAAACAAAAAAAACAAAGAGAGAGAGAGAGAGAGAGATTTTTCCACACCACCTGCTATTATTATTATCTTTATCTCTCTTTGTACCACTGACGCCTTTTCCAAGTTGTTTACTTTGCACGTAATTTTCTGGAGTCAAATCGACCTAGAACCCGCAAACCTGTTACCAAAATGTTTTGGCTCGAAACTCGAACTTTCGTAGCTCAAACTTCGAAATGGACTTCGTATCTCTGATCCTCGTGAAGATACGAACGCGTGGCAATTTTTCTGGAATTTTTCGGAGTTATCTGTGATTAATGGGTATTTTGGTGATATTATACTATTACTAGTTACTGTTAACTAATTACTTTCACTAATTACTGTTTTACGTTACCCTAATTATATATCCTAATCACTTACGTAACCTTTTAAGCAGCACACAAGGATCATCTTTCAGCAACTTTTCCACAACCTCCCACCAACCTCTTAATGAGGTTTGACTTATAATAACCCAAAATTAATACCCTATTAATTACATAATAATACTATATTATTTCCTAATCCTATTTAAACCACTCCCTTCTTCCTCTAACCCACGCAGCGAACCCATCTTCCGCTGCCTTCTCCCTCTCCCCATGTCCACCCTCTTCCTCTGCCTTCTGCCTCGTAGCCGCCTCTCTGAACACCCCAGCGCCGCCCTCCGTCGTCGAGGAACGACAGGAAGCACCGAATCCGAGCCCTTTTCCATGCTTCTCCTACATCGTGCCACTTCCCTCTCCCTGCAGCCTCCCATCGCCGGCGACATTCGCCATGACTATGCCACCCCCAGCTCCTCCCTCCACCGCGACGTCGTCACTGTCGACAAGCAGCCCACAAGTAGTAGCAGCTGCTGCCATTTCCGCATCCCGACACCACGTGCGCCGCGTGCCACCCATTTCCGGCCATCCGTCGCTCTGCCTGGGTCCGCCGTCGATCCCTCCACCAACACTCCTCCGTGCTCTGCCGTGAGCAACACCTCACATCCCCGCACTTGCTGTCGATGCTGCTACTATCGCACTCTCCGTCGTCGACTGCTGCCATCGCTCACCCATCTGCCGTCGCTGTCCGCCTGGAGGCCGCCACCGCCGCCGTCGATCACATGAAGCCCAGCTGCATCGCAACGACGTAGGAGGTAAGAATGAAGCGTTTAAGATAAAATACGAAAATACGTATGTAAATACGTATAAAAATCTGTATACATATAGGCTGATCGAAATAAACTCATAATAAATTGTGTATGTCTCAGAAAAATACGGGGCAGAGCCAGAAAATTCGAAACGACGAAACAGATTCATTGACGCTGGTTTCATCTCCAAAAGGCAAGTACATCTCCCAAAATGATTTTTCAAAGATAAAACTCGATGAAGCTACTTTTGCTTTAAAATTCATACCACGAGATTTTCACGTACACTGACATACGAGAAAAATATATGTTGTAGTGCTAGTTAATACGCTCAATTCGACAGCTTGTTGGAAGAATTCCGACGTATGGTTTGCCCTAAATAAATATTTGAATATATTGTACAAATCGTTTTCTTAATTTAAAAATTAATTTTTGACCTTTTTAAATTAATAAAAAAATGCTTATTAATTATTTTGACGTCTTGAAAAATATATACTAGTTTTAGAAAAATATTCTAAGTTCATTTGCCTAGTTATAATATCTTGTTCTCGTTTCTTAGTATAATCGACTGTTTTCAACCTTTGGTAAAATGGTAATTTGTACTTATAAAATCGTAAAAATTGTGTTGACGATTTTATATAGGCTATTGAGACACCACGGAACAATCGTATGCATTTGCTACGATGCAAATAAACTGAACCGACTGAACGAATGATTGGAACTTAAATGTAAATAGATACTACACGAAATTTGATCTGGCACTTGACTTGACCTATGTGTTTGGGGTAGTCTATAGTCACAGAGGATGCATGAGTGACTGGGTCTGCTCAACGACTTTACCTCACACGAACACTAAGTGGAGGAAAGTACTTGACCGATCACCCAAGAGAAGGGGTCGGTGAGTAGCACCGCGAGTAGCTCTCGATGGTGGGTCACATCTTAGTCATATATTATATCTTCAGGAATGGACTTAGCACTAGAACTAATTGGTCATTAAATATTGCTTTAACATCTTCTTCTTACAGGTTGCTAATTCCAATCAAACATTAAAATGCTACATGTTGCAAAATTCCTATCAAATGCTTAACTGCTACAGGTTGCAAAAATTATTATTAATTGTTTAACTGTTGTAACTCTTTCATATTAAACTAGTTAATTGTTTCTATATAGTCATACCAAGCTTGTTGTAAAGTTATGACTAAATTGATGGGGCACAGATTTTAATTGGCATTCTTAACATTGGTTTCACCCGGTGTCTAGAATCGTTTGCGTCCAAGTCTTGTATCACCCTGCTTATGGGAATCGTGACCTACTTGGGCCAAACCTGAATGGCCATGAATGCATGAGCCAATGTTAGAATCCCAATAATCATCAATGTAAACATTGATTATGGTTATATCTTGATTTTCAGCTAAATTGCTTAACCATTCTATTGTGGAGATTATCTTATCGAGTAAACATCGCTGACGGACATTTTACATTGTTGTTTTACGAAATGTCTGTCAGGTATTGATAGTGAGTTCTCTGAAGATACTACAGCAGAAGTCGAGCTAGTGCTCGAAGGATACGTGGAGTACCTACCTGCCGAAGAGTAGACGATCACTTTCACGATTACACCTATATATTTAAAATAATGTAATTTGTGTACTTTGTTGATTCGGCCATAGTAGGCCTATGTTGTACTTTACTTTCAGACGCTTTGGTATTGTAATAATGTCATCTGTACTATTTCTCATAAGCATGCAAGATCCTACTGTTGTTTTCACAGACACGTTTTTGTGTTTAAGCCAAGGAGGAAAGAAAAAGAAAAGATTTAAAAAAATGTTCCTCATTATGTTAAACACATCACGGGCCCGTTTGCGTCCTCGCTTCTGGTAGAATGGGAAGCGGGACGTGACAAGTTTCTGTGGTGGCCCATGCAGGTCCTGCTTATGCAAATACTTTAAGAAATAATTTAGTCGACATTGATATCAAAGTGTCTAACTAGAATAAATTTCTTATCGAACTTACATTATGGTAAGTTTTACAGCATGGCAATTCGACCCAACACCCGAAATGTTAACGGAGCTAATGGGACCTTATGGGAGTCATTAGGGAAATGTTGGAAATCCAACATCACCTTCTCCAATGTGAACCTCAACTTGCTCCACGAGGTGATGCAAGAGGTAAGGAAGGCCCACTGGAAGCTGAAGAATTGGCACGAAGCACTGAAGACAACTTGAACACTGCCCGCATCCCCTAAGCAGGATGTATAGAGGTAGCAAGGCTCCAACTAACTGACAATGCCCAAAACTGGTGGACACCGAGGAGAAGCATATAAAGAGACCTATTGCATGGGCCACATTTCGCAAATGGTTAGACGCGAAGTATTTCCCTAAGACAGCTAAAAGAGAACTTCAACAATGTTTCGTCAACTTGCAGCAAGAATCAATGACTGTTGATGAATACGATGCTGAGTTCTCTATGCTCAGTCGATTCGCCCCTCACATGGTCGAGAATCCTGATGATCATGCCTTCTAGTTCTGCCAAGGTCTAAACTTCAGTATCCAAGCTTTAATGACCTCTACCGATTTGACCAGCTATGAGAAGATACTGGAAGCTACCCGTAACCATGATGCTGTTGACAAACAGCGTAAAGCAGCCCAAGGAAATCGTCCGATGGAACCACCAAGGAATAACCTCCGACCGATGCAGACTACCACTTTCAAGAGGCCTACTGCTCCAAACAACTACATGCCTGCTGCTCTAGCCAATAGCTGGACCACTGCTCCTCCAAACAACAATCGAACCCCAAAGATGAAGCTGACGACTGCACTAGTTTTGACTATACCAGACAGAACTGGAGGATTTGAAGAATATTGTGACACATCTGGTAAATGTCTCGGATGCATACTACATCAACATGGTCATGTAGTGGCATATGCAACACTCATGAGAAGAATTATTCAACTCATTATCTGGAGTTAGTCGCAGTCTTTTTTGCTCTGAAGATTTGGAGAAATTTTCTGTTGGGCGAGCAAGTAAAGATCTTCACCGACCACAAAAGTTTAAAGTATATCTCCATGCAAAAGGAACTGAACATGAGACAATGCATGTGGTTGGAACTGATGGCTGATTATGACATCGACCTTCAATATCATCTTGGAAAGGTTAATGTCGTACCTGACACATTGAGTCGGCTACCAATTGTTATGATACTTACGGCTCAGAAAAGACTACAACTAGAGCTATGAGAGATGGAGATTGAAATCATCCTACCTTGGATTGATGCTTCGATGATGAATATTCAAATTTACTCTACCATCATCGATTGTATCAAAGCTGTTCAAGTTGGAGATGCAAAATTGCAGAAGAACAAGGCACAAGTGGAAGCAGGTCTTCAAATGGATTTTCTTATCCATGAAGATGGATCTTTGAGATATGGTAGCAGAATCTGTGTGCCTTTAGGCGATATTTGAGAAAAGCTGATGAATAAAGCACATAGTTCCCCATACTCCATTCATCCCGGTGGCACCAAAATGTACCAGGATCTTCGTCTAAATTTTTGGTGGCATGGGATGAAGAGAACCATTGCTCGATGCATCGCTAAATGCCTGGTATGTCAGCAAGTGAAGGTAGAACATCATTGTGTCACAGGATTTCTTCAACCATTGCATATTCCCGAGTGGAAGTGGCAGCACATCCCCATGGATTTCGTCACTGGACTACCTCAGAGTACAAAGCAGAATGATGCCATCTGGGTGATCGTAGATCGATTAACCAAGTCGGCACACTTCGTACCATTCCGAGTAGGGCAATCGACTGAATTACTCGCAAAGAAGTACATAGAGGTAATAATTATTCATATACCTTATAACTTCTTCCTAGTATATATCGTGATATGAACGATAATCGTGCAGGAAATCGTGAGATTGCATGGAGTCACAGTAAGTATTGTCTCTAATCGAGACACGCGATTCACTTCTCACTTTTGGAAGAGTCTGTAATCGAACCATGGTACCATTCTGAGCTTTAGCACTACGTATCACCCACATACGGAAGGACAATCGGAGCACACCATCCAGATACTTGAAGGTATGTTAAGAGATTGTATGCTTGACTTCAAGGGCTCGTGGGAAGACCACTTGCACTTAATGGAATTCAAATACAAAACAATAGTTACCAAGCAAGTATCAGAATGGCCCAATATGTTGCACTTTATGGAAGAAACTGTCGTTCTCCTTTGAGTTGGGATGACATTGGCGATCGAGAACTTTTGGGTCCTGAGATGATCGTAGAAGCTGTTGACGTGGTGCGTACTATCAGAGACAAACTTTGCATTGCACAAGACCGATACAAGCACTGAGCCGATGCAAAGTGTCTTCATCTAGAGTTTCAGTCTGGAGATCATGTATTTCTTAAGATATCTCCTAACCAGGGAGTGATAAGATTTGGAAGAAGAGGAAAGCTTAGTCCGAGATTCATTGGACCTTTCGATATACTAGAGCGAGTTGGAGAAGTGGCTTATCGCCTGGCTCTACCACCTTCACTGGAAGGTATACATGACGTATTTCATGTCTCCCATCTGCGTCATTATATCAGTGATCCTACTCATGTAGTGGATCACTTAGAGATCACAGTGCGATCAGATCTTTCATATGAGCAACAGCCAGTGCAGATTCTGGATCAACGTCAGAAGACTCTCAGGAATATTGTAGTCGACCTTATAAGAGTGATGTAGTGACATGACTCACCAGGTGAATCTACATGGAAACAAGAAGATGAAATGCGCGAGCGATATCCATCTCTGTTCATTGTATCTTAGTTTCATTGTATCTTAGTTCTTTGTATTTTAGTATAAGAAATTCCGAGGACGGAATTTTTATAAGGTGGATAGAATGTGACGGCCCGTATCCATCAATATGTGTATATTCATATTCTACATATTAAAAGTAGGAAATAATATAGTATTATTATGTACATTTGTATTTTATATATTAAAAGTATTTTAAAATGGGTTGTCAGGAGTTTAATGTCAAAAATGGTTTCAAAATCCTTTATAAAAGTATTTTGTAGTATCAAAATAGTTATAGTCTGTTTTAGTAATTTCGAGTGCCATCAAATACCTTTAAATAATTTTTATAATATTTTATAATTAATTATTACTGATATAGCCGTATCAATTATTTTTCTATATAAACATTATCAAAACAATTTCAATCTTATACGATGTGATTTCATTTATTACTCCCATTATTTTTTACGTAATTTTCTGGAGTCAAATCGACCTAGAAATCGCAAACCCATGACCTAAACGTTTTGGCTCGAAACTCAAACTTTTGTAGCTCAAACTTCGAAATGGACTTCGTATCCGTGATCCTTGCAACGATACGAATGCGTGGCATTCTTTCTGGAATTTTCGGAGTTATCTGTGATTAATGGGTATTTTGGTGATATTATACTACTACTAATTACCGTTAACTAATTACTTTTTACGTTACCCTAATTGCCTATCCTAATCACTTACGTAACCTTTTAAGCAGCCCACGAGGATCATATTTCAGCAACTTTTCCACAACCCACACCAACCTCTAAATGAGGTTTGACTTATAATAACTAAAAATTAATAGCCTATTAATTACATAATAATACTATATTATTTACAAATCATATTTAAACCCCTCCCTTCTTCCTCTAACACATGCAACGAACCCATCTCACGCTGCCTTCTCCCTCTCCCCACATCCACCCTCTTCCCCCGCTTGCCCCCTCATCGCCGCCACTCCGACCACCCCTGCGTCACCCTGCGCCATTGAGGAATGGCAACAAGCACCGAACCCGAGCCCTCTTCCACGCTTCTCCTCCAGCGTGCTACTTCCCTCTCCCCGCGGCCTCCCATCGTCGGCGACGTTCGTCGTCGATCTCCCTCAGCCGTGCACCCACACCCCCATGGCGCTGCCTCCCCGATGAGGCCGACTTCACCCCCAGCTCCTCCCTCTACCGCGACGTTGTCACCGTCGATGAGTAGCCCGCAAGCAGCAGCAGCTGCTACCGTTGCCGTGTCCTGCCACCACGCGCGTCGCATGCCACCGATCTCTGACCATCCGTCGCTCTGCCTGGGTCCGCCATCGAGCCCTCCACCAGCACTCCTCCGTGATCAGACGTGAGCAACAACCATGCACTCTCTGCCGTTACTGCTACTGTCGCACTCGTCGCGATCGACTGCTGCCACCGCTCACCCATTCGTCGTCGCCGTCGTCGTCGATCACATGAAGCCCAGCTGCATCGTGACGACGTAGAAGGTAAGAATGAAGCATTTTAAGATAAAATACGAAAATACATAAGTAAATACATATAAAAATACGTATACATATAGGCTGATCGAAATAAATTCATAATAAATTTTGTAGGTCTCGGAAAAATACGAGGGAAAAGCCAGAAAATTCGAAACGACGAAACATATTCATTGGCACAGGTTTCATCTCCCAAAGTCAAGTACATCTCCCACAATGATTTTTCAAAGATAAAACCCAATAACGCTACTTTCGCTTTAAAATTCATATCATGTGATTTTCATGTGCACTGACGTACGAGAAAAATATATGTTGTAGTGCTAGTTAATACGATCAATTTGACAGCTTGTTAGAAGAATTCTGACGTATGGTTTGTTCTAAATAAATATTTGAATATATTGTAAAAATCATTTTCTTAGTTTAAAAATTAATTTTCGACCTTTTTAAATTTATAAAAAGATTCCTTTTAATTATTTTGAAGCCTTGAAAAATATGTACTAGTTTTAGAAAAATATTCTAAGTTCATTTGCCTAGTTATAATTATCATGCGCTCGTTTCTTAGTATAATCACATGTTTTCAACCTTTGGTAAAATGTTAATTTGTACTTATAAAATCGTAAAAACTCTGTGGACTATTATATGGGCTATTGAGACAGCACGAAACAATCGTACGCATTTTGTCACGACCCGCTTCCCTAAAATGGAGGCGAGGCGTGAGAAGTTCGCTCAGACTTGGAGCTGTGAGACTCCAGTCTGTAAAGCGTCTGGAATAACCAAGTATAGGTCCTTGCAAATGCGAAAAAGAAAAAAAATAATAATAAAGAAAAGAGACAGATAATATTATTCCAATCTCAGAACGTCCACAAATAAAGTCCAACATCACAGAAAAGCCACCAGGCTAAAAAGAAGAGTCTAAAGGCCCAAGCATGGCCAACAGAAATAATCAAACGCACAGAAAGAAAGGTGCTAAGCACCGACAAACTAACGACAACTAAGCAGAAAGCAACAACGAAGGAAGTCTCTACGACTGTTCACCGGTGTCCTCGTACTCCACGTCAACGGTGGACCCAGGCTCAACGTCAACAAACACCTCGTCCTCAGCAACGGGCTCTGGCTCAGCAACTAACATGCGACACCCAAAATAGATGAGAGCGCATGTCAGCAAGTCTACAAGAGACTTATGCAAGGAAACTAAAAGAAGGAAAGCAACCTAGCAGTTCTAAAACGTGCGATGACATGGTAGTTTGATGCATGGATGCAACAAGTAAGAGAGTGCAACAAGTATGACATGGAAACAAGTATGGCATGGCAACAAGTATGACATGGCAAGGGTAGCAAAGCTACTAAAACATTCACATGGATTTTACAAGTCAAGTAACACGTCGTGCACAGAGTTTACGTGTTTTGGCTGGAGTGGCTGTACGTGCCAACTCCTAAGCTCAAGTGATCGCTTAACCCTACCCCTCCACGTGTAATCGGGCATTGGTTTTTGACCAACACATGTAGCCCGCTTATGGATCACGAGCCAGGAAGTGTAATTGGCATAGGGTTGTGCCTGCAACGCAGGTGCCTAGCCTCAACAAGCAAGTCAAGTAGTGTGTGTAATGCCCTGCTAAGCTACTGCACAAGTACTAGAAGGGGGGGGGGGGGGTGAATAGTACTTTAAAATAATTAAGAGGCTAATTCCTAATTACTTGCAAACTCTACCAAACAATGCGGAAAATGCGGAAATGTAAATGTTAGACAATAAAGAAACAATCACAAACAACGATATTACTGGGTTTGGATCCAACCAAGTCTCCCCGACTTGTTCCCGGTGATCCTACGTCCCAAATGTTGAGGGATGGTGCCCTCAGATCATTTGTATACGATACAATAAATAAATGGGATATTATATGCTTAGGAATGTTGTGGACATTCTAAGAAAAGCATAGGAAGAAACCGCACCTGAATCGGAGATCAAATGAGCAAGTTATGCTCAAAAGAGTTTTTTTGTAATTAGTGGAATTACAGGGTTCTTTTTGTAAAAGGACAGAGAGAAAAAAAATAAACCCCAACCCCCCTTGCTGGCGCGCTGCGGGGCCCGCTGACGTCAGCGGGCGTCAGCGCGCTGACGCGGCTCGCGGGCCCCGCAGCGGGGCCCGCGTCACGTGCTGCGCCCGCTTCTGCGGGCGCAGCGGAAAAAATTTGCCGCCCGCATTCGTGCAGGCGGCGCGGCCAATAGGAGCGCGCCACGTGGCGTGCTCCGGGCACGCCACGTGGCGCTGGGTGTTTTTTCTCCCGAGAACGCGATACAGATCGCAGTTCTCCAATTGTTTCGAAAATCAGATTTTAAAACTCAAGTTTGAAGGGTCAAACGAAGTCCAAATGAGGTGCCGTTTCTTCCTATGCGTTCGTCTCGTCGAGCACTCCGATTTACATATATGATGTGTATGTTTTGCTTGAGAAACGAATTAACTATGGCTCTTTATAGTTTTAAACTATAAGATTCTATTCCCAATTTTAGTCCCACATCGACTGTTTCAATTGAGGAGCTCCTCACCCCCCCTATAAATAGTAGGGTGGTCTCCTCATTGAAACTCGCACCAGCCGATGATCAAGGCAGTTCAAATTAAGAACAAGCATTGATCTGGAAGCTAAATTAAAAGTTCTCGTTCTCATTCTTTGTTCCGGTCGAGCCCTAGCAAGGCATCAGAGGAACTCAGATCGGATCTGAAGTCTAGGCGTTGGATCCATTCAAGTGAAACTTTCTGGATCAAGTGGTTGGCTCGGCGACAAGAAGTTGCTGGGATCGGCGCAAGCAGTTGCTGGGATCGGAGCGGCTTATGCGGGAAGGGCAATTGATTGCCTTCGGTAACACTTTTGCTGCAAGGCAAAAGTTACGGGTATGTTGAGTTTCCTCAACCTTAGTTTTAATTTTTGTGCATTATTTTAATTGCAGTAGCTAATGTAGTTAATTAGATAGTAGTATCCTTAGGGGTTGGTCTGGACCCAACCACGGGATAGTAGCGTTTTCTTGGCTCGGGTTTTATGAAGATAAGGCTAGTTTATATAAAGTGTTTATATAAAGTTTTTCTTCTTTATTTTTCCGCTTCTGCTACGTTAAATTTTGTGCAAGGTTGTCCGGCCTTCGCTCTCAAGTAGGGCGAAGGACGGACAATGCACTAGTCGAAAGAGAGCCCCGGATATGATAAAACCCATCATTGGTATCAGAGCCAGGCTACATAGACTATCTATATACTGCTTTTATGAAATGCATGAAATTAAAACTTGTAGTTAGTCTTGAACTAACTATATGTTGGTTTTCAAATTTTTCGAAAATTGTTTTGAAAACCAAGATTAGATCCTTTTAATTATGTGATAATTAATGACTTTATGTTTCTTTTGCTTTTATTTGATAATTGCTAAAAGAAAGACTTGTAGGGTTAGCCATTAAAATTCATTTAAATCTTTAATCCGATTAAATTTAAATGACTAGCTTTGGCTATGTTTTAAAATGTTGTTCACAATATTTTAAATAACACATCCTAATGAATGATTAGGATTGTCCCTTGTTTGTTGAAACAATTCTGATGTGATTTATTAAAATCCTATAGTTGATAGGTTTCTAATAAAAGCTATGAAACACATCCTAATAATTTTGAATTATAGGTTATGACTAGTTGATAGGATTAACTAGTTAAATAAATCATAAAAACCAGATTAAATCAATATAACACTTTTTATCATTAGCACTTTCAATGGAGAATGGTATGGGTAGGTAGTTAGGGAAGGTGTTGTGGATCGACTCAGCTTTGCTGGGCGCAAGTGATCCTGCCCGGCCCTAACCCTGGTCATGCCCGCTTGTACCGCAAAGTTGCTGATAATAAAATGTGTTAGCTTTGGTTATATCTAGTCAATGCGTTATAAATCTTGTTAAAGATTAATTCGTATCCCTCCTTGATTTTGGAGCTTTGTAACTCAAAGAAAACATTTATAGTTGTTGAGTCTCCTCAAGCTATGACATGTTTTTCTTTAAGGAACAAACTCCAACATACATGTGATGTAGTCTGGACTTGACCCAAATCGATGCGTCGGGTCTCCTCGAGCATCGATCTAAGTCAAATCTGAACACGAAATCAAGGGTCTGACTAGACCAGTCATTATGATTAGTTGAGTCTCCTCAAGATCATAAGTAACGGTGGGTAAGAATCGATAGGGAGTCACATATGATGTGATTGACTAAGAGTTAGTCTACCAATCATGGAACCAATCAACTTGTTGAGTCTCCTCAAGGTTGTGAGGTTCATGATGAGTGTGTCCCTCTTTCACTATATTTTAAGATATTAAAATTCGTTCATTTCCGAGAATGATCGTAAAATAGTGGGAGACCATAGTTAATCAAAAACCATATTAACTATATTATTTTATCATGAATTACACTAAATTAATTCTATGTCTTTTGCAGCATGAAATCGAATATGAATCTTATCCTGAATAATAAATTGACTGGTTTAAATATTGATTGCTTAGAAAACTTTGGGCTTAACGGAGAGAAGAAAGGACATATTGATGTCTCGACTTCTAAGGTATTAGTTATACAGAGTATAGTCCTTTCTGTAACTTCTAACGCATGGGTATTGGATACTGGTGCGGGTACTCACATTTGTAATTCGTTACAAGGTATGAGCAAATTTAGAAACTTAAGAAAGGACGAAATAGTTCTTCAAGTTGGTAATGGAGCTAATGTAGCTGCTAAAGCCGTAGGAGACCTAAAGCACACCTTGGCAAACGGTGCCACATTGTTTTTGAAACAATGTTATTATATACCAAATTTTCTATGCAACGTTATTTCCATTTCGGCTTTGGCCAAAGACGGATATAAATTTACCATTAATGAATCTGTTATGAACATTTTCTTTAATGATAAATTGCTGGGATTTGGAACAATGAATAATGGTGTATACACTCTGTCTAATGACGTTGTGTTAAGTGTTAACACACGAAAACGTAAGGAATCTAGTTTTAATGAAACTTTCCTTTGGCACTGTAGACTAGGCCATATCGGAGAGAAAAGACTTAGCAAGTTGTATAAAGAGGGGTCTCTTGACCTCTCGAATTATGAGTCGTACGACACTTGCGAGTCTTGTCTCAAAGGTAAAATGGCTAAAACTCCCTTTACGGGTAAAGGGGAAAGAGTTAGTGAACTCTTGGGTCTAGTACATTCTGATGTATGTGGACCAATGTCTACTTTAGCGAAAGGAGGATATTCATACTTTGTTACTTTTACTGATGATCACTCTAGGTTCGGACATGTGTTCTTGATGAAGCACAAGTCTGATACATTTGAGCGATTCAAAGAGTATCGTAACGAAGTTGAAAAACAGACGGGCAAAAGTATTAAAATTCTTCGATCTGATCGAGGAGGAGAATACTTGAGCCATGAATTCCTTTCGCATTTAAAAGAGAATGGGATTCTCTCTCAGATCACTCCTCCTTACACACCTCAACATAATGGTGTGTCAGAGAGAAGGAATCGTACCTTGTTAGACATGGTTCGATCAATGATGAGGGACTCTGGGTTACCTATCTCCCTTTGGGGCTATGCCCTAGAAACTGCTACCCATATCCTTAATAGAGTTCCATCTAGATCCATGCCAATGACACCATATGAGATATGGAACGGGAAGAAACCAAACCTTAAGCATATTAAGGTATGGGGTTGTCCTGCGTATGTCAAGAAGCTTAATCCAGATAAACTGGAGGATAGGTCTGTTATGTGTAGATTCATTGGGTATCATAGTCACTCGACGGGACACATTTTCTATCACCAGGAACAACAAAAGATTGTTGTGTCCAAACACGCCACCTTTCTTGAAAAGGAATTCCTTGTGAAGGAGTCTAATGGCGAGGTAATAGAATTGGACGAAAGTCTAGAGACTGAATCAACACATGAACAGATCGCGGAACCAGTGGGAGAGGCAGAGCCTAACGCTCCTGAAGCAATTATTAGGAAGTCAAATAGGATTCCTCGAGCTCCAGAAAGATACTACGGATTTCTCGTAGATGGAGGAGTTGAGGATAGCATCTTAGTTGAAGATGATCCTATTAGCTTCCAAGAAGCAATTCAGAGTAGAGACTCTAAGAAATGGCTGGATGCAATGAAATCTGAGATGGATTCCATGCACATTAATAAAGTTTGGACTTTAGAGAATGTGCCCAAGGGAAGTGTTCCTATTGGCTGCAAATGGATCTTCAAAAAGAAGATCGGTGCAGATGGAAAAATAGAAACGTACAAGGCTAGACTTGTTGCGAAAGGTTATCGTCAGATTCTAGGTGTAGATTATGACGAAACTTTCTCACCCGTAGCCATGCACAAATCCATCCGGATTGTACTCGCTATTGCTGCCTATCACAACTACGAAATCTTGCAGATGGATGTAAAAACTGCATTTCTAAATGGTGATTTAGAAGAGCATATTTACATGTCTCAGCCGGAAGGTTTCGAAGTCAATGGGAGCAAAGGGAAAGCGTGTAGACTGCATAGATCCATTTATGGATTGAAGCAGGCATCCAGGAGCTGGAACATCCGATTTGATAATACGGTCAAAGAGTTTGATTTTATTAAAAATGAAGATGAGGCATGCGTTTATAAGAAAACCAGTGGAAACAATTTAGTCATCCTCGTACTTTATGTTGATGACATTCTCTTAATAGGTAACAACATACCGATGTTGAAGTCTGTTAAGGATTGGTTATCAACTAACTTCTCCATGAAAGATTTGGGAGAAGCATCCTACATACTAGGTGTGAAGATATATAGAGATAGATCTAAAAGGATGCTAGGACTCTCCCAATCTAGGTACATTGATACTGTGTTAAAACGGTTTAACATGGAAAATAGTAAAGGTGGGTTTATACCCGCAAATCACGGAATAAGTCTTTCCAAGAAGATGTCTCCAAAAACTGACTTGGAAAGAGAACGCATGAGCAATATTCCATACGCTTCGGCAGTTGGATCGATCATGTATTCCATGATATGTACTAGAACTGATGTCGCTTTTGCACTATGTGCAGTAAGTCGATATCAGTCTAACTATGGAGAAGAACACTGGAAAGCAGTCTAGACGATTCTCAAGTACTTGCGAAGAACAAGAGATCTAGTTTTGATTTATGGAAGTGAAGAACTCAAAATTGAGGGCTTCACGGATTCCAGCTTTCAGAGTGACGTGGATGACAGCAAGTCAATTTCAGGATACATTTTCACTCTCAACGGATGTGCAGTGAGCTGGAGGAGTTCAAAGCAAGACACCGTTGCTGATTCAACTATGGAGGCCGAATATATAGCGGCCAATGATGCAGCAAAGGAAGCTGTCTGGATTAGGAAATTTGTGAGCCAGCTAGGAGTGGTGCCTACTGTTATAGATCCAATACCGTTGTATTGTGATAACAATGCCACATTGAGCTTGGTCAAAGAACCCAGATTCCACAAGAGATCCAGACACATTCTTCGTAAATATCACTTGATACGTGATATTGAGAAAAGGAAGGACATAGAAATCCTCAGAGTCTCGTCTGAAGAGAATTTAGCTGATCCATTTACAAAGGCCCTTGCACATGATCGTTTGGAGAAACTAATGTGTAAAAGCGGTATGAGATACCATAAAGAGTGGCCCTTGTAGTGAGTGGTAGATGTTTTGAGAGTTGTATGCCTATGAGGCACATTGTCCTGAAAAACATCTTATTCATAAATAAAATAAATTTATTGGTATCTAATTATCTTTGTGCATTCGTGTCATCTTATATACAACATAGTCTTGACGAAAGGATTAAAACTGCGGTATTCATCACGGATACATTCTTGGTAGTCTCGACGATTTTGTCAATGGGTTAAACCACATAATTATGATGCCGAAACAGGGACGACAACTACTGCTCGTGGTCACTGCCGTCTAGGGTCACGAACCCAAACCTGTAGTAGGGTCAGGCTGTAGGGTCTCACAAAGAGTGTGGTCTTACGTCTAGTAAAAGAAAAGAGAATAATGCATTAAGATGCATGAGAACTGATACTGTAAGGAAGTTGCAGATAGTTTGTACTCGGGATAGATGATCCTGAGTGCAAGTGGGAGATGTTGAGGGATGGTGCCCTCAGATCATTTGTATACGATACAATAAATAAACGGGATATTATATGCTTAGGAATGTTGTGGACATTCTAAGAAAATCATAGGAAGAAACCGGACCTGAATCGGAGATCAAATGAGCAAGTTATGCTCAAAAGAGTTTTTTTGTAATTAGTGGAATTACAGGGTTCTTTTTGTAAAAGGACAGAGATAAAAAAAGTAAACCCCAACCCCCCTTGCTGGCGCGCTACGGGGCCCGCTGACGTCAGCGGGCGTCAGCGCGCTGACGCGGCTCGCGGGCCCCGCAGCGGGGCCCGCGTCACGTGCTGCGCCCGCTTCTGCGGGCGCAACGGAAAAAATTTGCCGCCCGCATTCGTGCGGGCGGCGAGGCCAATAGGAGCGCGCCACGTGGCGTGCTCCGGGCACGCCACGTGGCGCTGGGTGTTTTTTTCTCCTGAGAACGCGATACAGATCGCAGTTCTCCAATTGTTTCGAAAATCAGATTTTAAAACTCAAGTTTGAAGGGTCAAACGAAGTCCAAATGAGGTGCCGTTTCTTCCTATGCGTTCGTCTCGTCGAGCACTCCGATTTACATATATGATGTGTATGTTTTGCTTGAGAAACGAATTAACTATGGCTCTTTATAGTTTTGAACTATAAGATTCTATTCCCAATTTTAGTCCCACATCGACTGTTTCAATTGAGGAGCTCCTCACTCCCCCTATAAATAGTAGGGTGGTCTCCTCATTGAAACTCACACCAGCCGATGATCAAGGCAGTTCAAATTAAGAACAAGCATTGATCTGGAAGCTAAATTAAAAGTTCTCGTTCTCATTCTTTGTTCCGGTCGAGCCTTAGCAAGGCATCGGAGGAACTCAGATCGGATCTGAAGTCTAGGCGTTGGATCCATTCAAGTGAAACTTTCTGGAGCAAGTGGTTGGCTCGGCGACAAGAAGTTGCTGGGATCGGCGCAAGCAGTTGCTGGGATCGGAGCGGCTTATGCGGGAAGGGCAATTGATTGCCTTCGGTAACACTTTTGCTGCAAGGCAAAAGTTACGGGTATGTTGAGTTTCCTCAACCTTAGTTTTAATTTTTGTGCATTATTTTAATTGCAGTAGCTAATGTAGTTAATTAGATAGTAGTATCCTTAGGGGTTAGTCTGGACCCAACCCAGTGATAGTAGCGTTTTCTTGGCTCGGGTTTTATGAAGATAGGGCTAGTTTATATAAAGTGTTTATATAAAGTTTTTCTTCTTTATTTTTCCGCTTCCGCTACGTTAAATTTTGTGCAAGGTTGTCCGGCCTTCGCTCTCAAGTAGGGCGAAGGACGGACAATGCACTAGTCGAAAGAGAGCCCCGGATATGATAAAACCCATCACCAACCACTTGGATCCCCTCCGGATACTTGAGTTAGAAACCCTAACTCAAGATTTCCACTATGAAATACTTGTGAAAAGCCTCCACAAGTCAAATCATACACAAAGTAATTTGTGACTCCCACAACCCGGGATCACAACCACACTCTCACAACCGAGAGTGAAACTTACAATATGAAATTGAAATGAAATATAACTTCTTACCGACAAAATACCTATGCCTTGAGTAATGCTTACGAATTAGGGCAAGGATGATTTTGAGGAAGAAGAAGTGGCACCAAACCCTAGCTCCAAGATGTAGATCATCGATGGAGAGCTATGGGGATGTTGGTGACCTAGAATCAAGCACTTGGCTTGGAAGGCTTCACAATCAATGAATCTCTCTTTGGAAGTAAGAGTGAGGAGAGATTATTGAATGGAATGAAAGAGCTTTGAATGAGCTTGGAATGATTTGTTTTGATCTCTAAACTTGCAATAATATCAGCCTTGACTGCAATGAATGCAGCCCATCAAGTATATATAGGTTAGAGGAGAGAGAGAAAGAAAAACGTTTCAATTAATGCTCCAACGGCTCTTTTCTGAACCCAACTAGTTGGTCAAAGAACAACTACCGACCGACTAGTTCATCAACTAGTCGGTCGGTCAATCAACGTATACCGACTAATGAGTGAACAGAGAAAAGGTCAAAGCACAGACTAAAGGAACTAGTCGGTCCAAGAAGAGTAGCTGACCGACTAGTTTCACAACTAGTCGGTCGGTTACTCAACTGAGACCGACTAACAGATAAAACTGAAGTCTGAGCACAAATAGACTTAGTCGGTCCAAGAACAGATGTTGACCGACTAATTCACCAGCTAGTCGGTCGCCAAATGAGCATAGACCGACTAACGATAAACAATAAGTTAGGTGAAAAATTGGCATGTACAGTAAAGCTAAACTAGTCGGTCCAAGAAGGAAAGTTGACCGACTAGTTCATCAACTAGTCGGTCGATCAATGAACACAGACCGACTAATGATAAACAGTAGCTCAGGCTCAAATGTGCATGTACAGGGAAAGCTCAACTAGTCGGTCATATAAGCATCACTGTCCGACTAGTTCACAAACTAGTCGGTCGGTGAGTCAACTTAGACCGACTAACTGTAAACAGTAAAGAGCTTAGAATTGACTGACAAAAACTAGTCGGTCCAAGAAGCTTTGCCGACCGAATAGATCACCATCTAGTCGGTCAGTTCTTCTTCTTGAACCAACTAACATGCACAAGAAGTCGCGAATCGAAGCGCGAAGCTTCGGGAAGAATTGTATGGACTTCTACTAAGATCCTAGAGCTAAGATATGAGCGTTATGAAGATTTAAACCGTAAGACCTACTCAAGGCTTAACATTCTACGAAAGAAGCTTAAAGACTATAAATAAAACTTGACGATACCGTCTTCAATAGCTTCAATCGAATCTTCATGACTTCTAAAATGGTCCATAAGCTTCAACGAAGCTTTAGGCATACGATCACGTGCTTTGAGAAGTCTTGAGACGTCGTAATTTATATTCATATGAATTTGGTGACGATCTCCATAACTGCGCTCACAAAGTGTTAGTTCACGATATATTTATGTTTGTTCATCATCCAAAACCAAATCCGGGGAGTCCAATATCCAACATTCTCCCCCTTTTTGGTGATGACAAACCAACATAAATAATAATCAAAAATAATGATTCAAATGTAATTTACTTACTCCCCCCTGCATTGATGACACGTTAATTCCAAATTAAATAATAATAATATGCATCAAGCAGACGAGTAAAGTATATAAATGAGAATCGATTATTGAAATTTCGAATACCAAAAGTTGGTTATTGAATCCATTTATATATCTTAACTCCCCCTTAATCTAACATATCAAATTAGATTCTTGGAATAGTGTTTTAAATTATCATTTAGCACATCGTTATTATTATATCTCTCCCCCTTTGGCATAAGCAAAAAGAGCGGAAGGGAATCAACGACAACAACAATGGCTTCAAATAAAAGCACGGGAGTCTTAGAAAACGACGACGGTTCAAATGATACCAAAGAAAAATACGAATAAAATCAAGGCGTGTCAATGAAACCATAGTCGAAAATCGTAAAACGAAATCATCAAAAATCAAATCAATTTTACGGATTGAGTTATGGAATATACTCTCCAATATCAACATTCTTGGTTAATTGAGTGCATGGAAAACAATTCTATGTTTCCATAGAAGAAATTTCTATTAAACCAAGTTAATATCGTCGAGCGACGAAATCAAACATCAGAGACATAAAAGAAATTATAAATTGTGCACAATAGAATGAAATGTCAACTACGATGTATATATATAATAAGTATGAACCAGAGTACATCAAAAATAAACATCACTGACATACAAAAACATCGATCCACTGATCGGGGCACAAAATACAACATCATATCAGACAGATATCAGAGTGTCATGCAACATACAACATCATCAAAGTACATCAAAATAATCCAGAACCCCACTCTATCCTAACCAAAACTCTCTCACATTAGATGTATCATCCAAGGAGCATCGGAGAGTCCTCAAGGAAGCTCAAGAGGAAGCGGCATGATCTGCAGCAGCAGCAGGCTCTGCAGGAGAAGTGGTGGTCACAGGAACATCTGGAAGGTCAACTGGAGCGACGGCAGAAGTCTCAGGCACGGCAGAAGAGACGATCGGAAGATGGCCGGAGTTGATCGGAAGAGGAAGAGACTCGAGCGGGGGTTTGGGGGTTTCGAGCTGAGAGAGAAGTTTCGATCGACTAAAAGAGAGAATAGTCGATTAGATCGATTTTAAGTCGGTCGGGAGCTCAAAAGACCAAACAGTCCCTGACACAACTAGTCGGTCACAGTTCAAGCACTGACCGACTAGATCACGATCTAGTCGGTCGGTCAATGAGCTTGAACCGACTAGTTGTAAACAGTGACTGAACCCAAGTTAACTGACAAGAATTAGTCGGTCTGTGTTCATTTACTGACCGACTAGATCTAAATCTAGTCGGTCGGTCACTGAACATGAACCGACTAAAGAGGTCCAAAAATTGATAATATATGAAATTTGATTTCTCTCCTAATCACACTTGGATGAAACATCAAAATACTCTCATTAATCATTATACTACCCCATTAAACATCGAAAATCTGAAATTTGACGATTACACACAAATCGAGCGAAAATTCCGAAAATTCAACAAAAATCCAGAAAATTTCAATACTTCAAGCATGAGCAAATATAACGAATAGTATAGCATGCAAGAATATTGAATAAAAATGAATCCTATATCTCGGATTCACCCATAATCCCCAATTCTCGACGTAACCGCACAAAGGAGTTGTCACGCCCCGCTTCCCAAAACGACGGAGGCGAATCGTGACTAAGGCCCGCTTGGGCCGGAGCTGTGAAGCTCGGACCCAATAAGCGTATGTAGGGGTACCATTTTTGAATTTTCCAGGTTCTTGCATTTAAAGTTTAGGAACAACAAAAGTACAGAAAGGAAATGGCATTCATTAATATGGAGAAATAATATCCAGCAAGTACAAAGTCTAACAAGAAGCCTAAACATGGCAACAAAAGATTTAAAAGCAAACCTAAAAGTAGTAACCTCTGAAAGTGTCGACAAAAAGGCCTCAAGGTCTGGTCCTCGTCAGGCACGTACTCTGGGTCGGCGTCCTCAGCTCCTCGTACTCCAGTGAGTCTGCCTCATCCACGATCTCTGGCTGAACACCTGACGTACATCACCCAAGAGAAAGGAACTGTACGTCAGGTAAAGTCTACAAGAAGGGTTAGACTTTATTGCAAGTGCACCAAACTTTAAACAACGGTTTACTGGTTGATTAGCATGCTGAGGTTCTTTTACACAAAAGTTTACTGGTTGATTAGCATGCTGTGGTTATGACAGAGTAACACGAAAGGAAGTAACGTAGCAGGAAAGTAAAACTGGACAAGTAGTAGTCGTAGCGTGTGCTACCAACTACGGGACTAACCTACAGGTGTCAAGTCAAGACAGGATAAACAGGACGGAACAAGACGAAACGTGACAAGATAAGACAAGACAGGACAATTGTGACATGAAGGGTTCACGCCTTACGGTTCGAGGGGGATCAGACCCTCTTGCCGTGTGCACGCTCAACCCTACCCCAAACCCCAGAACTCAGGACAAGACAATATAGGGCCACTCACTCTGCTAGGTGAGTGCCTCTATCCCCACGGTTGGTAGTGTATCGCTCACTCTGCTAGGTGAGCGACGAACGCCTCGTAGGTGAAACCGTACAACTGTATAGGACCACTCACTCTGCTAGGTGAGCGTCTCTATCCTCTCGGTCTGCTGGGACACTCACTCTGCTAGGTGGGTGCCGAGCTTCCCGTAGGCTGTGAATCAGTACAAGGGATCACTCTCTCTAGCTTGGAGAGTGCCCTATTGCCCGCAGGCTGTGCAAGACGGGACGTGACGTGTCAAGACGGGAAGAGTTATTCTAGGGTGTCCACACACACGCACACACATGATAACCATACGATGTCAAAGTTGTTGTTGTCAGGCTCAGACTTCGTCGTCAAGTCTGAGCCGTCAGGGGTCGTCCCGGACGCTATCATTTCACGTCCGGTTCTATTTGTTCACAGTTATCAGTTCTAGCAATCTAAGACCAAAGCTCGGTCAAAAACGCAAGTGGGTACACTTGCCTGCGATGGCGAGTGTGTCGTCCGTCCGGGGTGTCTGGTCCAAGCGTCGCGTCCGCGGAAGTCCGTCTGAACTATCGCCACGGTGACAGAGTCAGGTCGTGTTTTCAGTAAATCCTATTTAGGTTCATTTCTAGGTTGTCGGGACTACCCTAATTGTCAAAGTCACAATTTTGATGTTTAGTCCTATTCGACGATTCTATCCTATGTGCACATTTCAAAAGTCCAGTCGTCGAATCTACTGTTTCACAACGTTTTAAAGGCGCAGAAAATAAATTTAGTTACAGTGGTCCGATTTTAGTTAGGGTTCAGTTTGCTACGGTGTGGGTTTCACTACGAGTTTAGGGCACTAACCTGGTTCGACGGTCGCGTGTAAGCTTTGACGTCGGATCTGGCAACGGTCGCAGATCGTGTCGCGACTCCCATTTCCGGAACGTCCCGTCACTGGTCTCTGGTGATTGAGATGGAAAGCGTGGCTGCCTCTGTGTCATGAGATCTCAACGTCAGGCTATACTAACTTAACTTGTGAGAATATGCTCTATACACATATAATAACCTACTATATCTATTAATATACTGCTTCAATAAATAACATACTGTCAAAACTTATAACATATATATGTAACATATGTAACAGTAAGTATATGTCTATTTAGCTACTGTACATCAACCTACTATATATATGTCCATTGGATATACCAATTTCATACAATGAGTTACTGATCACGTATTGAAAACATGCTGACATTAAAAGACTGAGTTTCTATACATACCTATAAGTTTACTAATTCCTAGACTCAGCTCAGACATCTAGTTTATATACTACAGTCAACTCATCCTACTACATGATTCCTGTATGTTTTATTAATATTAGGCTCCTAAAGTCCAGTTGCATGGAGATTCTCATAAAAAGTTTGAGAAACTCCCAGCTTATCATCTGATAATATTCTGGTTACAAGCACCAACTGTTATTAATAGACTTAATATCATACTAACCCAACTAAGTACTGACATTGCAGAATCAAAAGATAAAACTAATTGCTAACTAATTAATAAACTCCATGCGGTTTGTTAAGTACTCACACGTTCTCGCAGGTCGGAGCCACGGTGGCCGAAAGATGCAGCCGGCTGAGGAGGAGGAGAGGGCTTGGCAGCGGGACAGTGCACGACACGGTGACGAGCAGCGGCAGGCGGTATGGAGGCGACGGCTGAAGTGTGGTCTGAGGCGAGCGACGGCTTGAGTTTGCTGCCGGCGTGGATAGGAGGCGCCTGGCTAAGGGCGAGGTGGAGGAGTCGATGGTAACGTTGCCGGTATGGGGGCGTGCGGCGGTTCGGCTGCCGTGAGGTGGAGGATGGCCGGGGGTTGTGTGGGTTTGGTGTGGCGGAGGGGGCTGAGAGCACGGGAAGGCCGGAGGACGGTGGAAGGAGGGGGAGCAGGTCGCAGGCATCCGGAGTAGGGCGCTCGGCGGTTTGAGCGGCGGAAGAGGAGCAAGGGGGCATGGTGGTCTGGGCTCGGACGTCGGAGGCTTGAGTTCCTTGCGTGCATGGAAAAGAACGGAAAGGCCTGGGGCTGTGCAGGTTGAGGGGGAAGAGTAAAAGAACAAAATATTTTAAAAATAGGGTGAGAGAAAATATTCTGTTGGTGTTTTGCTTTTTTTTTTTGTAGATTGACGCATTGCAAAGGGAAAGGGAGGCATGGGGTTTAAAAACATAGTAGGGCTCCTAGTGTCTGTACAAGATAGGTTTCAGTAGGATGATGGTAGGCTTTATCTGTTGCTTACGTATGGAACGGGTCAAAGGGAGAGATCATGGGGACGTGATGACGTGGGGAACGGTGGGATAGGTTCGGATGCTAACAGACGGGTTCTGGGTTCTACTTAAAACAAATTGATTTCCAAAAGATTCCACTCCCTTATTCGTTCAACCATTTGGGTTATCAGTAAAGTCAGGCCCAAACAAAACTAATTAGTTATTAAGTTCGTTATAAAGACTAAGTCTTAATATCCCCCCCTTTTTACGTTAGGATATTCACAGTGTTTGTTTGGATTTGCTTGTAAAATTTAATTAATGTTTACAAAAAAACGTACAGCCATTCTTAAAAATTCAAATTTTATAAATAAAATATTTTGTAAATTAGTAATGAGTTAAGCAGATTTGTCCGTCGACGCCCGAAAATTACAAGGAAAATACCGGGGCGAACGCGCCTCCCAGAGGATCGTGAAAATGGGGTCCGGTCGTGCATTAGAGCTACGGGGTACAATAATAAAAATCAAATACACAAATCACACACGAAACACAGCTACGCGCTAAAATACGTGCACTCGGAAAGTGGCCGTTACATTCTACCAACCTTAGAAATGATTCCGCCCTCGGAATCGCTTATAATAATAATAATATATATAAACAGTTTTGCCTACAACTCCCATATCTACACATAATGATCGCTAATCTTGTAAATTCAAACAACGTTTCTCAATAAGACTACAATATCAACAACTATCTCGTCCCCAATATATTATCCATCATATTAACTCATAAATTAATCCTCCATAATCACTGAACCATCAAGCCACATCTATCCTTACCCCTATCATCTATCTCTTAATCCTATAAAATCCATCTTCCTAACTACCCATTCATCTCAACATGTCATATTACTTCCAATGTCTTCTCACCCCAACCTAAGTCAAATATTCATGCTATAAGTGCTCTTCTCATTCTCATGATCACCCTAAAACATACCATACCTCATAGCTACTCCTATCTACCACTCGTCCAAGTTTCAGGTCTGATAATTTCTCATCTTCACGCATATAATCTCGTTCAACCAGAATTCTCCATCGAGTCCGCCACACTTCGGTTTTATAAATAAGTCTTGGTCAACCCGTTCTTTTCATCCGGAAGAAATCTGTTCCAATATCCTATTGTTCCAAAATCGGTCAATCATTGCTATAACAAATCCCATCTCTCCCTGAGCCTATCCGCAAACAAATCCTACAATAATAATGGCTAGTTCCAAAACTATAACAACCATAACATAACATTTCTAAATGTAGAGAAAGAGAAGAGAAAAGGAAAAACTTAAAACCAGTGACACATTTTTAAACATTTGGAAAAACGTGTGGAATCGTGGTAATGGATGAGGGAGGATAATTGACCTGTGATCGTGTGAGCTAATTTCAAATACTTTAAAGGGTTGGTTTAAAAGAAAAACAAAGTCTTGATACAATCACACGTAGTCAAAGATAAGCTATTCTATAATCGCGAAAAACTACGTCTAAGGAAATTGTCTGCCATGACCTTATTCATATACGTATGAATACAGTCTTTCAGACAATTTCAATCATATCATGGTTAACACCGAGTACACATTCAAGACACAAAAGGCAATTATCAGGATCCTAAAGATGACACACTCATACAGATCTACACACTATACCTATATATACATGCCGACATCACAAACTCAAGGGCCCACTACTAGCTAGGGATGACATAGACAACTACAGGCGCTGATGTCTACATACAAGAGGGAGACCGAAACCAGAACGACACGAAACAAGATCAAAAGAACGAAGTCATGTAAGGCGAGGGTAAGAAGATAGTCGGATGGACGGGACAAAAATATTGCAAAAAGATTTAACGATGAAAGAAGGATTTGGTGCAAAATATGGTATCATATACCTTTAATATATATATATATTCATATACTTAAAAGTGAGTAGATGTAGCAAATCAAAGTTTTGGAAAAAGTAGGACGAAGGAAAAATGGGTAGGGTGAGAAACGATTGTTTTGCAAATGAGAGTAAGTTTAACAAAGATTTTGAAATGTGGTCGCGAAGAACATACAACTGGTATAATAATAATAATAAAATAATTGGAGTTCCCTCTAGTTTAGGAAATATTTTTTAAAAAATATGCACGTTAAGTGGTTAGAAATTTTTTTTGTAGTTTTTATAAAAATAATAATATTGAATTTTCAAAATAGTAACAAGTTTTAAAACCGAAATTCGAAAGATAATGATTCGAAAGCGAGTACGAGATAGTAACCCAAGAATTTACGACCAAGAAGGTTTCAAGTCAATAAAAGAATTTTTAATTCAACCGAAAAAACAAGAAATTTTAAATATGTAGTATATGGGTTTTCAAAGAAATTAAGCTGAGCGAAGAAACTGAATAAGGAATTTCGAAAGTACTTTTAGAGGAGGCAAAATTGGCAAAGAGAAAGATTCGAAGGATCTACGATGATCGTCCAAAAATGATCACGTGAATCGGAAGAACGGAAAATGATCGCATGTTGGTTACCCATAGGATAAGATGCAAGGGGGCTACGATGGGACCCTACGATCGATAACACAGAAGTGTAATGATCAGAGAGACGCTAGAATTCAGGGGTCCTACTCATCGGGTCGTCTAAAGATCAGGAGAACTCGGCGCTAAGATTTCCTAACGAGCTAAACTACAATCAGGATCTAGGGGGAAAAATTCATAAGGGAATCAAGGTTACGTTCTGCTGGGCCTGAAGTCGATGGAGCTGGGCAAGCGACTAAAAGAAGGGCTCTGAAATTTTAACACGGTCAGAGTCAAGTGGCTACTAAGGTATTCTAGGACGAGGATGACTAATTCCTAACCAAGGCGTCGGACTATCAACCTGGGACGTCTACCTAAGTCTTCCTACTATCTAAGACTGGGAAACTAATTCAGACTTGTACGTGGATATTAAATGAATGCGGTACTCTTATTGTTCCGAACTTTTGCAAGACCTGCATGGGCCACCACTAAAACCTGTCACGCCCCGCTTCCCAAAACGACGGAGGCGAAGCGTGACTAAGGCCCGCTTGGGCCGGAGCTGTGAAGCTCGGACCCAATAAGCGTCTGTAGGGGTACCATTTTTGAATTTTCCATGTTCTTGCATTTAAAGTTTAGGAACAACAAAAGTACAGAAAGGAAATGGCATTCATTAATATGGAGAAATAATATCCAGCGAGTACAAAGTCTAACAAGAAGCCTAAACATGGCAACAAAAGATTTAAAAGCAAACCTAAAAGTAGTAACCTCTGAAAGTGTCGACAAAAAGGCCTCAAGGTCTGGTCCTTGTCAGGCACGTACTCTGGGTCGGCGTCCTCGGCTCCTCGTACTCCAGTGAGTCTGCCTCATCCACGATCTCTGGCTGAACACCTGACGTACATCACCCAAGAGAAAGGAACTGTACGTCAGGTAAAGTCTACAAGAAGGGTTAGACTTTACTGCAAGTGCACCAAACTTTAAACAACGGTTTACTGGTTGATTAGCATGCTGAGGTTCTTTTACACAAAAGTTTACTGGTTGATTAGCATGCTGTGGTTATGACAGAGTAACACGAAAGGAAGTAACGTAGCAGGAAAGTAAAACTGGACAAGTAGTAGTCGTAGCGTGTGCTACCAACTACGGGACTAACCTACAGGTGTCAAGTCAAGACAGGATAAACAGGACGGAACAAGACGAAACGTGACAAGACAAGACAAGACAGGACAATTGTGACATGAAGGGTTCACGCCTTACGGTTCGAGGGGGATCAGACCCTCTTGCCGTGCGCATGCTCAACCCTACCCCAAACCCCAGAACTCAGGACAAGACAATATAGGGCCACTCACTCTGCTAGGTGAGTGCCTCTATCCCCACGGTTGGTAGTGTATCGCTCACTCTGCTAGGTGAGCGACGAACGCCTCGTAGGTGAAACCGTACAACTGTATAGGACCACTCACTCTGCTAGGTGAGCGTCTCTATCCTCTCGGTCTGCTGGGACACTCACTCTGCTAGGTTGGTGCCGAGCTACCCGTAGGCTATGAATAAGTACAAGGGATCACTCTCTCTAGCTTGGAGAGTGCCCTATTGCCCGCAGGCTGTGCAAGACGGGACGGGACGTGTCAAGACGGGAAGAGTTATTCTAGGGTGTCCACACACACGCACACACATGATAACCCTACGATGTCAAAGTTGTTGTTGTCAGGCTCAGACTTCGTCGTCAAGTCTGAGCCGTCAGGGGTCGTCCCGGACGCTATCATTTCACATCTGGTTCTATTTGTTCACAGTTATCAGTTCTAGCAATCTAAGACCAAAGCTCGGTCAAAAACGCAAGTGGGTACACTTGCCTGCGATGGCGAGTGTGTCGTCCGTCCGGGGTGTCTGGTCCAAGCGTCGCGTCCGCGGAAGTCCGTCTGAAATATCGCCACGGTGACAGAGTCAGGTCGTGTTTTCAGTAAATCCTATTTAGGTTCATTTCTAGGTTGTCGGGACTACCCTAATTGTCAAAGTCACAATTTTGATGTTTAGTCCTATTCGACGATTCTATCCTATGTGCACAGTTCAAAAGTCCAGTCGTCGAATCTACTGTTTCACAACGTTTTAAAGGCGCAGAAAATAAATTTAGTTACAGTGGTCCGATTTTAGTTAGGGTTCAGTTTGCTACGGTGTGGGTTTCGCTACGAGTTTAGGGCACTAACCTGGTTCGACGGTCGCGTGTAAGCTTTGACGTCGGATCTGGCAACGGTCGCAGATCGTGTCGCGACTCCCATTTCCGGAACGTCCCGTCACTGGTCTCTGGTGATTGCGATGGAAAGCGTGGCTGCCTCTGTGTCATGAGATCTCAACGTCAGGCTATACTAACTTAACTTGTGAGAATATGCTCTATACACATATAATAACCTACTATATCTATTAATATACTACTTCAATAAATAACATACTGTCAAAACTTATAACATATATATGTAACATATGTAACAGTAAGTATATGTCTATTTAGCTACTGTACATCAACCTACTATATATATGTCCATTGGATATACCAATTTCATACAATGAGTTACTGATCACGTATTGAAAACATGCTGACATTAAAAGACTGAGTTTCTATACATACCTATAAGTTTACTAATTCCTAGACTCAGCTCAGACATCTAGTTTATATACTACAGTCAACTCATCCTACTACATGATTCCTGTATGTTTTATTAATATTAGGCTCCTAAAGTCCAGTTGCATGGAGATTCTCATAAAAAGTTTGAGAAACTCCCAGCTTATCATCTGATAATATTCTGGTTACAAGCACCAACTGTTATTAATAGACTTAATATCATACTAACCCAACTAAGTACTGACATTGCAGAATCAAAAGATAAAACTAATTGCTAACTAATTAATAAACTCCATGCGGTTTGTTAAGTACTCACACGTTCTCGCAGGTCGGAGCCACGGTGGCCGAAAGATGCAGCCGGCTGAGGAGGAGGAGAGGGCTTGGCAGCGGGACAGTGCACGACACGGTGACGAGCAGCGGCAGGCGGTATGGAGGCGACGGCTGAAGTGTGGTCTGAGGCGAGCGACGGCTTGAGTTTGCTGCCGGCATGGATAGGAGGCGCCTGGCTAAGGGCGAGGTGGAGGAGTCGATGGTAACGTTGCCGGCATGGGGGCGTGCGGCGGTTCGGCTGCCGTGAGGTGGATGATGGCCGGGGGTTATGTGGGTTTGGTGTGGCGGAGGGGGCTGAGAGAACGGGAAGGCTGGAGGACGGTGGAAGGAGGGGGAGCAGGTCGCAGGCATCCGGAGTAGGGCGCTCGGCGGTTTGAGCGGCGGAAGAGGAGCAAGGGGGCATGGTGGTCTGGGCTCGGACGTCGGAGGCTTGAGTTCCTTGCGTGCATGGAAAAGAACGGAAAGGCCTGGGGCTGTGCAGGTTGAGGGGGAAGAGTAAAAGAACAAAATATTTTAAAAATAGGGTGAGAGAAAATCTTCTGTTGGTGTTTTGCTTTTTTTTTGTAGACTGACGCATTGCAAAGGGAAAGGGAGGCATGGGGTTTAAAAACATAGTAGGGCTCCTAGGGTCTGTACAAGATAGGTTTCAGTAGGATGATGGTAGGCTTTATCTGTTGCTTACGTGTGGAACGGGTCAAAGGGAGAGATCATGGGGACGTGATGACGTGGGGAATGGTGGGATAGGTTCGGATGCTAACAGACGGGTTCTGGGTTCTACTTAAAACAAATTGATTTCCAAAAGATTCCACTCCCTTATTCGTTCAACCATTTGGGTTATCAGTAAAGTCAGGCCCAAACAAAACTAATTAGTTATTAAGTTCGTTATAAAGACTAAGTCTTAATATCCCCCCCTTTTACCGTTAGAATATTCACAGTGTTTGTTTGGATTTGCTTGTAAAATTTAATTAATGTTTACAAAAAAACGTACAGCCATTCTTAAAAAATTCAAATTTTATAAATAAAATATTTTGTAAATTAGTAATGAGTTAAGCAGATTTGTCCGTCGACGCCCGAAAATTACAAGGAAAATACCGGGGCGAACGCGCCTCCCAGAGGATCGTGAAAATGGGGTCCGGTCGTGCATTAGAGCTACGGGGTACAATAATAAAAATCAAATACACAAATCACACACGAAACACAGCTACGCGCTAAAATACGTGCACTCGGAAAGTGGCCGTTACAGGAGTCCTCCTTTAGGGGTTTCGTGAAAATATCGGCAATTTACTTCTGGGTTTCAACGTACACTAATATGATGTCCTTTTTAGCAACATGATCATCTAAGAAATGGTGTCGGACATCTATGTGTTTCGAACGGGAATGGTGTACCGGGTTCTTGGAAAGACATATTGCACTTTGGTTGTCAACCATGATATGGCAAGTATCACAGTTTATACCAAAGTCTTTAAGTGTGTGTCTCATCCAAAGAACTTGAGCACATGCGGCACCGGCGGCAATGTATTCCGCCTCGGTGGTTGAAAGTGATACGGAATTTTGCTTCTTGGAAAACCAAGAGACAAGGGAATTTCCTATAAAATGGCAAGTGCCACTAGTACTCTTCCTATCGGATTTGCATCCCGCATAATCGGCATCACTATATGAGACTAACTCATATGTGCTAGATTTCGGATAAAGTAATCCAAAATCTAAAGTGTAACTTAGATAGCGAAAAATACGTTTTACCGCTACTAAGTGAGAATCCTTAGGTTGAGACTGATAACGAGCACATACGCATACGACAAACATAATATCGGGCCTACTTGCGGTAAGATAAAGTAAACTACCTATCATACCTCGATATAGACGAATGTCTACATCCTTACCGCCCGTATCCTTATCAAGATGCGTAGTCGTGCTCATTGGAGTCTTTTTTCCCGGAGGCATTCTCCATTCCAAATCGCTTAAGCAAATCCACCGTATACTTCGTTTGGTGGATGAAGATTGCATCGTCCATTTGGAGAATTTGGAGACCTAAGAAATATTTGAGCTCACCCATGTGGCTCATCTCAAATTGATCCTTCATCACATTAGAAAACTCTTCGCAAAGAGCAAAGTTAGTAGCACCGAAAATGATATCATCAACATATATTTGAACTAAAATTATATCATTATTCGAATGCTTAACAAAAAGTGTAGAATCGGCTTCTCCCATTTTAAAATTCAAATCCAAAAGAAAATTCTTTAGGCAATCATACCAAGCTCGAGGAGCTTGTCTCAAACCGTAAATCGCTTTCTTTAGTTTAAAAACATGATTTGGAAATTTTTCATTAATAAAGCCCGGAGGTTGAGAAACATAAACTTCCTCAACAACATCTCCATTTAAAAATGCACTTTTAACATCCATTTGAAATAATTTAAAATCCTTATGGCATGCAAAAGATAATAATAATCTAATTGATTCTAATCTAGTTACCGGAGCGAAGGATTCTTCGAAATCAATACCTTCCTCTTGACGGTAGCCTTGAGCAACTAACCGAGCTTTGTTCCAGACGACGACTTGGTTTTCGTCGGTTTTGTTCTTGAAGATCCACTTTGTCCCTATGACGGTGTGGTTCTTCGATGGCAATGGAACAAGCTCCCAAACTTCATTCCTCTCGAATTGAATGAGTTCCTCCTCCATGGCTAAGATCCAAGCGCTATCTTCGCATGCTTCATTAACATTCTTTGGCTCTATTGAGGAGGCAAAGGCACAATGAGCGAAGTAGTTCACTTGCGATCTCGTCTTGACACTATCATGGATATTGCCAATGACTTGCTCATGAGGATGGTCACGAATGGTATGAAGCCGTTTGGGAATACCTTGATCACTAGGAACATTCTCAACAACTTCATTAGACGGGTTAGTCTCAATAGAATCAATAGAATCATTAGAGTTATAATTACCAATTGAATCACATAAGACATCCATAGAGTCATCATCATTAGTAATTCTAGTTGGAACAAATCCTTCATTAAATGACACATGAAGCGATTCCTCGATCGTTGAGGTTCGTTTGTTGAATATCCGGTAGGCTTTGCTACGCGAAGAATATCCAACAAAAATCCCCTCATCGGATCTTGGATCGAATTTGTCCAAACTACCATACATGTTCTTAATAAAAAATTTTGAACCAAAAACACGAAAATGTTTAACTTGAGGCAACCTACCAAACAACAATTCATAACAAGTTTGTTTAGTGCCGGGCCTCAACAGTATTCTATTAAACACATAGCAAGCGGTGTGTACCGCTTCCGCCCAAAATTGATGGCCAAGTTGGCTATCATCAAGCATAGTGCGAGCACACTCCACTAGCGTCCTATTCTTTCTCTCAACTACACCATTTTGAGGAGGTGCATGAGGGAAAGAGAAGGTGTGTGTAATACCAAATTCATCACAAAATGTCTCAAAAGACTCATTCTCAAATTCACCTCCATGATCACTACGAATAGTGACAATGGTGGTTCCTAAGAGATTTTGTACTTTCTTAACAAAAATTGTGAAGTTTTCAAAAGCTTCATTTTTATTACACAATGAAAATACCCAAGTAAACCTAGAAAAGTCATCAACGATGACAAGTCCATATCTAGCATTACCTAATGAAGCAACTCTAGTTGGCCCAAATAAATCTAGATGTAATAGCTCTAGAGGCCGCTTAGAGGAAATGCTTTTCTTAGGTTTAAATGAAGATTTTGGAAGCTTGTCTCGTTGACACGAGTCACAAAAGCTTTTCTTTTGAAAGACAAGCTTAGGGAAGCCTCTAATAGAATTTAACTTGGAAAGCTTAAATAGTGTTCCAAAGTTCACATGACCAAAACGTCGATGCCATAAGTGTTGTTCACTTGTGTTGGCAATAAGACATTGTTCATGTGATCTTGGAAGATCTAGGATATATATATCCTTATGACATGTGCCGGAAAATAATACATCATTAGTATTCTTATTTAAAATATGGCACATTCCTTTCGCAAAACTAACTTTGTAACCTTTGTCACAAAGTTGGCTTATTGAAATGAGATTGTGGTTTAATCCTTTAACAAGGTAAACATCACATATAAGGGGTTTAGAAGGATTACCCACTTTACCAACACCTATGATGGTTCCGCTCTCATTGCCTCCAAATACGACGCGGTTTCCATTTGCAATGGGAACCACTCCGGAGAGCAATTGAGCGTCACCCGTCATGTGTTTTGAACACCCGCTATCGAGTATCCAATTCCACTTGGAGCTAAATTTAAATTTGTTGCTCCTTTTCTTTTTCTTTTCCTTGAGTACCTAAAGATAGAAAATTTCATATCATGGTACCCAAGGTCATTGGGTCCAAAAGATTAGACCTTTGGAAGCCAAGTCCAATTGGACTTAGACTTCCCCACATAATTTCTACTATGCACAACATCCGAAAAATAAGCATTCATGTAAACTTGTGTCCTTTGGGATCCAAATAGTGAAAATCTTGGGAGCCCTCATCCTATTGGGTGCATGCATGCGTTGTTGGTTTATACGTGATGCATGTTATGGATAGGCATAAGGAACATGATGGAATGGTGCATGTGGATAGTTATTCATACGATGATGTGGGTGAATATATGCATGTGGAGGAACACGTGCGTGAGGGTGTCTCACATGGTGTGCACGTGCCCGTGAACGTGGAGCATAGAAATCATCATATGTGTGAGCCGGTGGAGTAGGACGTGTGTTCCTACGTGGCATGGTATTGGTGTACATATAAGCATGCCCCTTCTTTGGAGGTCCACCCAAAGTGGGTTTCTTTCCGAAAGAGGGTGTGAACGAGGTGGAAGCACCATTGGTAGAAGAACTACCAATAGAGTGTTTGCTACCACTCGTTGAGTCACCGGAAGTTGGCCTAACAAAAGTAGTGGTCGATTTGGATGAACTTCCCATCGTATACCCCAGGCCAATGTGGTGATTGGCCGGAAGTAAGTCACTTAGGATTTTATCCAAATGGTCCTTACCCTTATTGAATTTATTAATTCGGCCTAATGTGTTCTCATATTTCTCGGTGAGAGAACGCATAGAAGTATCCAAATTGGATACTTGCGATGTGAGCACATAAACACAAGATTTAAGATTCTCATTCTCAATACTCAAAGTCAAGTTTTGAGAAGTCAAATCCTATATCTTATGTTCTTCCGGATCCTCAATGCTAACATGTTCAAGTTGAGTCTTGAGATTAACAATCTCATTCTTCAACTCTTCAACAACGGTGTCGTTGTTGGTGATGATAGTTTTAGGCGAGGTTTGAATGCTAGCTAAGTCATCTTTTACTTTAGAATACCTATTTACTAATTTAGTATACTTAGACCATAATTGAGAATTAGCATTCCTAAGGTCATCCATAGTTACCTCATCGCCTTCGTTGTCGCTACCATCGGAAGAGGAAGATCCTTGATCATGCTCCTCTCTTGCCATGAAGCACATGTGCGCTTGCTCCACTTGCTCATCGTCCGACTCTCCGCTTGAGGAATCCTCGGAGTCGGTGAATGTTGCTCCGACAAGTCCCTTTTTGTACCCCTTTTTGTACTTCTTGGACTTATCGAATTTCAGGGCCTTCCACTTCTCCTTTTGCTTATTTAGAGGACACTCCGCGTTCATGTGTCCTGGCTTATTGCACTTGAAACACAAAGGAGAGGAGGAGGCGTTAGAAGAACCAAATTTAGCTTTGTTCTTATAGTTTACTTTTTCGGAAGAAACGGTTGAACTTCTTAGCCATGAGTGCCATGGACTCCAAGTCCAACTCGTTTTCTGAGTCTTCATCATCGGTTGATGTGGATGTGGATGGAGCGGACTTGAAAGCAATAGCCTTCTTCTTTGGCTCGTCTTGCTTTAGGTAGGACTTCATCTTTTCCTGCAATTTTAACTTGCTATCCTTGCGTACCTCGTATGACATTAAAGTACCCATTAGTTGAACTACGGTGTACTTATTCATATCATTACCTTCCTCGATGGCGAAGGTACGCTTTTCCCAAGAAGAAGGAAGTCCTTCGATAAGCTTCGAACACTTCTCCTTTTGGGTGTAGGTTTTGTCGAGAGCCTCCAACTCGTTTATGATGTCGACGAAGCGAGCATAATACTCCTTCATCTTCTCACCCTGTTGCATATGAAACATTTCGTAATCTTTGTTAACAACAACGAGTTTAGAGTCTCTTACCCTACTCGTCCCTTCATGTAGTATGAGGAGGGAGTTCCAAATTTGATATGCACTCTTACATGTGCATATCTTATTGAAGTCCTCGGGCTCCAATGCGCATTGCAAGGCGTTCATTGCCTTGGCATTGCTTACCTCCGCGGCGACCTCCGCGGTTGTCCATTTCTCAAAGTCTTCTTCGGCGGGCTCGACGTATTCCTTCATCGTGGTCCTCCATAGAGATGCACTCCGGAGGAAAGTTTCCATCCGGCATTTCCAGTATCCGTAGTTGGTACCGTTGAAGAATGGAGGCCTCGTTGAGGAATGTCCTTCCATCACCGAAGATGCTCCTTCACGGTTCCTGAAGGTGCCATAGTCGGAAGGTGGACGCACGGTCTTGTTGTCGTTGGCAGACATAGCTATAGACTTGGCTCTGATACCAAATGTAATGCCCTGCTAAGCTACTGCACAAGTACTAGAGGGGGGGGGAAATAGTACTTTAAAATAATTAAGAGGCTAATTCCTAATTACTTGCAAACTCTACCAAACAATGCGAAAAATACGGAAATGTAAATGTTAGACAACAAAGAAACAATCGCAAACAACGATATTACTGGGTTCGGATCCACCCAAGTCTCCCCGACTTGTTCCCGGTGATCCTACGTCCCAACCACCCGGATCCCCTCCGGATACTTGAGTTAGAAACCCTAACTCAAGATTTCCACTATGAAATACTTGTGAAAAACCTCCACAAGTCAAATCATACACAAAGTAATTTGTGACTCCCACAACCGGGATCACAACCACACTCTCACAACCGAGAGTGAAACTTACAATATGAAATTGAAATGAAATATAACTTCTTACCGACAAAATACCTATGCCTTGAGTAATGCTTACGAATTAGGGCAAGGATGATTTTGAGGAAGAAGAAGTGGCACCAAACCCTAGCTCCAAGATGTAGATCAGCGATGGAGAGCTATGGGGATGTTGGTGACCTAGAATCAAGCACTTGGCTTGGAAGGCTTCACAATCAATGAATCTCTCTTTGGAAGTAAGAGTGAGGAGAGATTATTGAATGGAATGAAAGAGCTTTGAATGAGCTTGGAATGATTTCTCTTGATCTCTAAACTTGCAATAATATCAGCCTTGACTGCAATGAATGCAGCCCATCAAGTATATATAGGTTAGAGGAGAGAGAGAAAGAAAAACATTTCAATTAATGCTCCAACGGCTCTTTTCTGAACCCAACTAGTCGGTCAAAGAATAACTACCGACCGACTAGTTCATCAACTAGTCGGTCGGTCAATCAACGTATACCGACTAATGAGTGAATAGAGAAAAGGTCAAAGCACAGACTAAAGGAACTAGTCGGTCCAAGAAGAGTAGCTGACCGACTAGTTTCACAACTAGTCGGTCGGTTACTCAACTGAGACTGACTAACAGATAAAACTGAAGTCTGAGCACAAATAGACTTAGTCGGTCCAAGAACAGATGTTGACCGACTAATTCACCAACTAGTCGGTCGCCAAATGAGCATAGACCGACTAACGATAAACAGTAAGTTAGGTGAAAAATTGGCATGTACAGTAAAGCTAATCTAGTCGGTCCAAGAAGGAAAGTTGACCGACTAGTTCATCAACTAGTCGGTCGATCAATGAACACAGACCGACTAATGATAAACAGTAGCTCAGGCTCAAATGTGCATGTACAGGGAAAGCTCAACTAGTCGGTCATAGAAGCATCACTGACCGACTAGTTCACAAACTAGTCGGTCGGTGAGTCAACTTAGACCGACTAACTGTAAACAATAAAGAGCTTAGAATTGACTGACAAAAACTAGTCGGTCCAAGAAGCTTTGCCGACCGACTAGATCACCATCTAGTCGGTCAGTTCTTCTTCTTGAACCAACTAACATGCACAAGAAGTCGCGAATCGAAGCGCGAAGCTTCGGGAAGAATTGTATGGACTTGTACTAAGATCCTAGAGCTAAGATATGAGCGTTATGAAGATTTAAACCGTAAGACCTACTCAAGGCTTAACATTCTACGAAAGAAGCTTAAAGACTATAAATAAAACTTGACGATACCGTCTTCAATAGCTTCAATCGAATCTTCATGACTTCTAAAATGGTCCATAAGCTTCAACGAAGCTTTAGGCATACGATCACGTGCTTTGAGAAGTCTTGAGACGTCGTAATTGATATTCATATGAATTTGGCGACGATCTCCATAACTGCACTCACAAAGTGTTAGTTCACGATATATTTATGTTTGTTCATCATCCAAAACCAAATCCGGGGAGTCCAATATCCAACAGTGTGTGCTACGAATGCAACATTCAAGCATGGATTGACATAAGGATGCATGGCATGGCATGGGTACAATTAATGTGCATATAGATAAGAAAATTTAAGGTAACAGGCATAGCAGAGCAAAAGTAAAGAGCGTACAGATATGGAAATTAAACATGACGGACAAAAATGCATGAATGACATTGCAGGGTGACAGATCTAGCTTCGTTGTCAAGCTAGATCTTAAAGTTGCGTTTAGGCGATTTATCATTTCGTCGCCTAGTCTCTTTTATGCTAAAAACGGGGAATGGCCTAAAACATGGCCTAAAGTACAAATTGGCAAGTTTCACTTGCCTGAAATCAACTGTTCTGAATATACCGTCCAATCAGTCCAATCTATCTATGTGCTTGGATCCACCAGCCTACAGTCCAAATTTAGATTATCTTTATTAGTGATTTACGAAACAATTAAAAATACCGATTTTTATCTTGATTAGCATGCATTGGTTGGGGGTCCTAAGTGTTCAGAAAATTACCCTTACACGACGCGAGAGCTACACTGGCGTCGTGTAGCGACGCCAGGGGTGAGAATAATAGAAAACGCTCCTGATTCCTGATTCCAAAATAGATTCCGCACTTACCAATCCTCGAACAGCGACGAGATCAGTGAATAGTTTCCAAACAGCGAGCAAGGTGATCTGTAGATGTTTTACGGCTCCCGGGAAGCCGTAACAACGAACCGGGATGAACGGGTCGACGTACACGGAGACTACGACGTTGAGCGTCGTAGGAGATGATCGTAACGTCGGGAAACATCCCTAGGAGAGGTAGAGGACCGTCGAAAGATCCTAACAGCGAAAGTGAGCGACGAGAGACGATACGACACGTTGTGACATTGTGAGAACACAAAACAGCGAGATGCCGCTGTTTCAGAAGGAACGGAGGCCCGAGGGGGCGGCCAAGGCAGCAGAGGGTCCGAGGGGGGTCAACGGGGGTGGTGACATGTCGGAGAGGGCGTGGTCGGTGGTGCGGCGGCGGTGGCGGCCGCTGCAACTGCTGCTGCGAGCTGCTGCCGCTGCTGCGGATTGCTACGGCCTGTGGGGATTATTTCGACGGTGCAGCGGGGTCCACGGCAGCCTGAGGGGAGGAGAAACGTCGGGGGCGGGGAGATATGGCCGGTCGGCGACGGGCTGAGGCGGAGAGCGCAAGAAAGGGGCGCTCGGGGGGTTTTGCGTGAAATGAGAAGTAGGGCCGGCGGCTATGTTGGTTTGATGTGAAAATTTTAGAAACCTAGGTTATATTTTTATAGAAGAGGGCTCACGTGAGGTAGGGGCTGAAAACGTGGGTTAGGGCCAACATAGGGTTATATGTAGAGTATTAGTTAGGGTTTGTTATATAGGAATTGTTATTCTAAATTATAAAAAACCAAAATATCACACCTCTCTCTCTCACCTGCGTTAGGTGCAGCCCAATAGCAACTAATGGCTAAGCTAAGTAAGGGGGATTTTAAGATTAATATAATATAATAAGTAGAGTGATGAAATCAAGTAAAATTAGGGTTAACCCAATAATAGGTTGGGCGAAAAGTGAAGGTAGGTCAAACAAAGCCCAAAAATTGTGAAATAAATACTGGGGTGACCGCACGGATGAGAGAAACACAACTAAGAAGACATATCACAATTTCGACGACGAGAAACGAAATTAAAAATAAAAAGGCCTCACGACAAAAGTGAAAATCACGACGTCTCATCAAAAAAGTCAAATCGTGGGAGAACGACCCATGGAATGACGTTTCAAATTAAATCCACAATTTAATATTCTTTGAGAGGGTCACAACGACATATCACACTATAGGGTTTGGTTAGAGACAGTCTAAAATAAATACGTGTACGAACAAGACTACGTGCACGAAAAGCGTACAAAGGATACGGGGTCCAAAGGCGACAGTAATTCCAAGTTGGGCACACGTCGGGGGGGTCGGCTTGCTAAGGATGCAACCAAGGTGCTACGGCCCTATCGACTCAACGACACGAGTCATACACAAAGCAACAAAACCAATCAGGTAGCCAAAATTGCTATACGCACAACTGTATTACGGATAGTGAGTACATGCCGTTACATCCTACCCACCTTAGGAAAAAGTTCGTCCTCGGACTTTCTAACATATCTAGTCGCTCTAGTAAGTACCCCAAATCATATCACATTATAATTCAAACCAGATATAGTCACTACAAGTGCTTATATGCACTAGGTAGTCAAGCAATAACATTACCAACATGTATATATTTACGCGCATTCTAAACTTACACCTATCATAGTCAGTCAAATTCATACACGCACTTCAATCATCATATAATCACGTACATCCCTACATAACTATTAATCACTTATTACATACCATGGTGCACATACTCACAACCAATTAAATAGTTCACACCAGCAAATACCATCGTAATACTCCACGTTTATATAACTACCTATGAACAAAACAATAAGGATACACTACTCCATATATCTCATATTGTCCATCCAATGCCAACATATCGACACAAGTAACCACACCACTCAATATTAAATCATGTTATTATATCTAAGATACACTTACCACTACTATAATTTCACAATTATTTAGTCATTCAATTGCATGCAAATATTTCACCATATATTCACATCACATGCGGTACTATAACTATATTCACGACACACCACACATACCATAGTCACCAATACCTATAACTAAGCACATACTTACCCATGCATGGTGCACACCCACACATGCTAACATTTCATTCATATATACCAATCATACCACTATATACTCAGCACATCTACACACCTAGTTTAGCTAGCACACATACGTTCACACAGGCAAGTCCTTAGTAAATAACTATACCACAAGACCAACACCTATAACTATATACTGGTATAGCGACCCACAATCATGTGCGTAACACAACCAGGCGCAAACAATCCCATCACTATACATACATCATCCATTGCTATATTCATGGTACTACACGCAAATCACAGACATATGTAACAATATACTTAGAGTATACCCACTAAAGCTTGAGTAAGACTCAAAACACATATCAGAATACTCTATATACGTAACACAGTATCTATACCTATACCAATACCACTCCAATGTATACACATCTACCAACATAACCATATACATACCATAATGTCACTCACACTTAATATTTAGTCAGGTAACACCACATAGTTCAATCACTTTATTTACCAAAATAATATTACAGACATCAGCATACGTATGATTATAATACCCTCCCTAATACATGCATTCATCGTATAGTCACGCACATGTAACATATATATTCACACCATATCCATCTACCTATAATTTGTATACCAACACATCTACTTATCCACACATAGTTAAGATATGCAATAATCATGTATACCTCATGGTATACATGCACATAACATCCCGTAAAAGCAAGCAATATCAATCAAAATTATAATCATACTACCATACGTATATCACTTATATACTCATGCAACAAATACATGACTACTTACGTCTAAGCACAATACATATCTATGTACGAGCACACACTCACACGTACTAACATATTGGTCATATAATAGGCCTACTCACTTAACTATAAGTACACCTATTATCATTACACCTAACATTCACCTGACTGTCGATAAAATGAGTTGTTCGAAATAAGTTTGAGTCGTGTATACATAATAAGTAAAAATAGTTTATTAGCTTATTGAAAATCATTTTAAGGGAGAATAAAACATTCATACGAACATTAAGGACGTAAGTTAGATAATATTATACGACAGAAATTTAATATAATTTTGGCAAAACTTCGAAATTCAAAGAATGAAATTAGATTAACTGAAGTGTAGAAAATTTAAGCTCAGGTTAAAATGCTTTCAAAGTCTTTAAACTGGGGAGAAATTTAAAATAAATAATATTGAAACTACTTTTAGAGAAACCCGGATTTGCCAAAAGAAACAGATTTATACAAAGATCTTAAAGTACGAGTACAACAAACCTAGAACTGACATATATGAAAATAAATGAAGTTCTATTTATCTTGGAAGATATTCTAAAGTATGTATGGTAAATGGCTAAAATGAATTTCATAGTTTAGAAAAAGATGGTATATCGAATTATCAAAATAGTAATAAAGTTTTAAAACCAAAATGCGAGAAATATTAGTTACCAAATAGCTACGAGATAGTAATTAAAAATTACAACCAATAGACTCCAAAATCTACGAAAGGTTTTTAACTCAATCGAATAGTGAGGAATTAAATATATAAGAAGAGGGTTTTAAAAACAACAATTAAACTGAGCGAAAACTTTTAATAATGAAAAATCAAAATTGACTTTGAAGGATCAAGCTTTGCAACGGAGGACATTCGAAAGATCAACGATTATCGTAATGTGGTGATCATGTGCATCGAATGCACCTAAATTACGATTCAAGAAAACTACGATGGAATTCTATGGTCAGTAACACAGAAGTGTAGTGATCAGGAAGACGATAGAATCAAGGGGTTCTAATTATCGGGTTGACTAAAGGTCAAGAGAAACTTAACACTAAGGCTTTCTAATGAGCTAGAATATATTAGAGACCTCAGGGAAAGGTCCTACGAGAATCAAGATCATGTTTTGTTGGGCCCAAAATCGATGAACCCAAGCGAACGACTAAAGAAATTTTAGAAGTCTATCATGGTCAGAGCTAGGCAGGAACCACTAAGGTAACTCCTAAGACGACTATATCAATTTCTAGCATGGAGTCTAGCTAACAATCAGGGACCTCTAACTAGTCAGCACAGACGTCTAGCTAAGTCTTACTATAGTCCTGATCTAAGGATTTCCCTAATAAGCTGAGACAGATGCTCGGGCAACATGTCTTCCGGCCACCTAGTGACATAGAAAACGATAAAAATTAGACTCGAGTCTTATGACTTGGATGTTTTAATTTATTTAATGGACATTCTATTTTTATTATCATTGTTCCGATAATTCACGGTTGCAAGAGTGACCTGCATGGGCCACCAATAAAACCTGTCACAACCCGCTTCCCTAAAATGGAGGCAAGGCATGAGAAGTCCGCTCAGACTTGGAGCTGTGAGGCTCCAGTCTGTAAAGCATCTGGAATAACCAAGTATAGGTCCTTGCAAATGCGAAACAGAACAAAAATAATAATAAATAAAAGAGACAGATAATATTATTCCAATCTCAGAACGTCCACAAATAAAGTCCAACATCACAGAAAAGCCACCAGGCTAAAAAGAAGAGTCTAAAGGCCCAACCATGGCCAACAGAAATAATCAAACATACAGAAAGAAAGGTTCTACGCACCGACAAACTAACGACAACTAAGCAGAAAGCAACAACGAAGGAAGTCTCTACGACTGGTCGTCAGTTTCCTCGTACTCCACGTCAATGGTGGACCCATGCTCAACGTCAACAAACACCTCGTCCTCAGCAACGGGCTCTGGCTCAGCAACTAACATGCGACACCCAAAAGAGACGAGGGCGCATGTCAGCAAGTCTACAAGAGACTTGTGCAAGGAAACTAAAAGAAGGAAAGCAACCTAGCAGTTCTAAAACGTGCGATGACATGGTAGTTTGATGCATGGATGCAACAAGTAAGAGAGTGGAACAAGTATGACATTGCAACAAGTATAGCATGGCAACAAGTATGACATGGCAATGGTAGCAAAGCTACTAAAACATTCACATGGGTTTTACAAGTCAAGTACCACGTCGTGCACAGAGTTTACGCCTTTTGGCTGGAGTGGCTGTACGGGCCAACTCCTAAGCTCAAGTGATCGTTTAACCCTACCCCTCCACGTGTAATCGGGCATTGGTTTTTGACCAACACATGTAGCCCGCTTTTGGATCACGAGCCAGGAAGTGTATTTGGCATAGGGTTGTGCCTGCAACGCAGGTGCCTAGCCTCAACAAGCAAGTACAAGTAGCGTGTGCCACGAATGCAACATTCAAGCATGGATTGACATCAGGATGCATGGCATGGCATGGGTACAATTAATGTGCGTATAAATAAGGAAATTTAAGGTAACAGGCATGGCAGAGCAAAAGTAAAGAGTGTACAGATAGGGAAATTAAACAAGATAGGCAAAAATGCATGAATGACATGGCAGGGTGACAGATCTAGCTTCGTTGTCAAGCTAGATCTTAAAGTTGCGTATAGGCGATTTATCATTTCCTCGCCTAGTCTCTTTTACGCTAAAAACGGGGAATGGCCTAAAACATGGCCTAAAGTACAAATTGGCAAGTTTCACTTGCCTGAAATCAACTGTTCTGAATATACCGTCCAATCAGTCCAATCTACCTATGTGCTTGGATCCACCAGCCTACAGTCCAAATTTAGATTATCTTTATTATTGATTTACGAAACAATTAAAAATACCGATTTTTATCTTGATTAGCATGCATTGGTTGGGGGTCCTAAGTGTTCAGAAAATTACCCTTACACGACGCGAGAGCTACACTGGCATCGTGTAGCGACGCCAGGGGTTGGAATAATAGAAAACGCTCCTGGTTCCAGATTCCAAAATAGTTTCCATGCTCGCCAATCCTCAAACAACGACGAGATCAATGAATAGATTCCAAACAGCGAGCAAGGTAATCGGTAGACGTTTTACAGCTCCCGGGAAGCCGTAACAACGAACCGGGACGATCGGGTCGACGTACACGGAGACTATGACGTTGAGCGTCATAGGGGATGATCGTAACATTGGGAAACACCCCTAGGAGAGGTAGATGACTGTCGGAAGATCCCAACAGCGAGAGTGAGCGACGAGAGACGATACGACGCGTTGCGAGGTCGTGAGAACACAAAACAGTGAGATGCCGCTGTTTCAGAAGCAACGGAGGCCCGAGGGGGCAGCCAAGGTGGTAGAGGGTCTGAGGGGGGTCGACGGAGGTGGTGACATGCCGGAGAGGGTGCGGGCTGCGATGCAGCGGTGGTGGCGGCCGCTGTAACTGCTGTTGCGAGCTGCTGCCGCTGCTACAGATTGCTGCGGCCTGCGGGGCTTATTCCGGGGGTGCAGCGGGGTCCACGGCGGCCTGAAGGGAGGAGAAAGGTCGAGGGCATGGAGATATGGCCAGTCGACGACGGGCTGAGGTGGAGAGCGCAAGAAAAGGGCGCTCGGGGGTTTTTGCGTCAAATGAGAAGTAGGGCCGGAGGCTATGTTGTTTTGCTGTGAAAATTTTAGAAACCTAGGTTATATTTTTATATAAGAGGGCTCACGTGAGGTAGGGGCTGAAAACGTGGGTTAGGGCCAGCCTAGGGTTATAGGTAGAGTATTAGTTAGGGTTTGTTATATAGGAATTGTTATTCTAAATTATAACAAACCAAAATATCACACCTCTCTCTCTCATCTGCATTAGGTGCGGCCCAGTAGCAACTAATGGCTAGGCTAAGTAAGGGGGAGATTAAGATTAATATAATATAATAATTAGAGTGATGAAATCAATTAAAATTAGGGTTAACCCAATAATAGGTTGGGCGAAAAGTGAAGGTAGGTCACACGAAGCCCAAAAATTGTGAAATAAATACTGGGTGACTGCACGGACGAGAGAAATGCAACTAAGATGACAGATCATAATTTCGACGACGAGAAACAAAATTAAAAATAAAAAGGCCTCACGACAAAAGTGAAAATCGCGAAGTCTCATCAAACAAAGTCAAATCGTGGAAGAACGACCCATGGAATGACGTTCCAAATTAATTTCACAATTTAATATTCTTCGAGAGGGTCACAACGGCTTATCACACTATAGGGTTCGGTTACAGAAAAAGTCTAAAATAAATACGTGCACGAACAAGACTACGTGCACAAAAAGCGTACAAAGGATACGGGGTCCAAAGGCGACAGTAATTCCAAGTTGGGCACATGTCGGGGGGGGGGGGGGGAGGGTCGGCTTGCTAAGGATGCAACCAAGGTGCTACGGCCCTATCGACTCAACGACACGACTCACACACAAATCAACTAAACCAACCAGGTAGCCGAAATTGCTATACGCACAAACGTATTACGGATAGTGAGTACAAGCCGTTGCACATTTGCTATGGTGCAAATAAACTGAACCGACTGAACGAATGATTGGAACTTAAATATAAATAGATAGTACACAAAATTTGACCTGGCACTTGACTTGACCTATAGGTTTGGGGTAGTCTATAGTCACCGAGGATGCGGGAGTGACTGGGTCTGCTCGACAACTTTACCTGACACATACACTAAGTGGAGGAAAGTACTTGACCGATCACCCAAAAAGGGGTCGGTGAATAGCACCGCGGGTAGCTCCCGATGGTGGGACACATCTTAGTCACATATTGTATCTTTGGGCATGTACTTAGCACTAGAACTAATTGGTTATTAAATATTGCTTTAACATTTTCTTCTTATAGGTTGCTAATTCCTATTAAACGTTAAAATGCTACAGGTTGCAAAATTTCTATCAAATGCTTAACTACTATAGGTTGCAAAAATTACTATCAATTGTTTAACTACTGTAACTCTTTCATATTAAACTGGTTAATTGTTTCTATGTACTCACACCCAGCTTGATTGTAAAGTTATACTAAATTGATGGGGCATAGATTTTAATTAGCATTCGTAACATTGGTTTCACAAGGTGTCTAGGATCGTTTCTGTCTAAGTTTTGGATCACACTTCTTGCGGGGATAGTAGCCTACTTGGCCAAACCTGACTGGCCGTGAATACATGGGCCAATGTTAGAATCCCAATCATCAATAATGTAAACATTGATTAGGGTTATATCTTGATTTTCAGCTTGTTTTAATTAAATTGCTTAACCATTCTATTGTGGAGATTATCTTGCCGAGTAAACCTCTCTGACGGACATTTCACTTTGTTGTTTTACGAAATGTCTGTCAGGTATCGATAGTGAGTTCTCTGAAGACACTACCGCAAAAGTCGAGCCAGTGCTCGAAGGATACGTGGAGTACCTACCCGCTGAAGAGTAGACGATCACCTTCACGACTGCCCCTTTATATTTAGAATAATGTAATTTATGTACTTTGTTGATTCGTCCATACAAGGCCTATGTTGTACTTTATTTTCAGACACTTTGGTATTGTAATAATATCATCTGTACTATTTCTTATTAGCATGCAAGATCCTGCCATTGTTTTCACAGACGCGTTATTGTGTTTAAGCCAAGGAGGAAAGAAAAAGGAAAGATTTTAAAAAAATGTTCCTCCTTGTTTTAAGCACATCGCGGGCCGTTCGCGTCCTCGCTTCTGGTAGAATGGGAAGCTGGGCGTGACATAGGGTGACAAAGATCCTAGGTTCTCTCAAACCTCGATGGGAATCCAAGGCCAATGTCATCGAATAATCCAATGATATGAGTAAGTACACCGTGGAGGAATGCATTGGAAATTTGATGGCGTATGAGATGAAGATGCAACACAAGAAGGAGAGCCAATCATCAAATCCTTTTAAAAAGTGATATGCTCATATTTTACTCTTTATTTTGGCATATTTCCATGTCATTTCGATTGCCCAGATTGTATATTTGAAGCTTAAACGATGATTTCTGGATGAATTTCACTAATTCTATGTTTTATTGGATTTTCAGGAAATATGGAGCAATCGGAGCAAATTGATGATATGAGCATATGCACGCATACCGGAGCATTAGTGGTTATGATATTGAGGAGCTTATGGTGCTAGAAGAGAAGAAGAAGCAAGAAGAAGAGAGGAGAAGAAGAAGGAAATGAAGAAGAAGAAGAAGAAGAAAAACAAGGCAAAGTTCATTTATCAGCTCACTAGACCGAGTGGAGTAATCCACTCGATCAAGTGAAGCTAATACCAGCCTAGACCAGGAAACCAAAATATATCAAAGTCACTCAATCGAGTGAGGAAACTCACTTGATCGAGTGAGACAATCGGCCAAATCCACCCTCTGCCAAAGCAGCTGACTCGATCGAGTAGCACTTTCACTCGACCGAGTGAATTGGCTACTCGACCGAGTGAAAAGAAGAACATGGAAATGATTTTTGGAGCTGCTGTAGGAAATTCTACTAGACCGAGTTGACAATCTCACTCAACTGAGTGAGATTACGGCCAAATTTTGGAAATTAAGTTGTAACTCGGTTTTTGGGTATTTAGGTTGACTTTTTCTTGGGTTTTTAGACTTGAATAAATAAGAAACAAGGTTGCCCTTGCTGGGGTCACGATGTTTATTTCTTTTTGCTTTTGCTTTGGTGGCTATTGCTTGGAGAAGCCATAGTTCTTAATTGTCTCTTGTGATTTTGAAGACTTTGAGAATATTGGTTTGTCTAAACTCTTGATCTAATTGCTTTATTGAATATTTATTATTTAAATCTCTTTTCAATAATGAACCTTATTATTTCCATGAATCTTATTACCACGATCATGTTTATTAGTCCGTAGTCTCTTTGCTCTAGGGCAAAGGGATGAAACCTATAGATCTAGAGTTTGATATGTGAAATTAATTGACTTCCTTGTTGCTGAACTTGTTTTAGGGTTAGATTATGGTTGATTACCTACAAATAGCTAGGGATATCTACTTAGGTCTTGAAAGCTCAAGAGAGGATCTTGATCTTAGGAAGACCTAGATATTTGATTCAGATCTATAATTTGGCTATCCTAGATTTGGTGCACGAGAGTGACCAAAGCTAGCATCTTTATTATAGTTCTATAATTATATTCATTTGTATGATGGTAAGATGAATACGAACTATCATAATCTAAATTCAAACTCATGTCACACGCCAGTGGACTTGAATGAGAATTGAATTATATGGTCGATCTTAATGCTAATAATTCAACCATGCTTGCACGAGAGTGAGGCTCTAGCTTGAGTTATTTTAGACTTGTGTAGCTGCGACAATTTCATCCTAAACTAAGAGTTAGTAATTAGGAGTTTATATTCACATTAAAACTCGAAAATATATAGTGTGGATTCCCTAGTCCTAGACTTCTTTATTAATTGAATTACAACTGACACTATTACACATTCGTGACACACTTGCTACACCATTATTCACAATCTCTGTTACATCTGGACAACTGAGATAATACCAACCATCTTTTATGATTCGATACCCGTTCACTACTTAAACGTGCGCTCGCGGTAAAACTACATAGTTTTCTGAGTATATCTAGGAACACATCAAGTTTTTGACGCCGTTACCGGGGATGCAACAATATTTTTCTTGGTTACATTTTCTTTTCCTCTATTGTGCTAATATTCTCTGTAGGTTCTCTTTCTTTGTGCATTAGTACACGCTCAATGGACATTGACACCTTGATACACTTTGATCCAGAAATTGAGCAGACTGCAAGGAAACTAAGAGCAGAGAAGAGGCAAATTCTATAGGATAGCAAGATGGTAGCCGAGAATAATGCTGCAAAGAATGTCAGAGTTATTTCTATTCGGGATCGGATCACTCTCAACAACTCTGCAACATCATCTATTCTTATGTCTGAAGTGCCAGCTGATAAGAATTTCGAGATGAAGACATGACTATTTGTATTGATGCAACAAGATCCATTCTATGGGCACGCGCATGAGAATCCCCATTACCATATCGAGATGTTCTTGGCGAAGTGTTCCACTTTCCAAGTTATCAACATATTAGAGGATACCATCCGTATGCGGCTTTTTCCTTTCACACTCAAGGATAAAGCTTTATATTGGTTAAGGTCACATGCAAACAGTTCTTTCACCACATGGGATGATCTTGCAAAGGCATTTATCAATAAATTTTATCCACCATTAAAGATTGTCAGACCGAGGAATTCTTTGATGCCATTCAAGCAAGGGGCCCAAGAATCTTTATATGAAGCATGGGAAAGGTTCAAAGATCTTCAACACCAATGCCCCCACCACAGTATTAAGGACTGAGCGTTGATACATATCTTTTATAATGGATTGAAATAGGATACAAAGATGATTATAGATGCCATCGCTAATGGGGTGATATTGGCAAAGACTCCAAAAGAACCACATCATTACTTGAAGAAATGGCTTCTAATAATCAACAGTGGGCCGATGAGAGACCCAATCATCATCATCATCATTCGAGCTGGCTAGTATTTATGAGGCCAAAGCAGTGGCAGAGTTAACCGAAAAATTTGATACTCTATCTAAGTTGGTAGACAGAATAGAAAAGAAGCTGAGCGAGCTGTTTAGTGCTCATGATACATCATCTGGTGCACCACAGTGTGCAAGTATGAGTGACTGGCAAGATCAGAGCCAAGTCATGTACGTATGAGCTGAAACAGTTGAGGAACCGATGGAGCAGATTCAGTATGTTACAGATTATAAGCCTGAGAGTGGAAACAAAGCAGCTTGGATGAATCCAGCTTGGAAGACTCACCCCTGATTTTCTTCTGCAAACATTAGTGGAGCTTTGAATCCTCCTCTTCAACAAAAACAAGCTTAATAAAAACCACCCCAACAATAACAAGCTTGCCCACTGCCTCAGTAGTAACAATATGAGCAGAGGCCACATCAACAATAATACCAACAGAGGCAGCAGTCTGGGACTTATAAGCCCCTGGTTATAATCAAAATTGGTGGCTGCAATATCAACAACAGCGCCATAATAGTTTGCATATAAGATTAAGGTTGAGGAGTTTATGGCTACGTTGGAAAAGATCAAAAATAAATTGTTAGCATGCCAAAAAAATCTCAACACTGTTGTTGCACAGTGGGCAGAACAAATGACTCAGTTTGCTAGAGCTTAAAATCAATTACCAGAACAACCGGAAGTGAACCCAAGGAGCAACACTGACCACATTAATGTAGTGGTGGAGTTGACTACTAGAGGCTGAAAGGATACAACACCCGTCATGATTCAAGCTCCAACTTCTAAACATGCTATTCCGGTTAAGATTGAAGAAGATAAAGAAGCAGAGGAACCCATAGTGGTCGTAGATGGAGATGATGAAACTGAAAAGATTGAGCCCAAGAAAGAGAGAGTATATACGCCACCTATTCCAGTCCCCAAAGGTTGGCAAAAGCTAAATTAGAGAAAATGTTTGCTCTCTTTCTGGAGTATCTGAGATGCATTATCTTGAATATTCCATTTTTATGTGCCAACATAGAGATCCCGACATATGCCAAGTTTTCAAAAGACTTAATAATGGGACATAAAAGGACGGAAACGATTATGCTAGTCGAGCAAAGGACATGGTTCATCAATGAAGACAAACAGCTAAAGAAGCTCATGGACCCCGATAGCTTCAGAATTCCATGCACATTAGGCAGAGCCCCCTACAGAAGGCTTTAGTTGACTTGGGGCCGAGTGTCAGTCTTATGCCCCTTACCTTGTTTAAGAAGTTGAATACGTGGACAAATCTGAGCCAACTGATACGAAGATACAAATTGCTGACGGACGCACTACTAGATTATTGGTATAGCTGAGAACGTGACATTGAAAATACCGGGAGGACTTTGCGTGCCATGTGACTTTGTCATTATGGACGTAAAGGAAATTGGTGATACATCGCTTATACTTGGGCGGCTGTTCTTGACCACAGCTGGAGTCATCGTTGAGTGCAGGAAGGAACGTTGTCACTCAACGTTGGAAATATTGAAGTTGAATTTCATCTCTCATGGGCTATGAAGAACCGGTCAACAATTGAAGAGAATGACTATATCGATCTACTTGAAGAGGTGATAGAAGAAGGTACGCCATATATAATCGAGACATTGCTTATAGAAAATTTTGATGGGAAGCCTATTTCTGAAGAAAGTACTCATATTGAAGACATCCTGGACCCTCTCACTGATGAAGAGGAGAAAGATGATGACATTATTATGTTAAGAGAGCTCTGCAAACTCTCTTCTGGAAAGCATCCGAAGACACAAATGTCACCGGTGAAGCCACAACCAACATCACCGAAGGAGAAAAAGGAGCCTTTGACGGCTAGAAGTGAAGCTTGTGGGAAGTTATCTCCCACCAACATGAAGAAGGAGATGCAATATGAGGAGACCAAGTAAGACAGTGTCGAGTGATCCAAGCCCACCGGTCTCCTTACTAAATTTGATAAGCGCATCTCCTATGCGCCGAATATCTTTTGTTGCACACAAATTATCAGGGGTCGAGCTCAAGACCATAACCGAGCGCTTATGAGAGGCAACCTGACATTTATATCTTTGTTTTAGTTTGTTTTAGGTCTTATTTTATTTGGAAATACAAAAAAAAAATCAAATATTAACCGTTAGAAAAAAATTCTGATATTGGGCGATATTTTATCTACAGGAAGAAGATCGCATGGATGGGCAATAAGGAGGAAATTGATGGAGAGCACATGTAACGAAGGAGATCCAGGCCATGAAGAAGTTTGAACGAGAAAAGAAGGAGAAATCTGGAGAATGAAATCGAGGAAGAAGATGAAGATCATCAAAATAGAAGAGCCGAGGAGTCAGCCTCACTCGGTCGAGTGAGACTCTCACTCCACTGAGTGAGAAAATTGAACATGGAAGTAAAACTAAACATGGAAGTGAGAAAATTGAACATGGAAGTAAAAAACTCAACATTGTGAAATTATCCCACTCGACCGAGTGACAATCTCACTCGATCGAGTGGATCCCTGTAGCAGAACCCAAAAAATCCATGCTCTGTGAAGTCTCCTCACTCGATCGAGTGACTAGCTCACTCGACTGAGTGGGAGACTGTTGCAGATTTCCCAAAATCTGATGTTCTCTTTCATTTTCTGACTCGATCTGACTCATCTCACTCGATCGAGTCACTTGACCAACTGCCACCCTAAAAATTCTGCCCCCTGTCTTTCTGAGTCACTAGATCGAGTGACTAATCTCACTTGACCGAGTGACTTAAGTCAGCAGCCACCTATTAAAGGGGGGATTAAGACTCGTTCGAGCCTTTCTCTAACTCGACCGCAGCCAAACCCTTCTCCCTTTAGCCCTAGCTTGCTCGGATGACCGTGCCGCCCCTTGCACCACCGTCGGCCGCTCTCCTCTGACCATCTCCGACCACCACTTCCATCTATCAAGCCCTAATCTCCACCCTATCCTCTTCTTATACCCTTGTAAGCCCTAAATTTGGCCCCAAATCCCAATTAACACTCTAAATCTCCATGTTTTCTCGATTTTTCCCAATTCATCCAAAATATTTATCGCTAATTCAAATTTTTTGTGCAACATGCAAACTTGGGGGAGATCCATTATGACGATTGTGGATAAATCTCTGGGGAATCGTTTTACACTTGTCGCGACACTTAGGAGTCGCATCGATCGCTTGGTACATTCGTTCCATTCATTATTTGCGATCGTCTATATTTTTTTGTGTAGAGTGCATGTTTGTTACGACATTACACTATGCCTCCACGGGGTAGGGGTAGGGGTAGAGGCAGGCATCCCCTACTAAGAAGTAGAAGACAGGTAACACCGGTGCTTCTTCTTCCGCAGCAGCACCATCACCCCCTCCACCACTAGCACATAAGGACCCTATCCCTGCACCACCAGCATAGCCACCACCACCTATTGAGACGTACGGGATCATGTTTAGAGATGACACACATCACGTCAGATTTGAGAGGATCTCTACACATCTGATCATACCCACTAGGTTCGCTCACTTTCCCACACTCGAGCGCTAGTGCTACACCAGGGTTTGCACCAGCTATATGATAATGTTGGTTGGAGTGATTTTCTGTTGGTGTCGATGAACACCTATGTTCGACCGACACTAGAGGTCTTGAGTTCTATCCATAGGAATCCTAGGGGCTATTCATTTAGGCACATGGACCGTGACTGTGAGATTACTCACGACATGGTTCGTGCTTATTTTCATTATCCCCCAGTTCCAGATCGTGACAGGGCAAATGTCCCAGGTCATCATATTCCCCCACCTTTTTTGCTGATGCATTCTGGGAGCAGATCACAGGCATCCCATCCTTTGACCCAAGTCAGTTGAAGGCTTCGTCAGTAGTCCACTCTGCATATGCCTCACACAGCGCCTTTTGGTGACTACTTTCTTTGGAAGGCCAGAGGTAGGGACTATCCACATGCCTAAGCTTTTCACTTTGTCGACTATGACACGGGAGCGAGCGTTCCAAGCTGGCGGGGATGTCCTAGTTCCTGTCATGTCCAAGGTGATATGTTGTGGCTGTCTGATCACCCTTCTTACCCCCATGTTCGATATACAGTTGCCTGCTGAGTTGATCCTTGCAACAGACTTACATCTATTATCGACCAGGTCTTGTCCCGTATGCATATGATCCGATCATATGGCAAGCGCCATTGGGCTTGGCTCCAAGGTCCCCTCCACATAGATAATATCGTGCTTTCAAATCCTAATTGGACTCATGTGGGACCAGCATGTACTGAGTGGATGTTCCCTATGGAACTCTACATTCCACTTGTTTATGTGCTAGATCCTGATGACGGTCAACAGCCTCCCATCGAGCCACATCCAGCTGAGATTCCTGTAGTTCAACCTGTTTCTGAGCCTTTGTATATACCCATCACATCTGTCTCCACATCTGTTCGTACTGAGGGTTCCACATCTGCTTTTTATCCTTGAGAGTTCCACATCTGCTGCTATTCCTGAGAGTTCTGTGTCTGGTGCCATTCCTGATATTCCTGAGAGTGCTGAGCCGTCCATCCCTCTGAGCGATGAGTTATATATTCCTTTGTCCATTAAGATTCATGCATCTCTTGAGATTCCGACGTCGGGTGTGATCCTACCTTCTGCACCCACATCCACCCCACCCATCGATGTTCCTATCTCTGCTGTTGTCGTATTGTCAGAGAGTGTCATGGTGTCTGTCACAACATCTGTGGATACTACATTTGTATCCCTATTTACTTCTGTCGAGACTCCTGTCGTTTCATTTGATGTACCTATGTCTGAGAGCATACCTGTGTCTCAGCCTCATCTGGAGGCTGAGCATCCTCCTATGAGCCCTGCTCCATATTACCACCCTCCCTAGGATACCCGGAAGTATGAATATATCCCAAGTGATCCCAGAGCAGCGAGTGTTACAAAGCAAAATACAGAAAAGCTCAAGCAGGTCCACTGCGCACTACTGATATAGTACCTGTAATGTTCCTACATGTAGAGATGTGATGCCCTCAAGGCTATTTATCTCTGTGTGAATAGCACAAACGTCTTGTTCGAAATAACAGTAAGCTGTTTGGTAACAATTTATCTAAGTTATATTATAATGTAGTTAACATTAGATATCAACTTAGGTAAAGTCCTGAGCTTTATGCAAGGTCAAACAGGTATCGAGATGAGTATCTCGATCATGGAGAAATGTTTCACCATCTGTAGCATAAGTCTAAAAGAGTTCGTGGTCGTAGATGTTTCGAGACAAGGATATCGAAACATCGGATAGACCATTGTGTCTTAGTCTTCACCGTTAAGCGGTGGCGATGATCTCATGATCGTTCGACTTGGCGAAGTCGGAGACGAGACACAGGTGCTCATTAGAGAATGAGTTCATTGAATGATCCACAAGAGTTATCATATGGTTACATTGACCAATCTGTCAATGATAACTATTAGTGATGATAGGCTAGTTGGTCTTTTGACTTGAGGTCATTTTACGAACCTGTGCGTGAACGGTGCCACTTAGATCACTGACCTAACTTCGAGGCTAGACCTGTTGAAAGGTCTTTGATTGGGTGTCACTTGAAGCATACGAGAAGAGTAATGACCAAGAGAGGATTCGTCTCTCTCGGTCAATGGGAGTTAGTGTCGTAGAGTTAGTTTGGTCTTTAGTAAAATCTCTACGCAGAGTATATTGGAAGAAGTCCAACATAAGTTGACTAAAGATCGATAGAAACTAACTGGAGTCAAGTTATTGGGGTTGACAGTTTGACCGTACCCTAGACTTGATCTACACGACATAGTTAAGACGAAGAGACTATAACTACGGAATTCATCACGGATACAGTCAGGGTGGTCCCGACAATACTCATGTCGATAAGTCAACCACATAATGATGATTCCTGAAGCAGGGACGACAACCACAGCTCGTGGTCACTGCCTTATAGGGCTTCGAGCCCAACCTGTTGTAAGGGTCAGGCTGTAGGGTCTCACACAGAGTGCGACCTTCGTCTAGTAATAGGTAGAAATTAGTTAGGTAGAATAATTTGCATTTGATGCAAAGGAAAGAGAAATTTGCATTTGATGCAATATGATAATTTAAGCTTAGATAGGGGACTAATTTGCATATGATGCAAATGAGATTAAATGTGTCTTAAATAGTTTAAGACTATATTTAATAATATAAACGCCAGGAAAAGCTCATGGGTAAGACGGGAATGTCCTGGTCTAAACCCAGGTTCGAACGGCGTCCAAATCGGACCCCAAATGCCCAACTTATGCCAAAACAGCCAAATGGCTCAATCTGGGTCAGACCAGGTTTACCCAGGCCAAACTAAGGTCAGGCCTGGGCACCTGGCCCGCCGGGCTAGGCGCCAGGCCACTGGGCCTGGGCCCGCACCCAAGCCCAGGCGCCTGGGCACCTACCCAGGCACCCAGGGCGGGCGCCTTGGGCACCCGGCCCAGGTGCCAGGTGCCTGGGCGCCCGCGCCCAGGTCTGGCCCAGGCGCCCAGTCAGCTGGGTCTGACCAGTGGGGCCCACTTACTGGGCCCCACCATTGGGTGCAGAACCATAGTTTTAGTGGCAGTTTTGACGGCTGGTTTTTTGCGAAAAACAAGTCGTAGGTTGAACTTTGGGCGGTCAATTGAAGGGTCAAACGAACTCCGATTGACGAACGGTTTTTTCCTATGCGTTCACCGTTGAACACCCTTTGAATTGATATGTTGTATCAATCATGAAGCTCAACGGTGAGTGAGTTAAAATTATCGGAAGTTTGCACTTTGTGAAAGGCAAACTAACTTGATTTTAATTAACTCAAATTAATAGTCCCGCATCGGTTGTGCGGAAAAGGGGAGAGTCCACCTATATAAATAGGGGCCTCCCCTTCCTCCAAACTCGTCCCAAGCTCTAGATCTGAGCGGCTCTCGTAAATGTTGGAGCATGCTCGGATCTAGGCTTAAATTAATATTTCTCTATCTCCCTATATTTCTGCCTTACTCTTGAGGGCTCTAGCAAAGCCGCAAAGGAGTTCGGATTCGGATCCGAAATCTAGGCGAAAGTTTCACTCGCGTGAAACTTTCTTCGGTGCGTGGTTGGCTCGGTGACACGGGGATTGATCGCCTTGGGATGCGGAGCGGTTCAAGGAGCGGTTCAGGGAGCGGTTCGAGGAGCGTCTCGGCATGGGACGGGGAGCGTCTCGGAAGACGGCGCGGAACATCTCGCCTGCCCCAGGGTTGAGATTCCGGGTATGTACTTTATTAGCATAGTTTAATTTAATCGCAGTAGGTTAGATCCTTCTTGGGATGGTCAGATCCATCCCAAGTTGGCATAGATCTTGGCTAAGGGTCTTGTACCTTAGGGCTAAGTTAAATCGTTTAACTGCATGTTAATTAGATTAACATAGTTTTATTTTCCGCTGCAAATTCTTTTTCTGTCTATGTTTCGTCCGACTTAGGACGGGAATAGAGTTTTTGTGCCCTAAAGATACCAGAAAACCCTTCAGTGGTATCAGAGCCTAGGTCTGCGTAACGATCTAGCACTGTGATTCTATTAAACTCTGAAATGCATTTTAAAATATTTTTTAAAGTTAGGAGATAATTTAAAATATTTCCAGATGCCCTTTTAAAATATTTTTAAATTTATGCGATATTTTTAAAAAATGATTTTAAAAGAATTTTATATGTTTAAATATTTTATAGATAAAATTTTAAACTTGAAAATTTTAAAATGATGTTTTAAATTTATGTGATAAATTTAAAATTCATTTTAAGGCCTTTTAAATTTATGCGATAAGTTTAAAATATTTTAGATGTTTAAAAATTCTATATGATAAATTTTTGAACATGAAACTTTTTTAAAAATGATGTTTTAAATTTATAAGATATTTTTAAAACTGATTTTAAAAGATTAAAATTGTTTATGCGATAAACTTTAGTCTATTTAATTGTTAAATAGTTGTACACTTTTTATGCGATAAAATTAGTGTAAATTTTTTAATGGCTATGTCATCTTGTCACTTATTTGATAACACAAGACAACCTTTTAGGTTAGCCATTAAGAAATGATTAAAATTTATTAATTGAATTTTAATGACATGCTATGTTTTTAATAAAACATTAACAATACTTCAAGACCTAATTCCTAATTAGGGTAGTCGTTTTAATGAATTTTAATTCTAATTGTTATAATTAATTCTCATTAAAGGACTTCGCTTTTAGCGTTGTTAATAAAATTTATTAAAATCCTAATAACGATTAGGATAGCACGTGAACCTTATAGTTGATAAGGGCTTAATAAAAGTTATTAAACAAATCCTAAAATTTTGAATTTAAGGGTGCAACTAGTTGATAGGATTAATTAGTTGTTAATAAAAGCTAAATAGTCTATGGCACGCATATAAAAATGACAAGCTTCATTCAATGGACCATGATCCAGTCAATGTGCTTGGCTAAGTTTGCTGGATCACCTTTTAAAGGATAGTGATTCTGGCTTAGTCAATTCCCTGGCTGTGTTCCGCTGGACCGCAATGTCGCGAATCATGATTGTATGACACCCTGGACTATATCTAAGTCAAATACGTTAATGATCTTTTTCAAGATTAGCCGTAGCCCTCCTTGTTTTAGGGGTGAGCAACTATAAGACCCATGTTATAGTTGTTGAGCTACACTCAAGCTGTAACATGGCAACCTTATAGAAACCAACTCCTTTAATACATAAGATGAAATCTTGACTAAACCCAAACCGTCGTATTACCATGCGTCGACGTAAGTTATGTCAATGATGTAGTCTGGCTAGATGTAGTCTAAGATGTGACCCAAACCGACGTGTCGTGAATACACCGAGCGACGGGGCAAGTCAGGCTAGACACGAAAACAAGGGTCCGACTAGACTAGACATTGTGATTTGGATGAGCACACTCATGATCACAAATGGCTAGGGGTAAAAACCGAATAAGAGAGTCATATCTGATATGATCGATGAAGAGTCATCTTCCGATTACAGAGTCAAGCAACTTGTTGAGCTACACTCAAGGTTGTTAGGCTCAAGGTGATTGGACCTCTTACCCATTAATTTAATTCGATTAAATCGTTCGTTATTAAGCTTTGAAACGATCGTAAACATAGTGGGAGGATATAGATAGATAAAAGCCATTCTACCTATATTTAATATTGAACATATGCTAAACTAGGGCAAGACTATGTTTACCGAAGGAATCAAAATATAATATTTTAATGGAATTAGTTAACTGGTCAAATAAGTTGATTAATTGAATATCAAGTTAATTGATAAAATTAAAACTATATTCTCGTTGACATTAAAATGACCTTCTAAAGAACAGGCTTAAGAATATGATTTCATTAAGTTCTAGGTCCAACAATAAATTCACTCTACATGTCACTCGTCTCTATATGAGGCAGCTTGAACATATATGATATTCAAAGTATGTTTCTCCCTACAACTTGTCGAGCTTCACTCAAGGTTGTATGGACAAACAATTTTGATCCACAAAGTTCAAGAATTCGATCAAATTGTTTGAGTCGAATACGAGTGCATGAGCGATGCACGGCTATGTATCCCAACCGGATCTTGAGACAAGCAACTTCTTGAGCTACACTCAAGATTGCAACTCTCAGGCGTTTGGAAACATGAGACGCTTGCATAGCTATTTATTTATGTTGGGCTATTTAAATATCTAAATGTGATTTAGAAACGGAAGACGGCACTCCGGAAAGTCAATCGAGTTAAATAGTTTAATTTATCATTAGTAAAGGAATAAGGAGGAGGAAATGAAAATGTGACATATTCTGATGTCACGATTTCATAATTATTGTTATACAAAAGGTTAACACATTTTGACGAATGTCGTCACATTGCTTTTGAAGCAATGAGTAATATGTATAATGATAATATATGTATTAAATGTTAATATATATAAATACACAAGATAGTAGCAAACTTATATGGCAAAATAGACTAGGCCGTATCGAGAGACTAAGCTTCACAAGTCACATAAAGAGAGGTCTAACCTCTCGTATTATGAAGTCTGCGGACACTTGTGAGTCTTACCCTCTTATATACAATGGCCGAAACCCATCTGTAAGACAGTGGGAGAATGAGTTGTCGAACTCAGTCTCGTACATACTGATGTACTCAAGTCTAGATTAACCAAAATAAGTTATTCGTATATTTTATTAAGACACGTGTTCTTGATGAAACACAAGTCTGATAAAATAAAGAACGAAATGACAAAAGTATTTAAACTGATTCGATTAGATCGAATGGTCAAATACTTAGCTATATAAAATCTTGCGTAATTAAAAGAAAATATGATTTTCTCTCAAGTCAAGTCTGTTAACACATCGGTGTGTTAAAAGTATGAATCACACTAAGTTAGACCTGGTGTGGTCCATTGTAAGTGACTCTGAGTTAAGTCCTCTCTCTGGGTTAAGTCCCAGATAGTAATGCCTAGGTTTTGATAATGTTCTATGCGGACATTATCTATAAGATATTCATTAAATCGATCATTAGGAAGTTGTATAATTACTCGAATCTCGTGAGACGAATTGTTGAGTTAGACATCATAACTGATGATGACTTAGTCAACTTCCAGGATGAAATTTGGAGTAGTAACTCCGATTTAAAACTTGATGCAATCAGAATAGGTCCGTGTGCATAAATAAATATGGGAATTTAGTTTACATGCCCAAGGAAAATGTTTCCTCACTTACTGCAAGTAAATCCTTAAGTTGAAAGATTGGTGCAGAAAGAAAATAGTGAAGTGCAATCATGTTGGCCGAGAACGGTTTTCATATTAATTCCTATAAACAGATTATGTTGAAACCGTCTCGCCAGCAGATGTGTACAGATCTACTCGGACCAAACTCGACGTGAAACGCTCATGTTGACCCTGAAAATTGGAGCATTCACTTATAAGTTTATTTTTCTAAATATGATTTAGACGAACCAACTTATATGAATTAGCCAGAAAGTTTTCAAGATCAGTGGGAGCGTATAAATTACATGCGAGGCATCAAAAGGATGGAACATATATTTTGACAAAGTAATCAAAAAGTTTGATACTTTATCAGAAATAGATATGAGCCATTTGAATTAACCATTAACTAATTTAAATTATTGTCGTAAGGTACGATGAACTGGATGAGATACAAGGAAATAAAATATTATAGATTCCATAAGACCAAGTGAATTATTTGAATGAGATTCAAATGTTTGGTCTAGCATGAACATAGAAACCCCTTAAGTCTATAGTGTAGACGGTTTTAGTAGATCCACTCACGAAGGCTCTACGACATGAAGTCGGGAAAACTTATGTGTAAAAACGGTATAAGATACCGAGATAAATGGGCCTAAGTGCAAGTGGGAGATGTAGAGATATGATGCCCTTAAGGCTATTTATCTCTGTGTGAATAGCACAAACGTCTTGTTCGAAATAACAGTAAGCTGTTTGGTAATAATTTATCTAAGTTATGTTATAATGTAGTTAACATTAGATATCAACTTAGGTAAAGTCCTGAGACTTTATGCAAGGTCAAACAGGTATCGAGATGAGTATCTCGATCATGGAGAAATGTTTGACCATCTGTAGCATAAGTCTAAAAGGGTTCGTGGTCGTAGATGTTTCGAGACAAGGATATCGAAACATCGGATAGACCATTGTGTCTTAGTCTTCACCGTTAAGCGGTGGTGATGATCTCATAATCGTTCGACTTGGCAAAGTCAGAGACGAGACACATGTGCTCATTAGAGAATGAGTTCACTGAACGATCCATAAGAGTTATCATATGGTTACATTGACCAAACTGTCAATGATAACTCTTAGTGATGATAGGCTAGTTGGTCTTTTGACTTGAGGTCATTTTACGAACCTGTGCGTGAACGGTGCCACTTAGATCACTGACCTAACTTCGAGGCTAGACCTGTTGAAAGGTCTTTGATTGGGTGACACTTGAAGCGTACGAGAAGAGTAATAGCCAAGAGAGGATTCGTCTCTCCCGGTCAATGTGAGTTAGTGTCGTAGAGTTAGTTCGGTCATTAGTAAAATCTTTACGCAGAGTATGTTGGAAGAAGTCCAACATAAGTTGACTAAAGATCGATAGAAACTAACCGGAGTCAAGTTATTGGGGTTGACAGTTTGACCGTACCCTAGACTTGATCTACACGACATAGTTAAGACGAAGAGACTATAACTGCGGAATTCATTACAGACACAGTCAGGGTGGTCCCGACAATACTCATGTGATGAGTCAACCACATAATGATGATTCCTGAAGCAGGGACGACAACCACAGCTCGTGGTCACTGTCTTATAGGGCTTCGAGCCCAACTTGTTGTAAGAGTCAGGCTGTAGGGTCTCACACAGAGTGTGACCTTCGTCTAGTAATAGGTAGAATTTATTTAGGGAGAATAATTTGCATTTGATGCAAAGGAAAGAGAATATTTCATTTGATGCAATATGATAATTTAGGCTTAAATAGGGGACTAATTTGCATATGATGCAAATGAGATTAAATGTGTCTTAAATAGTTTAAGACTATATTTAATAATATAAACACAAGAAAAAGCTCATAGGTAAGACGTGAATGTCCCGGTCTAAACCCAGGTTTGAACGGCGTCTAAATCGGACGCCAAATGCCCAACTTATGCCCAAAACAGCCAAATGGCTCAGTCTGGGTCAGACCAGGTTGACCCAGGCCAGACTAGGGTCTGGCCTGGGCACCTGGCCCGCTGGGCTGGGTGCCAGGACACTGGGCTTGGGCCTGCACCCAGGCCCAGGCGCCTGCCCAGGCACCCAGGGCAGGCGCCCTGGGCGCCTGGGAGCCCAGGCGCCCTGGGCACCCGACCCAGGCGCCAGGCCTGGGCGACCGTGCCCAGGGCTGGGCCAGGCGCCCAGTCAGCTGGGTTTGACCAGTAGGGCCCACTTGCTGGGCCCCACCATTGGGTGTAGAACCCTAGTTTTAGTGGGCAGTTTTGACGGCTGGTTTTTTGCGAAAAACAAGTCGTAGGCTGAACTTTGGGCGGTCAATTGGAGGGTCAAACGAACTCCGATTGACGAACCGTTTTTTCCTATGCGTTCACTGTTGAACACCCTTCGAATTGATAGGTTGTATCATTCATGAAGCTCAACGGTGAGTGAGTTAAAATTCATGGAAGTTTGCACTTTGTGAAAGGCAAACTAATTTGATTTTAATTAACTCAAATTAATAGTCCCACATCGGTTGTGCGGAAAAGGGGAGAGTCCGCCGCCTATATAAATAGGGGCCTCCCCCTTCCTCCAAACTCGTCCCAAGCTCTAGATCTGAGCGGCTCTCGTAAATGTTGGAGCACGCTCGGATCTAGGCTTAAATTAATATTTCTCTCTCTCCCTATATTTCTGCCTTACTCTTGAGGGATCTAGCAAATCCGCAAAGGAGTTCGGATTCGGATCCGAAATCTAGGCGAAGGTTTCACTTGCGTGAAACTTTCTTCGGCGCGTGGTTGGCTCGACGACACGGGGATTGATCGCCTAGGGATGCGGAGTGGTTTGAGGAGTGGTTCAGGGAGCGGTTCGAGGAGCGTCTCGGCGTGGGACGGGGAGCGGCTCGGAAGACGGTGCGGAACATCTCGCCTGCCCCAGGGTTGAGATTCCGGGTATGTACTTTATTAGCATTAGTTTAATTTAATCGCAGTAGGTTAGATCCTTCTTGGGATGGTCAGATCCATCCCAAATTGGCATAGATCTTGGCTAAGGGTCTTGTACCTTAAGGCTAAGTTAAATCATTTAACTGCATGTTAATTAAATTAACATAGTTTTATTTTCCACTGCAAATTCTTTTTCTGTCTATGTTCCGTCCGACTTAGGACGGGAATAGAGTTTTTGTGCCCTAAGGGTACCAGAAAACCCTTCATCACATACAAAACACAGAACAAAAGCATCACAGAGGCATCAGACATCCACAAGGACAATAAAAGAAACACTGAATATATATATATATATATATATATATATATATATATATATATATATATTCTATAAAACATGAAGATTTTGAATGTTTGTCCTATGTGGCGGCCTTTGTCCTACGTGGACAAGTAAAAGATGACTAGGACAAACAAAAAGTGTGACTAGGACAAGTTCGGGGGGGAATTTGTAGGGGGGAGGTTTGAAAATTGAAAGTTTATTTGAAAATTTAAGCATGTGAAATCTTTTGAACAAAACTGGGGGGAAGACCAACTTGGCTGACAAAAAATTTTGGGTCTCTCTCGCCTCTATCTCTCTCCCCCCGCAGCCACCATGCCCCCAAAAACCCACTGCCTGAGGAAGAAGCATGTAAGCCGGAGTCGAGCCAGCGTTGGATGGGGGAGCGGTCGTAGGTCACGCCAGTGCAGAGACTTATGGGGGATCTCATGACGTCGAGCGAGATCGGCCACCGGAAGAAGCTCGGTACTTTTATGGCGAGGCTGCCGTGATTGCCGCCGTCGATCTCATGTCTTCGTCCCATGGTTTTCAATTTCTGGATCAAAAAAGCTAGGAGTTCTGTTTTTTTAAGGTTTCTGGAAATGAGAAAGGGAAAGTAGGGGAGGGGGTTATGAAGGGGAGCTGCGAGCCTTCGGGTACTTGAGTCAAGTAACTGAAAATTTCCAACAAAAAAGCTAAAAATGTGATTTATGATGATGAGTCGTCAACAAAAAGGTGATTTTTTGTTTGGATGTTAGAGTTATGAAGACATTTATGAAGACAATGCCATGCTTTTTTCTTCGCTTGAGCTTCTGTCGCCTTCTTCCTCTCATCTCCAGAGCCAGGTCATGTGCATGTGACATATGTGCCCTTGAGGGCATCGTGGAGCCTACTCCATGGGACTTCGTCATCCAACAATGCAACGACTCTTAATCCAAGGTATTTTTCTCTCCACTTCATTCAAGTTTCTAATTCTATTTGATGACATGGGTCTTTCTCAAAAATCCATTTTGTCCACAGCCTACTCCATGAGCCTCTGGTATCTCAGCACTTCATGGTTGTCATTCATCAACCCAGTAACTCTCAATCCAAGGTGACATGAATCTTTCACAAAATTCAATTTTTTGAAAAAATAATCATTCTTTTTGCTTGCTTTTTATTATTCGGCTGGATGATTATTGAGGTGGATGATTTTTTTCTATGATTCCCCTTTGTTGTGCCCATGTGGGATGAAAGCATATTGGACCAACAAAGTTGCCTAGCACCTGTTTGATAGTTGGTGGACATGAATAGCAGTAACTTTGATATCATTTGTTTAAATGGGTATATTAATGGATTTCATATTTTCCTCACGGCTTATTGAGCCTTATATTTTTTTCTTATGGATTTAATTGTGTGCGGCTTAATTTTTCAAAGATGGTTGATTTAGATGTGAATGCATTGAATTCTGCATTTTTTGGGGCTTTGTGAGTCAAATTCTGATCTTTTTTGTTTGTTTGATTAAGATTTTTGGTTGCATCTTTGATTATTGATGTAGAAAAATTGTTGCTTTTAACCTGAAAATAGATCAATTCATATTGCTTAATGCTGGCCCATATTAATTCATCGTTGTTCACTCTGCCATTGAATACATCAAAAGTTCTGGAGTGACATGTGAATTCTGTTGCTCATTTTGGGGGGAAATGTTGGTTGGAAAATTTAAAAATTTTGAACTCAATCTTTTGAATTTTCTAGGAGAAATGATTCGGGGGAAAGCCTTTTTGAATCTATTCTTCCCTCAAATGCACAACACCCTCAGGCTCTCTATGAATCAAAAGGGGAGCATCAAATCTCTCTCTCCTCCACACACACACACACACACACACACACACACACACACACACACACACACACACACACACCTCTCTCAAGAATCATGTGGAGGTCGAGGTTGTGGGTGCAAGACATGAGGAGAAAGGCGCATCATCACAAAAGTCATAAGGGAAGAAGAAAGCAGAGGAAGAAAGGGTTTAGACATCATGTTCTCTCCCCGCGAGGTAGAGAGGTAGAAAGTCGCAACAGTCATAAAGTCATCATGTTCTCTCCATGCGAACTCCCCTCTCCCCCTCAACCCCTCGGCCACCCCCGAGCACCCCCCAACGATGGTGCTCTTTGCAATGAAAATGCCCAACAACAAAAAAGGCCTCTTTCGTGATGGACTCACATTTTACAGGTAACAGTAACTCTAACCAAATAATCATATTTTCAACTTCATGAATCTGCACTATTCAAAATTATTATTTTTCATAAATATTTCAGCTATTTGTGTTCAAGGGAATCAGTTATAGAGCATACAGTCGGCTCAATGGATGGGCAAAAATTGCTACATCTCAGGAGAAAGCGAGTCCCTAAACGAATTTGCTTAGTCTCCAGGTGTGACTGCACTCATTTTTTATAAAAAATTTAGTCAAATTGAATTCGGAAGAACCCTCGATGCATATTCTTTTCATAATTGGAACTCAAGTTATATAAATAATTTAATTCCACATCTTAGTGTCTTTGTACTTGAATTTGGAGTATGGGTGTCAAATTGAATGGTGGAACTTTGTTCATTTTGTTGATCTTGGCACATTGTGTACCTCTACTGATTATTTCTTTGTGTGCCACAATGTTCAGCAATTGGCTACATTGCCCATATGAAGAAGACTTACTTTGATGTTATTTTAAGAGCATAACCCACCAAATGTTCGATGAAATTCCTGTGAGGAAGTGTTGACAATATTGTGCTATTGGGTTAGGCTTTGAGGAAGTGCTGACATCCAATTTCTGGTAAGGGGAGAAATATTATGTATTGAAAAATACTATGTTGGTTTTACTAACTGGATCGTATCTTTATATAGAAATATTGTTATTTTGCACAGATTTGTGCCGAAAATACCTTCGTAGAAGCAAGTTAGGACTGTTGCAACCAAAGTGTATTCTCTTTTGGCATAGTGTAGCATTCAATAGATTGATTTCTTTTATTTGATTTATAGACTTTAATTGCTTTGTTTATTGTATGTATGTAGAGAGCCATCTTATAAGGAGCTTTTAACAAAGCTTTTAACAAAGCTTAATTAAAATTGATCTTTTCATCTTCATATAATGTGTATGGACTTCAAGGGGGAAAACCAACAATTTGAAATGTTGAGAGGAAAACCGAAATCTTTGAAAGAAATTTTTGAAAGATCGGATTTCTATTAAGGCTAAGTTTATTTTAAGAAGATATCTTGATTTGTTTGATATGGAATTGAAATCGAAGTCTTTGCTTGGTTCAAAAATAAGAAGTTGGAGATAATTAGATTAGAAATTTGTGTTCTATTGATCTTGGTTAGCCCTTTGTGAATTATTATTGTTTGAATCTTTGTTATATTGTTTGAATCTTGATCCTGATTCAAGATATCTATAAGAAGTTGGAGATAATTTTTTTATTTGAATCTTTGTTATATGACAGTGGTGTGTGATCTGTAATTTTTTGTTTGATTCAGGATATCTATAATTTCCTACTAGATTCAGATCAGGATCATCATCATGTGGAAGAAAATTCTGTGCAAGAGGCCAAAATCTGCGGAAGAAAATTCTGCAAATCAAATCAAGGTATAGGCTAAGAAATACCCTTTTGCATGACTCCAAATACTGTCATCAAATGTGCTTTTATAATTATCCCAGTCAATTTAATAACCCCAGTCAATTTAATAACACTAGATGGTCAATTTAATAACAATGGATATACACTGGATAACCCTAGTCAATTTAATAACACTGATGGTCATTTTAATAACATTGGATATACACTTGATAACCCCATTCAATTTAATAACACTGATGGTCAATTTAATAACCTGATCCATAGCTAATATTTATTCAAACATTAGCTAATATTTATCCATATTCCAACCATGGTTATGTTATTGGGGTAAACCAAGTATCTGAATACTGGTATGTTTATCCATGTATCCATATTCAGATATTATTTAAAAAGGGATATGGATAAATATTAGCTATATTGAATGATACCTATTAAACCAGGTATCAATGTCTATATTGAATTGGTACTTATTAAACAGGTATCCCACCCAAAATTGAATTGGTAAACATTGTTGTGTTCTGGATTAACATGGTTTACCCCAATTGGTATCAATGTCTATTAAACAGGTTGTGTTTTGGATTTACAGAACACAATAACCAGGTCAAAATAAACCATGTTAATCCAGAACACAATAACCATGTATATCCAGGTTTTTATTTTGGTAAACATTGTTGTGTTTATATATCAAACACAATAACCATGTATATCCATGTTTTTACTTAAACCAAGGTGACTACAAAAATCTCTCAAAGCTTCAATCTTTTTCCCTGCTTCTCTCTCTAACTTTCTCCAAAACCCAATCTTTTTTTGATCCATATCCAGGTCTTTTTTGTTCCATTCCCAGGTATACATATAGCTAATATTAGCTATATATTTATCAATCCAGTTCTTCAATGGTTGTATATATCCAGGTGTCAATGTTTAACTGGATTAATATTATCTAATATTAATATATCCAGTTTAATATAGCTAATGGAGCAATTATTAGCTATATTAGCTAATGGTGCTATTTATTAGTGGCCCATTAAACATGTATCTGAATACCTATTAAACCTGGATATACAATAAATCTGAATACCTATTAAACATTGTTGTGTTCTGGATTGGAATGTTTACCAACCGTCACATCAATGTTTATCCAGGTATCAATGGGTCTATACAACAATGTAAATCAACCGTCACAACAATGTTTACCAACCGTCACAACAATTTTGACCAGGTATCAATGGTCACCATGTATATCCAGAACACAATAAGTGACATTCTGGATTGGAATGTTTACCAACCGTCACATTAACCGTCGCAACCATGTTAATCCAGAACACAATAACCATGTATATCCAGATTTTTGTAGTCACCTTGGTTTATTGTATATACAAGATGGTCAATTTAACATGGTCACTATAATGCTTAATTACTGGTTATAGTGATCATGTTAAATTGTCCATGGATATACATGTTGACTGTAACGGTCGGTTTCCGATCGTACTTTCTTTGTGCACGTGTTCTTGATCGTGCACGTGTTTATTTTAGAATCTATTTGATTTTGAACGTTATTGTGTGATATGTCGTCGTGATCGTCTCTGAGAGTATTAGATTGTGGAACTTTTTCGAAATGACATTTCTTGAGTCGTTCTTCCAAGATCCTATCTTGTTCGATGTGACGTCACGACTTTCTGTTTTGACACGAGACATTTCTATTTTTAGTTTCGTCTCTCGACGTCGAAATTTAGATCCGTCTTCTTCACTCTCTTTCTTTCGTCGCCCCGATCACCCCATAATTATTTTACAATTTTAGGCTTAATTTGACCTATTTTCCATTTTTGAGTAAGTTTTAAATAATTTTAAAACCTATTTTTATAACTGTTTTAATTATAATAAAATTCCTATATTATAATAACGCCCTAAATAATTTTCTGACCAAATTTCAAAATTTTTGGCCGCACACAACTTGCGTGATGGAGAGGAGAGTGAATTGGTTTTATATTAATTATTTTAAATATTATAATTACTTTTCTTAAAACCCTAGACCTAACCCTAGCTCTTTTCTATTTAAATAAACCCTAGGCTAGGTTATTTTCGCAGCCACTCAACCCTAGCCGTCAAAAACACCCTCCTAAGCTTCGTCGCAACGTTGCGACAGCCGCCCCCGTGCACGACCGACAGCCGCCCCCTCGCATTTTCCCGTGCACGACCGGAGCCCGCTCCCGCATCGCCCGCTTGCAGCGCATCCGCTGCAAGCCCCCCGCAGTTGCCCGCTCCGACCGAGAGCATCGCTCGGTCAGACCGACGCCCCGCTCCGTACCCCGCTCCGCTCCGCACCCCGCACCGTTGCAACCCCCGCCTCAGTGCCCGACCGAAGCCTTCGCCCGCACCGACCGAGAGCTGCTCCGCATCGCTCCCAAGCACTGCACGCCCGCACCCGCCGTGTCCGACCGAGAGATCCGCTCGGTCTGACCGAGGGAATCCCTCACACCGCACCAAGGCCGCCTCCGCTGCGCTGCATCTCGCCCGACCGAGAGCTTCTCTCGGTCCGACCGAGAGAAACCCCCGCACCGGCAGTGTCTGACCGACGGCCAAACGTCGCAACTTGGAATCTTCCACACCAACTCCTGTGGTGGGCCCCCCAAGTCCCCCAGAGGTGTTGTGGGTCCCCCATTGACCCCTAGCACTGCTGTGGGCCCCTCTTGGGTGTGCTACTTCGTGGATTTTCCGTCTACGACGTTACGACACGTCGTAGGCCTTCGTCGCAAGTTCCAACTTTTGGGAAATCATGCGTGGACCAGATTTGACGCTGAGGAGTTCTCCGTTCAGACACGACTTCCATTCTACGCCAAACTCCGGTTAAGGTTGGTTCCTCGAAACTCGTAAAAACTCCCACAATAGCTGATTGAACCCTAAACTAAAAATCGACAACTTGAACTAAATTTATTTTCCAGCACCAGTAAAACGTTGTACAAATCTAGAAAATCGACAACTTGAACTAAATTTATTTTCCAGCACCAGTAAAACGTTGTACAAATCTAGAAAATCGACGAATGGACTTTGTTGACTGTGCACATAGGATTAGATCGTCGATTAGGCTGAAACATCGAAAAAGTGACTTTTGACGAATAGGATAGTCCCGATAACCTAGAAACGAACCCTAATAGGATTTGATGAAATTGAGACCTGACACCGTCGCCACGGCACTATTTCAGACGGACTTCCACGGACGAGACGCTTGGACGAGACGCTTCAGGAGGACGACACACTCGCAATCGCAGGCAAGTGTATCCCACTTGCACCTTTGGTCGTGCTTAGGCCTTAGTTGGTTAAAACTGATAACTGTGAACAAATAGAACCGGACGTGAAATGATAGCGTCCGGGACGACTCCTGACGGCTCAGACTTGACGACGAAGTCTGAGCCTGACAACAACAACTTTTGATATCGTAGGGCTATCATGTGTGTGCGTGTGTGTGGACACCCTAGAATAACCCTTCCCGTCTTGTCACGTCCCGTCCCATCTTGCACAGCCTGTGGGCAATAGGGCACTCTCTGAGTGATCCCTTGTACTGTTTCACAGCCTGCGGGCAATAGGGCACTCTCCAAGCTAGAGAGAGTGATCCCTTGTACTGATACACAGCCTGCGGGCAATAGGGCACTCTCCAAGCTAGATCGAGTGATCCCTTGTACTGTTTGTCTTGTCTTGTCTTCCTTGGGGTTTGGGGTTGGGTTGAGCGTGCGCACGGCAAGAGGGTCTGATCCCCCTCGAACCGTAAGGCGTGAACCCTTTCGTGTCTCACTTGTCTTGTCTCGTCTTGTCCCGTCACGTCTCGACATGTCATGACACCGGTAGGTTAGTCCTGTAGTTGGTAGCACACTCTACGACTACTACTTGCTATGCTTTACTTTCCTGCTGCGTTACTTCTTTTTGTTACTCAGTTTAACCCCAGCATGCTAATCAACCAGTAAAACGTTGTCTAAAAGTTGATACACTTGCAGTTTGGTCTAACCCTGTTTGTAGACCTTACCTGACGTACAGTTCCTTCTTTTGGTGCTGTACGTCAGGTGTTGAGCCAGAGTACGTCGACGAGGCGGACTTGCTAGCAGACGGAGAGCCGGAGGACGTTGATCCGAAGTACGATCCAGAGGAGGACCAGAGTTAGAGGCCTCTAGTTGCTGATCCAGAGTTCTGTTCCAGTTTAGATTGGGTGTGTAGCACCTGTTGTTTTTCTTGTTTAGGTTGGGTGCTTGCACCGGTAGTTTCTTTTTCTGCAGTTGTAGCCATTAGGGCGTTTTTAGACTTTTCGTACTTTGGATGTTATATTTGGAATAAAATGAAATGATATCTCTTTTCAGTACTTTGTTGTTCCGTACTAACATGCAGGGACCTGTACCTTCGACTTGGAGTACCACACAGACGCTTATTGGGTCCGGGCTTCTCGCCCCGGCTTAAGCGGGCCTTAGTCACGCTTCGCCTCCGTCCTTTTTGGGAAGCGGGTCGTGACAGGTTTTAGTGGTGGCCCATGCAGGTCCCATCCTTCTGCGAATACGGAACAATCGAAGTATTGAAATTCATTTTATTATCATCCAGTAATCGTACGAGTCTAATCTCTGTGTTTCTGTCAATAGGATGGCAGGACGACACGTTACCCGATCGGGGAACTCAGGCGATGGAGTTCCGGAGGACCATGGCGGAGACTTCCGTCAGTTTCTGGGTGTGATCAGGGAGATGCTAGATGTTCAGCATCAGTTGGTTCAGCAGTCCCAGCGTGCTACCTAGGCTGTTCCAGTTGCACCACCACCACCTCCGCCTGCCCCACGAGCTGCTCCAGGAGTGAAGCAGTTCAACGAGCTCCAGCCGAGGACATTTTCGGGGAAGGAGGGACCCCTAGCTGTTGACGAGTGGATCCAGAGCATGGAGGAGAAGTTAGTTGCTGCGAAGATCCCTGACGATACCCGAGTGGAGATAGTGAAGATGCAGCTGATGGAGAATACAATGAACTGGTGGCGCATCGAGGAGAGGCGCCTTGAGAAGCCAGTGGGGTGGAAGACCTTCAGATCGATGTTCAAAGACAAGTATTTCACCAAGTCTACTAGGAGGGAGCTGATGAGCAAGTTTATAGATCTGAAGCAGGGGGATATGACTGTCGAGGAGTATGAAGCTGAGTTCGAGATGCTGAGCCGTTTTGCCCCGCATATGGTAAGGAATGAGGAGAAGCGAGCTGATCGCTTTCGTCAGGGACTGCGTCCGAAGATTCAGGCTTCTATGTCTTCGGCGAGTTTCACGACTATGAGGGAGGTGCTGGATGCTGCAAAGAATCATGAGATCATAGCTCTTCTGCCTGACCTTTCAGCTGATAAAGGGAAGCGTCCTATGGAGCAGTACCAGCCACCTGCTAGGCCGACGATGAGGCCAGTTCAGACGGTACCATTCAAGAGGCCTGGGGCACCAGTTCAGATTCAGGGCAAGGGCCCGTGCCACTTCTGCGGAAAGCCTGGACATGTTCAGGCCACCTGCAGAAAGAAGATTGGACTATGCTTAGTTTGTGGAGATGCCTCGCATGTAGCGAAGGATTGTCTGAGAGCTCGTCATGCTGTAGTTGGAGCGCCAGCCCCGCTGCAGATGAGAGCGCCTGCTCCAGTTCAGAGAGGACCTGCTGTACGTGGACCACCCTTGGTGCCACAGAAGCAGATGTTTCAGCGAGTAGCACAGCCCCAGAGGCCGGCGTATACCATGACAGCTGTTGAGACTGAGGAGCTGGATGGAGTTATTGCAGGTAACTCTTGATCCTAGTCTTTAATTTCATAGTTTAGATCTTATTATTTGTGTTGTTTGTTGACTTGTTTGTTAGAGTAGCTTGGTTTGACCGTAGTCATTTATATCTTAGGCACCATTCTAGTGTCCTCTCACCCAGCCTTGGCTTTGTTCGACTCCGGTGCATCTATGTGCATCATATCCCGGAGGTTTGTAACAAAGCACTCCATTCCCACCTATACACTCCCTAAGTGTTGGGACATCACCACAGGGAACGGAGTGGTGACAGTGAACTTGGGATGTCGATCGATTACTTTGGTGGTCAGTGGACACGAGCTCTTTGCAGATTTCATTGTCCATGATCTGCCACACTTCGATGTCGTTCTTGGCATCGATTGGTTGGGAGATTTCCACGCCTCGATCGACTGTCACAGCAAGAGGGTGGTGTTCCGGATTTCAGGTCATCCGGAGTTCGAGTTCCGTAGCAGAGATGAGTCGCTTGGGCCCATCAGATTTCGGGCCAAGCCGGAGGTGCTGATTGTTACAGCCATGCAGATGGAGATGGAGATCGAACGACCAGCAGTCGTCAGAGACTTCGACGACGTCTTCCCGGAGGATATCTCGGGTCTGCCACCCGACAGAGCTTTAGAGTTTGGAATTGATCTTATGCCGGGAGCGCAGTCGATATCGAAGGCGTCGTACCGTATGGCTCCCGCTGAGCTCGAGGAGCTGTGGAAGCAGTTAGATGAGTTGATGCAGAAGGGTTTCATCCACCCTAGTGTGTCACCATGGGGTGCACCAGTTTTACTCGTGAAGAAGAAGGATGGGTCCCGCAGGATGTGCGTGGACTATCGAGGATTGAATGCCGTCACCGTGAAGAATAAGTATCCGCTGCCGTGCATCGACGATATCTTCGATCGGCTTGGAGGTTCGAGAGTCTTCTCGAAGTTGGACTTGAGGAGCGGGTACCATCAGTTGAAGGTGAAGAAGGATGATGTTCCGAAGACGGCTTTTCGGACGAAGTATGGGCATTATGAATTCGTGGTCATGCCGTTTGGCGTGACCAATGCTCCAGCTGTGTTCATGAATTTGATGAACTTGATTTTCTACGAATTCCTGGATAAGTTTGTCGTTATCTTCATTGACGACATTCTTATTTATTCGAAGTCAGAGGAGGAGCACAGCTGTTATCTGAGGACAGTGCTGGAGACGCTGATGCGACACAAGCTTTATGCCAAGTATAGCAAGTGTGAGTTCTGGCTGGACAGAGTCGCATTCCTGGGACACGTGGTGTCCGGTGATGGCATATCTGTGGATCTGGAGAAGGTCAGAGCAGTCAGAGATTGGCCGACTCCGCAGTCAGCGTCAGACATCAGGAGCTTCCTTGGTTTAGCAGGCTATTATCGGTGATTCATCAAGGATTTCTCGAAGATCGCAGAGCCGATGACGAAGCTGACGAGGAAGGACGTGGAGTTTCTTTGGTCAGATGCTTGTGAGGAGGCCTTCAGTATCTTGAAGGAGAGGTTGACCACGGCACCGGTGTTGGTAGTACCGGATCGAAGCAGAGGTTTCGAAGTTTATTGTGATGCATCAGGGAAGGGCCTAGGATGCGTCTTGCATCAGCATGGCCATGTGGTCGCGTACGCTTCTCGTCAGTTGAGGACCCATGAGAAGAATTACCCGACACACGATCTGGAGTTGGCAGCAGTGATTTTTGCACTGAAGATTTGGAGGCACTTTTTGCTAGGTGAGAGTGTGAAGATTTTCACCGATCACAAGAGCTTGAAGTACATCTTTACGCAGAAGGAGCTCAACATGCGTCAGAGGCGATGGTTAGAGCTCATGGCTGACTACGAGATTGATTTGCAGTATCATCCGGGGAAGGTGAACGTAGTGCCGGATGCCTTGAGTAGACTTCCTACTGCGATGATGCATACTGCCGACTGGAGGATTCAGTAGGAGCTGAGAGAGATGGATTTGGAGGTTGTCCTACCTGGTGTAGTTCATTCATTCATGAATTTGCAGATTCAGTCCACGATTGTGGATCGGATTAAGGCAGCACAGGCGGGAGATCCGAAACTGCAGAGGATCAGGAGGCAGGTTGAAGCTGGAATACGGACGGAGTTCGTGATTCATGAGGATGGTTCGTTGCGGTATGACAACAGACTCTGTGTACCTGCAGGTGATGTTCGTGAGGAGCTGTTGAGCGAGGCTCATAGCTCGCCATATTCTATACATCCTGGAGGCACCAAGATGTATAAGGATCTCTGTCTGAACTACTGGTGGATTGGCATGAAGAGAAGTGTGGCACGGAGCGTTGCCAAGTGTTTGATATGCCAACAGGTGAAGGCTGAGCACCATCGTACTGCTGGGTTGCTGCAACCGCTTCCTATTCCGGAGTGGAAGTGGCAACATATTACGATGGACTTCGTGACTGGTTTACCATGGACCCTGAGGCAGAACGACGCAGTCTGGGTGATCGTAGATCAATTAACCAACTCTGCGCACTTTATCCCATTCCGATTGGGCCAGTCTACGGAAGCTTTGGCGAGGAAATATCTGGAGGTAAAATTTCTGCCTACTTCTCTTTTAATTTCCTCTTGAGTTGGTTGTGACGTAGACCGTGTACGTGCAGGAGATTGTACGCTTACATGGAGTCCCTGTGAGCATTGTGTCTGACCGAGACACGAGGTTCACATCTCAGTTCTGGAGAAGTCTGCAGGAGAATTTGGGTACGAGTCTGAGTTTCAGCACGGCGTATCACCCGTAGACTGATGGCCAGTCCGAGAGGACTATTCAGATTCTGGAGGATATGCTACGAGCTTGCACGCTCGATTTGAAGGGATCATTGGATGACCATCTTCACTTGGTGGAGTTCTCATATAACAACAGCTACCAGGCGAGCATTGGCATGTCGCCGTTTGCTGCCTTATATGGAAGGAAATGTCGATCGCCACTGAGCTGGGATGACATCGGAGATCGGGAGCTGTTGGGTCCAGAGATGATAGTGGAAGCTATGGATGTCGTGAGGGACATCAGGGAGAAGCTTAGAGTTGCACAGGATCGCTTCAAGCATTGGGCAGATGCCAAGAGGAGACCCTTGGAGTTTCAGCCAGGGGATCACGTCTTCCTAAAGATTTCTCCGAACCGCGGAGTTATTCGTTTTGGGAAGAAGGGAAAGCTGAGTCCGAGGTATATTGGGCCTTTTAATGTGCTAGAGCGTGTGGGAGCAGTGGCCTATCGCCTTGCTCTGCCACCGTCTTTGGAGGGAGTTCACGACGTATTCCACGTATCACAGCTACGTCTGTACGTCAGTGATCTGTCGCACACGGTTGATTTCTCAGAGATTACGGTTCACCCGGACATGACATATGATCAGCAACATGTGCAGATCTTGGACCGTTGACAGAAGCAGTTGAGGAATAAGATTGTCGACCTGGTGAGAGTGATGTGGCGTCACGGATCACCTGGAGAGTCCACCTGGGAGCGTGAGGATAATATGAGAGAGCGCTTCCCGCATCTTTTCCCCAGCGATGCTTGATGTTGATTCCGAGGACGGAATCATTTCTAAGTTGGGGAGGATGTAACGGTCGTTTTCCGATCGTACTTTCTTTGTGCACGTGTTCTTGATCGTGCACGTGTTTATTTTAGACTCTATTTGATTTTGAACGTTATTGTGTGATATGTCGTCGTGATCGTCTCTGAGAGTATTAGATTGTGGAACTTTTTCGGAACGACATTTCTTGAGTCGTTCTTCCAAGATCCTATCTTGTTCGATGTGACGTCACGACTTTCTGTTTTGACACGAGACGTTTCTATTTTTAGTTTCGTCTCTCGACGTCGACATTTAGATTCGTCTTCTTCACTCTCTTTCTTTCGTTGCCTCGATCACCCCATAATTATTTTACAATTTTTAGGCTTAATTTGACCTATTTTCCATTTTTGAGTAAGTTTTAAATAATTTTAAAACCTATTTTTATAAGTGTTTTAATTATAATAAAATTCCTATATTATAATAACGCCCTAAATAATTTTCTGACCAAATTTCAAAATTTTTGGCCGCACACAACTTGCGTGATGGAGAGGAGAGTGAATTGGTTTTATATTAATTATTTTAAATATTATAATTACTTTTCTTAAAACCCTAGACCTAACCCTAGCTCTTTTCTATTTAAATAAACCCTAGGCTAGGTTATTTTCGCAGCCACTCAACCCTAGCCGTCAAAAACACCCTCCTAAGCCTCGTCGCAACGTTGCGACAGCCGCCCTCGTGCACGATCGACAGCCGGCCCCGCATTTTCCCGTGCACGATCGGAGCCCGCTCCCGCATCGCCTGCTTGCAGCGCATCCGCTGCAAGCCCCCGCAGTCGCCCGCTTCGACCGAGAGCATTGCTCGGTCAGACCGACGCCCCGCTCCACACCCGCTCCGCTCCGCACCCTGCACCGTTGCAACCCCCGCCTCAGTGCCCGACCGAAGCCTTCGCCCACACCGATCGAGAGCCGCTCCACATCGCTCCCAAGCGCTGCACGCCCGCACCCGCCGTGTCCGACCGAGAGATCTGCTCGGTCTGACCAAGGGAATCCCTCGCACTGCACCAAGGCCGCCTCCTCTGCGCTGCATCTCGCCCGACCGAGAGCTTCGCTCGGTCTGACCGAGAGAAACCCCCGCACCGGCAGTGTCTGACCGACGGCCGAACATCGCAACTTGGAATCTTCCACACCAACTCCTGTGGTGGGCCTCCCAAGTCCTCCAGAGGTGTTGTGGGTCCCCCATTGACCCCTAGCATTGCTGTGGGCCCCACTTGGGTGTGCTACTTCGTGGATTTACCGTCTACGATGTTACGACACGTCGTAGGCCTTCGTCGCAAGTTCCAGGTTTTGGGAAATTGTGCGTGGACCAGATTTGACGCTGAGGAGTTCTTCGTTCAGGCACGACTTCCATTCTACGCCAAACTCCGGTTAAGGTTGGTTCACCGAAACTCGTAGAAACCCCCACAATAGCTGATTGAACCCTAAACTAAAAATCGACAACTTGAACTAAATTTATTTTCCAGTACCAGTAAAACGTTGTACAAATCTAGAAAATCGACGAATGGACTTTGTTGACTGTGCACATAGGATTAGATCGTCGATTAGGCTGAAACATCGAAAAAGTGACTTTTGACGAATAGGATAGTCCCGATAACCTAGAAACGAACCCTAATAGGATTTGATGAAATTGAGACTTGACACCGTCGCCACGGCACTGTTTCAGACGGACTTCCGTAGACGAGACGCTTGGACGAGACGCTTCGGGAGGACGACACACTCGCCATCGCAGGCAAGTGTATCCCACTTGCACCTTTGGCCGTGCTTAGGCCTTAGTTGGTTAGAACTCATAACTGTGAACAAATAGAACCAGACGTAAAATGATAGCGTCCGGGATGACTCCTGACGGCTCAGACTTGACGACGAAGTCTGAGCCTGACAACAACAACTTTTGATATCGTAGGGCTATCATGTGTGTGCGTATGTGTGGACACCCTAGAATAACCCTTCCCGTCTTGTCACGTACCGTCCCGTCTTGCACAGCCTACGGACAATAGTGCACTCTCCGAGTGATCCCTTGTACTGTTTCACAGCCTGCGGGCAATAGGGCACTCTCCAAGCTAGAGAGAGTGATCCCTTGTACTGATACACAGCCTGCGGGCAATATGGCACTCGCCAAGCTAGAGCGAGTGATCCCTTGTACTGTTTGTCTTGTCTTGTTTTCCTTGGGGTTTGGGGTTGGGTTGAGCGTGCGCACGGCAAGAGGGTCTGATCCCCCTCGAACCGTAAGGCGTGAACCCTTTCGTGTCTCACTTGTCTTGTCTCGTCTTGTCCCGTCACGTCCCGACATGTCATGACACCGGTAGGTTAGTCCCGTAGTTGGTAGCACACGCTACGACTACTACTTGCTACGCTTTACTTTCCTGCTGCGTTACTTCTTTTTGTTACTCAGTTTAACCCCAGCATGCTAATCAACCAGTAAAACATTGTCTAAAAGTTGATACACTTGCAGTTTGGTCTAACCCTGTTTGTAGACCTTACCTGACGTACAGTTCCTTCTTTTGGTGCTGTACGTCAGGTGTTGAGCCAGAGTACGTCGACGAGGCAGACTTGCCAGCAAACGGAGAGCCGGAGGACGTTGATCCGGAGTACGATCCAGAGGAGGACCAGAGTTAGAGGCCTCTAGTTGCTGATCCAAAGTTCTGTTCCAGTTTAGATTGGGTGTGTAGCACCTGTTGTTTTTCTTGTCTAGGTTGGGTACTTGCACCGGTAGTTTCTTTTTCTGCAGTTGTAGCCCTTCGAGCGTTTTTAGACTTTTCGTACTTTGGATGTTATATTTGGAATAAAATGAAATGATATCTCTTTTCAGTACTTTGTTGTTCCGTACTAACATGCAGGGACCTGTACCTTCGACTTGGAGTACCACACAGACGCTTATTGGGTCTGGGCTTCTCGGCCCGGCCTAAGCGGGCCTTAGTCACGCTTCGCCTCCGTCCTTTTTGGGAAGCGGGACGTGACATTGACCATGTTGACCATGTTGACGGTAATTAAGCAATAATAGGTAGAACTCCATGTACCCAAAATAATGATTTACAGAACGTATTAATGTTTATCCAGGTATCAATGTTTATATTATAAGAATACATGGTTTAACATGGTCAATTTAATAACACTGATGGACAATATTTATACTACCATCATGATGTTCAATTGACCTATAATTAAGCAATATGGTTATTGTGAACTGGATAAACTTTGTAGGACTCCAAACACTATCATCAAATATACAATTATCATCTAATTTGTTCCACATGAATTGATTCTTAAAGATCTAATTTTTATTATGTCAAATTTTGTTCAGGTTTTAGCATGGAGTTAAACACCTGACTTTTTGAGTGGAAACAAAAGTTTGGGGGTAAAAACTCATCCCCAATTTGACATGGACTTTTTGTTCTGAATCTTGGAGGTTTGATCTTTTTCTTTTCTTTTTGGGTTTTTGATCTGATAAGTTGATGTACTGATGATGTTCTATTAACATGATTAATGGTAATATGGATTATTTTTGGTATGGAGTTAGTGCTTCTGAATCTTAACAGATTTAATGGCAATACAAATTATTTTCAGGGTAGTGATTCTGTTAATTCTATTAACAGAATTAATGGTAATATATGGAGGTATTTTTCAGGGTAGTTCAATTGAGCTCGAGCACATAAATTGTTTCTCCTAACAGAATTAATGGTAATATATGGAGGTATTTTTCAGGGTAGTGATTCTGCCTAACAATCCTATGGTTTCTCCTACATTGTTTTTGTTTATTTTTACGCACTTGGCCACCATGCTTAGCCTACCCACCAGCGTTCCTAACATGATGACGTTAACCTTGAGCACATCAAATGAACACACCAAAAAACAGGTTTTTGTACCAGAATTCAGTGGACCATGGATCAGCGAAGTTATAAATTTGATGTGAAAGAAAAATGAGCTCTAAACAACCCACCCCATTGTCAGCTATGGCAGTTGGAGGAGTCTTTGCCCCTCTCATCTCCTTCCTTTTTCTCCACTCTGCCATTGCTTTTGCCGTTGAATTCGACTATGCGGATGTCTTCAACTTTGGAGACTCCAATTCTGATACTGGAAACCGCATCGCTGGGGGGCTCGAGAGCGTACAGCTTCCTTATGGGCAGAGCAACTTCAATGGGCATGCAGGCAGATTCTGCGATGGCCGCCTCATCATTGATTTTCTCAGTAATGTCTCTTCTTCCCTATTCTGATCTGATTGCCACTCTGCAAAGCTGTTGTAAGGGCATCTTTTTCTCCCTGAAAATAGATAATTTGTAGCATATATTCCCATCTATTTGCATTTCTGCATAAAATTTGATAGGATAAACTATAAGATGATGGAATAAGCTCACTAGCTGTCACATAGTCTCATAGTATTTGTTCACTGAGGAATCAGTCTTAGCAACCAATAAATCGAATGCATCGATATGATATGGCATATCATTAGTATGGAATTCTTCTGCAGTGGACGCAATGGACCTACCATTTCTTAATGCATATCTGGATTCCATTGGCGCGCCGATCTTTCAGATGGGTTGCAACTTTGCTGCGGCTGGGTCCACGATACTTCCAGCAACTGCATCATCTGTCAGCCCCTTCTCCTTTGGGATTCAGGTTACCCAGTTCCTTCGATTCAAACATCGGGTTCTTGAGTTTCTGGCTAAAGGTATGGTCAATTTCAATCTGCCATTGGTTATCCGCATTAAGCCATGCCATACAATGTGACATAACAAATTTCGCTCTATTGCAGGCAACAAATACAAGAAATATATTCCTCCAGCTGATTTCTTTAGCAAAGGACTGTATATGTTTGATATAGGCCAGAATGACCTTACCGGAGCATTTTATTCCCAATCTGAGTACCAAATTTTGGCTTCCATCCCAACAATCATGTCAGAATTTGAGACTGGCATCAAGGTTGTGCTTATACTGCTCAAATTGTAAGTTTTAATTATGAGTAAAACAGTCGAATAGAATAGTACCGGCAGCTTGTACACAACCATAAGCTTAGTAGTGGTGTTAACTCATATTCACATGGTTCATTGCTCATTTCAGAAACTGTATGATCAAAGTGCAAGGAGGTTCTGGATTCAGAATACTGGCCCCCTTGGGTGTTTGCCTCAATACATAGCCGCATTTGGTAAAGATCCGTCGAAACTGGATGAGCTTGGATGCGTGAGCGCTCACAATCGTGTTGACAAGCTTTTTAATGTACAGCTTCATGCACTCTGCACAAGATTACAGGTTACATTTGGAGATGCAAATATCACCTCTGTCGATTCTCCATAAAGTATGACCTCATAACAAACTATCCAAAATATGGTCAGTGAACATTTCAATCATTTACATGTTTTAGAGATGCAAAAACAACATACATAAAAAGCTCGACTTGCATATCTTTCAGGGTTTGAGAATTCAATAGCAGCATGATGTGGATATGGAGGGCCACCTCTGAACTATGATAGTCGAGTTGGTTGTGGGCAAACAAAGATTTTGAACGGGGCCTAGGTAACAACAAAGGGATGCAGCGAGACCACTAAATACGTTAACTGGGATGGCATACATTATACAGAGGCTGCAAACCTGCATGTTTCATCACAAATACTCACTGGAAAATATTCTGATCCTCCGTTCTCGGACAAGATGCCATTCCTTCTCAAGCTGAAGTTCTAGAGGATCATGCTCTGTTTCTATTCCATTTTCAATGTTGCTTACATTTCAGTCATATGCCTGAAATTATGTTAAATTACAAATGAAGTTCAGTGATGACGCAAGTGCAACAAATATAATGCTTAATTTTTTCTACAGATGCATAATTCTTGGCTCTTAGTTTTACCAATAATCCTTGTGTCCGATGAATCAACTGCTCTAGGGTACCTATGATTACCCTTTTTTTTCTTTCTTTAGATATATTTAAATTCTGAATTGTTAATTCTCTCTTCCACTAGCCCAATCTCAGCGGGAAAATCTATGCTATAGCTTCTTTAGGATTCTCCATGCATTGATCACTAACACTTTAATAGAGAAGTAGCAGTAACAGGTAGTAGTATCTAACAAATTTTGTGTAAATGGCTCAATGCCTCCTTCAGATCCTTACCATTAAATAAGAATCGTGGTACAATCTATTTTTAGTAAGAATCTATTTACATTTAATACATTAGCTATCGATATTCTATCGTAGATTCGTAGGTAAGAATCTATATATTAAAACACAACTTTTTTTGAATCCTAGAGCTGACTGGGACAAGTCCCATTCACCAACAACGCTCAGGATGCATCCACATCCTTTGCATCCAATGGTCAAGATTTAATTCAAAAAAACCCCCACAATCACAATATTTGCACAAAATACCACTCATTTCCCCTTTTTGCTTAAAAACCCTCTCAGTTCACTTTTTTCCCTAATACCCTACACACACCCACACTTTGCACTTCCCCGATTTATATTCGAGCGTTTCTCTTTTGACCCGGGTTAAATTTTTTGCAGTTTTACGCTAATTGGTTGTTCCGCGGCGAAGGCGCCCGCACCGAAATTGTTGTTCTGTGCCGAAGGCGCCCGTGCCGCTAAATATTTTTACGCTAATTTGTTGTTCTTTTAAATTTTGGCTGTGGAAATAATTTTTGGGGGAGCAAACATTTTGCGAGAGAAAATCTTAAATGAACCATGCCCGCAGACACATGTTATGACTAATCTTAAATGAACATTTTTTGAATTTCAGGGCTGACTAGGACAAGATAAAGAGTGGATGGGATTTGATCATGGGAAATGAAAGGTTGAGATGAAGCTTTGAAACTATGAATGTGAGCTTTGAAATTTCGTACAGCTTTGAAATCAATGGAGCTTTGAAACCATGAATGTGATCTTTGAAATTTGGTCCAAATTTGAAAGTAGCCAGTGAACCTGTGATATTTTTACGCTAATTTGTTGTGCTGGAGGCGCCTGCTAATTTTTTTACGCGTTTGCGCCGAATTTGTTGTTCTACGTGAATTTGTTGTTCTACGCGAATTTGTTGTTTCGTGTCGAAGGCGCCCTCACCAAATTTGTTGTTCCGTGCTAAAGGCGTCCGCGCCGCTAAATATTTTTATGCTAATTTGTTCTTTTACATTTTAATAATTTTTTGGGAAACAAAGATTTTGTGGGGGAAAGTCTTAAATGAATCGTGCCCACGTGTACGGTTTTTGGCGCTAATTTGTTGTTTTGCGCCAAAGGCGTCCGCGCCAAAATTGTTGTTCTACGCTAATTTGTTTTTCCGCGCCAAAGGCGCATGTGCCGAATTTGTTGTTCCGCGCCGAAGGCGCCCGTGCCGCTAAATATTTTTACGCTAATTTGTTGTTCTTTTAAATTTTAATAATTTTTGGGGAACAAAAATTTCGTGGTGGAAAATCTTAAATGAACCGTGCCCGCGGGCACGGGTTATGACTAGTATATATATATGATGACCAACATATACAACATATACCTTACATACATCATATACATCAAAATTCCCAAGAGTACAAGTCACTCACCTCACCCCTTACCACCCCATCTAACAACTCCACAAGCCCATCTCTTCACTAACACCAACACCTGAAAAGTCAATGGTGGAGCACGTCAACGCGTGACCCAGTAGGAAATCCCAACTTCAACTAGTATGCCATTCCTTAAATGCATCTACTCATGCATAATGTAATAAAATGAACGAGCTACATAGATTTATGCATGGAATGGCATTTATAGTATGATGCACAAAGTAAATGTGACATGGCAGAAAGGAAAATAAACAAGACAATAATATAGAAAGAAGTAAAACAAGCACAAATAAATGGTTAGCGTTTGGAACCTAGGTAATGGGTAAGACCCTTTTGGGACTGGACCTCCCCCCTGGTTGATGTGGATCTGTAACTCCCCCAGACATGCTTTGGACGGAGCCAATCGTGCAATGCTGTTAACAAAGGAGCCCTTTCCTCATTCCTCCTCATATCTACCACTCCCCGCTTCATGGGCTACGTCAGGAGTGCAAACCATAAACGGTTCATCCCTCATGTCCACCGACTACTTTGGTTCCCCCAAACCCGTGTCACCCTCCTTTAAGATGACTAAGTCATTCATTTACTTATAAAACATACATGCATCAATGTGAAAGAAACATCATGTCGGCATGACCATATCACTTTCTTTCCATTCTTTCCTTTCCACATTTCACAACATTCTTAGGACATGCATTTCCTTGTGCATTCCCTTTCCATATCTATATATCATAACAAAATAACATCTTTAGTAACAACAATAATTGGGAACCACAACAACAACATCATTAACAACACCAACGTCATAACAACAACAACAACAATAACTACGTGACATTATCACCTCCAAATATACCACGAAGATTAATATGATATGAGACATAGAACTTTGCCATTCATATGGAACATAGCACATATATGTCAACATGAAGCTAACAAAATTATTAACATAGAAACTAGAAATATATCACATTGAACTTATTATGAAAAGGAACATAGAGCATGGCTATTACATGGGGGGCTAACATGAAATAATCATAGTCAAGGCATATCAATGGCACTAGCATAGCAACTTACATGAAGTTTGGACATAGCTTATCATGCCAACATAGACATTATAACATGTTTGCATTATCATGTGCGTTAACACATTAGTATGTTGGCATAGCATTTGTATTATTATTTCTACATAAGAGTAGCATATCTAGATGAGTATGAACATTAGAGCATAATTACACTTTGCATGTCATTTAACCATATCTTGCATAATGGATTTTAATTCTTCACATGAAAATGTTAACACTAATACTTAGAACATATGAGCATAAGCATGGCATTTAAGCATATGGTATGTCATACTAGCATAATCATGGTATGTTAGCATATTAACATAAGCATGTGGCATGTTAACAATAACATTTGAAACATATGAGTTTAATCATGGAAAATTAGCATATTCATTGCAATATAACATGTTAATCGAACTAGAAAATAATTTTAGCATGGACTAATATTTTCATGGAACTAAGCCTTATGCATAAACATTTAGCATGAACATTAGCATGAACATGAGGGCATATTCATGTACCAACATTAGTATGGACATTATGGCATAGCATGAATCATGAGAGCATATTCATGTTAGCATGACATTAGTTGGCTATTTAGCATATCTCATTAGCATATTTAGCATGGACCTTAGTAACATGCAAAGTGTTTAACATAAACTTGGTATACCAAAGGTCCTACTAACTTGAGCATAAGGATGTCATGAATATTAGTTTCCCAAATCAACATTAACATATTCATATTAGTATGAATCCATTACCATGGAACTAATTTAACTTTAACATTAAGCTTGACATTAGCCGAGTATTCATTCTCAACATCTCATGGTTTTCATTAATATTAACACCAACATACCAACATGCGTACATAAAACATTAAAGTTGATATAGAGACATACTAGTTTAAATGGAACAATATATGACATAACATGATTTTTCTATCATGGCATAGCATTCCAATTCACTAAAATTTCCATAGTTTGAACATAATCTCCATATTGTAATATATATTCTCCATATACATAACAACTCTACTCAAGTCATGGTCATTATTAGTGCGCATGATGAACATGGCCACTAATAAATTAGTAATCCATTGTCATGTTATACCAATGAACTCCCTTTCATGTAACTTCATTAAGCTTTAATATAGGAATTAAGATTAATAACAAAACACATCTCAATATGTCACTTAATCAATGCAACTTGCTGGAAAAGTGCTGACTGCCACAAAAGCATGCAGATATCATACATTTTCTTTGTGAATTTGATAAAACTCCTTCAATAAAAGTTGTAGATATGGTAGTTTTGAATTCACATATTAACTTTCATGCAGAAATATAAACTTGGTGATTTATGGTTAATTGTTTGGTGAGACCTGTCGAAACTGTTTTTCAGACAGATTTAGAGGGCTGTAACAATTGCTATTTTAAGTCATGTTGCAGTTAGAATCTCGAAAACATGAACCAGGGGAAATTTGTAGAACACGTTGTTAACTTTACAACGAGACCAAGAACACTAATTTCTATGGAGTGTGCAGAGATTGAGATCAATGTTTCCAAACTGTGCACAGACTGAATGAAATTCAGACATGTTGTAAAGATGGAATGTGTACTCCTAATTACTGAACATAGGGTATATTATATATTAACATGGGGTAGAATTTAAAGATCTACACAAATATAATTTTTCAAAATTCAATTCAACCCACGACAGCAAATATGAAGGACGGAAATTGTTATCAGACTGCAGGAATTTAAGAAGCAACAAAGATGAAAACTTTACCTGCATGAACATGGCCTAATAGTAGAAGCTGGATTCCTACCTGAAATATTCATCCAATCAATCTCTAGCCCTTCTTCTCCTTGAAGACCCCAACAATTCTCAAATTTCCCCTTCTAATCGTCTTCAAGCCCTAAGGAGATGGGTTTTTGGTTGTGTGAGGAATGATGGTGGCCTAGTGGTTGCATGCGAGGAAGGGAAATGTAAGGAGTTCAGTTTGGGGTGGCTAGTTTCTTGCATGAGGAAGAGGGAGGTTTGCTTCTCTTCTCTTCCTTCTATTTTTCTTTTCTTTCCTTTGTTTCTAAAGAATTCATCCTTCATTCTCCACCTCATGCTTAATCCTTCAACAAAGGTTAAGTGTCCCATAAGGTATCATGTCATGGTTAAACATACCTTAGCTAATGACACTTGGAGGCCTAGGTGTTGTCTTGGGAAAAATTTGCATTTTGGTATTTAGGGAAAAATATAAATACATCTAATATACCCTACTGATTGCGCCCGGGTATACACCCGGAAAACAACTGTAGTTTTACCGCAAGCGCACGGCGTAGTGGCGAGCAGGTATCGAACTCAGGGAGGACAATTGACAGTATCCTACTTTGATTACCTAGCTATCAAGGGAAATAGAATAGTTTTGATGGTAATGTCATAATCATTCAATAGCAAGTAAATATCAATATAATAAAAGCATCTAGGGATAGGAAATCCCCACTACGGATCGTCTCTTATCCTTGTGAATTATAAATATCAATGTTGCAAAACTTGAATGTAGGTGAACTAGTCGCAACTTAATGTAGAACCAAGCTCACGCTCTCGCGCTATTGCCGATCTATAGCAACCTAGATTAGAGCCCACTCTCGTGCAAACTCTAACCTAAGCTACTAGCGTGAAGATCGACATCATCGTCCAATCGCAACTCGAGCCCACTCTTGTGCAAACTCGAGCTACGATCTAGGTTATGATAGTTCGTATTCGTCCAATCTCTTGCAAACGAATATTAGTATAGATTTATAATAAAAATCCTAGCTTTGACCCTATCTCTTGCAAACCAAATCTAGCGGATCTCAATTATAAACCTAAATCGAATATCTAGGCCTTCCTATCAATTGGGATCCAATCTCTTGCAAATCCCAATCGGTAGAAATTCCTAGCTACTCGTAGTAAATCAATCACAACCTAACCAACTTCAATTCTAGCAACAATTCTATACATTCATCACAATTCAAAGATCGGGTCCATAGGGTTCAGCCCCATGCCCTAGAACGATGTAACTACTCACGATTCAACATGAAAATCTCAGAAATAACAATTATAATCATAGCACAATTTATTGCAAAGAAGAGACAATTCATAAAAATAAGTTTTTTAACAAGAAAGAACAAACCAATGTTGTAGCCTATGATCTCCAGCTGAGATTTTAAAAAAGAACAGCTGTCAAAAAATATAGAAGTCTCTCTTAAAACTAGTGATAAAACTAGGTTTAAATACAAGCAAAAATCATCCAAAAAATTGTGCCAAAACTGCCCCTGTGCAGCCCAGAATTTCAAATCCGCGTAGCAGTCTGAGAGGGTCACTCGGCCGAGTGACCCTTGTCACTCGGCCGAGTGACAGACCCAATTAAAAACAGAGAGTTTGGGGGTTTCATGGGTCTGTCGCTCTGACTGACTCGGCCGAGTGGGCTTCTTCACTCGGCCGAGGGAGCAATCATGCTCGGCCGAGTGGGCTTCCTCAGAATTTCCAGTAAGTTGGTCTCTTCTCTGGACGAAATCTCTGTAGCACTCGGGCGAGTGAGCTTTCTCACTCGGTCGAGTGGTCTTCTTTGCTCGGCTGAGTGAACGCTAAAAATTTGCTGTGCGTATCCGTTTCACTCGGCCGAGTACAGCTTTTGCCTCGACCGAGTGAACAGTCTGCTCGGCCGAGTGGGCTGTATCTTGGCTCCTTCTTTCTCATCCTCGCCTCCTCGTCGATTCTATGGAATTCCTTCCTCCTCCACTCATCCTCTATCACTGATAACTCCTTGAAAAAGCTGTGGGTGACACTCCGAAGTGCGTGAAAATCCTTTGATCTCATTTTCGTTTCAAATCGCTCAATATCTCCTGAAATACGACAAAAACAAGAAATAGTGAAAAACAACGCAATATCGTCGAATAATCGTGGAAAACACAATATGGGCAATCATAACGGCGTGAAAAAATGCAGAAAAAGTGTAAAATATGGAGTGATCAATATCCCCCAAGCTTACCTCTTACTCGTCCTCGAGGAAGATGAGTAAAAGGCGAACCCGGCGGGTAAAAATAAGGAAAAGGAAAAAGAAGATAGAAAAGAAAACAAAGAGGGAGATGCTAGATCATTTTCTCAGGACGTGGATTCGCTTACTCAAATAGCATACGACGAATAAGAACATGCCAAAGATTTTTATCTCGATATCATGATATAGGGATGCATTCAACATAGAAACCCACGAATATCAAAATAGTATGAAACATGGAATCATTCTAGAGTTAGCATCATCTGAAGCATCTAAAGCAGTATTCATAATCATGGACCACGCACTTTTCAATTGATCGCTTTCTATTTGGAGTATAAGAAGTATCACACAATATGAAGCAATAAGAATAGAAAGGAGTGGTTTTCATGAGATGCATGCTTAAGTTTCAATTCCTGGACTTCGTAAAACTTTTAGTAATCTCACCGAGTATAGAAAATTACCTAGCTTAGGTTGTCATGCACGTAGCCACTCTCTCACACATCATTGGATCTCCTCCCCCAAGCTTATCTATAAGCGCGGTGGCATCAAATTTATCAATAAGGCTTTTCCCCATTTTTGAAACTCCAAGAAATAAAAATATAAAGAGGGAAGAAAGCGAGAAAGATAAAATGGGATAATATATACTTCTTTTCTCTTTTCTTTTCTTTTTCTCTCTTATTTTCATATCAATATATACAACTGTGATCCCAAATCAAAAGATAGAGAGATATACATGTATTTTATTTCTTTTTGATTTTGGAGGTGTTGGAGCATGGATCTTTTATAGCGGGGGAATATGCCAATATAAGATTCGCTAAAGGGAGTTTCACCAATGATTTTAAGTATAGAAATGATGCTCAAGATATGTGAAGAAAGAAAAATATGTAACACTCGATTCACTCTATAGAATGTGCACGACAACTTTCAGCAGAGTAATGTAATCTACTCAGTTTGATCTCAGAAAGCAAACTAATCCTATCATATCAACATAGCATACATTCAATCAACCTGAAAGTGAAGCGTACAATTTTCATGCAATAAGAATTGATATCAGACAACTAAGTAGTACTCCAAATTTAAGCAATCAATACGTGAAGCTTGGTGTGTTTTCTATGAAGAGTATACTATATAAATCATCAGACTCAGTTAATAAAAGAATTTCATCCACATTCATATAACAAAGGTGTGGGTTACTATCTCGAATACATAGTAAGCATGGCATATGATATCTGAAAAAAAAACGATGGCATGACAAGATAATATGCATACAGAGGTAAGCTAATACCACGTCATCATCATCACATAAAATTCATCTCTAGCAAAAAGGATAAAGGAAATAAGGATAAATAAAAACTACTGTACATATGCATCACACACAAAAAGTAAGAAAAACGTGATGCATGAGAAAAAAATGAAAAAGTGGGTGAAAAAGGAGTGTAAAAACAAAGAAAAGTGGAAAAAATAATAAAATAAAAAGGCGAAGAAAAATAAAAAGTGCGTGAGACACTCACTCCCCCAAGCTAAAATGCATAGTGTCCTCAATGTGCAAAGTGTGGCACACCGAAAGATATGATATGGGTGGGGTGGGTGAGGATGCATGCAAGATGAAAATAAAATAAAAACGAGATGGGTATGCGAGTGATGCATGCAGAGATCAAAATGGTGCAATATAGGTGTCCCCAAAAATACCTCCTCTCTCACAAAATGATATAGACAGATATAAGCAAAAAGTGACCAAAACGTGTGTGGAGGAGGGGTGCAAAATCAGTAGACAAAATGATAGCAAGTGAAGCAGCAGCAAAAATGTGGAAGGCATCCAGTGTGTGCCTAGGTGGTGGTGGTGCACCAGCACCGTCCTGTGGTGGAGGTGGTGGTCATGGAGGCTGCTGGGTAGGGGTAGGTGGCGGCTGTGGCAGTCACGCAAGAATCTGGTTCAGGCAAGCCTGAATACCAGGAAGTAAGGCGATGCGGGACTGTACAGCACTGACGGTAGCAGAGAGAGCCCAGAAATCTCCTCTAAGCCCACTAACTACCCCCTCTAGAGCACGGATGTGCTGAACTAGAGTGTCGGGGGGAGGTGGAGCAGAGGGTCATACTGGTGAGGAACGGGGCTGTCTCGCACGACTACCGAAAAGGATATGTGCAGCTACATGGTGGGGCTGAGGTGTGGTGCTCACAAAAGGACGCTCAGCCTCTGTGGGAGGCTGAGACTCATGTAAGGTTGAAGAGAATGGAGTAGCAGCAGAAGCAGAAGTGGTGGCAGAGGGCGAGGAGAGTAGAGAGGTCAGTGACACAGACATGGGGACAGACATCATGATACTCTCAGTGAAGACAGCGGCAGTGGAGACAGTAGTGTCGACGGCTGGGGAGGCCGTGAAGTGTGCAGGAAATGACTCCCCAGGGGTTGAGAACAATAATGAGGAAAGGGTCTCCACTGTGGAGGTGAACGAAGACTCGCCGCTCTCAACTATGGTGGTGGGGTGCTCAAGGCTCATGACGTGCGTTTATATTTCATATATTCACACACGTTTTCTTTTGTGTCTCTCCGTGTTTTTCCGCCGTCTTTTATTCGTTTTCTCGTATTTTCTCGTTTTCCTTCACTTTTCTTTGTTTATCCATGTTTGCAGGAGATTGACCGTGTAGGGGACGTTTAACGACGATATCTCAAGTCCCCGGAGCAACGGGAGGAGTCACGCGCGATCCAGTGGGTCAAACGCCAAAGAATACATCTTTCAGCCCCTCACCCGGTCGGTTGGTCATCTCCAACCGATCGGGTGATGCACGCGTGCACCACCCGGTCTCTGCCGCTGCTCATAAAGAAGTCACCCGACCGGTTCACAGACCGGTTCAGTGGGGGCTTGTTCTCTGTTTTCTCGAGCTAAATGCCAACCGATCGGGTGACCTTCACCCGATCGGTTCATCTGTAGCTGAAGATGAAGAGCTGTAGACACGGGCGCCCAACCGATCGATTCACCCGACTGCTCCAAGATCCAACCGGTCGCTCAAGAACTCAACCGACCGATTCATCTGACCGGGTGAAGCTCCGCTGTTTTCTGTTATTAATTTGTAACGGATCACCCGATCGGTTGACTTGTCAACCGATCGGGTGGCGTTTTTTCTACGGGTTTTGGACCCGAACCATTAGGGTTTCGAAGTGGGGCTATAAATACACGAGGCTGGCCGACTTGAGGGGGATCTCCTGGAGTTTTTAGGGCTTTTTGCCCCCCTTCTCTTGTGAGTTCTAGGTTAGTTTAGATTAGGTCTTTTGCTCAATAAGTCTTGTATTGGATTGACGATTCAACTCAAGATAAGTATTTTCCTCTCCTTTTCTCCATTGTTTGTATTGTGTTTATTTGCTTGATGGTGAAAGTTTATATGTCTTTTGTGTTGTTTGTTTATATGTTATTCACCATTGAGTAGTTTTGATGAACCCTAATACGGGTTAGGGTAGGATTGTTGCTTGGAAATTTACATTAGACTTGGTTGCATGGCACGTGTTCGATGAAATGTGTCAATGGGGATTTCTAGTGATCTGGGTCCAATTCATACGACGACACACTAGATGTGTTGGGGGTTGGGGTCCGGTGCTTGTCCTGTCAAGATCCGCTTCGATGTATCGCTAGAAATCACATTTGACCTATTTGGCCATTAGGGTTACGCGGGGGTGTTTCATTGTCATTGGCGGGAGAAAGACCGCCTCTGACCGTCGGGCCAAGGGGGAATAAACTTGGCGGTTGACTCCCTAGCCAAAGCTCACGCCCCGAGCGTTGACATCGAGTCCTCGCGCGCGGGAGCGGCTTGGACGAAGTGTTGGGAGATATCATTGTGGCCTTAATGCTCCCGGTTGCGGAAGGTGTTAATGGACATGGGAATGCCCACCGTCTGGAACCGGGTTGGCCTAGCGTGCTTGGTACCGACCGGAATATCGGGCCATGGACGCTAGGTACCACCTTTTGGGGGCAATGTCTCACCCTGGGTCAAGTCAAATGCCAAGTGTCATGAGTGCTCTAGCCCGTGTTAGCGGGGATTCATTTTGTGTCATTTTCATTTCTTTCTTTCATTTCTACACTTCCCCCATATCATCCGCGTAGCTAGCACACAACCTAGGCGAGGCTAGTAGCCATTCAAGCCATCCACCTCCCTGTGTTCGATAAACCCGCACCCTACACTAACCGTGCACTTGCGGTAAAACGACACCGCGCCCATACCGTAAACGGGGCGCCGGTCAAGTTTTTGGCGCCGTTGCCGGGGAGGCGTTCGGTTTGATATTAGCTTAGCTTGGGTTCGTTAGTCTACGCATAAAAACAAAAAAAAATTTTCTTTTTCTTTTTTTTTATTTTTTATTTTTTTTTAAAAAAATATATTCAATAACCAAGAAATTTTTCCCCCACCATTATATTATCTTTTTGTTATTCTCTTGTACTATTGACGCTCCTCTCTAGTTTTCTTATTTTTGTTGTCCAGGTATCTTTGATATTACCATGTGGAGATCAAATTTCGATGCTCAGATGGGAGGATACGATCCTTATCCAGTTGTGGTTTGTGAGACTTGTGGGATGGCGGGGCACGTGTATTATGATTGCCCATTTACGCTTGAGAGCCTCCCCCCACTCCAAGGCCAAACATTTTCCCACAACCTTAGCCCAAACACCTCCCATCCATTTTCTCAACCTTATACCCCTCCACAAACACAAGAAGAATCAAGCCTCGTGTCTCTCCTTGAAAGTGCCATGTTTAACCAAGGCCAAATATTACAAAACTTAATGGTACCAATCACCGAGCCGACACCAAGGAGAGGGGATGAAGGAGAGGATACACCCACTTTCATGGTTGAGACCACCATGCCATCGGCCACCATAGACACATCCCAAGCCGATACCCCATTTTTCCATCACTACCACTTGGATGACGAAGCATTTTTTGATGATGATAGTGAGGATGGGGAGATTTATCTAGGATCTGTGGGAGAGATTTCTTGTCTTGATTTGGATACCCCACATGAGTCCTATGAGAGCACTGAGGAGTTTACAGAGATTATGCATACCGACGAGGAGGATGTACGTGAGGACGAGGACACCAAGACCACATACGAGGGGTCCGCTCCACATCCACCTCCACAGCCATCTCTGTCACAGCTTCCTCCTTGGTCGATGGTCAACCATGAGGATGTCATTCATGACATCGGGCAGATGGAGGAGCATGAGCATATCATCGAGGAGGATGTGCATGAGGGCTTGGATACGATCATCCACTTCATGGAGCCCGAGCCACATCTACCTCTACCGTCACGCTCCACTTCTTCTGCGGCTGAGCATCTACTTGAGCATATTGCCCCTATTCAGGGAGATTTTCATACTCACTCTCACTCCACATTTGAGTCTCGCTTTTCACGTCCTATTTCTTTAGACTCATATATTTTTGACACGCCATATCTCTCGCAGGACACAGGATCTACTTCCCTTGAGGTATGTTGTGGTGTGTCACCACCTGGAGAGCCACTTCTCATAGAGAGCGAGAATTTGGTCGTCGCTAGTACAGAGGATAGCGACCCATTCTCAGGGAGTATTCGTCACACTTTTACTATTTTTCCATCTTATTTTGACGATTATCTCTGGGATACTTTTATTTTCGGGAAAGATTTTTTGCCATGGACTAATGCACCTCGTCCTTTGCAGGTTACAGGTGGACACCTACGAGGGATGCTTGGAGGTGCATTGCTTGGGTCCATTGGCACACGTGGCACAGCGCTTCTGGCGGAGCCACAGAAGGAGCAATTAGAGCAGCTACCTGCCCCACTTCAGATCTTGGATCCGCCTATGCTCAGGTGTATCCTAATCCAGTAGTGTAAAAATTTACCGCTTTCTAGTTTAGATTTGAATAATCTCGTCTCCTCTCATTAGCGAGGGGAGCGTATCTAGGATTTTCTTTTGCATCTTAATAACCCTTCATGTCGTGCCCTTCTATCATTTCACCCTCATCCTCTTCCGAGGAGAATGAGCACACCGTCTCTCCTGCAATTTGATTTCTTTCGTTTCTTTTCCGATCTTCCCCTTGCATATTTCTGCATCACATTGATCATATCATTTCGCTGGCATTGTCATGTTCAGCTTGGGGGAAATCGTTTTGTGTGCATGTTTTTGCATGTCGTTGTTGTGTGTCTGTGTCTAGGTGTTCTTTTGTCGTGTTTTATACCTTTTATTTGGGTGTTTCTTTTTCTTTATTATTTTTAGTTTCGCTCATGTGTTTTTCGTGTTTTTCATTTTTTGTGTCGGTGCGTAACTCCCCCCCATTTTCATTGCCCTCCCGTATTCACTACAATTGCATTGAGGACAATGCAAGTTTCAGCTTGGGGGAGTCGCACTTCGTGCGTCATTTGTCTCTTTTTCTTCGTTATTTGAGTCGTTTTTCTCCGTGTTTTTCTTTTTTCTTTTTCTTTTCTTATTTTTATCTCTTTCTCCTAGAGATGAACCCTATGATGAATTGCCACGAAAATCACACGCGCACCTTGCACAGCTTCGATAATCACATTCACTAACCCTAGGATATCGAGTCCTCTTGCATTTCATGCATCGCGGGTCCACTTAGCTTTTTGTGAGTCGTGCGTCGTGCCTAGCTGTTTGGTGTGCTTCTACCTTGTGATTATGTTTTATATACCTATCCTTGGTTGACCCCTAGATTATCATGCTTCGATTTGAATATGCGGTATTTTCTTCTACTATCTGCTTCTATATGCATGCTATATTTATATCGTATATTTCAATTCGCATGTGTCGGGATTCCACAAACAAGGACTAGGATAACCCATTTAGCCTATGCTCTGATTAGCGAGAAATATCTCCTTTGTCCAAGTGTTTAGAATCCGATTTCATTTTTATTTTACTTGGTGCAAATCCCCTCGTCGTGTACCGTTCTCCCACTTGGGAGAGTACACGTGTAAATATCCCAATTCCCAAAAATCCAAATAAAGGAGAAAAGAAAAGAAAAACCCAAAAAGATGAGAAATGAAAAGAAAAGAAAAAAAATACAAATAACCAAAACCCAAAAAATTCCAGTGTGAATATTTTCCTACTTGCCGTGAATAAGGGGAAGGCGAGAATTTGCACCGAGTGTTCTACTCCACATCTTCTCAACCTCCATCGTTTTCGAAAACACTTGGCATAGGGACCTTCTAGCGATTACCTAGGCTATAGTGTGGTGATTTCCTAGTCCCTAGCTGTGGAGTCCCCGATGCATGATACGCTTCTATTCTTATACTCTTCTCATGCATGCTTGAGCTAATATTCACCGCAATTTCAAATTGAATCGATATTTGGGTCTTTCTTTGGGTATGTGTATATGGAGCTTTATTGCACAATGTAGATAGTGATACCGTTTGCTAGCACACGACCATGCTCACTCGCGCTTCATCGCGTGGGCCCACTGCACTTGTTTGGACTCACATTCCTTGGTTTAGTGTTGTGTTTTGTCGTATGCTTGCTTCGTGTGGCGTGTTTGATTTTGTTGGCCCTTATGGGCGATCTAGGATATAGAGTTCTCTTTTTCTCTCCTTCTCTCTATTTTCTCCCTCCGAGCTCCTACTCTCACTCGTCTTCCTCGAGGACGAGGAAGAGTTCAGCTTGGGGGATTTTGACGTGCGTTTATATTTCATATATTCACGCACGTTTTCTTTTGTGTCTCTCCGTGTTTTTCCGCCGTCTTTTATTCGTTTTCTCGTATTTTCTCGTTTTCTTTCACTTTTCTTTGTTTATCCATGTTTGCAGGAGTTTGACCGTGTAGGGGACGTTTAACGACGATATCTCAAGTCCCCGGAGCAACGGGAGGAGTCACGCGCGATCCAGGGGATCAAACGCCAAAGAATACATCTTTCAGCCCCTCACCCGGTCGGTTGGTCATCTCCAACCGATCGGGTGATGCACGCGTGCACCACCCGGTCTCTACCGCTGCTCATAAAGAAGTCACCCGACCGGTTCACAGACCGGTTCAGCGGGGGCCTGTTCTTTGTTTTATCGAGCTAAATGCCAACCGATCGGGTGACCTTCACCCGATCGGTTCATCTGTAGCTGAAGATGAAGAGCTGTAGACACGGGCGCCCAACCGATCGATTCACCCGACTGCTCCAAGATCCAACCGGTCGCTCAAGAACTCAACCGACCGGTTCATCTGACCGGGTGAAGCTCCGCTGTTTTCTGTTATTAATTTGTAACGGATCACCCGATCGGTTGACTTGTCAACCGATCGGGTGGCGTTTTTTCTACGGGTTTTGGACCCGAACCATTAGGGTTTCGAAGTGGGGCTATAAATACACGAGGTTGGCTGACTTGAGGGGGATCTCCTGGAGTTTTTAGGGCTTTTTGCCCCCCTTCTCTTATGAGTTCTAGGTTAGTTTAGATTAGGTATTTTGCTCAATAAGTCTTGTATTGGATTGACGATTCAACTCAAGATAAGTATTTTCCTCTCTTTTTCTCCATTGTTTGTATTGTGTTTATTTGCTTGATGGTGAAAGTTTATATGTCTTTTGTGTTGTTTGTTTATATGTTATTCACCATTGAGTAGTTTTGATGAACCCTAATACGGGTTAGGGTAGGATTGTTGCTTGGAAATTTACATTAGACTTGGTTGCATGGCACGTGTTCGATGAAATGTGTCAATGGGGATTTCTAGCGATCTGGGTCCAATTCGTACGACGACACACTAGATGTGTTGGGGGTTGGGGTCCGGTGCTTGTCCTGTCAAGATCCGCTTCGATGTATCGCTAGAAATCACATTTGACCTATTTGGCCATTAGGGTTACGCGGGGGTGTTTCATTGTCATTGGCGGGAGAAAGACCGCCTCTGACCGTCGGGCCAAGGGGGAATAAACTTGGCGGTTGACTCCCTAGCCAAAGCTCACGCCCCGAGCGTTGACATCGAGTCCTCGCGCGCGGGAGCGGCTTGGACGAAGTGTTGGGAGATATCATTGTGGCCTTAATGCTCCCGGTTGCGGAAGGTGTTAATGGACATGGGAATGCCCACCGTCCGGAACCGGGTTGGCCTAGCGTGCTTGGTACCGACCAGAATATCGGGCCATGGACGCTAGGTACCACCTTTTGGGGCAATGTCTCACCCTGGGTCAAGTCAAATGCCAAGTGTCATAAGTGCTCTAGCCCGTGTTAGCGGGGATTCATTTTGTGTCATTTTCATTTCTTTCTTTCATTTCTACACTTCCCCCATATCATCCGCGTAGCTAGCACACAACCTAGGCGAGGCTAGTAGCCACTCAAGCCATCCACCTCCCTGTGTTCGATAAACCCGCACCCTACACTAACCGTGCACTTGCGGTAAAACAACACCGCGTCCATACCGTAAACGGGGCGCCGGTCAGCTCACAACAGAAATAGGATCTATGGTCATCGGCATAGTGGTGGTGGTGGTGGTGTGGGTGGACTCAGCTAGTGTGCTCCCGACACTGACAGAAGTGTGGAAAGATGTGTCGGGGAGGTGCAGACAGGTCAGGTGCAGGCTGAGGTATCACGGGGTCTAGGGGTGGAAGAATGGGCTCCTGCTGAGCACCCTTGGGCTCTAGCATGTACACGACAGGGATGAGGAGATCCATCGCTGGAATCCACTCCCCGTCCGCGGGTCCAATATGTGTCCGAGCAGGGCTCGGGAGAACCATGTAGTCAGCGCCAAAAGGATCGTACAACCACACCCAATGGTGCTGACCATGAGGACACATCATCCCCATAACATCTATGGAGAGTGAAGTGGGGCCCGGTGGTCGAAGCAAGCCAGCAGTGAGGTTAACTCCGCATAAAAGGGCCAGGAGGGTAATCAGACTGCCGCAACAGATAGGCGTCCTAGCACCGATAGAGATAATGATGCGATCGATGTACCAACTGGCGATATCAATCTCGACGGCGGGGACCAAAATGTCGCTACCTCTCTCGTAGACCCTCGGCCGTGTCATCGCATAGAGCATGTAGAGCTCTGGCGTCGACAACGTCTCCGGCTCATACCTCGCTAGAAAAGTAGTCACCATAAGGCACTGTGCAATGCAGAGGCATGGGTGGAGGATAGCGGAGGCCTTGGCCCGACTAGGGTCTAAGGCGAGAGGCGATCCCGTGATACGCGTCCAAAAAGCATGTGTGTTGAATGACGGGGGTGGGATGTGCGTGGGACTATAGGCTCGGTCTGGGTCCGGGACGGGGGGCCACTGGAAGAATGCTTAGAGCATGTCAAGAGTGATCTTGCACTCCTGATCCATAAATTTAAAGGAGCATCCCCCAGGGGTCCGAGCAATAGAACTAAGGACCTCTAGTGTCAGGCGGATGTAAGTGTCCACCGACACCGACAGAAAGTCACGCCACCCCACGTAGTCATACAACTGTTAGTAGTCCCTCTAGAACCCCTAAGCGCTCGAAATCAGCTAGGTGCGCAAACCTAGAGGGTACAATCAAGCGATGGGAGATATGCTCAAATCTGTCGCGGTGTGCGTCATCTCTGAACGTAATCCCATCGCATCAATAGAGGGCGGGCTGTGCCTGTGGTGGAATGGGTGCGGTAGGAGGCGGAAGTGTGGGTGGTGGTGGGCTAGGTGGAGGGGAGTCTGCCCTAGCGGAAGAGGATCCAGGATTGCTGGACCTCTTCCGCTTGGAAGCGGACGCCCGTGTGCGTGACCTAGTATGTGTGGGCATGTGGTCCGTGAATCGTGCCCACCCAAATAAAAACGCGAAGTGCTAAAAATGGAACGAGTATACCTGAGCAAGACGTGAGAGCAAGTAGTGGATGTGTGCGATGAATTGCCTCCTCCGAGAAGCACCAAATCGACTCCCGTATCTCCCCCAAGCTAGCCAGAAACACAAATAGATAAATCAGGGATGAGCAACAATATATATAGGAGAAGATAGGAGATAACAGATATATATGGGTTAATTTTGATTCGGGGCTCAATGGGCTTACGGATTGGAGAAAAAGGCGAAAAATAGGATTTTGGGACGAAATGGGGGTGTACGGCGAAAGGGGCGGCAGCGGATCGTCGGCGACCGACGGCGGGCGGTGGTCGACCGGCGAGGGGGGTGCTCGGGTGAAGGGGGATGTCGTTCAGGCGCTGCGAGGGAGATGAAACAGATCGGGTGAAATTGGGGTTTTTGTGTTTTTTGGAAATTGAGCCCGTGTGCTGGGTTATATAAAGATATGTCACTCGGCCGAGTGACGCGTTCTGTAACGGCCTGTTTTCATCAAGACAAACTATTTACCTATTTGACCAATTTTTCAATTTTTAAACTATTTTATAATGGTTTGTTAGGAGTTTTACTGATTTCAAAAATTTCTTATAAAAATATTTTGAAGTACCAGACTAGTATGGAGTATTTTAGTAAGATCGGATCTCATCAAATACTCAGAACATTTCTGATGAAATTCATTTTCAGTTTTTACCGTTTTGACTTAATGAATTTATTTTCTATACAAACTTCATCAAAACGATTTCAAACTTTTACAGTAACATTCAATGATCAATTAGGGCTTCCCACATTAATTTCATAATTTTCTGAAGTCAAATCAGTAGAGAACCAACAAACCCGCTTTCTAAACATTTTGGCCTAAAAATAGTATTTCCGTAGCTCAAACCCTGTAACGGACTTCGTATTCACGATCCTCGCGACGATACGATCCCGTGGGTATGTTTTCGTAATTTTTCGGACACGTTTACTAGTAGGGGCAAAATCGTAATTTCGTTTTTGTATTTGACAAAATACTTTCACTAATGGGGTTTTACTTATTACTAATTACCTTTCTAACTATTCTAATTACCCCCTACTTACCTATTCTAACCACTTACGTAACCCCCCTTTAAACGAGGTTCATGCATGATACATTTAGTCTAAAGTTACAATAAATACTACCTAACGTCTTAAATAAGTTTGACTTAAATCCCATTTTTTATTAATTTCTAATTAGTATAAAAACCCTACCCTAATCTCCGTTTTGCTTCGTTCTCAGGCTAACTCATCCCCCCTCTCTCTCTCTCACAGTTTCTCTCTCCCACTCAGTTCTCTCTTCCCCGAGCTAAAACCCTCGCAAGCCCCACCCTCGTTTCTTGCCTCTACCCCTGCAGCAGCACGCTGCTGCCTTCGCACCCCACCGACCACCGCCACCCTGTGCAACTCGAGAGCCGCAGCAGCTCCTGACATCCGCCATCGCCTCTCCGTGAACGCCCCACCTCCGAGCAAGCCACCCCCGAAACCCCGAGCTCACCCCAGCGCCCCGTCTCCCTTCGACCCACCGCCGGAGCTCCTCCGAACTCGAACGCCGTCGAGCTCTACGTCGCTGCGTCACCCGAGACCCCCGCTGCAGACGACGGCGACAGCTTCGACCGCCGCAACTCCCCCGGACGTCGCCACCAGTCGCCACCCTCGTACTGCCCCGCCCACGCCGTCGACAAGCAAGCGCCCCATGCACACGTTAGGGAACGAGAGAGGTAAGGGTTTTAAAGAAAACGTATTTTAATACGTTATATTAAAACGTATTTTTGTAATATACACATAATTACGTATTTAGTTAATTACATAATATGAGCTTTATTGGTTTTAAATTCATCGTAAATAATATACAGACCAGAAAAATATGAGACCACCTCTAGAAAATCAGAAATGACATTCTGGACCTAATGGCACTAGTTTCATCTCAATCGGACGCTTAGTTTCTCCAGAATTAATTTTTAAGCCTAAAAATTAAATATGTTATTTTCATTCAAAAATCCGTAACTTGATATTTTCACGTACAATAATTTGTGAGAAAAATATATGTTAAAATATTCTTCGAGACGGCCATTTTGACAGTTCATTTGTAACTTTCTGATGCAGATTGCATCCAGAAGAAATTATTGAATAATTACGTACTTAATTAAAAATTAGTTTTTAAATTGATTTTAAGCTTTTAAAAATTATAAAAATTAGTATAAAATTCAGAAAAATATTTCCTCTTACAGTAAAATTATTTTCCTTATATCTAGGCTATAGAAAAATTTAGAACATTTTTTGACAACGTTTCAATCGATTATAAAAATCAAAACGATAAGATTAAATAGGTAGAAAATAGGGTAATCCGTAACTAATGTTTTCTTGTGTTTTTCAGGTACCAATTCCCATGCACCAGCTCCTTTATAAGCTGTTGCTCCAACCTCGTCTTGCCACGACGATCTCAAATAGGGTAAGTCACTCTAATTCTAACTTTGGAAATCTGGATAGTGTACTCGTATGAACTTAGGACATGTAATCTAGTCTCAGAACAGCTATTGACTTGAACCAATGATTAGAGACCTAATTAACTAGATAACTGATCAATAATGAAATGACCGTGGACTTCAAATCATTGCTCGGACTAAATTGAACTTTCATGAAATTTGATATCATAGTTGTTGGACTTCAAATCATTGCTCGGACTAAATTGAGATAGTAAACTTTTATGAATTTGATATCATAGTTGTTGGACTTCAAATCATTGCTCGGACTAAATTGAGATAGTAAACTCTTATGAAATTTGATATCATAGTTGTTGGACTTCAAAGCATTGCTTAGGACTGATATTCTCTGTTGAGGCTTCCGCCTTGACTTTTCAGCAAGTAACTACCATATAAATGTAATTGATGTACTCATTGATGGATGTATTGTTGTACACATTGTTGGATGTACGAAATGATGGGCCTATGAGGCCATACGGATATGGATAAGGATACGGACACGGATACTGATACAGTTATAAATGTGAAATGTGATACAAAATGGGTTATGGGGTAGTCTTGAGCTACGTAGTGTGCGGGAGTGACTGGGTCCACCTTTATTAGTTAAGCTGTACCATCACCCTGTAGGGAATGGTAGGTAGATATTCCACGAGTTGCTACGTGGGATGTGTGCACTTCTGGTTGCATATCGTATACTCGAGCTAAGACTGTTGCACTAGCTGATTGATACAGGGCCCATGAGGCCATATTGATACGAACACTGATATGAACATTGGACTATAATAATACACGGGATACGGGGTAGTCTTGAGCTACGAAGTGTGCGGGAGTGACCGGGTCCACCCTTATTAGTTAAGCTGTACCATCACCCTGCAGGAATGGTAGGTAGATATTCCACGAGTTGCTCCGTGGGATGGGTGCACTTCTGGTTGCATATCGTACACTCGAGCCAAGGCTAATGCACTAGTTTGATTGCTGTATTGTACTCATGGACGGAAAACACTATTGGGCCCTCGGGAATTTACGGAGCACACTATTGGGCCTTTGCGGCATTTAAGACTGATGCACTAGTTTGATTAATGTTGCACTAATTGATAATTGATTGAGACCATTGCTTCAGTCACGACTACTACTATTCTACAGACTAAGTCGAGACTACTCGAACGTGATAGAACGGTTTAATAATGAGCGGTCTTGAATTACGACTGAATCAGTGTCTAGGAAGGAATGGGAAGGGGGTTGGTCTACCAATGGACTTGTTCCTGCGGTCTTTGAAGTGACCTGTGCCTTCAAGCCCTGACTGACTGGCTGATTTGGAAGTTAAGTTAGACTTCTTATTATTAGGCCCGCCTACACTATTAGATAGCCAAACGACGCTCACCTCCCTAAGTGTTGCTACAACCACATGGATGTCTAACTATCGTCATCACATTGTCTGTGTTCGAAATTTTGTTGCTACTATATGCCATGTCACAGTTATCACTCTTACACTTACACAGTCACCTTTACGTACAGTTACCAGTACTTTACTTATCTGTCAGCTCATACTTTACTTTTGTACCTATATGACCATCTTTGTTTACTATAGTCTGTTTCATACTTTTGCACTACTTTGTTTCTATTGCTAGAATTGTTGTGACTTACCTACGGTTTCATCTCTGTGGCACCGCAGACGACGTACATATAGAGGCAGATGCTCTAGAGTTAATAGCGCCAGAATTTGACTGTGAGTCCGTAGCTTTCAGAGTTGTTTTTAGTTGTATTTTCTTTTCTTCATGTACGTCTGTTGGAACATTTTTGTACAATATGGATGTAATAAATAGACACTATTTGGGTATTTTTGTTCATCTCTGCATCGTGGCTATTTTGTTTTCACTGGTTAACTGCAGGACCTGCGCAAATACCAAAAAGTAACGGGCCCGGGAACCGGGTCGTTACACGTTCACTCGGCAGAGTGGCACTATAGAAATTTTTCGCAGCAAATGTTGCGACTCGGTCGAGTGAGTGATGGCTACTCGGCCGAGTGAGCAAAGGCTACTCGGCCAAGTGACATTGCCACTCAGCGTTTATAAAGCGTGGAGAGTATCAGATTCACTCGGCCGAGTGACATAGTCACTCGACCGAGTGGCATATAAATTACAGTAAATTAAAGAGAGTAGTTTTTAGGATCTTTCCTGGTCAGTACCCTACTCGGCCGAGTAGGGTCTTCACTCGGCCGAGTGACATGTTCACTCGGCCGAGTGGCTTGCAAATTCAGCTCCAACTCTCTGTTTTGCGCCACTTTCTGTTTTTCATCTCTCCGTCAGTTTCTTCCTCCACCTAAGGCCTGAGCACGTTCCTGGAGTGCTCTCCCTTGCCATGGTCATCCTCCATTTAAATGGTTCTTCATTCTCCATCTCCTGTCATAAAAAATAGAGCCCGTTGTCACGATTTTTATTGACTCGTGACTCTAAACACTAAGAAAGATCTAAAACAAAAATAAAATGAAAAATTCAACTAAGATAAGATAAAACCGTTGGGTTGCCTCCCGACAAGCACTTGTTTAAGGTCTTGAGCTCGACCCCTTAAGATATTCGTTTAACGTTCGATGTTCGATGCATGTGAGATGCACGCGTCAAATTTTCTGGGAAGGCCACTTGGATTTAATTGTTGTTGTTCGTAGGCATTCCTCGGCTCCCCCTCATCATGGGTGGTAATGGGGGATGAGTCCCCTAAGCTTGAGCTTTTACCATTCTTTTTCTTTGCCGGTGACACCAATTTCTTATCCGACGGAGCTTTCTTCGAATTGTTTGCTGTGGAGAGCTTGCATATCTCCCTTATTCTTGCGACATCAGCATTGTCTTTGTCATCAACCATGGGATAATCCGGCGGGTCTTCCAACTTTTCTCCATCCCTAGAAGATTGTCCTTCTTCGAAGCCATCATTGTGTAGGGCGCCGATAGCATATGGCATATCATCATCAATGACATTATCGAGGAGGTACGAAAGATCATGGGACCATTCCTTGAGTAGATATATGCTATTCACTTCACCGGTAGGGGCTCCCTCAGAATAATGCTTGAGCCGTTGTCCATTTACCTTGAATGTGTCACCGTCTTTTCCTTCCAACTCAAAGGCTCCCCCGGTTGTATGTGCCTAATGGTGAATGGTCTGGATCATCGTGATCTTAGCTTTCCGGGAAAAAGTCGGAGTCTAGAATTGTATAAGAGGACCTTGTCTTCGACCTTGAAGTCCGTAACGGTGATGCGTGCGTTGTGGAGAATTCTAGTTCTTTCCTTGTAAATTCTTGAGCTCTCGTAAGCGTCTCGCCTAATCTCGTCAAGCTCATTGATGTCTAAGAGTCACCTCACTGTCGAACTCTTGTAGTCATAATTTAAGGTCTTGATGGCCCAATATGCACGGTGTTCCAACTCCACCGGCAAATGACAAGCTTTCCCATAAACAAGACGGTACGGGGTGGTGCCAATAGGAGTGCGAAAGGCCGTGTGATATGCCCATAGTGCATCATTCAATTCATGGGCCAATGACGTGCGTTTATATTTAATATATTCATGCACATTTTCTTCTGTGTTTTCCTGCTATTTTCCGCCTTCTTGTATTCGTTTTCTCGTGTTTTCTTGTTTTCTTTCACTTTTCCGTGTTTTTGTATATTTGCAGAAGTTTACCGACGTAGGGGACATAAAACGATGATATCATGAGTCCCTGGAGCAACGGGAGGAGTCACGCGTGATCCAGGGGGTCAAACGACGAAGATCGCATCTTTCAGCCCCTCACCCGACCGGTTGGTCACTTCCAACCGATCGGGTGATGCACGTATGCACCACCCAGACACAAGCTGGAGCGGTCGGGAAGTCACCCGGTCGGTTCAGAGACCGGTTCAAACGTCCCAACTCTCTGGAATTTGATGCTGAATGCCAACCGATCGGGTGACCTTAACCTGATCGGTTCACCTGTAGCCAATTCTCCGAAGCCAAGACACGGAGAGCTCAACCGACCGGTTCACCCGACGGCGCAAAGATCCAACCGGTCAGCTTCAACCCTCAACTGACCGTGCCGTATGACCGGGTAAAGTCCAATGCTGAGCTACCGAAGAACGAAGCAGGTCACCCGATCCGGTGATTCTTCACCCGATCGGGTGATATCGTTTTCTATATATAGGACCTCTAGGTTTTCCAGAAATGGGAGTTGTTATTTTTTGTTGTTTTTTCTCTCTCTTGACGGCTGTAATTTTTCATATATTAGTAAGTTGTCTGATCTTTGTTAAACTTTAATATAGTGTTATTTACATTGCTCTTACTGCTTTTCAATCGCCTGATCATGTTTTTAATGGTCGATTTTGATTTAGATTGCTTTTTAGTAAATATGTGTGAGTAGTTCCCAAATCTGGGATTTTGGTGGAAACCCCTTCGTGGGTCTCCCTGATGCGTCCATAGGACTAGAAAATCGATAGGGATTAGGAATCTATCGGTTACGTGGGGTGTTTTATTGTCATCGACGGGAAAAAGACCGCCTTTGACCGTTGGGCCAAGGGGGAATAAACTTGGCGGTTGACTCCCTAGCCATAGCTCATGCCCTTAGCGTAGATGTCGAATCCTAGCACGCGGAAGCGGCAGGATGAGACGTTGGGAGTTATCGTTGCGAGCTTAGTGCTCCCGGAGTCGGTCAGTGTTAATGGACATGGGAATGCCCACTGACCGAACCCGGGAAGTCCGGCGTATCATCCTGGGCACCAACCGGAATATCGGGCCCATGGGACGCTGGTACCAATTTTAGAGGCAACGTCTCACCATTAGACCCTAATTCCGATTGTTATCCTACCTGTAGGCCGTATCGGTGAGAATCGCACGATAGGGTGAAAACCGAAGTCCCAGGTTTTCCCTTTATATTGTTTATCCCTCGTATTCTATTTTCTGTGACAACCCATCATCCGATTCGGGCTAGCTCACCCATGGGATGAATCCGATCCTTCTTGACACAAGCACAACCACGCCTCCCTGAGTTCGACCCCCAAGCCACACTACAACACCGTGCGCTTGCGGTTATAAATATTTAAATCTCACGCCCCCAATTATATATTGCACACATCTGACGCGCAAAAGCGGGGGACGTCAAGCTCTATGGCGCCGTTGCTAGGGAGGGAACGTGCTTGTTATTTTAGGATTTCATGAACCATTGAGTCAGCTCACAGCTCTATCTCGCGATAATTTTCACACTATACACTTTTTGATTTCACTTGTACATATTGTAAATAGTAGTTGTATAGAGCTGATTGACTGAGTCGTCGTGCTGCTATCGCTACATTCGCCTCCCGTTTATGCAACCCGTGCTTTTGACGTGTTTGCTATCTGTGCAGTTCTCTCTCTCCTTTCTTATAGGTTTTCTGCCCAATGACGAGGATGTTGTATGCCGTTTCGGGCAATATCTGGGATCATTCGCACCACATCCACAGTTTGGCATAAACCTTGGCAGAATCCCTAAATGCTTCAAATATTCTAACCCTTATGTATGCCGCTGTGGAAAATCAGAGAAGGTATCATGATATGCAACAGGATCCGGCCACGACAACTCTCCTTCCTCCTGATGATGTGGCTTATATCGACATGTCCAGTTCCGGATTCGGGGGAGAAGAATTGTTCACGGAGCCCGGTCAGGAGAACCACCAGGCAGAGTCTGTCGGTTGCATTGGACAGGGGCCGATCTATTCCTTGCAGACTTTTATCGAGCATCCCGGATCTTGGGACGATGAGGAAGCTGGGGGCAATGGTGGGGAATCATCGACCATAGAAACCTGTTTTCACGTCGAAGCTTTCTTTCCCGAGAATTACTATGAGCTTGAGAAAGACCCGGTGCCTTCCTCGGTTGCCCCCACGATACCTTGCGAGGGTTTACCACGTGGAACCACGGTTGGGAGTGAAGTTCCGAACACTGGTTTTCGAGAAATCCACGAAGAAATCCTTTCACTAGAGGATACTCAACTTGAGAAGTATGCGTCGGGACATCATGAAGTTGAAATGAAAGAGTTACCCCGGGACTAAAGTATGAATATTTGGGGACGGGCTCGACCCTGCCGATCATAGTGAACTCCTCGCTGCCTGAAGACCAGATGACCAAACTTCTTGGTGTTTTAAAAAGGTTTAAGGGCGTTTTCGGATATGCAATTGAAGATTTAAAAGGGGTTAGCTTAGGCCTTTGCTCACACAGGATACTGCATGAGGATGAGCAAGCCTCCTCGATTGAGCCGCAGCGGAGGCTAAATCCCATAATGATGGAGGTGGTGAAAAAGGATATTGTTAGGCTTCTACATGCCGGTAGCATATACCCTATCTCCGATAGTCGCTGGGTTAGCCCGGTGCACGTCGTACCCAAGAAAGGAGGAATGATGGTGGTTCGCAACGAGAAGAACGAGCTCATACCTACAAGGACCGTCACAGGGTACAGGATGTGCATTGACTATAGAAAGCTGAACAGAGCCACGAGGAAGGATCACTGTCCTCTCCCTTTCATTGATCCGATGCTCGAGAGGCTGGCGAAGCACAACTACTTCTTTTTCATGGACGGGTACTTCGGATTCCTTCAAATCCCTATTCATAACGACGACCAGGAGAAGACGACTTTCACTTGCCCATTTGGGACATATGCCTATAGAAGAATGTCGTTCGGACTTTGTAACGCCCCAGCTACATTCCAAAGACTCATGTCTGTTATCTTCTCCGACTACTCCCAGGATATCATGGAGGTTTTCATGGACGATTTTTCCGTCTATGGAACTGAGTTTAACTCATGCCTCAACAATCTAACTAAAGTCCTGGAGAGGTGTCAAAAAAAGGGACTAGTCCTGAACTGGGAGAAATGCCACTTCATGGTCCAAGAAGGAGTTGTGCTGGGACACGTCATCTCTTCGAAGGGAATCGAGGTTGATAAGGCAAAGGTTGAGGTGATTGAAAAGCTTCCGCCACCGCTCAATCTTCGAGGAGTCCGTGGTTTTTTAGGGCATGCGGGATTTTATCGCCGCTTCATAAAAGACTTCTCAAAGATTTCCAGGCCGCTGACCAACTCCTAATGAAGGACGCGCCTTTCGTCTTCGACGAGGAGTGTATGAAAGCCTTCCGCCATCTGAAGCAAGCTTTGATTTCCACGCCCGTAATACAGCCACCGGACTGGAATCTACCCTTCGAGCTAATGTGCGACGCTAGTGATTATGCCGTTGGTGCCGTCTTGGGGGCAAAGGAAGGATAAAAATCTGCACGTTATATATTATACGAGCAAAACCCTTGACGCAGCCCAAAGAAATTATACTACCACAGAAAAAGAATTGCTAGCGGTCATATATGCCATGGACAAGTTCCGGCAATATCTCGTTGGTGCTAAGGTGATCGTGCACACAGATCACGCAGCTCTCAAATACCTATTGAGCAAGAAGGAGGCTAAGCCGCGGCTCATTAGATGGATTCTCCTCCTCCAGGAATTCGACCTGGAAATCAGAGACAAGAATGGGGCGGAGAATGTCGTTGCCGATCACCTGTCCAGAATGTCTACCCTCGATTTGAACGATACTCCGGTCGATGATTCGCTCCCTGACGAGCATCTTTTCTCCGTCTCTTCCGCCTGGACCCCTTGGTATGCCGACATCGCAAATTATCTGGCTTGTGCCATCGTCCTCCATAATGTGAGCTACCAGCAGAAGAAGAAATTCTTCCATGAGGTCCGCAAATTTTATTGGGACGACCCCCATTTGTACAAAACCTACAATGATGGGGTGATACGAAGATGCATCCCTGAAACTGAAACGACCTCCATAATTTCCCATTGCCATGGTCAGCAATGTGGAGGGCATGCGAGCACCTATAAGACGACTGCGAAAATTCTCCAAAGCAGATTCTACTGGCCAACCCTCTTCAAAGACACCCATGCTTATGTCCAAGCCTGCGACAAATGCCAAAGGACAGGGAATATCTCCAAGCGGAACGAGATGCCTCAGCACTACATCCTAGAAGTAGAGATCTTCGATGTGTGGGGAGTGGACTTCATGGGACCGTTCCATTCCTCTTCTGGGAACCAGTATATCTTGGTAGCCGTGGACTACGTATCAAAGTGGGTTGAAGCGATAGCCAGTCCAACCAATGATTCCAGGGTGGTCGCCAAGTTCTTTAAAAACAACATCTTCCCGTGGTTCGGTGTACCTCGAGTCCTGATCAGTGACAGAGGGAGCCACTTTATAGAGAAGAAATTCGAGGTTCTCTTGAAAAAGTACGGGGTACAACACCGGGTGGGGCGTGCCTACCACCCACAGACTAGCGACCAGGCAGAAATTTCTAACCGGGAGATCAAGAACATACTAGAAAAGACGGTGGCCAACTCTAGGAAGGATTGGTCATCAAAACTTCCTGACGCGCTTTGGGCTTACAGGACGGCATTTAAAACTCCGATCGGCACAACCCCCTACCGGCTTGTCTATGGGAAGGCATGCCATCTGCCCGTGGAATTGGAACATAAGGCATTTTGGGCAATCAAGAACCTAAACTTCGACGCCAAGGAGGTTGGAGGGCACCGGCGGTTACAACTTAACGAGCTCGACGAGATCCGGCTCAATGCTTATGAAAATGCCGGATCTACAAGGAGAAGCTGAAGCGGTGGCACGATAGGCGCATCCTGAAGAGGGAATTCAAGGAAGGATACTTAGTTCTCCTATTCAACTCAAAGCTGAAGCTCTTTCCTGGAAAGCTCAAGTCAAGGTGGTCGGGACCTTTCCGCGTCACCAAGGTCTTCCCGCATGGGGCTATCGAGATAATGTGAAGAGATGAGCCATTCAAAGTCAACGGGCAACGCCTTAAACACTATGCGGTAGGAGAACCAGCATTCTCTTCGGTCGGATTCTCAGCGATCGACGACTCTTCCTCAAACCCTCCGGACCCTAATTGACCACCAAATGAGGCGTCGAGCAAACGACGTTAAACAAAAGCGATTCATGGGAGGCAACCCATGTTCTAAACTCTCACCCTTGTTTTAAGCTCATTTTCAACTTGATTATTTCTATTTTAATAATTAAATTCAGCCGCGAGATCATCCGTCGAGAAACTTAGGCCATTCGTGAATTTCTGCAGGAAACAAGCCCTCACCCGATCGGGTGACTACTCAACCGATCGGGTGAGACGTATCAGACGATGGCCGTATCTGCTCTCCTTGTGAACCGGTCGGGTGAAGCATCGCGTGACCGGGTGGCAGACCGTACGAGAAGGGCCGAACTCTCGGGAAATTTAGGGGTTATACCAACCGATCGGTTGAGTGAAGTCGTTGTCGTGTGATTGACCGGGTGAAAGTTACAGACTCGCGGGAAGAATTGAGAAGCGGTTAACCGATCCGGTGAAAACTCACCCGATCGGTTCACCTGTAGCTGTTGGCCGACAGGAGATTTTCGAGACTTATCCACCCGATCGGGTGAATCCTCACCCGATTGGTTCATTTTCGCCCCTATAAATATCCCTGTCGCACGATTTCGTCCACCCGACCCCCAAACTTCCATTCGTGCGATCTCTCTCCCTCCAACTGCCGAATCGACCTCCTCCATCCACCCCACTGCCGCTAGATCTTCATCCCCACTCATTTCCATACTCCCACACCCTCGCCACCTCGCCATCAACAACATTCTCTCATCAAACATCCAAACCCTAACCCTAACCCGCAAATTTTCGAAAATTTCGATTCTTGTCGGATCAACGAGCGTTGGCTTCTCAAATTGCTTCCTTATATTGCGTGGGGTCTTTCGGGTGCTTGATCTTACAACGTCGATGGGTAACCTCTTTCCACTCTTCACATTTATTTCATTTTATGTAATGTCTTGAATTTGTGTTTGCACACTTTATCTTCTTCTTCATCTTTATAAGACACCATATCCGGCTCCGTCATCTTTCCCTTCGCCGTCACCATGTCCGGGAAGGGAAAGGAAATAGCCTCGTCGTCACACAGACATCCCCTTTACGGTCCCTTTTCCCCATGTTTCCTGGGCATAAACCCTTCGTTCGAAGAGCAATCCGATCGCTTGCAAGCCCTCCTTCATCGCCCAATGCGACCTAATCTTTTCGCCGACTTCCCCACCCTACAATCTCTTGGACTATTTAGGGGCGTCTGTGCACTTTTTCGCTTCATAGGTTGCGATTATCTTCTGCGGACCCACGCCAATACACACAGTAATCTCACACTTGAGTTCCTCAGTTCTCTTGAAGTATCCGATCATGGTTTCACCTTCCGAGCCTTCAATTGTGATTTTTCCATGAGCTTCAACACGCTTAATGACATACTATACTTTCCTCACCCAGATCGCCATGTTGAATGCTCAACTCTTGATTGGTCTGACATCTTTTCTTGCTTTCGGGCCGATGGTGCTTGGCAAAGATTCACCCGATATACCACCTTTCCAGCGGTTTCCCTCGCCTCCTACATCATACACCCATGCTACCGTTTCGCCCATTGCTTCCTTGCCAACACCATTTTCGCTCGCGTAGATGTATCCACTGTGTCTAGGGATGAGTTGCTCTTTCTCTATGCCATGTCCCATGACCGGATTCATGGCAATATCACTTTACCCTTAAACACCGCTCATTGGATCATCCACGAGATCCTATCCGTTAGCCGCGCAGCTTCCGGCTCTATCTGCTGTGGGGGGATGGTCACTCTTATTGTCAGTTGTGTCTTGATAATGCCGCCTGACCTCCCTATTGTCCCGGGACGTAGCCGTATCGATCGCGACTACTTGATCTCTATCGGTATGCTTACTCCTTTTGGGGAGGATCGTGCAGCCTACCTCTATAGTCCTGCCTACACTCCTTTTGCCATCCTCCCACCTTCATCTCCGGAGCGCTTCCCCTTACGACTTACACACCTACCCTGGGAATTCTACCCAGATCCTTGGTACGCTTCACTCGTTCACTTCCCACCCATGGATCCTCCCGATTGGCACCTGTGTGTCGGTCCACCCCGTCCCAACATCATTCAGCACGATCCATCGATGTATCCCGATCCTCCGGTAGTCCTGCCTGTTGCTCCTCCTTCTCCTATTCGCACACCCTCTCCTTCGTCCTAGGAGGATTCCTTCTACCATTATTCACCACTCTCTTCACCGTCTCCTTACCACTATACCGCTAGCGACTCCGATTGACCTCCCCCTTGCATATCTCTGCATTTTCATGATCACATCATATCGCTAGAACTGTCACGTCTGGCTTAGGGGAAGTCAAACTTTTTCTGTGTGCTGTCGTGTTTCGTTTTTCTTTGTGTGTTTGTTTATTTGTTGTGTCGTGCAATTTTCCTTTTGTATTATTTATTTTATTTTCTGTTTATATGTCGTGTGGTGTGATTTTTATTTTTATTGTTATTTTCAGTTTCGTTTGTGTGATTTTCTTGTCTTTCGTGTCTTTTTGTGTTTGTGCGTATTCCCCCCTTATTCATTGCCCTCCCGTATTTAATTCTATTACATTGAGGGCAATGCAAGTTTCAGCTTGGGGGAGTCATACTTCGTGCGTCATTTGTGTCGTTTTTCTTCGTTTTTGAGTCGTTATCCATCGAGTTTTTCTTTTTATTCTTCTCACCTTCTATTCTCCCTCTCCTAGAGATGACCCCTTATGATGAATTACCACAGAATCACACACACACACACCTAGCATGGCTTCGATAATCACATTCACTAACCCTAGGAAGCCGAGTCCTACTGCATTTCATGCTTCGTGGGTCCACTTTGCTTTTTTGTGAGTCGTGTGTCGTGCCTGCCAGTTGGGTGTGCTTCTACTTTGTGATTTTGTTTTATATACCTGTCCAGGAATGACCCCTAGATTATCATGCTTCGATTTGAATATGCGGTATTTGTTTCTCGTGTCTACTTCTGCATGCTATATATATTGTATACTTCATTTCGCATGTGTCGGGATTCCACAATTAAGGACTAGGATAACCCATTTAGCCCATGCTCTAATTAGCGAGAATAGTTTCCTTTGCCCAAGTGTTTAGATTCCGATTTCTTTTTTATTTTACTTGATGCAATCCCCTCGTCGTGTACCGTTCTCTCACTTGGGAGAGTACACATGTGTATAGCCAAAAACCCAAAAATTCAAAAAAAAGAGAAAAGAAAAGAAAAACCAAAAAAAAAAGAAAAGAGAAAATTGTATAGCCAAAAAGCCAAAAAAAATACATATATCCAAAACCTAAAAAAAAAATATACGAGTGTGAATATTTTCCTACTTACCGAGAATAAAGGAAATGCGAGAGTTTGCACCGAGTGTTCTACTCCACATCATCTCAACCCCCATCGTTTTCGAAAACACTTGGCTTAGGAACTTTTTACTATCTAGGCTATAGTGTGGTGATTTCCTTAACCCTAGTTCTGGAGTCCCTGACGCATGATATGTTTCGATTCTCGCTCTATTCTCATGCATGCTTGAGCTATATATTCACCGCTTAATTCAAATCGAATCGATATTTGGGTCATTTCTTGGATTTGTGTATATCGAGCTTTATTGCACATCGTAGATAGTGACACCGACTGCTAGCACACGACCACACTCACTCGCGCTTCACAACGTGGGCCCACGGCACTTGTCTGGACTCGTATTACTTGGTTTAGTGATGTGATTTGGTGTTTGTCTGCTTGGTGTGTCGTTTTTGGTTTTGTTGGCCCTAACGGGCGATTTAGGATTTAGAGTTCTCTTTTTCTCTCTTTCTCTCTATTTTCTCTCTCCGAGCTCCTACTCTCACTCGTCTTCCTCGAGGACGAGGAAGGGTTCAGCTTGGGGGATTTTGACGTGCGTTTATATTTCATATATTCACGCACGTTTTCTTCTGTGTTTTCCCGCTATTTTCCGCCGTCTTGTATTCGTTTTCTCGTGTTTTCTTGTTTTCTTTCACTTTTCCACGTTTTTGTATATTTGCAGGAGTTTACCGGTGTAGGGGACATAAAACGACGATATCATGAGTCCCCGGAGCAATGGGAGGAGTCACGCGTGATCCAGGGGGTCAAACGACGAAGATCGCATCTTTCAGACCCTCACCCGATCGGTTGGTCACTTCCAACCGATCGGGTGATGTACGCGTGCACCACCCGGACACAAGCTGGAGTGGTCAGGAAGTCACCCGGTCGGTTCAGAGACCGGTTCAAACGTCCCAACTCTCTGGAATTTGATGCTGAATGCCAACCGATCGGGTGACCTTCACCCGATCGGTTCACCTGTAGCCAATTCTCCGAAGCAAAGACACGGAGAGCTCAACCGACCGGTTCACCCGACGGCGTGAAGATCCAACCGGTCAGCTTCAACCCTCAACCGACTGTGCCGTATGACCGGGTGAAGTCCAATGTTGAGCTGCCGAAGAGCGAAGCAGGTCACCCGACCGGGTGATTCTTCACCCGATCGGGTGATATCGTTTTCTATATATATGACCCCTAGGTTTTCCAGAAACGGGAGTTGTTATTTTTTCCTGTTTTTTTCTCTCTCTTGACGGCTGTAATTTTTCAGATATTAGTAAGTTATCTGATCTTTGTTAAACTTTAATATAGTGTTATTTACATTGCTCTTACTGCTTTTCAATCGCCTGATCATGTTTTTAATGGTCGATTTTGATTTAGATTGCTTTTTAGTAAATATGTGTGAGTAGTTCCCAAATCTGGGATTTTGGTGGAAACCCCTTCGTGGGTTCTCCCCGATGCGTCCATAGGACTAGGAAATCGATAGGGATTAGGAATCTATCGGTTACGCGGGGTGTTTTATTGTCATCGGCGGGAAAAAGACCGCCTTTGACCGTTGGGCCAAGGGGGAATAAACTTGGCGGTTGACTCCCTAGCCATAGCTCACGCCCTTAGCGTAGACGTCGAATCCTAGCGCGTGGGAGCGGCAGGATGAGACGTTGGGAGCTATCGTTGCGAGCTTAGTGCTCCTGGAGTCGGTCAGTGTTAATGGACATGTGAATGCCTACTGACCGAACCCGGGAAGTCCGGCGTATCATCCTGGGCACCGACCGGAATATCAGGCCAATGGGACACTGGTACCACTTTTAGAGGCAACGTCTCACCATTAGACCCTAATTCCGATCGTTATCCTACCCGTAGGCCGTATCGGCGAGAATCGTACAATAGAGTGGAAACCGAAGTCCCGAGTTTTCCCTTTATATTGTTTATCCCTCGCATTCTATTTTCTGTGACAACCCATCATCCGATTCGGGGTAGCTCGCCCATGGGGTGAATCCGATCCTTCTTGACACAAGCACAACCACGCCTCCCTGAGTTCGACCCCCAAGCCACACTACAACACTGTGCGCTTGCGGTTATAAATATTTAAAGCTCACGCCCCCAATTATATATTGCACACATCTGACGCGCAAAAGCGGGGGACGTCAGCCAATCTTTTCTAGATCTATCAACGGTCTTTTCTAGAATTTGTTTAATTTCCCGGTTTGACACCTCCACTTGTCCACTCGTCTGAGGGTGGTATGCCATACCAATTCTATGATTCACCCAGTACTTCTTCAACATGGCTTTAAACTTCTTTTCTATAAAATGGCTCCCTCCATCGCTTATCAAAGTACGTGGCACTCCAAAGCGCGGGAAGATGTTTTGCTTGAAGAATTTGGATACCACTCTTGCATCATTAGTTGTGGTTGCAATGGACTCTACCCATTTGAGACATAGTCCACGGCTAATAGGATATACTTGTTTCCCTTGCTTGACGGAAATGGCCCCATGAAATTCACTCCCCAACAATCGAATAGCTCAATTTCCAAAATGGGTTTCATTGTCATCTCGTTCCGTTTGGGTATATTTCCTGTCCGTTGGCATCTATCGCAACACTTGACGAAGTCATGTGTATCCTTGAACATAGTAGGCCAAAAGAACCTGCTCTGCAATATATTTGCGGTGGTTTTGGAGGTGGCGTGATGTCCCCCGCAAGGCACATCATGACAATGTGAATGATAGATGTGGCCTCTTCCTTAGAAACATACCTCCGTATAATACCATCCTTGCATATCTTGAAGAGGTAAGGATCTTTCCATAAATAATTGCGGACTTCATGCATGAACCTCCTTTTTTGTTGCATGGCAATCCTGCATGGCTTTATTTCACATGCCAAATAGTTCACATAATCCGCATACCAAGGCACCTCTCCGGGTCTAATGGCGAATAGCCTCTCGTCGGTGAAAGTGTCATCAATTGGTGGGCGTTCATCCTTCTCCTCACGAAAAAACCTAGACAAGGGGTCCGCCACAACGTTGTCCGTGCCCTTCTTGTCTCTAATCTCTAAGTCAAATTCTTGCAACAAAAGTATTCATCTTATTAATCTTGGCTTGGCCTCTTTTTTGCTTAGTAGATACTTCAATGACGCATGGTCGGTGTGCACAATCACTTTGGATCCAAGGAGATAGGAGCGAAACTTCTCGATTGAGTAGACAACCGCCAAGAGCTCTTTCTCGATGGTGGTGCAATATTGCATAAAGCTTTTTGTCCTTCCTTTGTCCTAGCACCGCTCCAATTGCTTGGTCACTTGCATCACACATGAGCTCGAAGGGAAGGCTCCAGTCTGGCGGTTGTATAATGGGGGCGGAGATGAGGGCTTCCTTCAATGTATTAAATGCTTGCAAGCATTCTCCTGAAGAGACAAATGGAGCATCTTTAGCAAGTAAGGCAATAAGAGGTCAGGCAATTAGGGCAAAATCCTTGATAAAGCGCCGGTAAAACCTTGCATGACCGAGAAATCCCCTAATGCCCTTGACATTAATATGTGGAGGAAGTTTTTCAATTACCTAAATCTTTGTCTTATCAACCTCGATCCCTCTAGATGAGACAAGGTGCCCAAGAACTATCCACTCGGTGACCATAAAATGGCATTTTTTTCAATTAAGAGTAAGATTATTTTGTTGGCATCTTTTAAGAACTTTAGTGAGATTAGCCAAACATGAGTCAAACTCGCTACCATAGACAGAAAAATCATCCATGAAGACTTCCATGATGTTCTCAATATAATAAGGAAAAATGGATGTCATGCACCTTTGGAAGGTGGCGGGGCATTACAAAGTCCGAAGGGCATTCTACGGTAAGCATATGTACCATAAGGACACGTGATGGTAGTCTTTTCTTAGTCATCTTCATGCAAGGGAATCTGAAAGAATCCAGAATACATGTCCAAGTAGCAAAAGAATTTGTGTTTAGCGAGGCGCTCTAGCATTTGGTCAATAAAGGGTAATGGGTAATGATCTTTACGGGTGGATTTATTCAGTTTCCTATAGTAAATATACATTCACCATCCCGTGACGGTGCGTACAGAAATGGGTTCTCCCTTATCGTTTTTATGACGGTCATCCCCCCTTTTTAGGGACGACATGGACAGGGCTAACCCATCTGCTATCAGAGATAGGATAGATAATGTCGGCTTCAACCAATTTAAGGATTTCCTTCTTAACCACCTCCTTCATGTTAGGGTTTAACCGCCTTCGAGGCTCTATGGAGGTGGCTTCAGTGGTTTCTAGGTGGATTCTATGCGTACAAAGCCTAAGGCTTATTCCTTTTAGATCAGAAATGGTGTAGCCAAGAACATCCTTATGACTCCTAAGGAAATCTAAGAGCCTTTCAAGCTGGTCATGGTTGAGGTGGGCATTAACAATCATTGGTAGGTCAATTTATTACCCAAGAAAGCATACCTTAAGTTCGGGGGTAATTGTTTAAGTTCTACCTCAGGGGGCGCTGTACCCCCTAGTTCCTCTTCCTGTGAGAACTTGGCATCTTCTGTCGCTTCTGGGTTTAGTTCCTGCTCTGGAAGTGGGCTCTCGTATGTCGGCTCAGATTCACTTCTTGGTGAGGATGGTGCATCGGAGTAGATACTGCACAGCTCCGTGTTAACATCGATGGAACTACCATTTTGCTCCGGTCCGCACCTGAGATCAAGAGTGCGTTCCTAAATATCAGAGAGAGGATCATATAGTGTACTTCCTTGAGTCTCGGCATGCCAAATGGACTCCTCGGGAGTGTAGTACTCTCTGATGCATGCTTTACTCTCTTCAAAGTATAACTTGCCATCCCTCACGTCGACTTTAATGTTGCCCTCGATGGTCCCTTCCGGAGAGATTTGATCCCTCACAAAGCTAGCAAATAGTTGCTCAATGGGGTCCTCGATATCGATTGCAAAATCCCCGGTGGTATGGACCTCATCAACAAGTTCCTTCAGAAGAGTTATGAAGGAATCATCATCTCTCGGGCTAGACTCAGTTCTCATCATCGCGTCTCCCATGTTACCTGCTTAAGATTCTATTGAAAATTATGGGAGAGCACGTAAATTTGGGCATCAAATATTAGTCAAAACACAAAAGAAAGATAGAAGATGAGATATAACCGGGTGAGCAAAATGGAATATTGTCAACTGAACTCCCCGGCAACAACGCCAAAAACTTGATCGCGCCCGGATATACACCCGGAAAACGACTGTAGTTTTACCGCAAGCGCACGACGTAGTGGTGAGCGGGTATCGAACTCAGGGAGGACAATTGGCAGTATCCTACTTTGATTACCTAGCTATCAAGGGAAATAGAATAGTTTTGATGGTAATGTCACAATCGTTCAATAGCAAGTAAATATCAATATAATAAAAGCATCTAGGGATACGAAATCCCCACTATGGACCGTCTCTTATCCTTGTGAATTATAAATATCAATGTTGCAAAACTTGAATGTAGGTGAACTAGTCGCAACTTAATGTAGAACCAAGCTCATGCTCTCGCATTATTGCCGGTCTATAGCAACCTAGATTAGAGCACACTCTCGTGCAAACTCTAACCTAAGCTACTAGCGTGAAGATCGACATCATCGTCCAATCGCAACTCGAGCCCACTCTCGTGCAAAATCGAGCTACGATATAGGTTATGATAGCTTGTATTCTTCCAATCTCTTGCAAACGAATATTAGTATAGATTTATAATAAAAATCATAGCTTTGGCCCAATCTCTTGCAAACCAAATCTAACAGATCTCAATTATAAACCTAAATCGAATATCTAGGCCTTCCTATCAATTGGGATCCAATCTCTTGCAAATCCCAATCGGTAGAAATTCCTAGCTACTTGTAGTAAATCAATCACAACCTAACCTAACTTCAATTCTAGTAATAATTCTATACATTCATCACAATTCAAAGGTCGGGTCCATATGGTTCATCCCCATGCCCTAGAACGACGGAACTACTCACGATTCATCATGAAAATCTCAGAAATAACAAATATAATCATAGCACAATTCATTGCAAAGAAGAGACAATTCATAAAAATAAGATTTTTAGTAAGAAAGAACAAACCAATGTTGTCGCCTATGATCTCCAACTGAGATTTTACAAAATAATAGCCGTCAAAAAATAAAGAAGTCTCTCTTAAAATTAGGGATAAATTTAGGTTTAAATACAAGCCAAAATCGTCCAAAAATCGTGCCAAAACTGCCCCTACGCAGCCCAGAATTTCAAATCCGCGTAGCAGTCGGAGAGGGTCACTCGGCCGAGTGACTGTTGTCACTCGGCCGAGTGACAGACCCAATTAAAAACAAAGAGTTTGTGGGTTTCAGTGATCTGTCGCTCTGACTGACTCGGCCGAGTGGGCTTCTTCACTCGGCCGAGTGGGCTTCTTCACTCGGTCGAGTGAGCAATCATGCTTGGCCGAGTAGGCTTCCTCAGAATTTCCAGTAAGTTGGCCTCTTCTCTGGACGAAATCTCTGTAGCACTCGGGCGAGTGAGCTTTCTCACTCGACCAAGTGGTCTTCTTTGCTTGGCTGAGTGAACGCTAAAAATTTGTTATGCGTATCTGTTTCACTCGGCCGAGTACAGCTTCTGACTCGGCCGAGTGAGCAGTCTGCTCGGCCGAGTGGGCTGTACTTGGCTCCTTCCTTCTCCTCCTCGCCTCCTCGTCGATTTTATGGAATTCCTTCCTCCTCCACTCATTCTCTATCGCTGATAACTCCTCAAATAAGCCGTGGGCGACACTCCGAAGTGTGTGAAAATCCTTTGATCTCATTTTCGTTTCAAATCGCTCCATATCTCCTGAAATACGACAAAAACAAGAAATAGTGAAAAGCATCGTGATATCGTCGAATAATTGTGGAAAACGCAATATGGGCGATCAAAACGACGTGAAAACATGCAGAAAAAGGTGTAAAATAAGGAGCAATCACCTACACACACTATATACTATGTATTTCCCATCTTTATATCTCATCCATTATAACTCAAGTATAATTAAAAATCATTTAAAAATGATTTTATTGTTATGAGTTGAGGGAGGCCCTTTGGCTCCCTCCTCATTTATCTCTCCATTACACCACCACCCCACTAAGCCTTTAGTGGGTGACTCTTGGGCTACTACAATAATGAGGATGTGAATAAAGGTAGAGCCATGGTGTTTTCCATGGTTACTCATTCCTATTGCAAGAAAATTTTCTCCTATGAGTCTCTAGAGTTGATCTCTCAACATGTATCAGCATGTGTCTTCTACAAATTTTGAGCCACTAAAATTATTCCAAATCCCCTCTAAATCAAACTCCTACGCAAAGGAATCTAATTGTTGTTGTGGCGATCCGTTGCGGTTTTGTTGCGGCGTTTCCTAGGCCTTCGGGAGCGGGGAATTCTATCTACGGACTTTATATTGCGATCTTCCCTAGATCTTTGATCTAGAAGTAAAAATCTCTTTCCCGTAGATATACAATTCTATATGTGGATCATACAAAATTTTACAATGATAATAAATTCTTGTAAAAATTAAAACAAAAATAATTTCTTTACAATATCTCCTTTTTTTGCCAACTGATTTCTCGTCAGAATCGAAAATCAACGGACATTGACTACCGGCCAACTCGCCGGAAGCGAGACCAAAACTATAGGGGGGTGCTTCCTTTCGGCCTTCCCCTGGCAAACCCCCTACCGAAGGGGGGCCCTTCATCGAAACCCCCCCTGACACGGGGGGGGGGGGGGGGGCTTCACCGGAACCCCCCGTCAGGGGGGCCTTCATCGGAACCCCCCTGATGGGCGCTTCACTGGAAACCCCCCCAAAGGGGGGGCTTTGGGGGGGGACCTCTTGCTCCGGCGAGAGCCCCCTTGGCCGCAAAATCCGAAGGGGGGCCTCTTTCTCCTGCGCAACCTCCCTGGCCGCGAAACATAGGAGGGGCTCTTGCTCCGGCGAGACCCCCCCTAGCCGATTAATTAAATAGGGGGAGGGGTTCTACTGAGGTACAGCCCCTCCCCCCATGGCTGCTTTTGATAACGGGGGGAGATGCCGACTGACCTATTTCTCTAACCCTAAAATTAGAGATTAGGGTTTTTCAGCAAACCCTATTATTGGGTTTTGGGTTTATTATTAAACCCATGGGCCTGTTTGTTAAAATTAAAATTAAATTTTTAAGCTATTCTGCGCCTGAAGACCCTAGCTAGGCCCACATGCAAATAAATATTTCGGTGGGCATATATTAAAAATCTGTTTTTAAACGAGATTTATATATGCAAAATTCCTTAAAATTACCAGAAAACCCCAGAAAAATCCTGGACAATTCTGAAAAATTCAAGGAAAAATCGGTAATAATTTTTGGCAAATTACTTATAAAATTGGAGAAAATTTTTACTGTTTTTTATCCATGTTAAAATTGCTAATATTATGTAAAGCATCTCTCTTGCATTGTTAACTATTTATGGATTATTAGGATTTTTCAAAATATAATTATCTTAAGGATCCAGCGACTGCTCTGCCGTTAGTCATCTAACCTAATGGTGTATGACGTCTCCCCGTGGTCCGAGATATTACTATATTTTATAGTTTCTTTTTCCATATTATATATGCCTGAGTTATATGCATGGTTGTTTCTTTGTGCCTGTAGCATATTTAAAACTGCGTGGATGTTGATATAAGTTAAAGTGTGTTTTTGGGATCGGCCAGTTTGATACCTTTAATTTCCTTGCACTTTTATTTTCTTTTGAGAGAATTTGTAAGTGAGGATTATATATATAAATGCCAAAGACTGGTGTACCAACATATGAAGACGGAGGTGAAATTTGTAAAAGATAAGGACCCCTTCTGGGTTTCCAAGTTGTATTTTTCTTTTCTTTATGAACTGTAAATCGGACTTTGGACTTTGTACGTTTTTGGGTATCTGGCCGATCCCCACAGTTTACTTATTTTATTCTTTATGCATGAATTTACATTTTAATTAATTCATGCTTATTTTAAATTGCATAGATAAATGGCAAAATTGGCAAGCGTCGATTTCGAGGTTCTTGATGCTGCAGTAAAAAATTACCTGAGTTGGCGAGTGGACCTGAAGTTCCACTTGCGTTCGATGGCCCTCCTTGGCTCAATTTTGGCTCCTTCATCGGCCCCAGCAGCGGCCGATGCTTCTGCTAGTAAGGCCCCAGAAGCGGCCCAATCATCTAGCAGCACTCCTACCACTGTCTCTGATGTGGATAAGGCGAAAGCCATTATCTATATCAGAAGACATATATGTCGGACCTTAAAGGCCGAATACCTAACGATAGAGGACCCAATTGAGTTGTGGATAGCGCTAGAGGCACGGTATAGGCATCCGATTGATGTTATATTACCACGTGCCAGTTATGAGTGGGAAAATCTCTGACTTCAGGACTATAAGTCTGTGGCTGAGTACAACTCGATACTTCATAATATCACCTCACGCCTAAAGTTGTGTGGTGAAGACGTCTCGGAGACCCGCATGTTGGAGAAGACATTCACCTCGTTTCACGAGAAAGATGCAATCCTCTTGCAACAGTATCGTGAAAGCAACTTCACGAAATTCTCTGACTTGCTCTCTTGCCTTCTACAGGCGGAGCAAAATAGAGATTTATTACTGGCCACACATAATCTGCGCCCTGCAAGTGCTGCTCCTCTCCCCGAAGTCCACAATGTTACTCCCCAGAAGTGGAAAAACAAGAAGACGGCTCGAAAGAACATGGGGAAAGCTGCGATTAAACCAGCAATAACACCTCCCCAGAACAACAACTACAAAGGGAAGAAAAACTTCACATGGAAGCGTAAGAAAACTAGTCCAATGTCAATTCCAAAGAATAACTGGGAGGACAAATGCCACAGATGTGGCATGACTGGACATCCAAGAACTATTGCACACCTCGCCACCTCCAGGATCTATATCAGGCGAGCCAGAAGCCTCCGCCTGAAAAAAACTTGGCGGCTGTTCAGCCACCAACGAAGTTCACTGCAAAAGACTTCGAGAATGACGACCTGCTTGATTGAGCCCTATCTTTATATCTATGCATTTAAAATTACATGTAGCTTCATCTTTAGTTTGCTTTTGTACGAACTTTTATTTGAATGTCATTTTACATTTAATTAAATAAAATTTTGTTTTGCTTATATAGATGAAGTATGAGTGCCTAGTGGACAGTGTCTCGACGCACACAATCCTTCGTGAACATTATTATTTTAATAGCATACATAAATATGACGGTTCTGTTATCACAATTTTAGGACTATCCAAAATAATCGAAGGATCTGGTGAAGCAATAATATTGCTCCCAAATAACACAAGGCTTCAAATAAAGAATGCATTATTCTCTCCTAAATCAAATAGGAATCTCGTAAGTTTCAAGGACATTCGTTTAAACGGATATCACTTAGAAACTAAAGATGAAAATAAATTTGAATATCTATATGTAACTCGTCAAAAAGATGGCCAGAAGACCATCTGCAAACGATTTAAGGGACTCCCATCGGGTCTCTACCATACATACATTCAACCAATAGAAGCCAATATGACTGAGTACCAGACGTGTCCATCATTGCCAGAGTCCAACTCTGGCACAACAGACTTGGTCACCCTGGATCAGCTATGATGCGACGCATCATCACTGAATCCCGTGGACATAATTTGAAGAACCTGAAGATTCTTCATAAGGGTGAATTTCATTGTCCCCCTTATTTCATGGGAAAACTAATAACGAACCCTCCCTCCTGAAAATGGGATTAGAGTCTAATGGCTTCCTTGAGAGAATTCATGGTGACATTTGCGGGCCTATTCATCCTGTAAGTGGCCCATTTCGGTACTTCATGGTACTGATTGATGCATCCACAAAATGGTCTTATGTGTGCCTCTTGTCCACCCGCAACCTAGCTTTTCCAAAGCTATTGTCACAAATAATAAGGTTGCGGCTCATTTCTCCGATAACCATATCAAGAAACTACATCTTGATAATGCAGGCGAATTCACTTCACAAGTCTTCGAAGATTATTGCTGGGCAACTGGTATTGAAGTTAAATATCCAGTAGCACATGTTCACATCCAAAACAGATTATCAGAGTCTCTTATAAAGAGACTCCAACAGATTGCACGTCCATTGCTTATGCAATCCTAGTAGCCTGTGGATGCTTGGGGGTATGCTATTTTACATGCCGAATCACTTATTAGGATAAGGCCCTCTGGAGGTCATACAGTATCCCCGATGCAACTTGCATATGTCGCACTTCCAGATATCTCTCATTTGAGAGTGTTTGGTTGTGCGGTATATGTCCCAATAGCACCACCTCAGAGGACCAAAATGGGTCCTCAGCGTTGTCTAGGTATCTATATTGGGTTTGATTCACCCTCTATTATCAGATACCTGGAACCCCTCACAGGGGACACATTTAAGGCACGTCTCGATGACTGTGAATTCGATGAGAAAATTTTTCCTAAACTAGGCATACAGTCTAAGAAGCTTGAAGCTACTGAGACCATTACTTGGGACCCAAAGTCTTTGTCCCTATTTGATCTGTGTACTAATCTATGTGAAGATGAGATCCTAAAGATCCTTCATATTCAGAATACAGTACATCTTTTGCTGGATAAGTTCACGAACAACTAGAAGATTGTTCGATCATACGTCTCTGCTGCTAACACGCCACCAACAGCAGAATTGGATGCACCTCAATTGACAAGAGGACGCCCACTAGGTTCAAAAGATAAAGTTCCTCGAAAGAGGAAGATTCCTGATGATAATAAGATTATCCCTCCACATGCTGAGCTCAGACCAGCTACTTCTCCTCTTCTTATTTCCCCTGCAGAGGAAAAAATAGGAGAAACATCATTAAATTTTGGACATACTGGAGAGGTACTGGACAGATATAGCACAGTCGATGACGACGATTTTGCATTCGCTATTGTCGTTCGCGTCGCAGAATACGATGGTGACGTCGAACCACTATCTCTAGCGGAATGTAAACGCAGAGATGATTGGCCAAAGTGGGACGAGGCAATAAGAGTAGAGCTGGACTCACTCTTGAAACGTAAAGTCTTTGGACCATTAGTCAAACACCAGTAGGTGTTAAACCTGTGGGATATAAGTGGGGTTTCATAAGAAAAAGAAATGAAGAAAATGTGATCGTTCGCTACAAGGCACGCCTTGTAGCCCAGGGTTTTTCCCAAAGACCGGGGATTGATTATGAAGATACATATTCCCTGATCATGGACGTGAACACATTCCGATTTTTAATAAGCCTAACTTCTCTGGAAAGCCTAGAAATGCAGCTCATGTACGTTGTGACTGCATATATGGCGATATAAATAAAAGGATCTATATGAGACTTCCTGATGGGTTTAATCTAGCCCCAGAGATGAAAGAAATACCTCGGGACGTATTCTCTGTAAGGCTGCATAGATCATTATATGGTCTAAAGCAATCAGGTAAAATGTGGTATAACAGACTAAGTGATTTCCTTGCACAGCAAGGATTCACAAATAATGAAGTCTGCCCATGTATCTTGATCAAAAGAACGGGAACCGGATTCGTCATCATAGCAGTATATGTTGATGACTTAAATCTCATAGGATCTCCTGCAGAGATCAATGAGATATCTGAAAGCCTAAAGCATACTTTTGAAATGAAAGACCTAGCAAAAACAAAGTATTGTCTTGGCTTACAGATTGAACACCTACGAGGTGGAATCCTATTACACCAATCAAATTATACAAAGAAACTTCTAGGCAAGTTTCATATGGATAAATGTCATCCTTTAAGTACTCCTATGGTCGTAAGATCACTAGATGTACATAAGGACCCCTTCCGGCCACTGGAAGAGGGGGAGGAGATACTGGGTCCTGAAGTACCCTACCTCAGTTCCATTGGAGCACTTCTATATCTAAATAACTGTACGCGTCCCGATATAGCATTTGCAGTTAATCTCCTAGCCAGACACAATGCAGCGCCTACAAAGCGCCACTGGAACGGAGTAAAGCATCTTCTGCGATACCTCCAGGGTTCAATAGATCTGGGACTTTACTACCAGAGAGGTTCCTCCCCCTAATTAATTGGTTATGCTGATGCAAGTTATCTTTCAGATCCGCACACTGCAAAATCACAGACATGTTTTGTGTTTACTTATGGAGGTACTGCTATCTCCTGGAGATCGGTAAAGCAAACCTCAACCAATCATTCAGAGCTCATTGCGATCCATGATGCAAGCAGAGAGTGTTATTGGCTACGCTCTGTCGTCCAACACATTCTTCATTCCACTCACCTGAAGACTGGTGATTTGGAGCCTACTGTCCTGTTTGAAGACAAAACCGCATGCATTGCTCAACTTCAAAGGGGCTACATCAAGGGTGATATGACGAAGCACATTTCTCCCAAGTTTTTCTGGACACACGAGCTAAAAGAGGACAAGCAGATCGAAGTTCAGCAGATCCTGTCCTGCAACAACTTAGCTGACCTTTTTACTAAGTCTTTGCTCAGATGTATTTTTGTAAAGCTTGTAAAGAACATTGGTATGCGACAGCTGAAAGATCTACAAGCATAGGGCTTGTATAGATAAGGAGGAGTCACCTGTGAGGTGTACTCTTTTTCCTTAAGCTGACGGTTTTTCCCATTGGGTTTTTCGTAGCTAAGGTTTTAACGAGGCAACTAGAGTGGCTTAGGATCCAGAAGTATCCACCCTACTAGCTTTATGAATCCTGAAGAATTCATAGGCCAAGTCCTAGAGTAATGGATGGATAGGGGAGGGTTATGAGTTGAGGGAGGCCCTTTGGCTCACTCCTCATTTATCCCTCCATTACACCAAGTCCTAGAGTAATGGATGGATAGGGGAGGGTTATGAGTTGAGGGAGGCCCTTGGCTCCCTCCTCATTTATCCCTCCATTACACCACCACCCCACTAAGCCTTTAGTGGGTGACTCTTGGGCTACTACAATAATAAGGATGTGAATAAAGGTAGAGCCATGGTGTTTTCCATGGTTACTCATTCCTATTACAAGAAAACTTTGTCTCCTATGAGTCTCTAGAGTTGATATCTTAACATTTAACATTTTAAAAATTAGGAAAATTTTTCGAAAAATACTTAACAATAATAATACCAGTATAAATACGATTAAGAATACGTATATAATACCGTATAAGTGAATACGGGGTATTACACTCCATCTTCAGCCTTTATCGTAGCTCCACACATTTTTAGAGGTCGAGGGAGATCTGTCCGTGCACGTCCCTCTTCTTTCACTGCTGATAACACTTCTCTCTTACGCGCGGTCGAGTCCACGGTAGCTAGGATGAGAGGAGATTTTCGATCCCTTGCACAGACTATTGCTGCCATGCAGCCCCATATTGCTGTAATTCCTGGTATACATTTAAACCAGATCTTGGGCCTTTTGCATCATCAACAGCAGCATCACGCACCACCCCCACCTCCACCGCAGGGAGGTGACGGTTCTGAGTCTGAGTCGAAGTCTGATTCTGATGCATGATGTGTTTTGCTCCCATCTCTCTCTATATTGTTGTATGCCCCGATGTCTTCACCTTTTTAGGGCACCATATATTCCAGTTTGGGGGAGAGTATCTTTTGACTGTTTTGCATACATATCAACATCTTATATGCTTGACTTGCGTTTAGGTATTAGTTATCATATAGATGCATTAGGATGTTATTTTATTATTTTTCTTTTATTTTGCATCATTTTAGCATCCACACCCACCTACCCATATCTTATATGTCCATGTGCCACACTTTGCACATTGGAAACAATGTGATGATTAGCTTGGGGAAGTGAGTGTACTCTCGCACTTTTATTTTTATTTTTCTTTATTTTTCACTTATTTTCATATCTTTTTCACTTTTTATTTTCTTTTTACCATGCATTAAATTTTCTTTAATTTTGAAGTGCTTGCATGTGTAAATAGTTAGTTTTTACTTTATCCTTATTTCTTTTACTTTCTTTGCTAAAAGTGAATTCGCTATGATGAATTAAGTTTGAAAATCACTTTACATGTGCATAAATTCTTTCACCACACTGTTGTTTTTGTTTCTAATGTCATTTACAATATATTTGTGTACACTTGAGAAAAAGAACTTCCAATGCGATCTTGAGTGTTTATGACTGAATTTTAATGTTGACACGTCTAGGAAGTACTTTATTGTATGCTATTTATAGAAAACACACCAAGACTCAAGCATTGACTGCATTTTATTTGGAGTACTGCTCTAATATCTATATCACTTCTTATTTGTATGAATTGTGTGTGAAATCTTCGAGTTGAATGAAATAAATGTCATTTGATATGAGTAGGTTAGTTTTCTTTTAGAAATTAAACTGAGTAGAAGACATTAATCTGCCGAAGTAGTTATGCACGTACAAAGAGTGAACCGAGTGATATTATTTATTCTCTCTCTAGATATCTTGAAAATATATCTATACATACAATCACTAAAAATTCCCCCGAGATTAATTCTTATTTTAGCATCTTTTCCAATTCACCAAAAAGCCAAAAAGCTACAAAATACCAAAAATTTCAAAAATCCCAAAAACAGAAAAAAATTGCAATGAGTCTTGGGTATATATGGATTAGAAAAAAGAAAAAATATGTATATAAATAAAGATATGCATATATATACAAGCTCTTATCTTGTAAATACCATTTCTTTTCTTTTCTTTCATTTTTTGGAGCTACAATATTTGGGAAAAGTCGTTTTCTTGAAAAATCACCAGAGGTGATATTTGATGCCATTATACCTATAGATAAACTTTGGGGGGGAATCTAATGATGAGTAAGAGAGTGATTACTTATATGTGCATGACTACCAAAGCTAGGTAACCTCTATTAATTAGGGAGATGACTTTTAGTACGACGACACCTATAAGTTGAAAAATGGACATGAAATTCATAAAACCATATCTTTCTATTCTTATTGTATGAATTGTGTGATGTTTCTTATACTCCAAGTAGAAGCAGTCAATTGAAAAGTGTGTTGGCTATGAGTATGTATACTGTTTTCTATGCCTTAGATGATGCGTAATGCTAAATCGATTTCTTATTTCACAAAATTCACTTTGTTCTCAGTTTTAATATCAAGTGTGCCAAATAAGAAATGATGTTGAAATAAAAATGATAGTGTGTTTAAATTATTTGTTGGTGCACTTTGGTGAGTGAATTCAAGTTCTGAGTAGATGATCTAGCAATTCCCTTTCTTTGTTTTCTTTTATATTTTTAGCTTTCTTTATTTTTATTCACCGGATTCGCTTTTTTCCTTGTCTTCCTCGAGGACGAGTATGAAGTAAACTTGGGGGATTTTGATATGCTCATATTTTACCCTTTATTTTTGCATATTTTCATGTCATATCGATTGCCCATATTGCATATTTGAAGCTTAACCGATGATTTCCGGATGAATTTCACTATTTCTATGTTTTATTGGATTTTCAGGAAATATGGAGCAATCGGGAGCAAATTGAAGCTATGAGTATATGCACGCATGCTGGAGCATCAGTGGATATGATACTGAGGAGCTTATGGTGCTAGAAGAGAAGAAGAGCAAGAATAAGAGAGGAGAAGAAGAAAGAAATGAAGAAGAAGAAGAAAAACAAGGCAAATTCATTTATCAGCTCACTCGACCGAGTAGAGTAATCCACTCGATCGAGTGAAGCTGATACCAACCCAGACCAAGCAGCTAAAATATATCAAAGTCAATAGACCGAGTGAACAAACTCACTTGACCGAGTGACACAGTCGGCCAACGAGTGAATTGTCTACTCGACCGAGTGAAGAGAAGAACAGAGCAATGATTTTTACAGCTGCTGCGGGAATTTCAACTCGACCGAGTAGACGATCTCACTGACTGAGTGAGATTTCGGTCAGATTTTGGAAATTAAGTTTTAACTCGGTTTTTGGGTATTTGGGTTGACTTTTTCTTGCGGTTTTAGACTTGTATGAATAATAATCAAGGCATACCTTGCTGGGGTCGTGCAGTTTATTTCTTTTTGCTTTTGCTTTGGAGGCTATTGCTTGGAGAAGCCATAGTTCTTAATTTTCTCTCATGATTCTGAAGAATTTGAGAATATTGGTTTGTCTAACCTCTTGATCTAATTGCTTTATTGAATATTTCTTGTTTAAATCTCTTTGCAATAATGAATCGTATTATTTCAATGAATCTTATTGCCATAATCTTGTTTGTTAGTGAATAGTCTCTTTGCTCTAGGGTTAAAGGATGAACCCTATAGATCTAAGGCTTGATATGTGAAATTAATTGGAAACCTTGTTGCTGAAATAGTTTTAGGTTAGATTATGATTGATTAACTACAAATAGCTAGGGATTTCTACTCGGGTCTTGAGAGCTCGAGAGAGGATCTTGATCTATAGGAAGACCTAGATATTTGATTTCGATCTATAATTTGAATAGACTAGATTTGGTGCACGAGAGTGAACAAAGCTAGCATCTTTATTATATTTCAAAAATTTTATTCATATGTACGACTGTAAGGTGAATACGAACCATCATAATCTAAATTCGAACTCATGTCACACGACAGTGAACTTGAACGAGAATTGAATTATATTGTTGATCTTAATGCTAATAATATAACTAGGCTTGCACGAGAGTGATGCTCTAGCTTGAGTTATTTTAGACTTGTGTAGCGTGAGAGCGTGCACGGGTTCACACCATAAATGCGACAATTTCACCTTAAACTAGGAGTTACTAATTAGGAGTTCATATTCTAATTGAAACTCGAAAATCTATAGTGGGGATTCCCTAGTCCTATAATTCTTTATTAATTGAATTACAGCCGACACTATTACACATTCGTGACGCACTTGGTACACAATTATTCACAATCTCTGTTACATCTAGACAATACCAACCGTGATTCGATACCCGTTCACCACTTAACCGTGTGCTTGCGGTAAAACTACATAGTTTTCTGAGTGCATCCTGGAATGCATCAAGAAGCAAAAGGGGATTGCTTTCAAGGCTGTCGCTAAGAAGATTGAATGGAAAAGAAGTTCAATGGCATGGATGAAAAGCTTAAGAAAAAGAAGAAGCACAAGAACATCTCTAGCAAGGATGATGGAGATGACGAAGAAAGTGATAACGAATACGAATTCACTATGGAGCTTGCCAATAAACTCATGATGATCATGGACCCATCTTAATGTAAGAAAGCTTTAAAATTATTTTCGAATACTAACAAAGCTTTTATTGTTTGCTATAATTGTGGCAAATGCCATTTCGTAAATACTTACCCAAAGAAGAAAAATGAGAAGTATAAGGGAAAAGGGAAGAAGCAATTGAAAGGAAAGAAAAAGAAGGATCCACAGTTGTTGGAACTTCGGATGAGTCTTTGTCTGATGATTCGATTGACAGCGATGAAGATGAAGCAAATGAACGCACATATACATCCATAGTTGATGATGTTTTCTTGGACTTGCTAAGACCCTATGAGGATATCCAAAGCCCCTTGAAGAATTTGTGTCTTATGGCAATCGAGGAAGATTCTTCATCTTCAAGATCAAGTTCAAGTGATGAGGAGAATGAAAAAGAAGAGGAGAATGAGGAGACCTTGGAGGATCTTCATGAGAAGAATAAGGTAATGTTCGCTTCCCTAAAAAAACTATCTAAAGTTTTAACTTCTCTTAAAGCGAAGCATGAATTGTTGTTAGCTAATCAAGGGAACAAACCCTCTATTGATATTGTTGTTCCACATATGCATTCTACAGACACAATACGTGATGATGAGAAAGAAATAATTCTTTCTCAAATCAAGAATCTTGGCAATGAAAATGATGAATTGAAAGCCAAGAATCTTAATTTAGAATCTCGCATTTCTACCCTAACTTTGAAATGTGACAAGGAATCCCAACAACTTCAAAAGTTTGTGACATCTGGGGTTTTCCTCAATGATTTTCTTAAACAACAACATCTGAAAAATCATCGTTGGGGTTTGGGTTATACTCAAAAGTTAGTTCCCAACCCACCACCTCTTCTCATGGAGCTTAACTACAATTTTATCAAGCTCCTAAGAAGATGCACCATGCTTTCTTGTATAACAACACTAATTCCAATAAGAAGCATGTAAAGCACGACAATATGAATGAGAATCAATATGATTCATTTTTTGCCAAGAGGCAAGCCATTACGATAGACATGTGAAGAAAAATATTTTCTATACCCAAGCATGTTTATCCCTCTAATACCAAGTTTTATCCGAATATCACTTGTCTAAAATGCCAACTTTTAGGACATTATGTTAATCATTGTCCTAAAAGGAAGCCCGACAAGAGATCTAGGAGTGCATGATACTTTGGATTCCTACCAATGTAGGGTTGCATGAGAGGGATGCCTACATATAATCCATATTTAACAATGTTATTTACTCTAGTCGTTATGTTAGGAAATCAAACTCATCTTGGATTTGGTGGTCTAATGCCTAGATCCATGCACACTTGTTTGATTAGTTGGATGTGTGTATATTGCATATTATGTTGCATCCAACATGTGAATATGTGTTTCCCTTCATTTCAAAAATATTTTTGAAGATTCTCTTTTGGGGAATGGATCTATGGGTTTTCTTTGTCATATATGTAATATTTATTCATATATATGACATATGGGGAGTTTGTATATGTTATGTATTTTCGAAAATCTATTTTGAAGCATATTTTTCTTCAGTGATAAGTTTTTGGGGAATTTTTAATCAATATTGTTGGATATTGTTTCAAATTCATGATTTTAACATTATATGTTTTTTGGTGGGACTATTCTTCTATTACAATGTCAATTATCAATGCATAAGCACGATTTCTATCATTTTGAATTGATTTTTTCCCCGTGTCTCCATATTTGTAGTTAGTTCATTGAGTCAAAATTTGACCAATTCAACGATCTAGGGGGTGCATGGTAGAGTGAATGATACACATTTTTATATTATACATTTGGTATTATACACTTTCTTTTATATCATTTGTCATATTTGGGGGAGAATGACTTTTTTTTACGGGTGTTTTCTCACCACAGCTCGTTGACCGCCAGATGTGTGGTCAACGTGGTCAAGGGGCCGGTTTGGGGGTCCCTTGGGTTCGCCGAGCCCGCTTATACTCGGCGTGGAAGAGCTGAGGGGAAGCCTCGGCTCGGTAAGTCGCGCTCGGCCTCGGTCGTATCCGCATCGTGGGGTAGCCTCGGCGCGTTGTGAGTGGGTCGGTGCTTGATCGGTCGTCCTCCTGGCGACTGCGACGGTGATGGTCGACCGACACTGAGGGGTAGCCTCGGCGCCTCGGATGTCTTCTTCCTGGACAGATGAAGAAACTCATCAGGGAGGCCGGACCTAGGTTCCGGCCAAAGCCCCTCCGATGTTTAAGTCAGATCAGGATCTGAAAGGATACTCGACGGGGGAGATCCGGCTTGTGAGGAAGCCGGAACGTCAACCCAGGCGACGCGAGTTTTGAGGGAGGGGGGCAATGAAGTGGCGAAAGCCTAGGTCGTTGATGGAGTACCTCTATGTGGGTTACCTGAGTTTCGATCCCCTTCTTCGTCGTCCTGGCCCTTCCCTTATAGGGTCCTCCCTGATTGCCCCACGTCCTGCCTCCTCTCACGTCCCCACGATCCGCCTCCGCCTCCTCCCGTTCGCGCGACGTGGTGAGGTGGCCCATTAACGGGTCGTTAATGGCCATCATGGGATCGCAGATTCAGGGGGCGGTTAGTCCGGCCGAACGGGGGCCAGTCGGGTGTACCCGAGGGCGAGGTGGCTGGGCCTTCCGCTCCGTCCGTGGGTCTCCTTTGGGAGGGCCCGTCTTCTATAGCGGGCTTCTCCTTTGAGGTTAGGCCGTGGGCCATTGTGCTTCGGGCTCGTTGATATTAGTCGTAATAATTGCCCCCATCGCCTGGACCGTTCGGCTTCCGTCGGTTCGGTTCGGGTGATGTGACTCTTTCGTGACCCGATGGATGCGTCAGTCGAGGCCCTGCTATTAAATGAATGTCATTATTGCCGCTCCGTTTGAACTTCTGTTGGTGCGGTTTTCGAAGCATCGCCACCGTTATGATGTCGCCACGTGCCTTCTCCTGACGGTTCGTATACCACCGTTGCCCTCTATATATACGTTCCAATCCCTCTAGCTTCAACTCTTTTGCGCTCGTTCCCTTTTGTTCTTCGTTCTGCCAGCCTCTTCTTCCTGTCATCTGTCTTCTTTCCCACTCTTACCAAGGTAAGTCTGCCATTCTTTAACTCGGGCTATGGCCAGGCTTAGGATAAGTGATACCCGTTCTGTCGGAACGGCTTCCGGTCCTGATCATGCCCATTCCTCTAGGCCCAAAGTTTCGTCGCCGTCCACGGACCCGGGGGTCCCGGGTAAATGGAAAGGAAAGCTTTTTCCGGATCCCGTCGGGGACGATGTGGCCTCGTCCTCCACGAGATTAGGCATCCCTCCATCGATCCTCCTATCGTCATCCATGGCCCCTTTCTTAGTCACTCGGGAGATACGAGAGAGGTACCTATGTTATCCCTAGGACGTTCGGATTCCCTTTGGAGACGAGCGGATCTGCTTTTCGCGGAGTAACGTGGTCGACGTATACGTCGAGAAGTTCCATCTGGGGCTCCGTTTCCCCCTCCACCCTTTTATCATTCGATTTACTGACTCCTTGAAAGTTGCCATGTGCCAGCTAACGCCATCCTCTGTCGCGGTGCTGACTGGGTTCATTATGCTTTGTATCATTCACTGCATGGAGCCGTCTCTCCCGCTTCTCTCTTATTTTTACCGGATCCAGACGGTAGGATTCGGTTCTTGGGTGCATCTCCGAGCCCGTGCGGGGCGAGCGTGCCTGCTCGGTATACCCCCTTGGTCGGGTAACTGGGACTCTAGCTTTGTTTTTGTCGTCTTTCCCCAGGTCTCGGTTATCTTGACTGGTTGGGGGAGTTCGCCACAAACCGACAGGTCGGCAACTTTATCCGAGGCCGAGCGAGCCGCGACCCGTCTCATATCGTCACTTTCTCTCGAGGACAGGTTGGTCTGGCATCTGCTGGACGACCTTCTTCTGAAGTGCACTCTGTGGTCCCGTGGTTAGTTATTTCCCCTCCCTCTGTTTAACCTCTGGCTCACCCTGATTTCTCTTTCTCTCGCAGACATGGCTGGCCGTGAGTTCACCCATGACGTCGACGAGCTTATTCGCCTGGGATCCCGCCGGGGCCGTGGAAGCTCTTTTGGACGGGCGCCTCGTCGCTCTGTGGATGAAGAGTTGCTTCGGTCTGAGCCTCCTTTGGGACGGATTGAGGCCAAGTCACCCTCACGGGTCGCATCCAGTGCCCCCAGAAGGGAAGTCTCTGAAGTCGACCCCCTCCCTGTTGAGGATCCCGGATCGGCTCCTCGACCGTCCGTGAGCGGGAGTCGCAAGCGCTCCCCTCCGGCGATCGCTGCCCCCATCGGGAAGAAATCGCAGAAGAACGGCGGGCGTGCCTCTTCCCCGACGCCTGCCATCGTGTCGACGGATCCCGGCAGGGCGGTCGCGTCGACCGCCGCCCCCGGTCACGCTGCTGATATTCTCTCGGCTGCCCCTTCGGTCTCGGGGGCCGTCTGCGTCCTGCCGAGCACCTCAGCGGTCCTCGCTGATCCTCTCAGGGGTTCAGTTCCAGGTCTTGATTTGGCCTTGGTGGACCGGCCGGCGGCGGACGCCGTCCCTTCGGGGGATCGCTCCCTTTTGGAGTTGTCCCCCGTGGACGTACTGTCGGATTCCCTGGTCGGTCACCTCCAACAGGTTCGGATTCCTGCCCCTTTCAGATGATTGTTTTGCCTTTCGGTCGTCCTCAGTATAATCCACCTCCCTTTTATCTACAGGCCACCGCGATGGCTCTCGAGGCGCAGCGTCGGGCGACCCAGTTGAGGAGCCTCGAAGATTCTCTAAGTCGGGAACGCGCCTGGGCCGGGGAGGCTGACGTAGCCCTTCAGGGTGCCCGCATGGAGGCTCGGCAGCAACGCCGTCGTGCTGACGAACTCGAGTCTCAAGTGCACGATCTCAAGCGGAAGCTTGAAGATGTTCATGACTTGAGCCGAGAAGCGGAGGAGAAGTTCCGGCAAGAGAGGAAGGATCTTTGGGGTCAGCTTGCCGAGCTGCGTCGGAGCCTCCGTTTTACCGAGGAAGCTGAGAAGGGCGTCGACACGGCCATAAGGCCGAAGATTGCGTCGGTCCTAAAGGAAGTCTTTGGGACTTATAAGGACCTCCTCGCCCCTCGCATAGTGGAGGTCATCAGGGAGTCGTTTCGGCAGTTCGCGGAGCTCGCTTGGGAGCCGATCCTCCCTCCTCCGGGACATGTCGATCCCCATGGCTCGGAGCAAGGCGAGGCACCAGACGACGCTATCTCTCGTGCTTCGGACCCCTGAAGCGCCTTCGTGTCCTGTCCCCTTTCTTGGGTGACAAATTCTATTGTCACCAATGGTGCTGTAGACTCCTGGCGACACTGTCTCTTGCGCTCCAGGCCCCTGTAAAGCCCTTGTATCCCGTCTCCTTTCTTGGGTGACAAATTTTGTTGTCAACTGCTGTGCTCGTGAGGATGTTGTTGAGTGATATGTAACTCATACCATTAATGAAAATGATTTCTTCTAGCTAGTTCTTCTTGTGCCGCCGGTCTCTTTTTTCGGAATGGCCTTTATTGTTCCTAGGCCGGACGGGCGTCGTCGCCCTCGTCTTGGGGTGTTGTCCTGAGCTCGCCCGGCTCGGTGTGTCGTTCTTCCCGTCGAGTCTGTTTGTCGGGGCTATTGTCCTCCTCTAGGCAAGCGAGTTGGTCACTTGACCTGCGAGGGAGGTCATCCCGTGGCTTGCGGCCAGCGGTCATGTTCGTCGTCCGATGAGTTGCCCCATTCTTAGGCGTGGGCGATCTGCTTAGTCTGCGGGGGTAGGTATCCCTCAGCTCAGGATTGGCAATCGCGTTCCTCGAGAGGGGGAGTCACCTCCTGCCTTATGAGTGAGCGGTCTGCTCAATCTGCGGGGGCAGGTTCCCCTTGGCTTACGACCAGCAGTCGTGCTCCTCGGCTAGGGGAGTTTCCCCTAATCTTGCACGCGGGCGGTGTGCCCGGTCCGCGGGGGCAGGTTCCCCTCGGCTTATGACCGGCGGTCGTGCTCCTCGGCTGGGGGAGTTGCCCCCAGTCTCATGAGCGGGTGCTTCGTTCAGTCCGCATAGGTGACCCCCCGGCCCACGGCTGGGCGTTGCGCTCGTCGGATGGGAGAGTTGCCCCCAACCTTGTGAGCGAAAGCTTCGCTCCGTCTGCGGGGGTGGGTATCCCTCAGTTTACGGTTGACGAAGAAGATTTGGGGGCGAGGGGAGTCGCCTCCCGACTCTTCGGCCTACAAAAGAGGTTCGTTTGGTGGCAAGGAGAGTTGCCCCTCGGCTTCCGTCCTATAAAGAGGTTCGCTCGGTGGCGAGGGGAGTTGCCCCTCGGCTTACGACCGACGAAGGAGACTCGTTCGATGGCGAGGGGAGTTACACCTCGGCTTACGGCCGACGAAGGAGACTCGTTTGGTGGAGAGGGGAGTTACCCCTCGGCTTCCGTCCTATAAAGAGGTTCTCTCGGTGGCGAGGGGAGTTGCCCCTCGGCTTACGGCCGACGAAGGAGACTCGTTCGGTGGCAAGGGGAGTTACCCCTTGGCTTACGGCCGACGAAGGAGACTCGTTCGGTGGCGAGGGGAGTTACCCCTCGGCTTCCGTCCTACAAAGAGGTTCGCTCGGTGGCGAGGGGAGTTGCCCCTCGGCTTACGGCCGACGAAGGAGACTCGTTCGGTACCGAGGGGAGTTACCCCTCGGCTTACGGCCGACGAAGGAGACTCGTTCGGTGGCGAGGGGAGTTGCCCCTCGGCTTACGGCCGACGAAGGAGACTCGTTCGGTGGGGAGGGGAGTTGCCCCTTGGATTATGGCCGACGAGGGAGACTCGTTCGGTGGCGAGGAGAGTTACCCCTCGGCTTATGTCCTACAAAAAGGTTCGTTCAGTGGCGAGGGGAGTTTCCCCTCGGCTTACGGCCGACGAAGGAGACTCGTTCGGTGCCGTGGGGAGTTACCCCTTGGCCACCGGAGGAGACTCGTTCGGTGGCGTGGGGAGTTACCCCTTGGCCACCGGAGGAGATTCGCTCGGTGGCGAGGGGGGTTGCCCCTCGGCTTACGGCCGATGCAATTCGGGCTGGTCCATATCAGTCGGACCGCGGTTGCCTTGGTTGAGTCCTGCTACGCATCCTGAATCGTCTGCTCAAGATAGGTGACAAAGTTTGCATTTTATGCCTTCATTTCTGTGAGACAATACATTTGGAGTAATGAAACAGAAAAGGTGGCAAGACACGGGGGAGGTTCTGGCAGGGTAGCCCTCCTCTGGTGGATCGGTGGCTGTTTCTTTCTGTATCGTCACTCGATGATCCGCGCAACTGTCTGGACCGCGTTTACCCCTTTTCCCCTGTCCTGCTGTTTGGACGTTCCCTCTCCCGAGGCGGGGTCGTTGGCGGAGTTCTTCAGGTGCCCACGGCTCACAAGCTTCTCTATGTCTTTCTTTAGGTGCCAACAGTCGTCGATATCGTGGCTATTGTCCTTGTGGTACTTACAGTAATTCTCTTCATCCCTCCCGCCTTTCCTCATTCTTCGGGGAGGTCGGCCCGCGTGTCCCTCCTTCTGGTCTTGCGCTAGGATCACGTCCGGGGCATTGGTCATCGAGGAGTGCCGGAGCTCTTCCCTCCGTGGTCTTCCTCTAGCCTTCTTCTCCGATCGATGCTCCTCCGTGCTGCGGCGCTCCTTCTCACCACGCTTGGTCTCACGTCTGATCTTTCCCTCATCCTCGGCCAAGGCCTCTTCCGTCAGCATGAAGCGTTCCACTTGGGCCATAATTCCGGCGAGGTCCTTCGGCGGGTCGCTATGTAGCGACTTCTTCAAACCCCTGTGTCGAATGCCTTTCTTCAGGGCCGCCTTCACAACCAGTTCGGGACAGCTATCCACGCTCAATCGCTCCACATTGAAGCGACGCATGAAGTGCCTCAGAGATTCGGCCGGTCCCTGTACCACATTGAATAAATGTTCCGAATCAGGCTTTACCTGTCGCCCGGCCATAAATTGTTTGCAGAACAGCTGGGTGAGCTCGTCGAAGTTATCTATCAATCGACCGGGCAGGCTGAGGTACCAAGTCCGGGCGGCCCCCCCGTAGGGTGGAGTAGAAGCCCCTGTAGAGCAGGGTGTCATCGGCTCCCTGGAACGCCATGACCACCTCGTAGTCCATCACATGATCCGCGGGGTCGCTGACGCCGTTGTACTTCTCCAGTGTCGGCACCTTGAAGTTCGAGGGTATTCGTGCCTGAGTTATCCTCCGGGTCAGGGGGCATTGTTTTCCACTGATGCACCCGGGTCGCTCCCCTTTGCCCGCCTCCTTGCCGTTCGACTGCAACGGGGGGGCTGGTGGGAGCTTGACCTCCTCTTGAGTCTTCGCCGGCTTGGGTGCTGGGCTTGTTCGGTGCGAACATTCTTTCCGGCTCTCCTGGTGGTGGGTTCGCCGGCTGCCTCCACTCCGTTCAGACCGGACGTTCGTTGATCGTCGATCATCCCGCCTACGCTTGTTTGACCTCGGACGCGCGGATGAGGTCGTCCTGGAGAGGTCGCCCGTCTGCTCCGAGTCCTCCCCATTTCCCTCTCTGACTGAGGTGGGAGTGGGAGATCGTGCCGTGAAAGAGCCGGGCCTGGTGAACCTCCGTTCCATATTCCGCACTCTTTTTCCGTGGTCGGCGACCACGGCGGAGCGAAGGAGTCGACGTTCCCCTTCCTGGCGGTGAGCCCGTCTCTCCCCACCTTCGGGGGTGGGAGTGCTGCTGACGAGCTGTTGAATCGTCGCGGCTAAAGTTTGGATGTTGGTGTTGGTCTCCTGCGCATAGGCTCGGAGTTGTCCCTGCGTGGCCAGTAGGGCGTCGTTGGTTTCCCCGGCAACGTGACCGTTCAGGTCCTCGAGGGGGAGTAGTATGCGCTCTCCTCTGGGATGGGTGGCATGCGCCCCAGGCCGTTGCCGACGGGTTCCATTTTGGTGGTTTGATGTGGGTGTTAGTTGGTTCCTACAGACGGCGACAGATGTTTACGGGTGTTTTCTCACCACAGCTCGTTGACCGCCAGATGTGTGGTCAACGTGGTCAAGGGGCCGGTTTGGGGGTCCCTTGGGTTCGCCGAGCCCGCTTATACTCGGTGTGGAAGAGCTGAGGGGAAGCCTTGGCTCGGTAAGTCGCGCTCGGCCTCGGTCGTATCCGCGTCGTCGGGTAGCCTCGGCGCGTTGCGAGTGGGTCGGTGCTTGATCGGTCGTCCTCCTGGCGACTGCGACGGTGATGGTCGATCGACGCTGAGGGGTAGCCTCGGCACCTCGGATGTCTTCTTCCTGGACAGATGAAGAAACTCGTCAGGGAGGCCGGACCTAGGTTCCGGACAAAGCCCCTCCGATGCTTAAGTCAGATCAGGATCTGAAAGGATACTCGGCGGGGGAGATCCGGCTTGTGAGGAAGCCAGAACGTCAACCCAGGCGGCGCGAGTTTTGAGGGAGGGGGGCAATGAAGTGGCGAAAGCATAGGTCGTTGATGGAGTACCTCTATGTGGGTTACCTGAGTTTCGATCCCCTTCTTCGTCGTCCTGGCCCTTTCCTTATAGGGTCCTCCCTGATTGCCCCACGTCCTGCCTCCTCTCACGTCCCCACGATCTGCCTCCGCCTCCTCCCGTTCACGCGACGTGGTGAGGTGGCCCATTAACGGGTCGTTAATGGCCATCATGGGATCGCGGATTCAGGGGGTGGTTAGTCCGGCCGAACGGGGGCCGGTCGGGTGTACCCGAGGGCGAGGTGGCTGGGCCTTCCGCTCCGTCCGTGGGTCTCCTTTGGGAGGGCCCGTCTTCTCTAGCGGGCTTCTCCTTTGAGGTTGGGCCGTGGGCCATTGTGCTTCGGGCTCGTTGATATTAGTCGTAACAACTTTCATGTCAAATGGGAATGAAATTTTCATGTCCACCTTTTTGCCAATGACAATGGGTATGGTTATTTGGATTAGTGAAATGTACGCATGCATGAATGCTTTCATTTCATTTTAGCATTACTTTTACATATTGCCACTTATATGCATTTTGTACTTTTTCCATTTACAACTGGTATGCATATAAGTAGGGGAGCCATTACCATGTGCTTAATGATTATTTTTTATTATTGTCACTTAATAAGTGTCCTATGCATCATCAAAAAGGTGAAGATTGTTGGATATTGGCCATTAAGGCCATTGTTGTTTTGATTATAATCACCACATTATATTATTGCTAATGATTATACATGTTTTAGTCTAAGCTTATTAATTGAATATCTTGATACAGAGACAAAGCATTAGGTGTGGGATGATGATTTCAAGGCTAAGCTAAGGAGCAAAGGCTTGCAAGAAGAGAATTGGACTTCAAATGTAATTTTACATTCATCATGTAATTTTGCTTTTCTTACGTAGACATCTGTAAGCCTTGAATAGATGCACACACTCTCTCATTTGCATCATTTCCATCTTAGGGTATCTTAGATTTAGTCTAGAACCCATCCCATTTTTTCCCATGCCCAAAACACTTTTTATAGTGCTTTTGGAGCTCGATAAGACGTCTGGTAACTCTTTACCAGACATCTGGATCAAACCACTCTTTATGGTGCTTTTTGAGCTGTATCAGACATCTGGTATGGCTTCACCAGATGTTTGGCGTGTTAGCATTTAACTTGCTTGACATAGCCTTGTTTCAGCCGTTTGAAGCTCATTGGCCAGACGTCTGAACAATGGTTCAGACGTCTGACTGGTGAACTCTAGCCGATTAAACAGTGGGTGTTAGCTTTTGTGTGCTTTCTGTTTTTCACCCACATTTAGTTAGCCGTCTATTGTAGGATGATCAGACGATTGTACAGTTGATCAGCCGTCTGATAATCCTTCATCAGACGTCTAGTTGCTGTGAGATTGGTCACCATTTTTCTTCAGACAATCTCTTTTGCCAGCCGTCTGATGTTATGTTTCCAGATGTCTGAACAGTTGATCAGCCATCTGAGGACACTATAGTAGATGTCTGATGACTAGATTTTTTACATGTTTATAGTCGTTAATCTACGGTTTCTTGATCGGTTTTCTTGGATTCCATGCAGTTTTGAGCCCTATTTAAGACCCATTTGAGATGCATTTTTGGCGCCAATACTAATGATATAGAACTCATTTTAGAGCCAAAAATGCAATATCAATTTTTTCTTATTCCTTCTTTCAATTGGTTGAAGTGTTATGCATTGATCTTACATCTACGCGAGAAAGCTTCCAAGTGCTACCAAGCCACATCTTCAGCACTTTGGTTTTCCAATCTTAATTACATGCCTTCACGCACACATTGGTAAGATCTATTCAAGGCATATATAAGATTGCATTCGTTTCATTTCTTTGTAAAACCTAGCTCTCGGATTGTTAGAGCATTGTGGAGGGTGTACTCTACTTGGAGGGTTTACTCTGAACTTAGGATGATTTAATTCTTTGTAACCTTGGAGGGTTTACTCTGAACTTAGGATGATTTACTTCTTTGTAACCTTGGAGGGTTTACTTTCGGTATATTGGTTTAGGGATTGTACTCTGAATGAGTTTGATGTCTCGGTTTACTTTCGGTATCTTGGTTTAGGGATTGTACTCTGTATGAGTTTGATGTCTCGGTTTAAGGAGCATTAATGGTAATTCTAGCTCGGGGTTACGAGGTTGGGACTGTGGTAGGATCATCTGTGTAGGGATCCGAACCAGGATACATACCACGTTTGTGATTGTATTCTCTCTTTGTTGTTGTGTGTTACAATTATTATTCTGTTATGAATGAGGGAGGCCTTTGGCCTCCCCTCCTTCATTACCCATTCATTAGGCCCCCATTACTTAGAGTAATGGGGACACTTGGTCTCCTAGAGGCTTTTGGCCTCCCCAATATGAGATATATAAATAGAGCACCATGGCTCTTAGCATGGTGACTTATTCTTAGCAATGAAATTCTCTCTCTCTCTCTTGAGTTCTATTGCCTTTTAACACGTTATCAGCACGTGTCTTCTCCAAATTTTGAGCCACTAAAATTATTCCAAATCCCCTCTAAATCAAACTCCTACGCGAAGGAATCTAATTGTTGTTGCGGCGATCCGTTGCGGTTTTTCGTTGCTGCATTTCCTAGGCGTTCTGAAGCGGGGAATTCTATCTACGGATTTTATATCACGATCATCCCTAGATCTTTGATCTAGAGGTAAATCTTATCGATCCCGTAGATAATTACAAACAAATAATTTAATATGACACGATTGAATTTTACAAAAATAGAGTGTCCTGGTAACACTGGCCCCTCCTGTCATCTACAAATATTTTACGAATCCAAGACAAAAATAAAAGACAAGCTTTGCTTCAGTTGGTCTCGAAATTTCATTTGTTCATTTCCTGATCATGACTAACCCGCAGCCACTTGAAATAATGAAATTAAATAGTTCCAACATAATCATATTTACTTTCATGTCAACACCCAGTTGGCACATAGCTGTGAAACATTAGTCAAATGACTTGTGTTTTCTAAAGATTTTGGCCATCATATATAGCATAACAGTGTTCATGAGAGATGGCTTTGATTCTGCTGATAGTGGCAAGCAAAAGGTGCTTAATTTGCATTGTACTTTGTTGAGTTCTATGGTAAATATGATATTGCTTTAAGCTCAGATATTGGGTCTACCTAAAATAAAAACAATGTCATACTGGAAAATTAAGCAACTTCAAGACATCATTGGTTCTTTTGTGGTTGTTTGCGTGCTTTTATATTCTGAAATTTTCAAATTATGCAACCAGAGGTATCCCATTTTTCACAAAGATCAACATTACTACCGCTGGTTTACCATAATAGATTGGAAATATTACTAATGATGGTTGAACTTCTCAGTACATCAACAAAACATTAGCCAACAGTCACTCCCCATGAAATGCTGGAAAGCCATATAATAATGTAAAATTCCACTGGGATTCATGCCAAAAACAACCATTTAACATTGATAGTTTTGTTGTTGGGCCTGCAGCCCACTTGTGCCTATCAATAACTAAATAAATTAATTGGGCCTGCAGCCCCAATTACTTATCGGTTATTATTTTTGCCCACTAAATAATGGCCTGAAGCCAATTACTTAAAGGGACTATCCTCTATGTTAAATCACAAATAATTTATATATTCCATGTTGACAAATTGTTTTAAACATCCCTCTTGCATATTATAATCTATGGTTTACTAGGACTCTATTTTTCAAAATATAATTATCTTAAAGATCCTGAGACCGCTCTGCCGTTAGTCAACTAACCTAACGGTGTATGACGTTTCCACGTGGTCTACAAGATATTTATATTTTCTAGTTTCCCTTACCATATGTTTTGCTTGAGATATATGCGTGGTTGTTTACTTTTATGCCCGTAGCATATTTAGAACTGCGTGGATGTTTAAATCAGTAAAAATGTGTTTTTCGGGATCAGCCATTGTATACCTATTTACTTTCCTTGCACTTTTATTTTCTTTTGAGAGAATTTGTAAGTGAGGAAATTTGTATTTTAAAGCCAAAGCTCGATGCAACAGCACATAGAATTGATGAAAACTCCTTCAATGGATCATGATGTCGGTCAATGTGCTTGGCTAAGTTTGCTGGACCAACCTAGCTTTACTGGGTAACAAGTGGTCCTGGCTTAGTCAATTCCCTGGCCGCGTCTGCTGGACCGCAAGGAGTCGATTCATGACTGTGTAAGCCAAAGCTCGATGCAACAGCATATGAAAACGGAGATATAGGGACCCAGTTCAGTTTGGGTTTCCAAAGTTGTATTATTTTTTTTTCCTATTATGGACTTTAAACGAACTTTGGACTGTGTACTATTTTGGGTATCTGGCCGATCCCCGCATTTTTACTTGTTTATTTCTTTATGCATGAATTTTTGAATTTAAATTAATTCATGCTCATTTTAAAATACGTATATAAATGGCAAAATTGGCAAGCGTCGATTTCGAGGTCCTCGATTCTGCAGGGACAAATTACCTGAGTTGGCGAGTGGACCTGAAGTTCCACTTGCGTTCAATGGCCCTCCTTGGGTCCATTTTGGCTCCTTCCTCGGCCCCAGCATCGGCTGAAGCTTCTGCTACAGCTAGCAGCAGCCCCACAACCACTGTATCCGATGTAGATAAGGCGAAAGCCATAATCTACATTAGGAAGCATATAGATCGGACCTTAAAGGCCGAATACTTAACGGTTGAGGACTCAAAGGACCTATGGACAGCGCTGGAAGCACGGTATAAACATCAAATTGATGTTATATTACCCCGTGCCAGTTATGAGTGGGAAAACCTCAGACTTCAGGACTATAAGTCTGTTGCTGAATACAATTCTGCACTTCATAACATCACCTCACGCCTGAAGTTGTGCGGTGAAGAAGTGACAGAACAGCGCATGTAGGAAAAGACATTTACCTCGTTTCATGAGAAAGATGCAATCATCATGCAGCAGTATCGTGAACGCAATTTCACGAAATTCTCCGATCTGATCTCATGCCTACTTAGGGCAGAGCAGAATCGAGACTTACTGCTTGCAACTCATAACTTGCGTCCAGCTGGCACTGCCCCTATCCCTGAAGCCCACCACGTTTCTCCCCAGAAGTGGAAAAATAAGAGGAAGGCTAAAAACACTAAAGGGAAAGATATAATGAAGCAACCAAGAGGTGCAGCTCCACAGACAAACAAAAACAACAAGGGAAAAAGAAACTTCACTTGGAAGCGAAAGAACACCGAGCAAGTGTCACTTCCAAAGAAGAACTGGGAGGACAAATGCCATAGATGCGGCATGACTGGCCATTGGTCCAGAAACTGCCGCACTCCCCGCCACCTCCAGGATCTATACCAGGCGAGCCAGAAGTCTCTACCTGAAACAAACTTGGCGGCTGTTCAGCCACCAACAATGTTTACTGCAAAAGACTTCGAGAACGACGACCTTCTCGATTGAGCACCATCATTTATCTATGCTTTTTAGAATTCAATGTATCTTCATCTTTATTTGCTTAAGTATGAAATTTTATTTTCGAATGAATGTTTACATTTTCGCTCAAATAAATTTTCGTTTTTGCTTATATAGATGATGTCTGAGTGCCTAGTGGACAGTGCCTCAACGCACACAATCCTTCACGATCATTGCTATTTTAATAGCTTAAATAAATATGACGGTCCTGTTATCACAATTTCAGGACTGTCCCAAATAATCGAAGGATCTGGTGAAGCAATTATATTGCTCCCAAATAACACAAGACTTCAAATAAAAAATGCATTATTCTCTCCTAAATCAAATAGGAATCTCGTAAGTTTCAAGGATTTCCGTTTAAACGGATATCACTTAGAAACCAGAGATGAAAATACGGTAGAATATCTGTATGTAACTCGTCAGAAAGATGACCGGAAGATCATCTGCGAACGATTCAAGGGACTCCCGTCGGGTCTCTACCAAACATACATTCAACCAATAGAAGCCAATATGACTGAGCACCAGACGTGCCAATCACTGCCAGAGTTCAAACTCTGGCACAATAGACTTGGTCACCCTGGAACAGCAATGATGCGACGCATCATCTCTGAATCCCGTGGACACAAATTGAAGAACCTGAAGATTCTTCAAAAGGGTGAATTTCCATGTCTCCCTTGTTTCAAGGGAAAACTTATAAGGAGACCATCCCTCCTGAAAGTGGGATTAGAGTCTCCTGGCTTCCTTGAGAGAATTCATGGTGATATTTGCGGGCCAATTCACCCCGCAAGTGGCCCATTTCGGTACTTCATGGTACTGATTGATGCATCGACCAAATGGTCTTATGTGTGCCTCTTATCCACCCGCAACCTAGCTTTTCCAAAGCTATTGGCACAAATAATAAGGTTGCGTGCTCATTTCTCCGATAACCAAATCAAGAAACTACGTCTTGATAATGCGGGAGAATTTACTTCACAAGTCTTCGAAGACTATTGCCGGGCAACGGGTATTGAAGTTGAACATCCGGTAGCACATGTTCACACCCAAAACGGATTAGCTGAGGCTCTTATAAAGAGACTCCAATGGATTGCACGTCCATTGCTTATGCAATCCCATTTTGCCTGTGGATGCTTGGGGGCATGCTATTTTACATGCCGCATAACTTATTAGGATAAGACCCTCTGGAGGTCATACTTTATCCCCGATGCAACTAGCATATGGCGCACCTCCGGATATCTCTCATTTGAGAGTGTTTGGTTGTGCGGTATATGTCCCAATAGCACCACCTCAGAGGACCAAAATAGGTCCTCAGCATCGTCTAGGTATATATATTGGGTTTGATTCGCCCTCTATTATAAGATACCTTGAACCCCTGACGGGTGACGCATTCAAGGCACGTTTTGCTGACTGTGAATTTAATGTGAAAATTTTTCCTAAACTGGGCACACAGTCTAAGAAGCCAGAAGCTTCTGAGACCATTAGTTGGGACCAGAAGTCTTTGTCCCTATATGATCCGCGTACTAATCTGTGTGAAGATGAGATCCTGAAGATCCTTCACATCCAGAATACAGTACATCTTTTACCGGATAAATTCACGGACAACCAGAAGATTGTCCGTTCACACGTCACTGCTGCCAATACGCCAGCTAGGATTGACATCCCCATAGATGGATGCAGCCCACCGGCAGCAGAATTGGTTGTACCTCAAATGAAAAGAGGACGCCCACCAGGTTCAAAAGATAAAGTTCCTCGAAAGAGGAAGACTCCTGGCGATACTAAGATTATCCCTCCACAGGATGCTGAGCTCAGACCAGCTACTTCTCCCCTCCTGATTTCCCCAGCAGAGGAAACAATAGGAGAAACATCATTAAATTTTGTACGTACTGGAGAAGTACTGGACAGAAATAGCATAGTCGTCGATGACGATTTTGCGTTCGATATTGCCGTTCACGTCATTGAATATGACGATGACGTCGAACCACGATCTCTAGCGGAATGTAAATGCAGAGATGATTGGCCAAAGTGGGACGAGGCAATAAGAGTAGAGCTGGACTCACTCTTGAAACGCAAAGTCTTTGGACCAGTAGTCCAAACACCAGTAGGTGTAAAACCTGTGGGATATAAGTGGGTTTTCATAAGAAAAAGAGATGAAAATAATGTGATCGTTCGCTATAAGGCACGCCTTGTAGCCCAGGGATTTTCCCAAAGACAGGGGATTGATTACGAAGATACGTATTCCCCGGTCATGGATTCGATCACCTTCCGATTTTTAATCAGCCTAACTTCTCTGGAAAGCCTAGAAATGCAGCTCATGGACGTTGTGACTGCATATCTATATGGCGATATAGATAAAAATATCTATATGAGACTTCCTGATGGGTTTAATCTACCCCCAGAGATGAAAGAGATATCCCGGGACGTATTCTCTGTAAGGCTACATAGATCATTATATGGTCTAAAACAATCGGGCAAGATGTGGTATAACAGACTAAGTGATTTTCTTGCACAGCAAGGATTCACGAATAACGAAGTCTGCCTGTGTATCTTTATCAAAAGAACGGGAACAGGATTTGTCATCATAGCTGTATATGTAGATGACTTAAATCTCATAGGATCTCCTGCAGAGATCAAAGAGATATCTGAAAGCCTTAAACATACTTTTGAAATGAAAGACCTATGCAAAACAAAGTATTGTCTTGGCTTACAGATAGAACACCTAAGAGGTGGAATCCTATTACACCAATCTAATTATACAAAGAAACTTCTACGCAAGTTTCATATGGATAAATGTCATCCTTTAGGTACTCCTATGGTCGTAAGATCACTAGATGTACATAAGGACCCCTTCCGGCCACTGGAAGAGGGGGAGGAGATACTGGGTCCTGAAGTACCCTACCTCAGTGCCATTGGAGCACTTCTATATCTGGCTAACTGTACGCGTCCCGCTATAGCGTTTATAGTTAATCTACTAGCCAGACACAGTGCTGCGCCCACAAAGCGCCACTGGAACAGAGTAAAGCATCTTCTGCGATACCTTCAGGGTTCCATTGATCTTGGACTTTACTACCAGAGAGGTGCCTCCCCCAAATTGTTTGGTTATGCTGATGCAGGTTATCTCTCTGATCCGCACACGGTAAAATCTCAAACAGGTTTTGTATTTACCTATGGAGGTACTGCTATCTCTTGGAGATCGGTAAAACAAACCACTACTGCTACATCTTCCAACCATGCAGAGCTCATCGCGATCCATGAGGCGAGCAGAGAATGTTTTTGGCTACGCTCCGTCGTCCAACACATCCTCCAATACACTGGCCTGAAGACCAGTGATCTGGAGCCTACTGCCCTATTCGAAGACAACGCCGCATGCATTGCTCAGCTTCAGAAGGGCTACATCAAAGGTGTAACGACCTGTATTTTTACAATACCGTAGTTAACGTAATTTCATTTTAAAAACTATTTTATAATGGTTTGTTAGGAGTTTTAACTGATTTCAAAAATTTCCTATAAAAATGTTTTGAAGTACCAGACTAGTTATGGAGTATTTTAGTAAAATCAGATTTCATCAAATACCTCCAAAAGATCTGATAAAAATTCGTTTTCAGATATTGCAGTTTTAGGTCAATGAATTTATATTCTATTCAAATGTCTTCAAAACGTTTTCAAACTTCTGCAATAGCATCCTATGATCATTTGGGGCTTCCCACATTAATTTAGTAATTTTCTAATATCATTTCAATAGAGAACCCGCAAACCCGCTTTCTAAACGTTTTGGCCAAAATCTAGTATTTCCGTAGCTCAAATCCCAAAACGGTCTTCGTATTCGCGATCCTCGTGACGATACGATCCCGTGGGTATGTTTTCGTAATTTTTCAGACACGTTTACTAGTAGGGGCATTTTCGTAATTTTGTTACACTGATGTCTTTCACTAAAGGGGTTTTACCTATTTTTAATTATATACTTAACCCTAATTATTTTACTTACCCGTTAATCCCCATCTAACTCCCTCCTCTCAGCTAACTAACCCCTCATCTACCCCTTTTCATCTACCCCACTAATTTCAATTTTGCCACTCTCTAAACCTTTAAATAGACACTCCCCTTTGTATTAACCCCAAAGCCCACACAGGGTCTCTCTCAGCTCTCCCTCTCTCTATCTCTTTCTCCTCTCTCCGTTTCATTTAAACCCAGGCCGCTGCAAAAAATTTGCCCGCACTTTTCTTCTATCTCCCGCCTTGTCTCTCCCTCCTCGCCCTCTATCCCTCACCGTCGCCCACCGGAGGAAGCCGGCACGGCCACCCACAGCGCTGCTCCGCGCCCCCGAGCTCCGCCGTCACTCCACCGCACCCCGCCATCGTCCGAGAGCCCCAAGACCTCCGACCGCCGCTCGCCTGAGTCCGCCCGACGCCCGACGCCTCGACAGCATGCAGACGAGCCCGCCGCCGCCCTCGTTCACTCTCGCCGCTCCGCCACGCTCCGGAGAGCCGCCAGAGCCCCCGAGTAGCTCCGAGATCCCCGCCGCCATCTCACGGCGCCCTCGACTTCGCCGTTCGCCGCCGCTGCCTCGCACTCCCCGCCGTCGTCCGCTCCCTTCCGCCACCGTACCCCCAGTCGCCGCCTCCACCGCCGAGCACAGCTCCTCCGACGAGGGTAAGCATCGGCTGCGTGTTTGCCTCGATGGCAAACTTGTAAATACGAAGTGAAATTCGTATTTCGTATTATTAAATAATTATAAATAGGGATTAATGATATAAAATCCATAACTAATTATACAGGGACCAGAAAAATGTGAGACTAGTCACAGAAAATCAGAAACGTCGAAACGAATCCATTGGCGCTAGTTTCGTCGCGATCAGGCAAGTATATTTCTCACAGTGAATTTTTAAAGGCAAAACTTAAATAGGTTAAAATTCTTTTAAAATTCGTAGCTTGCAATTTTTACGTATATGTATGTCTGATAAAAATATATGTTACAGTACTTGTAAATACAATCGTTTTGACATCTTGTTTACAGAATTCCGACGTACGGTTTGCCCGGAATAAATCTTTGAAGATATGTTGTAATGATAAATTCTTGTTTTAAAAATCCTTTTAAAATTCGTAATCTGTGATTTTTACGTGCACTTACGTACGATAAAAATATATGTCGTAGTACTAGTGAATACGATCATTTTGACACCTTGTTTGAAGAATTCTGATGTACGTTTTGCTCTAAACAATTCCTTGAACATATGTTTTAAAAATCATTTCTTGATTTAAAATTGCTTTTTGGCTATTTAAAATTGTTTAAAAATTGTTTAAAAATCTTGAGAAATAACTACTAGTCTTAGAAAGTATTTTAAGCTAATTTAAACTCTTTTGCTTGGTTAAAATCATATCTTACTCGTTCTTTTATTTATTTAAGTGATCTTGATGTTTTCATTTAATCGAGTCGTGAAGTTGTGAACTTTCACGAGACTGTTGTACAGACTATTGGAACACCGAGATTGAATTGACTGAATGGAAGTTGGAACTTCAACAATATTGAATGGAAGATGGAACTTCAAAAATATTGAATGGAAGATGGAACTTCAACAATATTGAATGGAAGATGGAACTTCAACAATATTGAATGGAAGATGGAACTTTAATAATATAGATGGAAGATGGAATTTCAATAATAGACAGATAGTACACATTCTTTTGATCGCCACATGACTCGACCTGGGATTGGGGTAGTCTATGATCACAAGTGTTACAGAATGACTGGATGCGCCATACTAAATTACCTCCAACACATTACGGGGGTTAGAACCTTGACCGTTGCCATATCGGAACGGTGGGTAAGCCTCGGAGTTGCTCCCGTCGCAGGCTGCATGTTGGTTATCTCTAGTACTCTTGGACATGGACTTATCACTAGGATAGACTGGTTATTGATTATTGTTCTAACATCTTTTTCTACAGGTTGTTACAGTGTGATTATTGAATGTTAAATTGTCACAGGTTACAAATGACTTTGCAAATGGTTATTGAATACTGAAATTGTTACAGGTTGCAAATGGTATTGCAAATGGCTATCAAAATGATTAAATTGATGTAGGTTGCAAATGTTTAACTGATTTAACTGCTTTAACTGCTTTAACTCTTTTAATTTCAACTTATTACTGGTCTTTAACGCTTTTAAAGTTAAAATTATTGCTTGTTCTTAACCTTTTAAAGTTTAAGCTTATTGCCAGTCTTTAAAGTTCAGCGTTGTTTAATTTTAAAATGTCCAACGTTTTGGTTTTGAGATTATCTTGCCGAGTAAACCTCGATGACGGACATTTCATTTTGTTGTTTTACGAAATGTCCGTCAGGTATCGATAGTGAGTTCTTTGAAGACACTACTGCAGGAGTCGAGCCAGTGCTCGAAGGCTACGTGGAGTATCTACCCACAGAGGACTAGACTTTTACCTTCGCGTCAGCACTTTTATATATATTTGATTAATGTAATTCGTGTACTTTGTTTGTATTGGCCATGCTAGGCCAAGCTGTATCTTAATTAATGTACACTGGATATGTAATAATGTTGTTTGAGCTGCTTCTTAAATTTGCAAGAAAGAATCTGCAATTTTTATACAGACGCTTAGTGTGTTTAAGCCAAGGAGGAAGAAAAGAAAAAGATTTCAAAAAGAAAGAAAAAAAAAGTACTCCTCCTTGTTTTAAGCACATCGCGGACCCGCTCGCGTCCTCGCTCCCGGTAGAATGGGAAGCGGGGCGTGACAAAAGGCGACAGGACAAAACACATTTCTTCCAAGTTTTTCTGGACGCACGAGCAGAAGAACGACAAGCAGATTGAAGTTCGATAGATCCAGTCATGCAACAACTTAGCTGATCTTTTTACTAAGGCATTGCCTAAATGTACTTTTGTAAAGCTTGTAAAGAACATTGGTATGCGACAGTTGAAAGACCTGCAAGCCTGAAGCTTGTACGGATCAGGGGGAGTAACATGTGGGTTGCACTCTTTTTCCTTAAGCTGTTAGGTTTTCCCACTGGGTTTTTCACAGCTAAGGTTTTAACGAGGCAAACACACTTACTCTGGATCCAGAAGTATCCACCCCTTGCCTCAGTAGCTGAGACCGAAGTGATGAATGTGTAATGGGGAGTGTTATGAATGAGGGAGGCCTTTGGCCTCCCCTCCTTCATTACCCATTCATTAGGCCCCCATTACTTAGAGTAATGGGGACCCTTGGTCTCCTAGAGGCTTTTGGCCTCCCCACTATGAGATATATAAATAGAGCACCATGGCTCTTAGCATGGTGACTTATTCTTAGCAATGAAATTATCTCTCTCTCTCTCTCTCTCTCTCTTGAGTTCTATTGCCTTTTAACATATTCTGCATTGTCTAATTAGTTTTAATTAGAATTTTAATTGCCCTTACACTATTCACACTCCATCTAGTGTGTTGATTAGTATCCTGGGATCCTACAGTCGTAACAAGACTTTGTTATTCCAAATTAAACTTGAATTTCAATTTTCTAGTTAATCTAATTAACCAGTTCTCATGAATAGCTATCAAAAATCCTTTTGATTAATTTTAGAACCATTTTAAAAGTACCACTTTTATCACATAAAGTCATAATGCAGGAGTCACTTTGGTTAATTTTAAAATATTTTTAAATTTACAAATTTTATCGCATAAAATTATAATGTATGTGATCACATTTCAAGCATTTAAAATATTTAATATCAGAACCAGTTTGATGAAAATATTTTAATACATCATAATTTAATATAATCATCAAAAGTATTTTTATGTGATTTAAAAATTAGTGGGGTAGAGTGGGGACCACAAAGCTCGTATTAGGAAAGTAATGAGAAGATAAAGATTAGATTACGACCAGATTAAAAACGATGTTCAAGGTTTAGGAAATGTTTATAGCATTGGATAATTTTGTGTTAAGTTTTAAATGTTACTATTGACTTGCTAATGACTAGCTTTGGATCTTTGGTTTTGTGAACATGGAGGAGGGTAGCTTAATTTACGAAAGGCGAAAGCTACCCTATCCTATTCATGGTTTTAAAAATACTAGTATAAAGAGATAAAGTTCAAGATAATTTTGATAAATTATTTATTGAGGTTTGTTTAGGTTTGGTAGCCTCATTGCGCCCATTTGGATCTTTGTTACGAAACCACAGTTTGGTAGGGACAGATACCAAACAACGTGATTACGGTGGGATAACTTGCAATCAAACTCAAAGCTCAACATGCTTTTTTAGACAAACAAATACCAAGCCTGCTCACTCTACGAAAACAATCAGTTCCTTTGGCATTTGGACTTCTTTCCCTTCACTAAAAACCCAAAACAAATCTTAATTTTAACCATCCACAGGTTTAATAATAGGGTTTTATGTACTTCAGATGGCACCTGATCTAATAGATCAGGTGCAAGACACAAAAAAGTAGGCCACGACGAGTACAAGCCTATGTTAGATTTGTACTTTCTATTTTTTTTGATCAGGTGTCACCTTTTATACATTAAATCCTTAGTAATATCACCCTTAACTTTAGAAATTCAACACAACCGCCCTTAACTTTATAATTTATAAAAACCATCTTAAATGTTGGAAACTGTGATATAGTTTGACCAACTTCAACTTAATCTTTCATGTAGGCTTTAATAATTGTAAAGTTCAAGTTAGCTTTGGTGAATAATGGTAAAGTTGAAGGTAATTTTGATGAAAAGCCGTTAATGATGTGTTGGTAAATGTGAAAAGTTAAGGTAGTTTCATAAATTAACCCTAATAATTTAAGACAACAATTACTTTGGTAACTGTTTCAGGTTGTTTTCTCATCACAGTCGGGTAGTCTCGAGGGTCGGGTCACGTGAGACACGTGCGTCCTCCGAGATCGGGCAGTGGCACGTTCGCTCGGTCGGAAATGCACGGATCCGTGCGTCAGTATCCCGAAGGGTAGCTTTAGGAGAACGACGGCCTCTTCGAGTGGAGGGTCGAACGAGCTCGGGATTGAGACCGTTCGGCTCCGGTGGACGAAGCGCCGAAGGGTAGCTTCAGCGGGTTGATGTCTCCTTGGCCTACACGGATGAGAAAGTTCGTCAGGGGGATCGGACCTTGGTTCCGACCAAGTCCCCCTGATGCCTAAATCAGATATGATCTGAAGGATGCCCGGTGTGATCGAGTACGGTTCACGGGGAGACCGATACACGAATCCTTAGGTCGGGCTGTGGAGGAGAATTGTGAGGTGGAAGACAAGGTCATATGAGGAAGAATACCTGAGTCTAGAGTATTCAGAATTCGGTCCCTTCGTCTTTCGATCTCCGGGTCTTTTATAGGAGTCTTTATGGACACGTCCCCTTGACGCCCCTCCATCCTCGCTCCAAGTACCCACCGCTTTGATCTTCCCTTGATGGGTCATGAAGGTGAACGTAATGAGGCTCTTGAATGGTAATGAAGGTGGGCGCAATTCAGGGGAGCAGTTACCTCAACCTACAAGAGTCAGCGGTTCCCTCCAAGTTAGCCTGGGGCCGGCATGACCTGAGGCATTTGCAGGGCCTTTAGGTCGGGGCCTAGTCCCATCCTAGCCCATGGGCTCGGATCATGGGCTCGGCCCATTCCGTCTTAGTCCGTTTTGGGAGGGTCGTATCAATTGCCCCCAACGCTCGGGCCGTTTGGGTTTCGACGGTTTGGTCTGAGTGATGTGATTCGTGTAGATCTGATGGGTGCGTCAGTCGAGGCGACACATTAAATGAAGGCCATCATGGTGATGTCAGGTTGGAATTCTCCCGTGCTGAGGTAGCGGGATTCGAAGTGTCGTCTACTACGAGATGTCGCCACGCGTCCCCCCTTTGAACGGCTTGGATTCGAAATTGCCTTTCATATAAGGTTTTAGATTTCTTTTTTGTGCTTCCTGATTCGGTTTCTGCTCTCTCTTTGCTGGCGAGTTCCTCTTCGTTCCCTTTTCTTCAAGCTTCGTAGGTAATCTCCTTCTCTCGCTTCTGCTTTTGATTTGCTCAATTGGTGATGGCGTTGAGGATAGGACCTCCGTTGTTTGAGTCCGACGGCTCCTCTGAGCCCAGGTTGCTCCTTGATAAGGGCAATGGTTTGTTATTTGCGGATTCAACCCAATGAGGGGATCCTTCTGTAACGTGAGAGTCCGGAGTCCCTTCGGCAATTCTCGAGTCGACGTGCACCATCCCCTATTCCATCGCCGAGAGAATTATGGTGGAATACCTCACTCACCCATAAGGTGTTAAGGTTCCTTTTGCAGATGAGAGAATCTGTTTCCCTAGGAACCGCGAGGTCGGTGGGTATGTTGAGCTGTTCCAGACGGGGCTTTGCTTTCCCATCCATCCCTTCATCATTCGGGTCCTAGAATTCTTGGTGGTTGCCTTATGCCAACTGACTCTGTATTCGGTCCCAGCTCTGGTCAGGTTCATCATGATCTGCCACATGCACGGTTTGGAGCGGACCTTGCCGCTCTTCTTCTACCATTTCAGAGTCCAGGCTGTTGCTCGGGGGATGTGGCTTCTTATCTGCCGCCGGGCGAGCAGATAGTGTCTACTGGGTTTGTCCCGCTGGGTTGGTGATTGGAAGAATGACTATGTCTTCGTCACTTTCCTAGAGGATTCTGTAATCTTGACTGGTTTGGGGGAGCTTGGGGGCCTACAAGCTGATGCTATCCCTTTCTGAGTCCGATCGGGCGGGAATTAGGCTTTTGGTGGGCTTGACTAGAGGAGAGAGATTGGTCTGGCCTCTGTTGGACAGCCTCCTCCTCAAGAGCGTCTTGTGGTCCCCTGGTAAAGGCTCCTTTTAGATTTTGTTTTCTCCCCTTGCTTACCCTGATTTCCCTCTCTTTTGCAAAAATGGCGGGTTGAGAGTTCAGCCATGACGTGCGCCAACTTATTCGTCGAGGGGCTCCAGGCACTCGGGAGAGTTCCTCTAGCTACGCACCTCATTGCACTGTGGAGGAGGAGAAACCATGCGGCCGACCCACCGATTAGGACGCTGAGGCCTGTAGGCGTTCCCCCTCCCCGCCTCCGGTTATGACCGGACCTACTCCCGTAGTGGCGGATCCACTTGATGCCCCCGCCTGTCTTGTCCCTGAAGAGAGGGTCGCTGTAGCCACCGAGCAGGGCCCCCCTGTGTCGACCGTGAATCAGGAGGAGAGGAAGAGGCACTCTTACTCGGGGTCTGAAGGGCCCGAGGGGAAGACGAAGAAGGGGGAGGGGGCTCCCCCGGTGGTGCACGATTCGTCGGTTGTCTCTGGGGTGAGTCCCCAGGCTTTGGCGAAGGTCCCCCTGCCCATCAAGCCGAGCGTACCCCGGTTGAGGTAGGACGTGCCTTTTCTGTGGTCAGGATCGGCCTATAGGCTGATGTGGCCCTCCGGCTGGGGCATGATTCTGCCCTTCTGGGGACCGCGCCCTCCTCGAGAGGGTCCGCTCCTCAGCCCTGGCGGACTGCATGGTATGACAAATCCAGCAGGTGTGTTTTCTTCTTCCCTCATTCCTGTTTTGTTTTTGAATGATCTTCATTCCCTTCGTCTCGTAGGCATCTTCGCTAGCTGTAGAGGCACGGCGGCGCTCGAAGATGGTTGATGGGCTCGAGGCTGATCTTGCATAAGAGCGCCTGAGGGCCGAGGCGACCAAGAGAACAGCCGAGGAGGCCTGTGGGGAGGCCCTGTGGTTCCAACGCAAGGTTTCCAAGCTCACCTCGAAGGTGGGAAGCCTGAGGGAGGCTTGAGCGGTCGCTGAGTCTTCCCGAGTGATCACCAAGAGGTCAGCCAAGGAGGCTGAGGAGGCATTGTCCCTCGTCCAGGAGGGGCACAAGAAGGAGAAACCCGAGCTTTGGTCCGAGCTAGGTGCCCTGCGGCAAGTGGACCCCACCCAGCTCGTCGATGAGGTCCAGAGGGGTTATGAGGATGTTCTGGAGCCGAGGATCGTGGAGTCCTTCCGGGAGGGATTTCAGGCGTACGAGGGCATTTTGGCTTCGAAGATTGCGGGTCCTTCCGGGAAGGGTTCTTAGCGTTCGAGGAGCGGGTCCGGAGAATGCTTTCCCGTCCTCCGGTTGCCCCTGGGCATCCTACGGGTTCAAGAGGAGATGAAGCGCATGGGGATGCTTCCTTGTGAGCTCCTACGTCATCGGCGGAGCGGTCCCTTTTTTGTTCTTCCTTTTTTCTTGTTAATCAAACTGTAAGAAGAAACATTTTTGTTGAAATAGATTTTTCTTTTCTTCTGTGTCACCATCGTGTTTGTGCTTTCAGAATTGTTTTTGATCTGGTTTGGTTCAGCCCCCCTCTCGCTGCTCAAGTTGGGTTGTTCGCTGACTTGACCGGCAGGAGGTATCCATTGAGGAGATCGTTCCTAGTCCTTCATGGCGGTCCATGGTCACTCTGCTGGGGAATCGCCCCCAGGCTTGGTTTGGGACCGACCTGCTGGGAGGTTGCCCCCGGCCTCACGATCGTATCAGGTCCGTCCTGCTGGGGGAGTTCCCCCAGCCTTACAGTCGGTTTAGGACCGACCTGGTGGGGGAGTTACCCCTAGCCTCATGGTCGATGCGATGTCGATCTGCTGGGAGAGTTTCCCCCAGCCTGACAGTCGACAGGTCGGTTGGCTTCCTAGGGGAGCTACCCCCAGACTCATGGGCGGCCGAATGATCGGCCTGCTGGGGGACTTGCCTCCAACCTTATGGTTGATGTGATGTCGATCTACTGGGGGAGTTGCTCCTAGCCCGACGGTCGATAGGTCGGTCGGCTTGCTGGGGGAGCTACCCCTAGACTCTTAGGCGACTGAATGATTGGCCTGCAGGGGGAGTTTTCCATAGCCTTATGGTCGATGTAACGTCGATCTGCTGGGGAAGTTACCCTCAGCCTGACAGTCAATGGGTCGGTCGGCTTGTTGGGGAGCTACGCTCAGACTCACGGCCGACCAAATTATCGGCCTGCTAGGTGAGTTACCCCAGCCTCACGGTCGATCGAGTGGTCGACCTACTGGGGGAGTTGCCCCTAGCCTCACGGCCGATTGGGTGCTCGACCTGCTGGGGGAGTTGCCCACAGCCTTACGACTGATTTGAGAGATCGGCCTGCTAGGGGAGTTGCCCCCAGCCTTATATGGCCGATCGAGTGATCGGCCTGCTGGGAGAGTCGCCTCGAGCCTTGTGATCGACTTGAGTGATCGGCCTGCTGGATGAGTTTCCCCTAGCCTTACGACCGATTTGAGTGATCGGCCTGCTGGGGGAGTTACCCCAGCCTTACGGTCGGTCGAGTGATCGGCCTGCTGCCGGAGTTGCCCTCAGCCTTACGGTCGATTTGAGTGATCAGCCTGCTGGGAGACTTACCCACAGCCTTATGGTCAATCGAATGGTCAGCCTGCTGGGGGAGTTGTTCCCAGCCTTATGGTCGAGCGAATGATCGGCCTGCTAGGGGAGTTGCCCCAGCCTTACGACCGATTTGAGTGATCAGTGATGTGTCATTATATTCCACATTTTATCTATATGACTACACATCAAAATGGTTGCTCATTTACATATTTCATATGCTTTTATGCTATTATTTGGAACAATATGACTTTCGGAGCGTTTATGTCCATTTCAGGGATTTTGGTGCGATTCGGGACCCATTTTAGATATGGAGACATCCGACATGCCTCAGAGCCCGTTGGCGAAGCTCTACAGGAGTTCGCCGAGTTTTGGAAGCATACCGGAGGAGTAGAAGAGATTTACAGGAGTAGAGGAGGAGCTGGGAGCTACTGCAGATGTTTTCCCAGGCGACTCGACCGAGCAGAGCAGCTGCTCGGTCGAGCTGATGCACGAAGAAGAATGAAGAAGAATAAAAGCTGATGCGCACGCTGCTCGACCAAGCAGTATGGTGACTCGGTCAAGTAGCTCCCAATTCCAAAGCTCAATCAAGATCCGACTTAAGCCGAGCAGGTCTCATGGCCACCGAGTAAGTTGGCTGCTCGACCGAGCACAGCTGACTCGGGTTGAGCAGACAGAGTGACATTTTTTGGAGAGGCCCAACTCACTGACGTACTCGACCGATTAGGGAGGAGACTCGACTGAGCAGGGGGGCAACTCGACCGAGCACGAAGGCTACTCGGTCAAGCAAGGCGAAAGCCCAGATTTTCAGACAACCGTGTACTCTTTTCAAATCTGCAATCACCTAAAATTTTTCAGTATTTTTCTGATATTTTTTCCAGATAGTAGACTTCAATACGTTTCCAACGCCACCAAGAACGTGCCAATCAGAGGTCGAATGAGCTCTGGGAAAGTTCTGCAAGATGGTGCTGCAGTGCTAAAATCTGCACTCGACCGAGTGCTGTTTCTACTCGGTCCGAGTGCTGATGGGGTCCACCAATAAGTTGCGGCCAGAAACAGATTTGGGCCTAATTTTAGAGGGTTTGGGGTTATTTTCTAGGGTTTAGAGAGGGATATATATTGTTTTGTAGCCGTCATTTTGGAGGGGGGACTTTTTAGAGAGTTTTAAAGGTTGGATCTCATTTTTCTTAGGAGTTCGTGGAGACTTTATTTCGGAGTTAGGCCATGCCATAGGCCCCTCCTATGTATCAATCTAAGTATTCCTATTCTTTTGAATTATATTTTAGTTCTTCTTATCGTTTTTCTATGATGCTAGCAATGATCGTTTTTGTCTTTATAATATTTGTTGTGCTTGAGTAGTCTTTTCTAGGGCTAAGGGATTAGCCCTAGGATTTTAGGATCTAGATGCAAAGATGAGATTTTTATGGTGCGTTGGGTATAAAGGGGTTGTATTTTGGTTGATTCAGCAAAATACCTAGGAGAACTCGTACTGAGATAGTGCCCATGGTCGGTGGAATCGATTATCTTAAGGAGTATCCTACAAATTTAATTAGGGAGTTAGTGGATCCAACCAAGGTTCGTGACCATGCCCGGCTCGTGCCTTGAGGGGATCCACCGACGAACTATATCACTACATTGATGGCTACCGTCATTGCGTCAATGAGAGACCATTCCCATAAATCCAATGCGACGTACGAATTCTAGCCTAGCGTCGATATCCGACGATCCTAGTGGCGATTCCTAAAGCCCTAGTCTTTTATATTTTATTTATTTATTTCTTTGTGTGGAACCCCACGTTTGCGACGTTGAGTGACACAACCTTCGCATCCACCACCATTACGACCCTCCATTCTCCACTTCCACTAATAAACCTGCAAGTCTAACTCAACCTAGAAGTAGATAGGTAGTATCGCGCCGCTTCCCCGTGTTTGATACCCGTTTGCCACTATACCGTGCGCTTGCTGTAAACGACATCGTTTCGGAGTTGTTTCTGGGACGCATCAAGTTTATGGCACCGTTGCCGGGGAGGCGGTCCGCCATATTATCTATTTACCACAATTAGGTTGATTAGATTGCGTTAAAAAAACAAAAAAAATAAAACAAAAATAAAACAAAAACAAGAAAAAAAAGAAAGAGATATTTTTTCCCTACCACCGGCTTTATGATTATCTATATCTTCTTGTACTATTGATATCTTTTCCAGATTGTTTGTTTTTTACTATTCGGTTACAATGGATCAATCTTGGCATTATTCAGGCAATGATTATTTGGCACAGTATGAGGCTCCAATGGGAGAATGCGAATATTATTCACAGGACCCATACTATCAAATGGAAGGATATGATCAATATTCAGAGTGCTATGCCTACTGTGAGTCTTGTGATAAGGAGGGACACATGCCCTACGAAAGCCGCGGCTGTCTCTTGAGTCCTGACCATCCTCTTAATTTGACACTCAAGGCATTCATGACATCGGTAGAGGAGGGCACGGCTGTCAGTGCTATGTTGAATGAGTCACATGATCAATGGCAGAAAGATATAGCCGAAATCACCAAGTGCCTTTCATATTATGAGCTCGATGGAGAGACAGAGGAAATTAATACTTCCACATCTGAGGAGACAGCGGTTGACAAGGGTGACACATTCACTTCCATACCCACGGAGCCAGAGCTTGTCACCGAGGAGGTCGTGCATCGGGACAAGGACACAACCATTCATGAGGATCTCGAGCATCACCCCCTCCTTCAGAGCTTCCGCAGCCACCTCATCCTTCCACTGACGCCGAGGACCACCCACCAGAGCTTACTGCTCCAACTTATGGAGATCTTTTTACCCACTCCATTTCTGAATCATGCATCTCATTTGAAATTTATTCTGATTCAGATTTTTTTACACGTTGTACCTGTTGCAGGAAATTTACAATTTTGGACCGGAGGTATGCTTGGATGTGACCACGCTTGAAGAATCTGAGAATGAGGAGGAGTTACCTGATGAGACCCATACTCATATGCCAGAGTTGCCAGAAAAGCCCGAGACGAACAACAAGGAGCTTCCGGTTGTGGTACATGAGAGCGGAGATGTATTTTCAGGGAAGTATCATCTACCTATTTTTACTTTACATATTTCTTTTGACGATATTTTTTGGAAAAATTTTATTTTAGGGAAAAAATTTCCACATCAGATTGATGCGGCTTATCTTTTCCAGGGTACAGGTGGAGTCCTTGGAAAGATGCTGGGAGCTGCATTGCTGGAATCTGACAGAGCCCGTGGACACACGCGTCTAGCAGAGCCATAGAAGGAGCAGTCGGAGCAGTTGCCTGCACCGGCAACGATACTGGATCCACCTTTTGCTATAGGTGATATCAATCTAGTACTGTAGAATTTTATGCTTTAAATAATCATGAATCCTCTCGACAGCGAGAGGACCATATAGGATTTTATATGCTTTCTTAGTTTAATCAATTCACCCCATATGATGTCTCCATTATCTTTTGCATCCAACCCATTATTTATCATCTATGCCCACCTTTATATTTGGTGCTTATTTCACCTCTCTCCCCAATTTTTATGTGCTGTTTAAGCTTGGGGGAGAGAAACTATTTTGTTGAGTGCCCACATCTTGTCGTTGTCCTCTATTTATATCATATACATATTGAGGACAATGTGAAGTTTAAGCTTAGGGGAGTGCATAGTGCACGCACTTTCCTTCATCGTGAAACACATTTCGAAATTAATTTCCATATGAACCATGTTCACATCTATATTTATGTCTCATATGCTTCATTTTCTATGAAATATCGTGGATTTATTTTTTTTTGAACTCCGATATCTGTTAGATTAGAGTTTAATTCCTTGATTAGTGTATCTTTGTTAATATGCTTTTTTATAGTAGAATCCATAGTTTCACAACCATATTCTCGAAACAATTAAGCTAAAAATGAATAAATCAAATCTGAAAATTATTTGACTCCTGCGTGATTTGATTGATAATTATATTGATTCATGGATGTTTAGTGATTCAAAAGAGATAGGGTAACTCCACGACAACCAAAGTAGTGATGATTATGATTTCTGAACCGAGCCATGTCTAAATTCTATACCTTTTCTTTTTCTTTTGTGAATAGCCAATAAATGACCTTTGATCATATTTTGCATTCCATCACGTTTACCTGAGTTTGCAAAAATACCAAAAATGTAAAAATCAAACAAATATCCTGAATAAAAGGCCCTAGGGGTTCTTCGTACCCAATGCCATAAGACCGTCTGGTCTGGGATGCATAGGCCGCTTTTTGTATATATTGAGTTGTCTCGTGTATATAAAAAAAGAGAAGAAAAATGCATATGAAATATTCATATAGCCAAAAAAATATAAAACTACAAAATCCCATATCCTTATCTCCATTTCTATATAGAACTAAGACATGGCAAAGTAGATGGGTTCTGTAACGACCAATTTTCATCGTACGTTGTTCGTGCACGTGCTTTTGGCCGTGCACGTGTTTGTTTTAGACCTTGTTTGTTTGTGAACACTTTAGTGTGATATTCCGTTGTGAACGTCTCTGAGAGTATTAAATAGTGGCACTAAATTGGAACGACGTTTCTCGAGACGTTTTCCCACAATTTAAACTTATTCGATGAGACGTGGCGATTTTCACTTTTGACGGGAGACGTTTCTATTTTTAGTTTCGTCGTCCGACATCAAAATTGAGATCCGTCTTCTTAGTTAGCTCACATTCGTCGTCACGATCACCCTGATATTTATTTTATAATTTTTGGAGTTTATTTGACCACTTTTATATTTTTAACAAGGTTTATAATATTTTTAATAATTTATTTTTAAATTATTTTCGGCCAAATAAAATTTATTTGAGTTTAAAACGTTTTAAAGAATTTTTGAGCCAATTTCCAGCTCATTTGGACCAAGTCAAATCCTTGGGTGAGTTGGAGAAGTTGAATTTCAAATTTTAAATTATTTTAAACTTCTAATCCTATTAGATTTAGCCCTAGACCAAGTCAACCCATCTACACTATATAAACAACCCCTAGGAAGACCCATTTTCGCAAGAAATTAGCCCTAGCCCCTTCCAAAACCCAAATTGGACGTTGCGACGTTCAGCCCCCGCACTGACCGAGAGAACGGCCTCCGTTCGCTCGCTCCGACCGACAGTCGCCCCCGCTCACGCCCGCTCCGCATTCCGCTGCAACCCCCACTTCACACCGACCCGAACCGACCGATAGATCCTCTCGGTCTGACCGAGAGGCAGCCCCGCACAGCCCCGCATCCCCGCTCCGCACCAAAGCCCGCTCCGCACCCTGCCTTCCTCCGTGCCTGACCGAAGCGCTCCCCCGCTCATGCTGCACCTCCGCAACGTTGCAACCGTTGCAACGTTGCAACGACCCGCCTAGCGCTGTGACCGAGCCGCCCCAAGCGCCCGACCGACAAACCTCTCCGCACCAAGGCCCGCACCGACCCCGAGCGCTGTGCAGCGCCCGTTCCTAGCGCCTGACCGAGAGGGCTCCCCGCATTTGGCTGGGTACGACCGATGGCCAAACGTCGCAACCCCGCACCCGTCGCACCGCTTGCCACCGTGGGCCCCCCAAGTTCTCCAGAGTTATTGTGGGTCCCTCAAAGGTCCCTAGGACTACTGTGGGCCCCACCTAGGTGCGTTCTCTTCGACGACTTGCCTCGTACGACGTCGTCGCACGTCGTAGCCCGTCGTCGCACGTGCTAGCTTTGAAATCTGGAACCGTTGCTCCGGTTGATGCTCTGAACCTTCCAGCGAGGAAACTATATTGGAATCAGGACTTGGAGCGCGTTCTTCTATTCCAACCCCCGGCGTCGCTACCCGACGCCGGTGTAGCTTCCGCGTCGTGTTGAGGTAACGCTTTGCACCCCTAGAACCCCCAACCCAATTGCATGCTAATCAAGACTAAAATCTGTATTTTTAAAGTATTTTAAATGTTTTAAATTCACTAATCAAGATTAATAATATGGACTTTAGGCCGGTGGACTTGTGCACGTAGGATAATTGTGATTTTTTGGACTCATTGGACGGTGTGCTCAGACGTTGTACTTGCAGGCAAGTGAAACTTGCCAACTCTTGTGTAGGGCCATGTTTTTAGGCCACTTCCTTGCTTTTAGCGTAAAAGAGACTAGTCAGTGAAATGATAGCTGGCTAGACGCCTATTTGATCTAGTTTGACAACGAAACTAGATCCGTCACCTAATTGATCTAGCTTGACAACGAAGCTGGATCCAACCCTTTAAACTTGTTGTTCATGCATACTAAACTGTCACGATTACTTTCCTTATCTGTATGCACTTTTAACTGCCATGCATTGCATTCTACATGTCATCCAAGTTGAATATTGCATTCGTAGCACACGCTACATACTTGTACTTGCTTGTCCTGGCTAGGTGCACCCCTATGCCATCATGAAAAACACTTCCTGGCTCGTGTTCCAGAAGCGAGCATTACCGTTCGGGGGTAAGGCCCTGGCTCGATACACGTGGGAGGGGTAAGAGTTAAGCGGCCAATCAGCTGGGAGTCTGCCTGATCAGCAACTGCAGCTGTAAGGCGTAAACTCTGGGTGGGGCGGAGTTAAGCGACCAATCAGTGTGAAAGAAAGTCATTTCAGCTGTAAGGCGTAAACTCTGCACATGACATGAAAACATGACTAGAGAAATCCTTGTAAATGTTTATAGTCTTGCCACACTTGCCATGCCATGCTAGTTTACTTGTTGTTTTCTTTGCCTGTTGCACTCATACTTTAAATGCCATGTCATTGCATCATACTTTTAGAACTGCTAGGTTGTCTTGCTTTACTTTCAGTTTCCTTGCACAAGTCTCTTGTAGACTTGCTGACATGTGCCCCTTGCTCTTTTGGGTGTCACATGTTAGACCCTGAGCCAGAGACCGTTGCTGAGTACGTGATGCTTTGCTGACGCTGAGTCTGAGTCCATGATTGCCCAGGAGGATTTTGGTGGACACCGGTGACCATTCTTTGAGTCTTTGTTGAGCCTTATTTTGTTTTAGGCCTTTTGTTAGTTATTGGTGCGTAGCACCGTCGTTTGTACCTTGTACTTTTGTTGGCCATGTTTGGCCTTTAGTCTCTTTTTCCTTTAGCCTGGTGGCTTTTCTGCGATGTTGGAATTTATATTTATGGATATCCTGAGATTATTCTTTTGTCTCATTTTATTATTATTATCTTTGTTTCGTTCGCGTTGCAAGGACCTGCAGTTTTAAATTTGATTGACGCTTATCGGACTTGCAGCTTTGTAGCTTCAAGTCTGAGCGGACCTTTTCACGCTTCGCTTCCATATTTTTGGGAAGCGGGACGTGACAGGTTTTGTTAGTGGCCCATGCAGGTTAGTCTTGCAATTGCGAATTAACGAAACAATGATAATAACGGAATGTCCATTAAATAAATTGCAACATCCGAGTCATAAGCCCTGAGTCTAGTCGTTTTCTTACGACACTAGGTGGTAAGAAGACTTAGTTAGACGTCTGTGCTTGCTAGTTAGAGGCCCCTGATTGATAGTTAGGCTCCCTGTCAGCAATTGATCGCCGTAGGAGTTACCCTAGTGGTCCTTGCCTAACCCTGACCATATTAGACTTCTAGATTTTCCTTCGGTCGTTCGCTTTTGGGTTCATCGATTTCGGACCAAGCTGAACGCATTCCTTTACCGTCTAACCTTTAGAAGTCTTAGCGCCTAGTTCCTAATTTTTAGTTGGTCGACCGTAGGAATTTCTCCGTAGACTTTTCTGATTCATATCCTAGGCGTATGTATGCTTTGATCACCTGACCAATTTCCTTGCCTCGATTCACGAGATCGCCTCATGACGATCGTCGTCCATTTTCGAACCTCTCCATTACGAACCTTGAAACTCTTGAAAGTATTTTTGGCCCCCTCCTTTCCGAAGTTTAACCTTGTTCCAAATCTTAATGTATATGTACTTATACTTCATCCTCCTTCGTTGATTTAAAATTTTAAAAACTTTTGTCGGAAATTTTGAACTCTAGCTTATAATATCTTTCCAGCTTATAGCTTTCGTACTTATGTAAATGTGCCGTTCTTTCATATATTAATTTTACCTTGAACCATACTTTTACCTTGCCCAATTCGATTTATAATTTTCCCTCTTATTTGCGTTATTCGAATGATACGTCGTGTTTACTTTAATATACTTTCAAGTCACATGGAATTTCAGCTTTTAGCCAGTTGGTTTTGTGCTCATCGTTTTCGCTATTTCAAAAAAAAAAATTTTACTATTCCTGGCCCAGACTTTCCATAGTTTGACTTTAAAACTTTACTACAGTTTTTGATAATTTCACTACTAAGTCATTATTATTATTTCTCCGAGCACCATACATACTTTCAATTATTTTTATATTCGTATCAGACTTGTTGTGCTCGTATATTAAGAACCCTGTGTAAATCAGTTTTTCGTTTTGGCAAACCCTGGTTCTCTAAAAGTAGTTTCAATTGATTATTTTAAATTTTCCATAGCCTAAAAGTTTTGAAAGCATTTAATATGAGTTTAAATGCTTCCGTTACTTGATTTCATTCTTGACTTTCCAAAACTTTTTGACAACATTATATTAAATTACTGACGTATAAATTTTCTAAACCACGTCCTTAATATTCGTGTAAATGATTTTACTTCCTTTTATGATGATTTTTAAAACCAATAGACCATTTTCTCTTATTATGAATGTTCGACTCAAATTTATTTTGAACAACTCGTTTATCGATCTCCAAATATTTCTTTCAGACTGGGATTTCAACTTTGGAAGAACGACAGTTTTCAAAATCCACGTATTTTAGCCTATGCTATTCACCCTATTCTCTTTTCTGTGTTCTATTTAAGCATCACTACATCTCCTTTTCCTTCAACCTAAACATCACCATTGAGCCAATGTTTTCCCTAACCAAGCCGTCTCCTTGTATTCGTCCTATCTGAACTCGTGCTTATCGATCCTTCCCTCGTCACGCTCTCGACCTCTCTTTATTGCTTAGACCTTAGGGTCCGTCAATGTCTGTGTCAACCCTTAATTGTTAGTAGGCCCTTGGACCTTGTGAGGTAGTCGTAGTGCACGTACCTAAGCTGTGTACGTGGGCTTGAATGAGTGTACCCCCATAGTAGATTGATGATTGCCTATTGTGTGATATATATATACTCGGAGTTATTCGGGATAGTAGGAAGTTGTTGCGTGTTAGTAGTTATAGATTTGGGTGTAGTTAGCTATACTATACTAGGGATGCCTGTGTATATATGAGTTAGCGTTGAAATATCTAAGTTGTGTATGTAGTTAGAGATACTTATAATGGTTGAAATAAATGATTGGTAAAGCTATGTGTATGTTAGTAGTGATAATAATAAGAGTACGTATGGTTAAGAGGGTAGGCCTATTATGTGATCTATATGTTAGCACGTATGAGTGTGTGCTCGTATGTGGGTATGTATTGTGTTTAGACGTAAGTAGTTATGTTTTGTTGCCTGAGTATATAGGTGATATACATATGGTAGTAGGAGTATAATTTTGATTGGTATTGCTTGCTTTTCGGGATGTTGCATGCGTGCATACCGTGAGGTATACACGACTATTGCACATCTTAATTATGTATGTGTGAATGTGTTAGTATACTAATTATAGGTAGTAGGCTATAGTGTGAATATATACATTATTTATGTGTGACTATACGGTGAATGTTTGTACTAGAGAGGGTATTATAAATATGTGGGTGCTGATGTCTGTAATGTTATTATTATGGTATATAATTAGATTGAACTAGGTGGGTGTTATTTGACTAAATATTAAGTGTGATTGATTTATGGAATGTATATGGTTGTATTGGTAGATGTATATATATGGGAGTGGTATTGGTATAGGTATGAATGTCGTGTTACGTATATAGAATGTTCTAATATGTGTATTGAGTCTCACTCAAGCTTGAGTGGGTATACTCTAAGTATATTGAATGTATGTTTGTAGTTTGAATATAGTCATGCTTGATGTATGCATAGTGATAGAAGTGTTTGCGCCTGGTTGAGTTACGCACATGATTGTGGGTCGCTACGCCAGTATATAGTTATAGGTGCTGGTCTTGTGGTATAGTTATTTACTAAGGCTTGCCTGTATGAGTGTTGGTGTACTAGCTAAACTAGGTGTGTAGATGTACTGGATATATGATGGTGTGATTGGTGTATGTAAATGAAATGTTAGTGTGTATGGGTGTGCACCATGCACGGGTAAGTATGTGTTTAGTTATAGGCATTGGTGACTATGATATATGTGGCGTGTCGTGAAAACAGTTATAGGACCGTGCGTAATGAGAATGTATGGTGAAATATTTGAATGCATTTGAATGACTATATATATTATGAAATTATAGAAGTGGTGAGTGTATATTACATATGGTGAATTTGATTTAATAATGGTATGGTGTGACTATATGTGTTGAGATGTTTGGTATTGGATGAATATTAGAGGGTAGTATACCCTTGATGTTCGTGCATACGTAGCTATCTATACGTAGAGCAATAATTGTATTTGCTAGTATGAGATCATACCTATATAAGTATCTGAACTATTGTTTTGTGAGTAGCAGTTATATAAGGGATGTATGTTTATATATATGATTGAAATACATGTATGAAATTGACTGACTATAATAGGTATAAGTGTATACGTATGTGAATGTATATATATACGTGGTGGTAGTGTTAACGTTTGACTACCTAATGCATATATAAGCACTTGTAATGACTATACCTGGTTGAATTATTATATGACTTGATTGGGGTAGTTACTAGAGCGACTAGCTATATTAGAAAGTCCGAGGACGGACTTTATTCTAAGGTGGGGAGGATGTAACGACCAATTTTCGTCGCACGTTGTTCGTGCACGTGCTTTTGGCCGTGCACGTGTTTGTTTTAGACCTTGTTTGTTTGTGAACACTTTAGTGTGATATGCCGTTGTGAACGTCTCTGAGAGTATTAAATAGTGGCACTAAATTAGAACGACGTTTCTCGAGACGTTTTCCCACAATTTAAACTTATTCGATGAGACGTGGCGATTTTCACTTTTGACGGGAGACGTTTCTATTTTTAGTTTCGTCGTCCGACATCAAAATTGAGATCCGTCTCTTAGTTAGCTCACATTCGTCGTCACGATCACCCCGATATTTATTTTATAATTTTTGGAGTTTATTTGACCACTTTTATATTTTTAACAAGGTTTATAATATTTTTAATAATTTATTTTTAAATTATTTTCGGCCAAATAAAATTTATTTGAGTTTAAAACGTTTTAAAGAATTTTTGAGCCAATTTCCAGCTCATTTGGACCAAGTCAAATCCTTGGGTGAGTTGGAGAAGTTGAATTTCAAATTTTAAATTATTTTAAACTTCTAATCCTATTAGATTTAGTCCTAGACCAAGTCAACCCATCTACACTATATAAACAACCCCTAGGAAGACCCATTTTCGCAAGAAATTAGCCCTAGCCCCTTCCAAAACCCAAATTGGACGTTGTGACGATTCGTCGCAACGTTGCGACGTTCAGCCCCCGCACTGACCGAGAGAACGGCCTCCGTTCGCCCGCTCCGACCGACAGCCGCCCCCGCTCACGCCCGCTCCGCATTCCGCTGCAACCCCCGCTTCGCACCGACCCGCACCGACCGATAGATCCTCTCGGTCTGACCGAGAGGCAGCCCCGCACAGCCCCACATCCCCGCTCCGCACCAAAGCCCGCTCCGCACCCCGCCTTCCTCCGTGCCTGACCGAAGCGCTCCCCCGCTCACGCTGCACCTCCACAACGTTGTAACCATTGCAACGTTGCAACGACCCGCCTAGCGCTGTGACCGAGCCGCCCCAAGCGACCGATCGACAAACCTCTCCGCACCAAGGCCCGCACCGACCCCGAGCGCTGTGCAGCGACCGTTCCTAGCGCCTGACCGAGAGGGCTCCCCGCATTTGGCTGGGTACGACCGATGGCCAAACGTCGCAACCCCGCACCCGTCGCACCGCTTGCCACCGTGGGCCCCCCCAAGTTCTCCAGAGTTATTGTGGGTCCCTCAAAGGTCCCTAGGACTACTGGGGGCCCCACCTAGGTGCGTTCTCTTCGACGACTTGCCGCGTACGACGTCGTCGCACGTCGTAGCCCGTCGTCGCACGTGCTAGCTTTGGAATCTGGAACCGTTGCTCCGGTTGATGCTCTGAACCTTCCAGCGAGGAAACTATATTGGAATTAGGACTTGGAACGCGTTCTTCTATTCCAACCCCCGGCGTCGCTACCCGACGCCGGTGTAGCTTCCGCGTCGTGTTGAGGTAACGCTTTGCACCCCTAGAACCCCCAACCCAATTGCATGCTAATCAAGACTAAAATCTGTATTTTTAAAGTATTTTAAATGTTTTAAATTCACTAATCAAGATTAATAATATGGACTTTAGGCCGGTGGACTTGTGCACGTAGGATAATTGTGATTTTTTGGACTCATTGGACGGTGTGCTCAGACGTTGTACTTGCAGGCAAGTGAAACTTGCCAACTCTTGTGTAGGGCCATGTTTTTAGGCCACTTCCTTGCTTTTAGCGTAAAAGAGACTAGTCAGTGAAATGATAGCTGGCTAGACGCCTATTTGATCTAGTTTGACAACGAAACTAGATCCGTCACCTAATTGATCTAGCTTGACAACGAAGCTGGATCCAACCCTTTAAACTTGTTGTTCATGCATACTAAACTGTCACGATTACTTTCCTTATCTGTACGCACTTTTAACTACCATGCATTGCATTCTACATGTCATCCAAGTTGAATATTGCATTCGTAGCACACGCTACATACTTGTACTTGCTTGTCCTGGCTAGGTGCACCCCTATGCCATCATGAAAAACACTTCCTGGCTCGTGTTCCAGAAGCGAGCATTACCGTTCGGGGGTAAGGCCCTGGCTCGATACACGTGGGAGGGGTAAGAGTTAAGCGGCCAATCAGCTGGGAGTCTGCCTGATCAGCAACTGCAGCTGTAAGGCGTAAACTCTGGGTGGGGCGGAGTTAAGCGACCAATCAGTGTGAAAGAAAGTCATTTCAGCTGTAAGGCGTAAACTCTGCACATGACATGAAAACATGACTAGAGAAATCCTTGTAAATGTTTATAGTCTTGCCACACTTGCCATGCCATGCTAGTTTACTTGTTGTTTTCTTTGCCTGTTGCACTCATACTTTAAATGCCATGTCATTGCATCATACTTTTAGAACTGCTAGGTTGTCTTGCTTTACTTTCAGTTTCCTTGCACAAGTCTCTTGTAGACTTGCTGACATGTGCCCCTTGCTCTTTTGGGTGTCACATGTTAGACCCTGAGCCAGAGACCGTTGCTGAGTACGTGATGCTTTGCTGACGCTGAGTCTGAGTCCATGATTGCCCAGGAGGATTTTGGTGGACACCGGTGACCATTCTTTGAGTCTTTGTTGAGCCTTATTTTGTTTTAGGCCTTTTGTTAGTTATTGGTGCATAGCACCGTCGTTTGTACCTTGTACTTTTGTTGGCCATGTTTGGCCTTTAGTCTCTTTTTCTTTTAGCCTGGTGGCTTTTCTGCGATGTTGGAATTTATATTTATGGATATCCTGAGATTATTCTTTTGTCTCATTTTATTATTATTATCTTTGTTTCGTTCGCGTTGCAAGGACCTGCAGTTTTAAATTTGATTGACGCTTATCGGACTTGCAGCTTTGTAGCTTCAAGTCTGAGCGGACCTTTTCATGCTTCGCTTCCATATTTTTGGGAAGCGGGGCGTGACATGTTCTAGGAGTCTTGAAATGGTCATTGTGTGGTGATGCCTTACCTTAACTGAATTTGCTAAATTCATTCCGTGAAGTATAACAAAATACCCCGCATGCTTGAAAATGTTTGATCATGACATATTATACTGCTTAGAGAATGAGTTGTGGACATTGGGTTCATTTCTGTGAACTTAGTATATTGCATGATATACTATGATATGATATAACTCTACTATCATTTTATCACTTATCAAGTTCATTACATTTATCGAAATCCACGTTATTTTAATTCGAGCGAGATTTAAGTATTTGTTGTGTATATGTGTTCTAATTTCATATTGACGTGTGTTCACGAGATCTTGCATACCTTGGGTTCTTATATTTTTTGAATTTAAGATCGAACCCCTTGTCTCACATGCCACCGCCTTGCATCTCCATTGTATCCCTCTCCCGTGTTCGCTTCTTACTAGTCTTCCTCGAGGACGAGTAAGAGGTAAGCTTGGGGGAATTTTGATGTGTCATTATACTCCACATTTTATCTATATGACTACACGTCAAAATGGTTGCTCATTTACATATTTCATACGCTTTTACACTATTATTTGGAACAATATGACTTTCAGAGCGTTTATGTCCATTTCAGGAATTTTGGAGCGATTCGGGACCCATTTTGGATATGGACAAATCCGGCATGCCTCTGAGCCCGTTGGCGAAGCTCAACAGGAGTTTGTCGAGTTTTGGAAGCCTATGAGAGGAGTAGAAGAGATTTACATGAGTAGAGGAGGAGCTGGGAGCTGCTGCAGATGTTTTCCCAGGCGACTCGACCGAGCAGAGCAGCTGATCGGTCGAGCTGATGCACGAAGAAGAATGAAGAAGAATAAAAGCTAATGTGCACGTTGCTTGACCAAGTAGTATGGTGACTCGGTCGAGTATCTCCCAATTCCGAAGCTCAATCAACATCTGACTCGAGCCGAGCAGGTCTCATGGCCACCGAGTCAGTTGGTTGTGTTGGATCTTGATCTAAGCCTAAGGGGGGTGAATAGGCTTATAAAAATTCTCGTGCAACCCACGAGAAATCACACGCAGTTATAGCACAATAAACCAGATGCAGAGTATAGAAGAGCATTCACAGCATGCACAGGCGATATATCCTGGTTCGGTCGCACCCACGACCTACATCCAGCCCCAAAAGCAATACTAGATTGTTAAAGTTAACTGGTACAACCTGTAGCTAGAGCACCAACCCTACACTCACCTGGCCCTCAGTACCTGCACTCACCAAAGTGCCCAAACAATAACAATACTAGTAAATCTCTCTCTTGGCTAGTCCCAACTAGCCAAGTCCCCCAAAAAATAATAAAATAGTTTCACAGACATCACAACACCAAATCACAAATAAAATAAAGTTCAGAGTTTAGAATCGCTCAGTCGTGATGGCGTTGGTGTCTCTGTCGTTCAGCGCAAGATCAGATCCATCTGACATGAAGTAGTCCCACGTCTCTAGTCCCAAGTCCTGGATGATGATCTGAAAGTGTCGACCTCTAAGTTACGGCTTCTGTGCGGCCTGGAGAAATTATTTGAAGTAGCATGTCTCTTCAATTTTTACAACTGTCCCCAAAAGAAACTCTCGGAAACCTGCAAATAAAAACAGATAAAGCACAAAGCTCTTGCGGTTCTATTTTTTTCGGCTCTTGGGGGTGAGGTCACGCGCAGATCTCACTTGAAGAAATATTCGGCCTTTAAAAAAATGGCACTCAAAACAAATCCCTTTATGCTCAGACTTTCAAAAAGAAGGTGATGACTTTGATTCTTGATTGATGATGATCGCACATGAAAACCAATGGAGAGAGTAAAAAGTCTGCCTCTTTTTTAAAAAAACAAAACGAAGCAAGTGCCGGCCCTGTGGAATTTTTTGATGAATGGCTATTTTCAAAACATGCGTCTCTTTGAGGTGATGGATAACTCTCGGCAGCCTTGAGAAAGAATTGATGATTTCTTGTGAATTGCTCTCCCTTTCTCAGGAATTGCGGCTGCCCTTATTTTTATTGATTGGCTCTCAAAGGTTCGGCTACTGCTCTCTTGGGATTTTGGTTGTGTGAGGCTCTTGGATTAAAAACCCATAAAAAATAATGGCTCTTGGATTTATTTTTGATGCTATGGGAAAATTAGTGCGGCTGTACCCCTTTTTTTATTAGACATGGAGAAAAAAAGGACTATCTGGCTATTGGGTCAAGGGGGCTTTTAAACGAAGGGGAGAGATATTTTTCGGCCTTCACTTAGGGTTTTCGTGGCAAGGAAACGAGATCAAGGGCTAGGATTAATCAAGCTATAGAGAATCCTAGTGATAAGGTGATTTACAATAGGAATGAAGTTAGGACTTGATACGGAATACGATTAGGGTTTGATTCCAATAGATATGAGTCTACTCAAGCTAGGTTCACCCCTTTCTCCTTTGCGCATTGACCAAATCTCTCCGTGAATGAGTCGCACTTTTGCCGTTCCTGAAACACTTAACACACACGTTAAAACGTTCACACACGTTTGTTATCATCAAACACGAAGTTCATAGATCATTGCTACCAACAATCTCCCCCTTTTGATGATAACAAACTAAGTATAAGATTTGCACATTAAGTTTCCAAATAGTGTGTGTGAAAGTGTGACGATAGAGGATGACATGCACTGAGACGAAATGATGTGCGAACAATGATGTATAAAGTATATCAATAATCATGCTCCCCCTACTTTTGAGCTTCCCCAATATTCATTAATGCTCCCCCTTAATCAAACCAATCATATATTTACGAGCATTACAAAGATAGTACTGCAAATCAAATACCAACCACAAATACCAAATCTTCCCAAATTTTTCTCCCCCTTTGTTATCATCAAAAGTTATACCACGAAGTCAAAATCATATATCATGCAAAAAGAGAGTATTATTAACAATTACCAACAATTGCATGCAAACTTATCATAGATAATCAAGTCAAAATCCAAGGAAATCAAACAACTACGACTTCAACACCAACGTGTACATGCGATGATTAAAATTGAAGTACAAATGGAGAATCATTGAAGAAAGTCAACCAAAACCAAGCCACATTTTCCATATAACATTCTATCACCTAGGATTGATTTTTCCCACCTCATGAAAAATGAGTTCAAGGTACCGCAACCCAAAAACATAGCCTATAAGGACTCTTAGATGTGGGGGTGGCATTGCTTGACGAGTAAATACACCAACGCTAAAGTTTACCCATAAAGCTTATGTTGGATACTCGTGGGTAATACCGTTGCCAAGGATTGTATCCATTTTTATACAGAGCATGTATTTTCTTTTTCATTTTTTCTACTTGTAGTAACATGTTTTTAATGCTCAATTTTTATCCATGGCAATGTATATCATATCCCGTAGATTTTCAGTTAAGTTTTCCTCCTACATTCACATTTCCAATTTCATAAACGATATCTCCAAATGTGCAACACTAATAATACATGTGGGAGTGAAATAGGGGGTGTAGAAATCAAGTTATTTTCTAACATTGAATATGCCATGAATATTTAGAAAGATGAACATGCGCATGTAGCAGAGGAAATAATACAGCAATTTCTACATAAATATGAAAATCATTCATGAATACCTTTTTAATGAATCAAATAGACAGATACACATTTAAGCACCTTTTTTTTTCTTTTTTTTTCTTTTTTTTGTTTTTGCATGAGGTACTAAAGCAAACATGAGATGCAAGCACACAAACAAACAAAAAAAAATCATGCACACATAATAATGCAACTACTAGCACACAAACAAGAAAAAAGTTCAAGCACACAAGAAATCATGGAGTCTCGTACTAAGTTTTATCAATAATACCAAGCTCAAGACGAAGACGACAAAAGCGAGCCTCAACCAAAGGTTTGGTGAATATGTCTGCAAGTTGTGATTCCGTAGGAACGAACTCCACAGACACATCCTCTTTAGTGAGGTGATCTCTAAGAAAATGGTGTCTTACGTCAATATGTTTAGTACGAGAGTGGTGTACGGGATTATTAGAAAGATCTATGGCACTCTTGCTATCACATCGAAGAGGAACTCTTTTAAGAGTTAGTCCGTAATCAGATAATGTTTGCATCATCCACAGTACTTGAGCACAACAACTGCCGAGGGCAATATACTCTGCTTCAGTAGTGGATAATGCAACACTATTTTGCTTACGGCTAGACCATGAAACTAAAGAGTGTCCTAGCATAAAACAAGTGCCACTAGTGCTCTTTCTATTAGTTAAACTTCCCGCATAATCAGCATCAGAATAACCCACCAAATCAAAATTACCACTAGAAGGATACCAAAGGCCTAAAGTAGGTGTACTAATTAGGTACCTAAAGATCCTTTTAATGGCTTTCAAATGAGATTCTTTTGGGTTTGACTGAAAACATGCACACAAACATACAGCAAACATTATATCCGGCCTAGAAGTAGTCAAGTACAACAAAGAACCAATCATACCTCGATATAGCTTTTGGTCCACTGCAACTCCTTGTTCATCTCTGTCCATTTTTGTGTTAGGACGCATCGGTGTTCCAATTCCTTTAGACTTCTCCATCCCAAACTTTTTCAGAAGCTACTTGATGTATTTGGTTTGAGATAGAAAGATGCCTTCCTTTCCTTGCTTTGCTTGGAACCCCAGAAAATATTTCAGCTCTCCCACAAGGCTCATCTCAAACTGATCCTGCATGACTTTCTCAAACTTTTGACATAGAAGATCGTTAGTATCACCATAAATAATGTCATCAACATAAATTTGCATAATGAGAAAATCTTCAGATTCATGCATCAAAAATAGTGTATTGTCAGCACTCCCCTTTTTAAAATTATTTTCCAACAAATATGTGCTTAGACGGTCATACCAAGCTCGTGGAGCTTGCTTAAGACCATACAAAGCTTTTTCTAATTTATAAACATGGTTTGGAAAATTATAGCTTTCAAAGCCTGGGGGTTGCTCAACAAATACCTCTTCTTTTAGGTAGCCATTAAGAAAAGCGCTTTTTACATCCATTTGTTTCAGCTTGAGCCCTTTATAACTTGCAAAAGCTAGCAAGATTCTAATGGACTCAAGCCTAGCAACTGGTGCAAAAGTCTCATCCACATCAATTCCTTCAATTTGATTATACCCTTTAGCTGACAAATTGATTTAATTCCACTTGCATGGCCAAAACCCAACTTTCCTCTTCTAAAGCAATATCTATAGTCTTAGGCTCTATTACAGAAATAAAGTCACCATAAATACATAGAGCACAAAGATATCTAAAAGAGGAACATGTGCGAATACCTGCCGTAGGCTCTCCTAGAATTAAGTCTGATGGGTGGTTTGGATTGAATCTCAGCTCTCCTCTGGTAACTGCTTCATCTTGTATTACTGTCTTGTCAGTTTCAGCTTCCTTTTGTATTTCTGGTTGCTCCTCATTAATTTGTGGAATGCTTTGTTGTTCTACATTTTCCTCTTCATTGTTCTGCCTGCAATCCAAAGAATTTATATCAGATTCATCAAATTTTACATCTATAGATTCAATAATAGAAAGTGTGCGTTTATTATAAATCTTGTATGCTCTGCTCCTTTCTGAATATCCTACGAACACTCCCTCATCTGATTTTGATTCAAAGGTGCCAAGCTGATCTGCAGTATTTAATATAAAGCACCTGCATCCAAAAACTCTAAAGTAAGAGACTTTCGGGGTGTTGCCATGTCATAGTTCATAAGAAGTTTTATTTAGTATAGGTCTAAGCATAACTCTGTTGCATACATGGCATGCTGTATTAATGGCCTCGGCCCAAAAAGACATAGGCAAGCTATATTCATTTAACATACTCCTATCCATTTCTTTTAATGTGCGATTCTTTCTCTCGACCACCCCATTTTGTTGAGGTGTTCAAGGAGAAGAGAATTCATGTAAAATTCCTTTTTCAAAACAAATTTTTTCAAAAATAGCATTTTCAAACTCACCTCCATGATCGCTTCTAATTTTTACAATGGAAGAATTTTCTTATTAGAAACTTGCATACAAAAGTTCTGAAAATGGTCAAATGAGTCTGATTTTTTGGCTAGGAAGTATACCCATGTATATCTAGAGAAATCATCTACCAATACTAAACAATACTTTTTACCTCCTAGGCTAGCAATGTCTGTTGGCCCAAATAAATCCATGTGCACCAATTCCAATATGCGTGTGGTGGCAACTTCATTAATGCTAGAGAAAGTAGATCTAGTTTGCTTACCTTTGGTGCATGCCACGCACAACTTACCATTCTCATATGTCTGATGCGGTAGTCCTCTTACCAAATTTTTGTTTTCCAGCTTCTTTATCAGTCACATGCTTGCATGTGCTAATCGTCTATGCCATAGCGTGGCCTCTTCTTCACCTACAAGCAAGCATTTAGAAACAGTTAGTTCTTCAATCATAAGAGTATAAACATTATTCTTTCTATTTGCAGTAATAATAATGTCACCTGTGGAGATATCAATGATTCTACAAAGTTTTGCATCAAATTCAACTTTCATACCTTTGTCGCACAGCTGACTGATAGAAATGAGGTTATGTTTCAACTTTTCAACCAATAGGACATCTGTAAGCTGAAAGGTGTCGTTACCTACAACACCTTTACCAATTACCTTGCATTTTCCATTGTCCCCTAAAGTAACACTTCCTCCTTCATGCTTTGCAAGGCTAAGGAACTTTTCTCTTTCACCTGTCATGTGTCTTGAGCAGCCAGAGTCTAAGTACCACTCACAATTTTGTCCCTTAGCCGTGCCATGTACCTACACATAAGAAGAGCATGATATGTGTGACCTAGGAATCCAAATAGGTCCACTAGTATTAGTCACTTTATTTTTTGGAACCCAAATTTGCTTAAATTTGATGTTGGTATTCCTATACTTGCAGTTATAATAAGCATGACCAACACCACCACATGTGTAACATTTAGCAAACATGCTTCTTCCTACACCAGTTTCTTTTTGATTCTTTCTATTAATTTTAGGCCTCTCATCAATTTTATTTCCATATCCCAAACCACGCCTGTTATTTCCCTGTATCTGATTACCTAGAATAATGTCTAATGAATGCTTTCCAACACCAAATTTTTTTATAGACAATTCAAGATCAGATATTTTAGACTTTAAAAACATGTTCTCATTAACAAGCATGGTACATTTACTAATGAAGGCCTTTTTGTTCTCTTCCTCAGTCTTTTTCAGATTAGCCATCTTCTTTTCTAGCTCTTTATTTTCATTTATTAGCATGCAAATCTTCTCATTTAGTAATTCATTTTCAACTTATAGCTTAACCATATTTAGTTTAAACATGCTAATGTCTTTAAGCAAAGTAGAGCAATTCAGACACTCAGTTTCAGTAGGCATACAAGATTTTCCCTTTTCCAAAGAGCTAATAGTCGAATTACATGCAACAAGTTTCTCTTTAATTTCATCAACTTCTAATGACATATTATAATTGTCTTGTTGCAATTCAAAGTTAGCATTTTTAAACTTCTCTACATGGGATTCTAGTAACTCAACAGTTGATTCCAACCTTTCAATTTCATTTTGCATTCCTTTAAAAGTAGTCACAAGTTGAGCTTTAGTTAAAGATTTTACCTCGTCTAGTTGTCCCATCAGGCAAAGAGAGGAGTGTGCAACTTCCTCTTGAGATTCATCCTCACTGTCCATATCCCATGTGAGCATCAAAGATTTCCCCTTTTGCTCTGCAGCGTTGTTCTTTCCTTGAGGGCATTGCTTCATAAAGTGTCCCTGCTTTTTGCATTTAAAGCATATAACTGGATCAGTAGTAGTCTGCTCAAAAGATTAATTATTAGAATTAAATTTAGAGCAATTAAACCTTTTCAGCATCTCTGATCTCCCGTTGCCAGTTCTGATATATTTCTTGAAGCTTCTCATCAAAAAAGCCTCCTCCTCATCTCCATCTTCATCCTCTTTAGCCTGAAGGGCTATTGCCTTTGAAGTCTTCATTTCATCTTTCTCTCTCAGTTCAATGCTCTGCAGCTCCAGCTCGTGGGACATCAGGTTCCCTATCAGATCCTCCACTTTCATCTGCGATAAATCCCTTGCTTCCTGAATAGCTGTAATTTTAGGGCGGAAGGAGCTAGGCAGCGCTCTCAAGATCTTTCTGATTTGTTCTAGGCTTGAGTACGGCTTTCCAAGAGAAGTGGATTTGTAGACGATGTCTGTGAACCTCGCAAACATCTCTTTAATTGACTCTGATGGAAGCATGCAGCTTTCATATTCAGTGCTGAGCAGCGCTAGTCTGGACTCCTTAACCTGAGATGTACCCTCATGAGTCACCTCCAGAGTATGCCAAATTTCCTGTGCAGTTTGATATTGAGATATACGTTTAAACTCAGCTTTATCTAAAGCACAAATCAATGCATTCATAGCTTTATTATTCAATGAAAAGTGCTTCTTATCAAAGTCATCCCACTTATCTTCTGGTTTTAACATTTCATTATTAGCAACATAATGGTGGGAGGTTTATAGCCTTTTTCAACAATGCTCCATACATCATAATCAACAGCAGCTAAATAAATCCTCATCCTAGTTTTCCAATATGCAAAATCAACACCGTTAAACTTAGGGGGACGAGAAATAGACTGATCCTTAGCAAACGCAGAATCAGACATATTCATAGACATGATCAACTAGGCTAGATCCTCTAAACTGGCTTTGATACCACTTGTTGGATCTGGATCTAAGCCTAGAGGGGGGCTGAATAGGCTTATCAAAATTCTCGTGCAACCCACGAGAAATCACACGCAGTTATAGCACAATCAACCAGATGCAGAGTATAGAAGAGCAGTCACAGCATGCACATGCGATATACCCTGGTTTGGTCGCACCCACGACCTACATCCAGCCCCAAAAGCAATACTAGATTGTTAAAGTTAACTAGTACAACCTGTAGCTAGAGCACCAACCCTACACTCACCTGGCCCTCAGTACATGCACTCACCAAAGTGCCCAAACAATAACAATACTAGTAAAGCTCTCTCTTGGCTAGTCCCAACTAGCCAAGTCCCCCCAAAAAATAATAAAATAGTTTCCAAGAGATCACAACACCAAATCACAAATAAAATAAAGTTCAGAGTTTAGAATCGCTCAGTCGTGATGGCATTGGTGTCTCTGTCGTTCAGCGCAAGATCAGATCCATCTGACATGAAGTAGTCCCGCGTCTCTAGTCCCAAGTCCTGGATGATGATCTGAAAGTGTCGACCTCTAGGTTGCGGCTTCTGTGCTTCAAGACTTGCGGCCTGGAGAAATTATTTGAAGTAGCATGTCTCTTCAATTTTTACAACTGTCCCCAAAAGAAACTCTCGGAAACCTGCAAATAAAAACAGATAAAGCACAAAGCTCTTGCGGTTCTATTTTTTTCGGCTCTTGGGGGTGAGGTCACGCGCAGATCTCACTTGAAGAAATATTCGGCCTTTAAAAAAAATGGCACTCAAAACAAATCCCTTTGTGCTCAGACTTTCAAAAAGAAGGTGATGACTTTGATTCTTGATTGATGAAGATCGCATATGAAAACCAATGGAGAGAGTAAAAAGCCTGCCTCTTTTTTAAAAAAAACAAAACGAAGCAAGTGCCGGCCCTGTGGAATTTTTTGATGAATGGCTATTTTCAAAACATGCGGCTCTTTGAGGTGATGGATAACTCTCGGCAGCCTTGAGAAAGAATTGATGATTTCTTGTGAATTGCTCTCCCTTTCTCAGGAATTGCGGCTGCCCTTATTTTTATTGATTGGCTCTCAAAGGTTCGGCTACTGCTCTCTTAGGATTTTGGTTGTGTGAGGCTCTTGGATTAAAAACCCATAAAAAATAATGGCTCTTGGATTTATTTTTGATGCTATGGGAAAATTAGTGCGGCTGTACCCCTTTTTTTTGATTGAACATGGAGAAAAAAAGGAATATCAGGCTATTGGGTCAAGGGGGCTTTTAAACGAAGGGGAGAGATATTTTTCGGCCTTCACTTAGGGTTTTCGTGGCAAGGAAACGAGATCAAGGGCTAGGATTAATCAAGCTATAGAGAATCCTAGTGATAAGGTGATTTGCAATAGGAATGAAGTTAGGACTTGATACGGAATACGATTAGGGTTTGATTCCAATAGATATGAGTCTACTCAAGCTAGGTTCACCCCTTTCTCCTTTGCGCATTGACCAAATCTCTCCGTGAATGAGTCACACTTTTTCCGTTCCTGAAACACTTAACACACACGTTAAAACGTTCACACACGTTTGTTATCATCAAACACGAAGTTCATAGATCGTTGCTACCAACAGGCTGCTCGACCGAGCACGGCTGACTAGGGTTGAGCAGACAGAGTGACATTTTTTTGAGAGGCCCGACTCACTGATGTACTCGACCGATTAGGGAGGTGACTCAACCGAGCAAGGGGCAACTTGATCGAGCACGAAGGCTACTCGGTCGAGTAAGGCGAAAGCCCAGATTTTCAAACAACCATGCACTCTTTTCAAATCTACTATCACATGTGATTTGTCAGTATTTTTCGGATATTTTTACCAGATAGTAGACTTCAATACGGTTCCAATGCCACCAAGAATGCGCCAATCGGAGGTCGGATGAGCTCTGGAGAATTTCTGCAAGATGGTGCTGCAATGCTGAAATCTGCACTCGACCGAGTGCTGTTTCTACTCGGTCAGAGTGCTGATGGGGTCCACCAATAAGTAGCGGCCAGAATCAGATTTGGGCCAAATTTGAGAGGGATTTTTGGGTTATTTTCTAGGGTTTAAAGAGGGATATATATTGTTTTGTAGCCATCATTTTGGAGGGGGGACTTTTTAGAGAGTTTTGAAGGTTGGACCTCATTTTTCTTAGGAGTTCGTGGAGACTTTATTTCGGAGTTAGGCCATGCCATAGGCCCCTCCCATGTATCAAGCTAAGTATTCATATTCTTTTGAATTATATTTTAGTTTTTCTTATCCTTTTTCTATGATGCTAGCAATGATCTTTAATGTCTTCATAATATTTGCTATGCTTGAGTAGTCTTTTCTAGGGCTAAGGGATTAGCACTAGGATTTTAGGATCAAGATGCAAAGATGTGATTTTTATGATGCGTTGGGTATAGAAGGGGTTGTATTTTGGTTGATCCAGCAAAATTCCTAGGAGAACTCGTACTGAGATCGCGCACACGGTCGGTGGAATCGATTAGCTTAAGGAGTATCCTACAGATTTAATTAGAGAGTTAGTAGATCCAATCAAGGCTCGTGACCATGCCCAGCTCGTGCCTTGAGGGGATCCATCGACGAACTATATCACTACATTGACTGCTACCGCCATTGCGTCAATGAGAGACCATTCCCATAAATCTAATGCGATGTACGAATTCTAGCCTAGCGTCGATATCCGACGATCCTAGTGGCGAGTCCTAAAGCCCTAGTCTTTTATATTTTATTTATTTATTTCTTTGTGTGGAACCCCTCGTTTGCGATGTTGAGTGACACAACCTTCGCATCCACCACCATTACGACCCTCCATAATCCACTTCCACCAATAAACCCGCAAGTCTAACTCAACCTATGAGTAGATAGGTAGTGTAGCACCGCTTCCCCATGTTCGATACCCGCTTGCCATTATACCGTGTGCTTGCGGTAAACGACATCGTTTCGGAGTTGTTTCCGGGACGCATCAAGGTGCATTACACCTGACAAATATCTTAAATCTTCCTACATACCACTCCTGTGGGTAGGATTCAAAAATATGCTAGGAGGGCTCCAATCCACATCCAACTCTCATTGGCGACATGTGTTGGATATTGACGACATGAATATACCCATGAGGGGATGTATGAGGGTATACGGACCTCAAAATGTCGCGTGCACAAAAGAGTGCACGAAGGGAACCTTTTCTCGTGTGAAAAGGACCACTCGATAAGTGGAAAAATCCACTCGATAAGTGGAAAAAGTCACTTTATAAGTGCATAAAGGCACTTGATAAGTGAATGAAGAAGAGGATAAATGAATGTGCTAATATAGGCTAATAAGCTTATATTTAGTTATTTCCTACAATAACTACCCCTAAAGCCTATAAATAGGACCCAAGGGTAAGGCATTCATACTACACTTTCTATGCCATAAGTTTGCATAAGGCATCTTATGTTCTTCTTCTCCCTTCCATTAAAATCCTCTTCTAAATAGAGATTTAGGTGGTGAAACTCTGCTTCGATCCTCCGTGACGAAGTACCGACCGTTGTGGCAAATCCGAGGGTGAAGTTCAGAGACTACGGTGCCGCGTACGCAAGCGTAAGTCTATGTTATTCGATCCTAACGTCGTTGTTTTGACAGGATCATACATTGGTATCAGAGCCATACGGGTTCGCCCCGATCAAACCATCGCCCCGTCGAACCGATGAACGAGGCGTTGTCTTTTTCACGAATGGGTATCCTACTATTATGTATATGGTAGGAACGCTTCGTGACGAAGAGAACGCATCGGTTGTTCTTTTCACGTTAGGGTCTTCTGTCATTACGGATATGGCAGGAACTCTCCTTGACGGGAAGAACCGACCGTTCATATCGCCAAACTCGCACTCTTCATGGATGCTGAGTCTCCATTCAAAGGGAATGGGCGCTCTCTTCATGTGGAACGTGTATTTTACGAACTTTAAAGTATGTTTTTTTTTTCATTTTGGCACATGGCCATTGAAGGATAACTACTTTCTCGACGAACGGGTGTCTCATCGGAGAAGAAGATGGTGGTTATTCCCATCGGAGAAGAGGACTTTTGGTGCATGATCACCATGGCCATATGGGCCATAGAGGCTATGCATCCCCCCTCCCCATGCGGAGGGGATTGGCTACGGCCAAATGACAACGAAAACCACCCCGGTAAGGGTGTGCGGCCAACCCCATGCAAGGGGGTGGCCGGCCAAGGCCACAGGGCCATGGCCCGACCATGGCCGGCCCTGGCCAGCCCCGGCCAGGGCCTGGCCGGCTCTGGCTGGCCTGGCCAGGAGGGGGCCCTGGCCAGGCCGGCCTCGGCCAGGGCCAAGGGGCCCTGGCCGCGGCCAGGCCAGGGCCCTGGCCAGGCCAGGGCCGACCCTGGCCGGCCTCGGCCAGGGCCAGGGGGCCCTGGCCGGCCCTGGCCTGGCCAGCCCTGGCAGAGGCCAGGGCCGGCACCCTGGCCGGCCCTGGCCTCTGCCAGGGCCACGGCTGGCTCTGGCAGAGGCCAGGGCCTGGCCGCTGCCAGGGCCACGACCGGCCCTGGTAGTGGCTGGGGCCAGGCCAGGGCCTGCTGGCACTGGCCGATGCCGGTGCCCGGCCACTACCGGCTCCGACCTCGGCCAGTGCCGAGCCCCGGTTGACCCAATTTTTTGATGGGGGGCTTACGTGACTGAAAGGGGGAAACGTGCATGGTGGTGGCTTACATGAACAACCCCTACGAGTCTGACGGCAGTACTCTGCGACAATATTCTCATATAGGGGGGAGCGCATGGATCCATATGGGAGCCGGCGACGATGGCTTGCAGAAAAATCCCCAAAGGGGGATCCGGCCTTGGTACGGCTACATCCCAGAAAATGGCCAGGGATTACCGTATATTTTGCTAGTATCATAAGGGTACTAAGTTGAAATATCGTTTTTTCTTTTGAAAAATATGTTTTCAAAAACGCTTTTCCGCTGCGAAGTACTATAAGAGTACTATCATTTGATAAGTGAGGGAGAAATATTGAAAGTTACTCTAGATGGTGATTGGAAACGTAGTGACCTTTCCGATTCTAGAGTAACATCTTCAATATTTTTCGAAAGTAACTTATCAAATTGTAAATATCATTCCAAGTGGGAGTTGAAATTAGAACTATCCAAATGGGATATTCTATTATCATTTCAAGTGGGAATTATATTTTAAGAATTTTTAATGCAATGATTTTGATCAAACCTTCGGTTTTGTGTCTTTTGCAGCATTTTAAAAGTAAAATGTCTTCCGCTTCAAAGAATATCGTCACTGAGTTAAACAGAGGTGAAAAACTCAACGGCGATAATTACAAACTATGGTCCATCAAGATACAATACGTTCTAGAGGAGCAAGAAGTGCTCGAAACTCTAAAGAACGTAATGATTGAACCTGAGTTGGGCACTACGGCCCAACACAGACGAGACAAGGAAGCTTTTGATGCTTGGTCTCAGAAGAACAAGATAGCTCGCATTACGTTATTGAGCAGTATGGCCGATGACATAATGCGCATCTTCTGATAGCATGACTTAGCCATGGAAATATAGTCCAAGCTAGAGGAGAAGTTTGGTGGCACATCGGTGTCCAAACTTCGCGCCTTAACTATAAGATTCGATTCATACAAGAAACGTCCAGATCATTCCATGGGGAAACATCTGTGACATATGGCGAATCTAATCTCAGAGTTAAAGGACGCAGGTTATGTGCTCACAGATGAGCAACAAATCTAAGCAGTCATACGTTCCCTACCAAATGGGTGGGACCAAATGAAGATGCATCTCACTCATAATGAGAGCATCAAGACCTTCAACGATGTTTCTAAGCACCTCGAGTTAGAGGAAGAGCGGCTTGCGGCCGCCAAGCCAAGTGCAGAAGTGCACATGGTTGCTAGTTCCTCACACGGGGGAAAGAAACGGAAAGATCGTTCGAAGTATACAAATGAACGTAATAAGTAACCTGAGTCTACCAAGAAACCCAAACATATGGGTGGGCACAAGAAGTGGCACAAGAAGAAAGACTTGAAGAAGATCAAGTGCTTCAAGTGCAACAAGCTCGGTCACTATGCTCGTTCGTGTATGAGTGGAGGTGACGAGGTAACTTGTAATTATACTAGTTACATATGTGTTTCTAGTTTAATATTTCTTGTGGAATCTAATCCATTTTGGATAATTGAATCAGGTGCCACCGACCACATAGCAAGGGACAGACGGTCCTTCATGGAGTATCACCGGATACCCCAAGGAACGAAGTGGATCTATGTAGGAAACAACACACGTGTTGAAGTGAAAGGCGTTGGGACTTGCAAGCTAGTCTTGGACAACGGCCGCACTCTCCTACTTCATGATGTTCTCTTCGCTCCAGATATTCGAAGGAATATAATATCTGTGGTCGTGTTAATGGGTCTTGGTTATAGCTGGTTCTTTCAAAATTGTAAAGTGGACTTGTGTTGTAATAATACTCTAATTGGTTCTGGGTATGTATTTAAAGTATTTATTGTATTAAATACAATGTATGATTCCTCTAATTGTAATGAAAATTTCCTTGTTGCAAATTCTTCGACTTATGAGTCTGATATAATTTGTTGGCACGCAAGGCTGGGTCATATTGGACCAACGCGTATGGATAGACTTGCCAAACGTGGCTTTCTATCCAATGTTTCAAAGGTCGATATGTCGACCTGCAAACATTGCCTTGTGGGAAAATCTTGTCGCAAGCCGTTTGGAACCGGCACAAGGGCCGAGGTTCCATTACAGCTCATCCATTCGGACATATGTGGTCCGATGAATGTCAAGACAATACGCGGGAAGTCCTATTTCATCACTTTTATTGATGATTTCACCCGATTCGGACATATCTATTTGATATCCCACAAAAGTGAAGCATTAACCTGCTTTAAAAACTATATGAGTTTAGTGGAGAATCAATTAGATCGCAAGATTAAGGTCTTGCGAATCGATAGGGGCGGTGAATATCAATCAACAAGTTTTAAGCAACTTTGTGATGAAAAGGGCATAGTACATCAGGTAACTATGCCTTATACTCCTCAACAAAATGGTGTTGCTGAAAGGAGGAATATGACTTTAATGGAAATGGTCCGTTCAATGATGGCGCAAGCTAACTTGCCTATCACCTTTTGGGGTGATGCATTATTGACGGCCGCTTTCATTTTAAACCGCGTACCCTCGAAATTAGTTAGCTCCACTCCTTATGAGTTGTGGAACCAAAGGTCTCCTGACTTAAACATTTTAAAACCTTGGGGATGTGCATCCTACACACATATTTCCTCCCATAAGTATGGCAAACTTGGGCCACGGGGAAGGAAATGTATCTTTATACGATACGCAGAAAACTCCAAAGGTTATGTTTTCATTAGTCAGGAAGACAATGGAGGTCTAATTGAATTTGAGTCGAGGGATGTCACTTTCTTGGAAAACAAGTTTCCAAGACAGGGCGAGATAAGTCAGGACTTATCTCTATTTGAGATTAATGATCAAGAAGGATTGCCTCATTCGAGTGGGAGAATTCTTGGTGAAGAAGAAAATACGTTTCAAACTTCACCAATGGATGATACGAATGACGCTAATCCTATTCCATACGGGAATAATTATTCAAGTGGGAGCATTTCTAACGACATTCCAAGTGGGAGTGATATTAGAATTGATCTAAATTCAAGTCAACAAGGGCTTGAAGAATCTCAAATATGACGTAGTAGTCGTACAAGGATGACTCCTCTAAGATTTGAGGATGAATTTCCGCAAACCTTTATGAGTTTACTACAAGATGATGACGAGCCTGCTACTTTCAAACAGGCCGTATCATGCCCTGCGAAAGACAAATGGATGGAAGCGATGAAAGAGGAGTTGGAATCCATGAAAGTTAACCAAGTCTGGGACTTAGTTGACTTACCCAGAGGACGTAGATCTATTGGAAACAAATGGGTTCTCAAGATCAAGTATAAGGCTGATGGCTCTATTGACAGATATAAAGCTTGCCTTGTCGCGAAAGGTTTTACGCAACAGGAAGGGATAGACTACGAAGAGACCTTCTCACCTATTGTCCGTTTTACCTCGATTCGCCTGATTTTGGCTATGGTAGCTTGCTTAGACCTCGAATTACATCAGATGGATGTAAAGACTGCCTTTCTCAATGGAGAATTGGACGAGGAGATCTATATGGAACAACCAACAGGGTTTGTAAAAGAAGGAAACGAACATAAGGTTTGTAAACTTCGTAAGTCCATATATGGTCTTAAACAATCCTCGAGGCAATGGTATATACGATTTCAAGAAGTTGTCTTATCAAATGGTTTTTCCATGCTTGATGAAGATAACTGTGTATATATCAAGAGAATTAAAAGCAAGTATGTTATTATGTCTCTATATGTAGATGAAATTTTAATAGCCGGAAATGACAAGGGCTTTGTGATGGATATCAAGGCTTGGCTTTCATCAGTTTTTGAGATGAAAGACATAGGAGAAGCCGCATATATCCTTGGAGTTAAGATTTCAAGGAATCGTTCGAAGAAACTTCTTTCTCTTTCACAAGAGACTTATATAAAGAAGGTTCTAGAACGTTTTAATATGCAGGACTGCAAGTCCATTGATACCCCTATAAGCAAGTGCGATAATTTATGTCTGAAATCATGTCCAAAGAACCAAAAGGAAAAGGAAATTATGGAAAAAGTTCCATATTCCAGTGCAGTTGGTAGTCTTATGTACGCTATGATGTGTACAAGACCGGACATCTGTTTTGCCGTTGGAATGGTAAGTCGTTACCAATCTAATCCAGGGCAAGTACACTGGAAAGCGGTTAAGAGGATATTGCGGTATCTTGAGGAAACTGCGGACTATGCTTTATGCTATCAAGGAGATGCCTTGAGGCTCGAAGGCTACACTGATGCTGATTGGGCGGGTGATCTCGATGAGCGACGATCGACCTCAGGATATGTTTTTCTACTCGGATCTGGTGCAATATCCTGGAGTAGCAAGAAACAATCCTGCATCGCACTTTCAACTATGGAAGCCGAGTTTGTAGCATTTAGCATGGCAGTCCAAGAGGCTGTTTGGGTTAGGAAGTTCTTAGACAGGCTAATTGATGCAAGTGACTCAGGTGTTGTACCTATACACAGCGACAGTCAAGCATCTATAGCCTATGTCAAAGATCCTAAATTCCATTGTAAGACCAAACACATAGATATCCGCTACAAATTTGCAAAAGACTATGATAAGACAAAGAAGGTAGACATAAGGTACATATCTACGCATGAGATGATAGCGGATCCGCTTACGAAGGCGATCCCCAGAGATGTGTTTTACAAACACTTATCATCTCAAGGATTGCATAAGAGCTGAGTTGTACCAATGTAAATTCCCATGTCTGTAAATGATCAAATTTAATAAAAGAATAAGTTCTTTTCGACATTGCATATGAATTTTTTTAAGAAATGTTTGTGTACATTTGTGAAATCTAAGCTGTACTTTCTAGTATGTCGGACAAATTAAGGTTGGCTCTCTCACATGAGCAACTGCCTTTATTCTATCAGACGGATAAAATAAAGATGAGACCTGTTTAAAGTTAAAATCGTCAGACGGACGATTTAGAGTCATGACTTAAACAAAATGGTCGTATGAAAGATCTGCATCATATGGATGCTTTCAAAAGATCTAAGAGGATTTTTGAAATCCTATCTGTCTTATGCGGGATGTGGGTCCAGAAGATTATTTGAGTAGTAAAAGGGACTCAAAGTCAGACATTGTGGTGTCTGGTTATCATCCTTACAACATCATTAAGACATACGCTCCCTGGGAAAGGAGTGATGTTGTAATATGTAATCATACTACGTATGCATTTTTTACCATTGGGTTAGAATAGTAATTGTGTTTACTATTATGTGAGACCCAAAGACCACATGGGTCTTAACTCATTACCCTTATGGACTCTAATTGGTTCCTTTAGATTTGACTGGGTGATTGCTATCTTAGCATGTTGCTTATGGACTATGGTCAATTCGGTCCGGCGGGGCATGTTAAAAAAGCGAGTCAGGTCAAGATCGAAAGGATCGCAAGAAGAGGAAGATTAATTTCATATTTCACATTTGGACTTTAAAGATTCAAAGCTGGCCAGCCAATTGTAATCCAGATGGGATTCAATTGTTGAATATAAAGTATAAGAAATGTGAAGAAATAATCTAGGGTAAAGCATGCGTTGGTCTACTCAATTTTGCACCTCGAGGAGTGTTGTGTATCTCTAACAAGTGCACAACAGCGGACCCTATGCGCATGACGGTCACACGGCCTATTTCTCGGTATGACAAATAGAAGAGTTAAAGGAAAAGATGTTTCCTTACAATCCCCTCAAGTGTGAGTGGGAGATGTTGGATATGGACGACATGAATACACCCATGAGGGGATGTATGAGGGTATACGGACCTCAAAATGTCGCGTGCACGAAAGCGTGCACGAAGGGAACCTTTTCTCGTGTGAAAAGGACCACTCGATAAGTGGAAAAATCCACTCGATAAGTGGAAAAAGTCACTTTATAAGTGTATAAAGGCACTTGATAAGTGAATGAAGAAGAGGATAAATGAATGTGCTAATATAGGCTAATAAGCTTATATTTAGTTATTTCCTACAATAACTACCCCTAAAGCCTATAAATAGGACCCAAGGGTAAGGCATTCATACTACACTTTCTATGCCATAAGTTTTCATAAGGCATCTTATGTTCTTCTTCTCCCTTCCATTAAAATCCTCTTCTAAATAGAGATTTAGGCGGTGAAACTCTGCTTCGATCCTCCGTGACGAAGTACCGACCGTTGTGGCGAATCCGAGGGTGAAGTTCAGAGACTACGGTGCCGCGTACGCAAGCGTAAGTCTAAGTTATTCGATCCTAACGTCGTTGTTTTGACAGGATCCTACAACATGGATAGTATGAATTGATGTAGGGATCGAAACCTCTAGATTAACTATAGCTCCAGCTATCGACTAATCTATTTATCCACGATGGGGGAGATCAATGTGCATCAATAATAATCATCCTAGCATATCCCTAATCTCCAATCATGCAATAACCAATCAATTACTATCAATCCATGGCCAAGTACAATAGGGTTCAACCCATGGCCCTATATGGACGACTACTCACGATCCATTGAGAGAAACACAATCAAAATCATCAATTGAAGCATCATGGCAATGTAGATGAGATAGCGATTAGCAATCAAACAATCCATGATGAATAGAAGTAGAGAAAACTAATTCTATTGCAAAATTGAGAACTAAAATCCAAAAGAACAAAAGGAGGTACAAAAAGTTGCAGAGAAAAACTACCGATACACCAAAAAATCCTCTGATAAAGCCCTGAAAAGTGCTGCCAAAGGTGTCCTCTTTATCAGAGGAAGAAGAAAGATATATATACCCCACCAGAAATCCCAAAATTCCTAAAATTGCCCCTGGCGAGGCTCAGAAACCCTAAGAAATCGCTATCGATGCGGCCACGCCGCTCACAAAATCGAAGACAACATCTCTGTTGGATATCGACGTGATCATGTGGAAATCCATGTGACCACATGTTTTTTCTTTCAGCTCCTTCAGAATCTTCATCTCAACGGTCGTGTGGGCGACTGTTTGAAGACTTCAGTTCCTCGGTGTGACGTGGTCGCGTCGTCTGCTAAACAATCACGTTGATGCTTCTTTTCTTCTCATCCTTCCTCCTCGGTGATGCGATCATGGCGTCTGCTCATGTGACCGTGTAGATGCTCCTTCCTGCTCGTTGGGGATGTCCTGGTGACACGACTGCGTGGATCAGCCACGCAGTCACGTGTAGCATGTGTTCTTCATCTCTTCCGTGGCATTTTGGGCACCCGTTCACTTCTCGGTTCGCTCCATTGCTTTAACCTCTGCTCTAGGGTCCCAAAATCATTTGTTTATGCCTGCAACATGCACAAGAGACCCACAAGTAAAAATAAACCAAAAATGGGGGAAATGATGTGGAATGGTCGACAAAGTTGCTTAATATGCATATGAATAAAGCATGAAATATATACATAATGGACACTCTTCAGGATTATCTGGTAGACTGCAGTGGTCAACCACTATTATCTAACTGTCAACCAGTAGCCTACTAGTCGACCCGTGGATGAAAGTGGTCAACTAGTGCCTAGATGGCAGCCTACAACGGTCATATTTTGACTAGCCATTAGAGAGCCATTATAGGGGCATTTTTGTCAACTATTTTCATCCAGTTTTGTCATATGTATAACGGGTTTGTTTTCTAATTTACCACAAGGTTAATGATCAATTTTCTAAGTGTTTGTAAATGAAAAATTTTTATAAGCAAAAATCCTCTCCTTGGCCATTGTTTTTCAAAGTTTTCTACAATCGTCCTTGGCCAAGTTTAGATATCAAAATGCTTTCATTTTGATATCATTTGGAGATCAACCACTATAGCCACAACACTTTACAAGATTTTCAACATTGGGCTATAGGTAAAAGAAGTATTGTAAGTATTTCTCTCACATTTATGAATTGTTTTATCTCTTATTGGCAAGGTGTTTCTTTGTTTCATTGGAGACATGTTCGTCCACTTTGGACATGTTGTACTCTTTGTCTCATTGGAGATATGGTTAGTAGATCCTTTGTCTATGTGATGGACATATGGCTAGATGCAGGGCAAGTGTTGTAGGAACCAAGATAAGTCTTATTGTTTGTGCTTGCCTCTCTCAGTGTTTGTTTGTTTGTATACTTGTAATTGTTTTAAGCTTTCGCATTACTCTCATCTTGCAAGTATTGTTGATTAAGTATTAATCTGGTAACTCTAGTTATTTGTTGAGGTAGAATTTTCTAGATGACTTTATAATTATCGTAAACACTATTCACCCCTAGTGTTCTACTTGTCATCTCTGGGATCCAACAACTTCTAGGTGACTAATAGACTTTAAAACAATGTTTTGGCTGTGAAAGTTTAGGGAGAATTTTCAAAATCTTTTGAAAACATTTTCAAACTTTTCTATGGTTTCCTAATTGTGTGCGATCTTCAATAAGGCTTTAGCGTCTCTCGATAAAGACTTTTGATTTCCATACTCCCTTTTGCAAGTATTGTTGAAGTGGGTGCTGGAAAGCTGGACGTCACTGTTCTTGATTCAGTTGTAGCTGAAATGAACTACGACTTAATTCGACGTGAAACTCAATTCAACTTAAACTCACAAAATTTAATTTGCTGAGAAATTTAATTCAGCTCAGAACCACTTTTGAATTGCAATTATTCGACACCATGCTTTCTAGTGTGCCAGTGTTAGTATATCCCAAAACATCATTAACGGCTTTTCATCAAAATTACCATCAACTTTACCATTACTCACCAAAGCTAACTTGAACTCTACAATTATTAAAGCCTACATGAAAGCCTACGTTGGATTTAGTCAAACTATATCACAGTTTCCAACATTTAAGATGGTTTTTATAAATTATAAAGTTAAGGGCTGTTCTGTTGAATTTCTAAAGTTAAGGGTGATATTATTAAACCAGTGGATGGTTAAAATTAAGATTTGTTTCGGGTTTTTAGTGAAGCGAAAGAAGTCCAAATGCCAAAGGAACTGATTGTTTTTTGTGAGGTGGAGCAGGCTTGGTATTCGTTTGTCTGAAAAAGCAAGTCGAGCTTTGAGTTTGATTGCAAGTAATCCCAACGTAATCACGTTGTTTGGTATCTGTCCCTACCAAACTGTGGTTTCGTAACAAAGATCCAATTGAGCGCAATGCGGCCTACCAAACCTAAACAAACCTCAATAAATAGTCAGTATTCATCAAAATTATCTTGAACCTTATAACTGTTTATAATAGTATTTTTAAAACCATGAATAGGACAGGATAGCTTTCGTAAATTAAGCTACCCTCCTCCATGTTCACAAAACTAATGATCCAAAGCTAGTCATTAGCAAGTCAATGGTAACATTTAAAACTTAACACAAAATTATCCAATGCTATAAGCATTTCCTAAACCTTGAACATCGTTTTTAATCTAGTCGTAATCAAATCTTTATCTTCTCATTACTTTCCTAATACTAGTTTTCTGGACCCCACTCTACCGCAATAATTTTTAAATCACATTAAAATACTTTTGATGATTATATTAAATTATTGTTGTGAACGGTTATTTAACCGTAGTTGGGTGAGATTCTGGGCTATCCTAGAGATAGGCCCATATCATTGTATGCCCATATTTGTATTCCCCCAATTGCCTATAAATAAAGAGCTGGGGCTCCTCCCCCAGTAGTTGATTCATAACACGTTATCAGCACGCGCCTCTAATTTTTCCACAAAAATTTTTCCGTTCGTTGCGAAGGCGAAGGCGAAGGCGAGGCGGGAGATCCATGAGCGCGGTGCAAGGCTTCCTCAATCGACCGTCATCATCCGCGTAGGGCTTCGAGCAACCGTCGCTATATCCGGAGGACGGATATAGAGGTAAAACACTAAAAAAGATGTCTTTAATCATACGTATGATTACCCCTCCCCTAAATCTCGCAAGATCGATATGTGGATTATTTGTCGCCTTGAAAACGACGGACCGTTCATCCCAAAAACTCAATTTTTAGGGTCAAAACCCTAGGCCCCCCCCCGCAAGGGGGCAGCCCCCGCGGCCGCTCCCCATTGCAGGGGGGCGGCCCCCGCCGCTCCCCCCTGCAGGGGGGCGGCCCCCGCCGCTCCCCCCTGCAGGGGGGGCGGCGGCCCCCGAGGCCGCGCGCAGGGGGGGCGGCCCCCGTCGCTCCCCCTGCAGGGGGGCGGCGGCCCCCGAGGCCGCGCACCCCCCCTGCAGAGGGGGGCGGCGGCCCCCACCGCTTCCCCCTACAGGGGGTGGCGACGGTCCCGCTGCCGTGCCCCCCTGCAGGGGGGCGGCGGCGCCGGCCCCCTTCCAGAAACCCTAAAAAAAGCCCTGTGGGCCTGAAGCCCACAGGCCAGCTGCGGGCTTCAGGCCCACAAGCTGATTTCTTCAAAAAAAAAGCCTGTGGGCCTGAAGCCCACAGGCCAGCTGCGGGCTTCAGGCCCACAAGCTGATTTCTTTAAAAAAAAAGCCTGTGGGCCTGCAGCCCACAAGCCGGCTGCGGGCTTCAGGCCCGCAGACTGTTTTCTATGCGAAAAAAAATGGGGGGGTAAAGGCTATAAACAAGCCTTTAAAATGCAACTTTTTGGCCTAAAAATTAATTTTAAAAGGGGCAGTTAAGTGCAAAATATTCGTGAAAAATCACGGTAAGTTATGAGACAATTATCGGGCAGGCGAGAACTTTTTGGGATATTTGGGGGGCTTTTGGGATGATGAGGGAACCTCTTTTCCTCAGACAAAGAAAATGTTTATTTTGGGCACTTAATCAATTTAATTGATTAAACCCATTTACTTTACAACCCATGCATCGTAATTACTTTTACATGATTTACATCACTAGGCTTATTCTGTGGATATTATATGTGTGGTTGTGCATTGTATTTAAAACTTAATAATTAGGAAGATCCTGCGACCGCTCTGCCGTTAATAACCTAACCTAACGGTGCATGACGTTGCCCAGTGGTCCAATAATTATTAAGTGATTAAATTATTTATCCATCTCTGCGAATATTAAATGCATGTGATGCCTGTGATAAAAATGTCTGATGAAAATGTTGATGAGCACAATATTTCTGCATGAATTGCTAAATGTGGTTTTTGGATCGGCCGTTTAGTCCCATAGTTTATTTCCCGCACTTTTATTTTATTTTTGAGAGAAATTGTAGTGAGGAATTTATGTAAATGTCAAAGAAAGAATACCAACTTCCATGAAGACTGAGGCCACGCTTGAAGATGGAGATATCATATGGGACCCACGGGGTTTCCAAAGTTGTATTTTCATTTTTAAAGCTGCAAATTTGTATAATTTGGACTGTGAACTTTTGGACTCTTTCTTGTGGGACTGGCCGATCCACACATATAGCTTTTCGTTAAATATTGCCTCCGCATGAAAATGTTTTCTCTGATTAATTATTAATTCATGCATGTTTGTGCTCTGCTAGATAAATGGCTAATATTGCAAGCATTGGTTTCGAAGTACTGGAAGCATCAGGTAGAAACTATCTATGCTGGCAGCTAGATGTAAAGTTTCACCTGCGGGCAAAGTCCCTCATCGCTGCTGTGACTGAAAAAGAAAATGTTAGCGATATAGAGAAGACGCAAGCCATCATCTATATTCGCCGCCATGTGGACAAGACCTTAAAGGCTGAATACCTTACGGTCGAAGATCCACTTGAGCTATGGACTGCCCTTGGGGACATGTATAAACATCAGAAAGATGTTATACTCCCAAGGGCACGATACGAGTGGGAGAACCTGAGACTGCAGGACTTTAAGTCCATTGCTAAGTACAACTCAGCACTTTTTAGCATCACCTCACGCCTGAAGTTGTGTGGTGAGAAAGTCTCAGAAAATCGCATGCTGGAAAAGACGTATACGTCCTTCCATGAAAAAGATGCGACACTCATGCAGCAATACCGTGAACGCAAGTTCACCAAGTATTCTGAGCTGCTGTCATGTTTACTCATGGCCGAGCAAAACAGAGAGCTTCTTCTCGCCACTCATAATATGCGCCCTCCCGGCATTGCCCCCTACCAGAAGCTCACTATTCCTCTTCCTTCAAAAAGAAGAGAGATAATAAAAGAAAAGAAAGACCACAGAAGGGGGGTCAACAGAAAAATGCCAAGGGCCATGTACAGCAACATCGAAATAATGAAAGTAAGCAGAAGTTCACGTGGCACAGAAATAACAAAAATTATGCACCCCCACCCAAGAGGGAATGGGAAGACCAGTGCCATAATTGTGGCATAAAAGGCCACTGGTCCAGAGTGTGCCGAACTCCGCAGCATCTCTAGGATTTGTATAAAGAGAATAAGAAAAATAAAGCTGAAACAAACCTGATAACCTCTGATGCTCCAGTCAAGTTTTCAGCTGACAACTTCGAAAATGATGACATGCTTGATTAGCCTTTACTTTTATCTTAGCAAATTGTTTAGAACATTTCATGTTATGAGAGCTTTTATATTACGCAATCTGTTTTGAATGAAAATTTTTAGACAATAAATGAATATGTCTATCTGAATATACATGTGCCTATACATTTCATCTTTTGAAACTGCTCTCATAAATGATTAGTAGACAATACACACGTATGATTTTTTTTTCAATACAAAGACCAATATCAGGGCTATATTGAAGATCCAGGAAATGCAACACTGTTGCCCCCAAACGACACAAAAATAGAGGATGCACTAATCCCTCCGAATTCCAAAAGAAACTTTCTAAGTTTCAAGGACATCCGTTTCAACGGATTCCATTTGGAAACAGCAAATGTAAATGAAAAAAAATTATTACCGTATGCAACGTCTCAAGATAAATGAGTAAAATCGATACTTGAACGTTTTGAGAGCCTTAGAGGCTTCTACCATACGAAGATTCGGAGAAAGGAAGCGAAATTAAACGGAGCACCTGAAGTGCCCGACATCTGCCAAGTTTTACTCTGGCATGATGGACTTGGCCACCCCGGATTTGTGATGATGCACTGCATCTTATCCTATGGGTATGACTTGAAGAACCAGAAGATTCTTCAGAAGGGAGAATTCCCCAGCATCCCTTGCTATTAGGGAAATATTAATTGCAAGGCCATCTCCACAAAAAGTTGAAAAAGAATCTCCACGCTTCCTCAAAAAGAATACAAGGAGATAGATGTGGATAAAATCCACCACCCATAGTGGGCTATTTCGGTACTTTATTGTACTGATAAATGCATCCTCAGTATATTCGTATGTGTGCCTACTACAGACCCGCAACTTAGCTTTTCCAAAGCTATTGGCACAAAAATAAAAATGCTGTGGGCACATTTCCCAGACAATAAAATATATAAAATAAGTCTGGTTAATGTTCGGAAATATACCTCCAAGTCATTTCAAGAGTACTACCAAGCAACGGGAATAGAAAATGAACATACAAGTGCCGCATGTTCATACCCAAAATGGGTCGGCAGAGTTACTGAAAAGTAGACTCCAATGGATTGAACGTCCATTAAAACCCGATTGCATGTGGATGCATGGGGACATGCAAATTCTGCATGCTGCATCGTAAATAAAAATAAGACCCTCTGGAGATCAGAGTCTCCAATGCAACTTGTATATGGAATGCCACCGAACATTTCTCTTCGGAGAATCGTCGGTCCGCAGTTTAAATCCCCATCGCACCAACACAGAGGACAAATATGAGTCCTCAACGTCGCCTAGGTATCTATGAAGGGTTTGACTCACCCTCAATGAAAAGACACCTAGAACCCCAAACGGGGGACGTATTTAAGGCACATCTTGAAGACTGTGATCTCGATGAGACGAGTTTCCCAAAAATAGGCCCAGATACTGGAAAATCTGGCACGAAGCAAATTATAACGTGGGATACAAAAAGTTTGACCCACTATGATCCGGTAACAATACAATGTGTAGAAGAGATCCCGAAGATCCTCCACATACAGAACACTGTTCACCAATTACCGGAATCATTTATTGACAACCGGAAGATTGTCATATCACACATCCCTGCTGCAAAAACTCCAGCTAGGATTGACATCCCCGAGAATGGATGCAATCCACCAGCAGCAGAAGTGGCTGATCCTTAACAGAAAAGAGGCAGACCACCAGGCTCCAAGGACAGAAACTCCTGGAGACCTTAAGACAATACTACCACAGGACAATGAGCTCCTGTCCACACCCTCACCCTTCCCGGAATCCACTGCAGAGGAATTGCCAGGAAAAAGTGAAATTAAGTAAATGTTGTACGTACTGGGGAGGTGTTGGACAGATAGAACATAGATTGTCGATAAATGTATTCACGTATCATATTGCCATATACATCGTAAAAGCGATGATGTTTGTAAATTATCGTTCCATACTCCGTTGCTAGAAGGCAAACGTAGAGATTGGCCAAAATGTGGAACGTGGCAATAAAAGATGAGCTGGACTCACTTATGAAACGTGAAATGTTCGGACCTGAAGTCCTGACACCAAAAAGGTGTCAAACCTGTGGATAAAACAAAGTATTGCACACATAAGAGAAATAAATACAAAATCGTATGCTATAAGGTACAACCTATAGCCCAAGGAAAATTTCGCTGAAACTAGGGATCGAACAAATTCAAATGAGCATGTCTCATAAATGATGCATCAGTCTCCCTAAGTTATCAAAAGCGAATACCTTACGATTTGGCGAAGGAAAATTATGGATATGTTGTTATTGCATGTTGTGACGGCATACCTTCGTGGATATCTTGTAAAGATAATTTCCACATTTCCTTAAATGCCTGAATAGACTTCGGGACGTCTATTCAAAATGAAGAAAAACAATAAGTATAACAAATAAATGTACAACCAAGAGAAGCACTTGACAAGTCAATGATTCCTACTGAAGGTTGTCTTTGCATCTGTGCAAAGAACATGATTAGAGATCATAGTTGGAGACAACTAAAATCTCATCGGATCTTCTGAAGAGAAAACCGAACTACATGTACAAGCCTGACTTTTAAACATGAAATAAAAAGACCTAGGCAAAAAACAATAAAGTCATGGCTCATAGAATCCTGTTACAAATGCCAAGAAGTGCGTTGAAGAAATTACAAGGACCATTGTCATCAAAAGTACACCTATTGGAGTATACTTAATGGATGAACAAAAAGAACCCTTCCGATCGCTGGAAGAGGTGGAGGATATAACTGGTTCTAAAGTCCCTTATCTAAGTGCAATCATGCACTCCTGGCTAACTGCATGTGTCCCGGTATAGCAATTGCAGTAAACTCATTAGCCAGAGATAGTTGGCACCTAACAAGGGCCATTAGACCGGAGTTAAGCCTTCTGCGCTTCCTCCAAGGGTCGAAAGATTTGGACTTACAAATTATAATAGCATCCTCCAATGCAAATGCAGGTTACAGGTCTTGTCCCTATACTGATAAATCACAGAACGGGTACCCACAGTGGGATGGCCATCTACTACAAATATGCAAAGCAACTTATGACGACAACATCATCCTATCAATTCCGAGATCCTCACCATTCCAGAATCACACCAATGGTGTATTTGAGGACGCCTGGTGGTACATCACATCCCGGTGATGACTGGGATAGAGGCTGGTTCTGTGGAGCTGACCATATAGTCTGAAGACCACATCAGAGGCGACGAAACTTAGCACACCTCTCCAGAGTTTCTGGATTCAGCAGCTACTTTATGGTGATAAAATTTGTAATCTGTGTACATTTTCGGAATATTGTAAATAGGAGTGATGAGATAAGCCTACGAGATCTGAAAGCCTAAGAGCTTTTACAGATCAGGGGGAGTTGACAGAATTTGTACTCTTTTCCCTTAGCTATGGTTTTTCCCACTGGGTTTTCCATAGCCAAAGGTTTTAACGAGGCAAATCACATCAACTCTGGATCCTGAAGTATCCACCCCTCTGTGACGCTCAGACTCCAGAAGTATTCATGAGCAGAGTCACTTGTACAAATCGGGGGGAGTTAAAGAGCATTTGTACTCTTTTTCCTTAACTATGGTTTTTCCCATTGGGTTTTCCATAGCTAAAGGTTTTAATGAGACAAATCTCACCAACTCAGGATCCTGAAGTATCCACCCCATGTGAGACTCTTCTACGCTCAGAATCCTGAAGCATTCACGAGCAGAGTCCACACCTATGGCTGGATAATGGGGAGTGTTGTGAACGGTTATTTAACCGTAGTTGGGTGAGATTCTGGGCTATCCTAGAGATAGCCCCATATCATTGTAAGCCCAAATTTGTATTCCCCCAATTGCCTATAAATAAAAAGCTGGGGGCTCCTACCCCAGTAGTTGATTCATAACAATTATGATGTTTTAAAATATTTTCATCAAAATGGTTCTGATATTAAATATTTTAAATGCTTGAAATGTGATCAAATACATTATAATTTTATGTGATAAAATTTGTAAATTTAAAAATATTTTAAAATTAACCAAAGTGACTCCTGCATTATAACTTTATGTGATAAAAGTGGTACTTTTAAAATAGTTCTAAAATTAATCAAAAGGATTTTTGATAGTTATTCATCAGAACTAGTTAATTAGATTAATTAGAAAATTGAAATTCAAGTTTAATTTGGAATAACAAAGCATTGTTACGACTGTAGGATCCCTGGATATTGATCAACATACTAGATGGAGTGTGAATATTGTAATGGCAATTAAAATTCTAATTAAAACTAATTAGACAATGCGGAATAATAATTGTAACACACAACAACAAAGAGAGAATACAATCGCAAACACGGTATGTATCCTGGTTCGGATCCCTACACCGACGATCCTACTCTAGTCCCAACCTCGTAACCCCGAGCTAGAATTTCCACTAACGCTCCTTAAACCGGGACATCAAACTCATACAGAGTACAATCCCTAAACCGGGATACCGAATAGTAAACCCTCCAAGGTTACAAAGAAGCAAATCATCCTAAGTTCAGAGTAAACCCTCCAAGGTTACAAAGAAGTAAATCATCCTAAGTTCAGAGTAAACCCTCCAAGTCGAGTATACCCTCCACAATGCTCTAACAATCCGAGAGCTAGGTTTCACAACGAAATGAAACGAATGCAATCTTATCTATGCCTTGAATATATCTTACCAATGTGTGCGTGAAGGCATGGAATTAAGATTGGAAAACCAAAGTGCTGAAGATGTAGCTTGGTAGCACTTGGAAGCTTTCTCTCCTAGATGTAAGATCAATGCATAACACTTTAACCAAGTGAAAGAAGGAATAAAAAAATGATCTTGCATTTTTGGCTCTAAAATGAGTTCTATATCATAAGTATTGGTGCCAAAAATGCAGCTCAAATGGGTCTTAAATAGGGCTCAAAACTGCACGGAATCCAAGAAAACCAATCAAGAAACAGTAGTCTAACGATTATAAACGGGTAAAGAATCTAGTCATCAGACGTCTAATGTAGTGTCCTCAGATGGCTGATCAACTGTTCAGAGGTCTGGAAACATAATATCAGACGGCTGACAAAAGAGATTGTTTGAAGAAAAATGGTGACTAATCTCACAGCAACCAGACGTCTAATGAAGGATTATCAGACGGCTGACAACTATTCAGTCGTCTGATCATCCTATAACAAATGTCTAACTAAATGTGGGGGAAAAACAAACAGCACCCAAAAACTAACACCCACTGTTCAATCGGCTAGAGTTTACCAGTCAGACGTCTGAACCATTGTTCAGACGTCTGGCCAATGAGCTTTAGACGGCTGAAACAAGGCTATGTCAAGCAAGTTAAATGCTAACACGCCAAACATCTGGTGAAGCCTTACCAGATGTCTGATCCAGCTCAAAAAGCACCATAAAGAGTGGTTTGATCCAGATGTCTGGTAAAGAGTTACCAGATGTCTTATCCAGCTCCAAAAGCACTATAAAAAATGTTTTGGGCAAGGGAAAAAAGGGATGTGTTCTAGACTAAATCTAAGATACCCTAAGATGGAAATGATGCAAATGAGAGAGTGTGTGCATTTATTCAAGGCTTACAAATATTCTATGAAAGAAAAGCAAAATTACATGATGAAAATGTAAAATTACATTTGAAGTCCAATACTCTTCTTCCAAGCCTTTGCTCCTTAGCTTAGCCTTGAAATCATCATCCCACACCTAATGCTTTGTCTCCTCATGAAGATATTCAATTAATAAGCTTAGACTAAAACATGTAGAGTCAACAGCAATAATATAATGTGGTGATTATCATCAAAACAATATTGGTCTTAATGGCCAATATCCAACAATCTCCACATTTTTGATGGTGACACTGATGGTGACACCTATTATGTGACAATAATAAAAAATAATCATTAAGCACATGCTAATGGCACCCCCTACTTATATGCATACCAGTTGTAAATGGAAAAAAAATACAAAATGCATACAAGTGGCAATATGTAAATGTAATGCTAAAATGAAATGAAAGCATTCATGCACGCGTACATTTCACTAATCCAAATAACCCTCCCCCTTGTCATTGTCAAAAAGGTGGACATGAAAATTTCATTCACATTTGACATGAAAGTCATTCTCCCCCAAATACGACAAATGATATAAGAGAAAATAAAGTGTATAATACCAAATGTATAATATAAAAATGTGTATCATTCACTCTACCATGTACCCCCTATATCATTGAATGGGTAAAATTTTGACTCAATGAACTAACTACAAATATGGAGACATGGGAAAAAAATCAATGCAAAATGATAGTAATCAAGCTTAGGCATTGATAATTGACATTGCAATAGAAGAATATTCCCACCAAAAACATATAATGTTAAAATGATGAATTTGAAACAATATCCAACAATATGGATTAGAAATTCCCCAAAAACTCATCACTGAAGTAAAATATGCTTCAAAATAGATTATCGAAAATACTTAGCATATACAAACTCCAAATATGTCATATATATGGATAAATATTACATATTTGACAAAGTAAACCCATATATCCATCCCCCAAAAGAAAATCTTCAAAAATATTTTTGAAATGAAGGCAAACACACAAACACATGTTGGATGCAATATACACACATCCAACTAATCAAACAAGTGTGCATGGATCTAGGCATTAGACCACCAAACCCAAGACGAGTTTGATTTCCTAACATAATAACTAGAGTAATAACATTGTTAACTAGTGATTGTACGTAGGCATCCCTCTCATGCAACCCTACATTGGTAGGAATCCAAAGTCTCATGGCACTCCTAGATCTCTTATCGGGCTTCCTTTTAGGACAATGATTAACATAATGTCCTAAAAGTTGGCATTTATGACAAGTGATATTCGAATAAAACTTGGTATTAGAGGGATAAACATGCTTGGGTATAGAAAATATTTTCTTCACATGTCTATCGTAATGGCTTGCCTCTTTATTGATTCTCATTCACATTGCCGTGTTTTACATGCTTCTTGTTGGAATTAGTGTTGTTATACAAGAAAGCATGGTGCATCTTCTTCGGAGCTTGATAAAATTGTTGTTAAGCTCCATGAGAAGAGGTGGTGGGTGGAGAACCAACTTTTGAGTATAACCCAAACCCCAATGATGATTTTTCGGATGTTGTTGTTTAAGAAAATCATTGAGGAAACCCCCAGATTTCACAAACTTTCGAAGTTTTTGGGATTCCTTATCTCATTTCAAAGTTAGGGTAGAAATGCGAGATTCTAAATCATGATTCGTAGCTTTCAATTCATCATTTTCAATGCCAAGATTCTTGATTTGAGAAAGAAGTATTTCTTTCTCATTATCACCTAATGTGTCTGTAGCATGCATAGGTGGAACAACAATATCAATAGAGGGTGTGTTCCCTTGATTAGCTAACAACAATTCATGCTTGGATTTAAGAGAAGTTAAAGCTTTAGATAGTTTTTTAGGGAAGCGAACATTACCTTATTCTTCTCCTGAAGATCCTCAAAGGTCTCCTCATTCTCCTCTTCTTTTTCACTCTCCTCATCACTTTAACTTGAGCTTGAAGATGAAGAATCTTCCTCGCTTGCCATAAGACACAAATTCTTCGAGGGCTTTTGGATATCCTCTCCATAGGGTCTAAGCAAAACCAAGAAAACATAATCAACTACGGATGTATATGTGCGTTCATTTGATTCATCTTCATCGCTATCAATCGAATCATAGACAAAGGCTAATCCCAAGTTCAAACAACTGTGGGATCCTTCTTCTTCTTTCCTTTCAATTGCTTATCCCTTTGCTCTTATACTTCTCATTTTCCTTCTTCGGGTAAGTATTTGCAAAATGGCATTTGCCACAATTATAGCAAACAATAGAATCTTTGTTAGTATTCGAAAATAATTTTAAAGCTTTCTTACATTGATATGGGTCCAGATCATCATGAGTTTATTAGTTATCTCCATGGTGAATTCGTATTCGTTATCACTTTCTTCGTCATCTCCATCATCCTTGCTAGAGATATGCTTATGCTTCTTCATTTTCTTAAGCTTTTCATCCATGCCATTGAACTTCTTTTCCATTCCATCTTCTCAGCACAGCCTTGAAAGCAGTCCCATGTTGCTTCTTGATGCATTTCTGGATGTACTCAGAAAACTATGTAGTTTTACCGCAAGCGCACTGTTAAATGGTGAGCAGGTATCGAATCACGGAGAGGCGGTTGGTATTATCTCAATTGTCCAGATGTAACAGAGATTCTGAATAATTGTGTAGCAAGTGTGTCACGTATATGTAATAGTGTCGGTTGTAATTCAATTAATAAATAATTCTAGGACTATGGAATACCCACTATAGATTTTCAAGTGTCAATGTGAATATGAAATCCTAATTACTAACTCTTAGTTTAGGGTGAAATTGTCGCATCTATGTTGTGAACCGGTGCACGCTCTCACGCTACACAAGTCTAAAATAACTCAAGCTAGAGCCTCACTCTCATGCAAGACTAGTTAAATTATTAGCATTAAGATCGACAATATAATTCAATTCTCATTCAAGTCCACTATTATGTGACATGAGTTCGAATTTAGATTATGATGGTTTGTATTCACCTTACCATCGTACAGATGAATATAGTTATAGAAATATAATAAAGATGCTAGCTTTGGTCACTCTCGTGCACTAAATCTAGTCTATACAAATTATAGATCGAAATCAAATATCTAGGGCTTCCTATATATCAAGATCCTCTCTTGAGCTCTCAAGACCTAAGTAGAAATCCCTAGCTATTTATAGTTAATCAACTATAATCTAACCCTAAAATAATTTCAGCAACAAGGGTTTCATTTAATTTCACATATCAAACCCTAGATCTATAGGGTTCATCCCTTTGCCCTAGAGCAAAGAGACTACTCACTAATAAACATGATCATGGCAATAAGATTCATTGAAATAATAAGATTCATCATTGCATAGAGATTTAAACAAGAAATATTCAATAAAGCAATTATATCAAGAGTTTAGACAAACCAATATTCTCACAGTCTTCAAAATCATAAGAGAAAATTAAGAACTATGGCTTCTCCAAGCAATAGCCTCCAAAGCAAAAGAAAAAAGAAATAAACTTCACGACCCCATCAAGGGATGCCTTGTTTTTTATTTATACAAGTCTAAAACCCCAAGAAAAAGTCAACCCAAATATCCAAAAACCAAGTTACAACTTAATTTCCAAAATCTGACCGAAATCTCACTCGGTCGAGTGAGATTGTCTCCTCGGTCGAGTAGAATTTCCTGCAGCAACTGCAAAAATCATTGCTCTGTTCTTCTCTTCACTCGGTCGAGTATCCAATTCACTCGGTTGAGTGAAAGTGCTACTCGATCGAGTCAGCTGCTCTGGCAGAGTGTGGATTTGGCTGACTGTCTCACTCGATCGAGTGAGTTTGTTCACTCGGTCGAGTTACTTTGATATATTTTTGGCTGCTTGGTCAGGGCTGGTATCAGCTTCACTTGATCGAGTGAATTACTCTACTCGGTCGAGTGAGTTGATAAATGAACTTTGCCTTGTTTTTCTTCTTCTTCTTCATTTCTTTCTTCTTCTCATCTCTTCTTCTTGCTCTTCTTCTCTTCTAGCACCATAAGCTCCTCAGTATCATATCCACTGATGCTCCGCATGCATGCATATGCTCATAGCTCCAATTTGCTCTCGATTGCTCCATATTTCATAAAATTCCAATAAAACATAGAAATAGTGAAATTCATCCAGAAATCATCTTTTAAGCTTCAAATATGCAATATAGGCAATCGATATGACATGGAAATATGCAAAAATAAAGTGTAAAATATGAGCATATCAAAATTCCCCAAGTTTACTTCATACTCGTCCTCAAGGAAGAAAAGTAAAAAAGCGAACCCGGTGAATAAAAATAAAGAAAGCTAAAAATAGAGAAGAAAGTAAAGAATGGAAATTTCTAGATCATCCACTCAGAACATGAATTCACTCACCAAAGTACACCAACAAATAATTTAAACACACTATCATTTTTATTTCAACATCATTTCATATTTGGCACACTTGATATTAAAACTGAGAACAATGTGAATTTTGTGAAATACGAAATCATTTTAACATTAAGCATCATCTAAGGCATAGAAAACGGTATACATACTCATATCCAACACACTTTTCAATTGACTGCTTCTACTTGGAGTATAAGAAACATCACACAATACATACAGTAAGAATTGAAAGATATGGTTTTATGAATTTCATGTCCACTTTTCAACTTATAGGTGTCGACATACTCAAAGTCATCTCTCAAAGTATTAGAGATTACCTAGCTTCGGTAGTCATACACATATAAGTAATCACTCTCTCACTCATCATTAGATTTTCTCCCCCAAGCTTATCTATAGGTGTAATGTCATCAAATATCACCTCTGGTGATTTTTTAAGAAAACGGCTCTTCCCAAATATTGTAGCTCCAAAAATGAAAGAAAAGAAAAGAAAAGGTATTTACAAGATAAGAGCTTGTGTATATATGCATATCTTTATTTATATACATATTTTTTTTCTTTTTTTCTAATCCATATATACCCAAGACTCATTGCCTTGCAATTTTTTTTGTTTTTGGGATTTTTGAAATTTTTGGTATTTTGTAGCTTTTGGCTTTTTGGTGAATTGGAAAAGATGCTAAAATAAGAATCAGTCTAAGGGAGACTTTTCAATGATTGTATGTATAGAAATATTTTCAAGATATCTGGAGAAAGAATAAATGATATCACTCGGCTCACTCTTTGTACGTGCATAACTACTTCGGCAGATTAATGTCTTCTACTCAATTTAATTTCTAAAAGCAGACTAACCTACTCATATCAAATGACATTTATTTCATTCAACCCAAAGATTTCACACACAATTCATGCAAATAAGAAGTGATATAGATATTAAAGCAGTACTCCAAATAAAATGCAGTCAATGCGTGAGTCTTGGTGTGTTATCTATAAATAGCATACAATAAAGTACTTCCTAGACGTGTTAACATTAAAATTCAGTCATAAGCACTCAAGATCACATTGGAAGTTTTTTTGTCAAGTGGACACAAATATATTGTAAATGACATTAGAAACAAAGACAACAGTGTGGTGAAAGAATTTATGCACATGTAAAGTGATTTTCAAGCTTGATTCATCATAGCGAATATTCACTTTTAGCAAAGTAAAAAAATAAGGATAAAGTAAAAACTAACTATATACACATGCAAGCACTCCAAAATTAAAGAAAATTTGATGCATGGTAAAAAGAAAATAAAAAGTGAAAAAGATGTGAAAACAAGTTAAAAATAAATAAAAATAAAAATAAAAGTGCATGAGTACACTCACTTCTCCAAGCTAATCATCACATTGTCTCCAATGTGCAAAGTGTGGCACATGGACATATAAGATATAGGTGGGTGGGTGTGGATGCTAAAATGATGCAAAATAAAATAAAAATAATAAAATAAAATCCTAATTCATCTATATGATAACTAATACCTAAACACAAGTCAAGCATGCAAAATGTTGATATGTATGAAAAACAGTCAAAAGATACTCTCCCCCAAACTGGAATATATGGTGCCCTGAAAAGGTGAAGACAGCGGGGCATACAAAAATATGGGGAGAGATGGGAGCAAAACACATCATGCATCAGAATCAGACTCTGACTCAGACTCAGAACCATCACCTCCCTGTGGTGGAGGTGGGGGTGGTGCGTGATGCTGATGCTGCAAAAGGCCCAAGATTGGTTCAGCGTCTGATGTATACCAGGAATTACAGCAATATGGGACTGCTTGGCAGCAATAGTCAGTGCAAGGGATCAAAAATCTCCTTTCATCCTAGCTAATGTGGACTCGACCATGCGTAAGCACAAAGAAGTGTCGTCAGCAGTGGAAGAAGAGGGACGTGCACAGCCAGATCTCCCTCGACCTCTAAAAATGTATGGAGCTACGATAGGGGGTGAAGATGGAACAGGGCTCACAAGAGGATGCTCAGCCTCCAGATGAGGCTGAGACACAGGTATGCTCTCAGACATATGTACATCAGATGAAACGACAGGAGTCTCGACAGAAGAAGATGGGGATACAGAGGTCGTGGCAACAGATGTAGTGACAGACACCACGACACTCTCAAAAAATACGACAGCAGCAGAGATAGGAACATCGACGGGTGGGGTGGAAGTGGGTGCATGAGGTAGGATCACGGCCGATGTCGGAATCTCAAGAGATGTAGAAATCTCAATAGACAAAGGAATATATAATTCATCGCTCAAAGGGATGGACGGCTCAGCTCTCTCAAGAATATCAGGAATGTTACCAGACACAGAACTCTCAGGAATAGCAGCAGATGTGGAACTCTCAAGGATAGAAGCAGGCGTGGAACCCTCAGCATGAACATATGTGGAGATAGATGTGATGGGTACATGCAAAGGCTCAGAAACAGGCTGAACTACATGAATCTCAGCTAGCTGTGGCTCGACGTGAGGCTGCTAACCATCATTAGGATCTAGCACATAAACAGGTGGAATGTAGAGTTCTATAGGGAACATTCACACATCACCTACTGGTCCCACGTGTGTCTGATCAGGATCCGAAAGCACGATATAATCTATGTAGATGGGACCATGGAGCCAAGCCTAATGGTGCTTGCCATGTGATTGGATCATATGCATACGGGACAAGACCTGGTCGATAAGAGATGTAAGTCCGTAGCAATGATCAACTCAGCATGTAACTAGATATCGAACATGGGGGCTAGAAGGGTGATCAAGCAGCCATAACATATCACCTTGGACACGACAGGAACTAGGACATCCCCTCCAGCTTGGAACGCTCACTCTCGTGTCATAGTCAAAAAGATGAAAAGCATAGGCATGTGGATAGTCCCTACCTCTGGCCTTCCAAATGAAGTAGTCACCAAAAGTCGATGTGTGAGGCGTATGCAGGGGTGGACTGCTAACAAAGCCTTCGACCGACTAGGGTCGAAGGATGGGATGACTGTGATCTGCTCCCAGAATGCATCAGCAGAAAAGGTGGGGGGATGTGATGACATGGGCCGTTTGCCCTGTCATGATCTAGAACTGGGGGCTAGTGAAAATAAGCATGCACCATGTCGTGAGTAATCTCACAGTCACGGTCCATGTGCCTGAACGAATAGCCCCTAGGAGTCCTATGGATAGAACTCAAGACCTCTAGTGTCGATCGAACATAGGTGTTCACCAACGCCAACAGAAAATCACCCCAACCAACATTATCGTATAGCTGGTGCAAACCCTGGTGTAGCACTAGGCGCTCGAGTGCAGGAATGTGAGCGAACTTAGTGGGTATGATCAGATGTGTAGAGATCCTCTCAAATCTGGCATGATGTGCATCATCTCTAAACATGATCCAGTACGTCTCAATAGGTGGCGGTGGCCGTGCTGGTGGTGCAGTGAGTGGGTCGTTATGTGCTGGTGGTGGAGGGGGTGGTGGTGGTGCCGCAGAAGAAGAACAGTTGGGGTCACCGGTCTTCTTCTTCTTAGTAGGGGTTGCCTGCCTCTACCCCTACCCCGTGGAGGCATAGTGTAATGCTGTAACAAACAGGCACTCTACACAAAAAAAATATAGACGATCACAAATAATGAAATGGAACGAATGTACCGAGCAATCAATGCGACTCCTAAGTGCTATGACAAGTATAAAATGATTCCCCAAGAGATTTCTCCGCAATCATCGTAATGGATCTCCCCCAAGCTTTACTGTTGCACACAATATTTGAATTAGCGATGAATATTTTGGAGTAATTGGGGAAAATCGAGAAAATATGGAGATTTAGAGGGTTAATTGGGATTTGGCGCCAAATTTAGGGCTTACAAGGGTATAAGCAGAGGATAGAGTGGATATTAGGGCATGATGGAGGGAAGTGGTGGTCGGAGATGGTCGAAGGAAGGCGGCCGACGGTGGCGCAAGGGGCAGCACGGTCGTCCGAGCAAGCTAGGGCCGAAGGGAGAAGGGTTTGGATGTGGTTAAGTTAGAGAAAGGCTCGAACGAGTCTTAATCCCCCCTTTAAAAGGTGGCTGCTCACTTAAGTCACTCGGTAGAGTGAGATTAGTCCCTCGATCGAGTGACTCAGAACGACAGGGGGCAGAATTTTTAGGGTGGCAGCTGGTTAAGTGACTCGGTCGAGTGAGATGAGTCACTCGATCGAGTCAGAAGATGAAACAGAACATCAGATTTTGGGAAATCTGCTATAGTCTCCCACTCAGTCGAGTGAACTACTCACTCGATCGAGTGAGCTAGTCACTCGATCGAGTGAGGAGACTTCACAAAGCATGGATTTTTTGGGTTCTGCTACAGGGATCCACTCAATCGAGTGAGATTGTCACTCGGTCGAGTGGGATAATTTGAAAATGTTGAGTTTTTGACTTCCATGTTCAATTTTCTCACTCGGTCGAGTGAGAGCCTCACTCGACCGAGTGAGACTGACTCCTCAGCTCTTCTATTTTGATGATCTTCATCTTCTTCCTCGCTTTTGTTCTCCAAATTTCTCCTTCTTTTCTCATTCAAACTTCTTCATGGAATGGATCTCCTACGTTACATGTGCTCTCCATCAATTTCCTCCTTGTTTCTCATCCATGTGATTTTCCTGCAGATAAAATACCGCTCAATATCAGAATTTTTTATAACTTTTGATTTCGATTTTTTTTTGTTTTTTCAAACAAAATAAAAACTAAAAACGAACTAAAACAAATATAGAAACGTCGGGTTTCCTCTCGATAAGCGCTCGGTTATGGTCTTGAGCTCGACCCCTGATAATTTGTGTTCAGCACGAGATATTCGGTGCATAGGAGATGCGCTTGTCAAATTTAGCCAGGAGACCGGTGGGCTAGGATCACTCGATGTTGTCTTCTTGGTCTCATCATATTGCATCTCCTTCTTCATGTTGGTGGGAGATTGTAGGGGTTTTGGCGGACCCTCAGAGCTCGGATCTGTGTCCGTCCTAAGTCAGACGGACCACAGAGGCATAAAGTGCAGCAGAAAATTAAAACTATCTAGCTAAATAATTTAGCTAGGCCCTGAGGGAGCCAGAACCAAGCCCGATCTGTGCCAACTTGGGGTGGATCTGACATCCCAAGAGGGATCTATTCTACTGTGACGAAATTAAATTACACTAAAAATTACTTAGAAAACATACCCGGAATCTCGACCATGGGGCGGGCAAGATGTACCGCACCGTCTTCTGATGCTCCTCGTAGCCGAACCGCCTTGACTCGATCCACCCGAGCCACCTCGCACCCTCGAACCGATCTGCCCGAGCTGACACTCCCCTCCAAGCCGATCACACACGGTAGAAGGTTTCACTTGAGTAGACCCGCATCTTAGACGTCTGGATCCGAATCCAAACCCCCTTCATAGTCTTGCTAGGAAAAGTCGGGAGAATAGGAAGAAGAGAGAGAGAATAGTTTAGTCGTATATCGAGCTTGCTCTAAAATCCGGAGCTACTCGATCGAGGACTTGGTGCATCTTTCAACGAAAAGAGTGCACCCCTATTTATATAGGGAGTCGGCACTTCTAATTTCGTTGTGAGCAATATGGGACAAAACAAATAGAAGAGAAAATTAATTAAGCTAATTTAGCTTAATTGAAGTTTTAGTAAGCCTTTCATAAAGACTAATTTCAACGAATTAATTCTCTTTATCCGTTAAATTTTAGACACCAAACAAGCTATCAATACGAAGTGCTTCGAATGGTGAATGCGTATGAATAAACGGCGATGAATTTCGACTTCGTTTGACCCCTCAAACAATTGCCCAAAGATGGGCAAAAAGTTAATTTTCGTAACCGTCGCGGAGGGGCTTCAAAAACCCTACAACTTAAGTTGCGGGCGCGCCCGCTAGGCTTAGCGGGCGTGCCCGCCCAAGGCAAGGAGGGTAGGTGCACCAGCCCGCTGCTGCAGCGGGCCGTGCCCGCTGTGCAGCAGGCGCTGGCCCGCTGCAACCAGTGGGCTGAGCGCGTTGCTGCAGCGGGCTGAGCCCGCTGTGTAGCGGGCACGCGCCCGCTGCAACCATCAGGCCGTGCCCGCTGTTGCAGCAGGCCGTACCCACTCAGTAGCGGACGTGAACCCGTTTACCCCTCGTGGATGGGCCCATAAGCCCAAGTGGGTCTAACCCACTTTGCGTCGGACTGTTTTTGCGTTTCTGGGCTCGTTTGAGCTCCGATTTGGACACGGTTTGAACCTATGTTTTGACCGGGACGATCCCGTCAACCAGGTAACCCTTTCCAATGCATTTGTTCCTACAATTATTGTCGTAACCAATTTACGACATGTTTAATATTTGTTTGCATCAAATGCAGCATTGTCCATATTGCTGTAGTGCCCTGTGGTAGCTACTGCACACGTACTAGAGGGGGGGTGAATAGTACTTAAAATAATCAAGATAGTTATTCCTAATTATTGTGCAAGAAACAAACGACAATGCGGAATTAAACAACTATCAACAAGAATTAAAACATACGCAAACAAACAATATTACTGGGTTCGGATCCACCCAAGTCTTCCCGACTTATTCCCGGTGATCCTACGTCCCAACCACCCGGATCCCCTCTGGATACTTGAGTTAGCAACCCTAACTCAAGATTTCCACTATGAAATACTTGTGAACAACCTTCACAAGTCAAATCATACAAAAGACATGTGACTCCCACAAACCAGGATCACAACCTCTCTCACAACCGAGAGACACAATTCAAATACGATTGAAATGAAATAAACTCTTACCTTACAAAATCCTATGCCTTGAGTATACTTACCAAATTAGGGCAATGATGGATTTTGAGGAAGATGATGCCACCAAACCCTAGCTTCAAGAAGATGACCAGCAATGGAAGGCTAGGATGGAGGATGGTGACTTTGGATCAAGCTCTTGGCTTGGAAGGCTCACAATGGAGAGAATCTCTCTTGAGGAAATGGCTCAAAGAGTTGAGGGAGAGATTCTTGTGAGGAAGAGAAAAGCTTTAGAATGGAGTTGAATAGCTTCTCTTAGATTTCTCCAAATCTCTAAAATGGCAGCCTTGGATCTTATGAAAGAGCCCCTCCAACTATATATAGGATAGAGGAGAGAGAGAGAGAAAAACGTTTGAAGAGAAACTCCAACGGCTCTTTTCTGAACCCAACTAGTCGGTCAAAGAACAACCACCGACCGACTAGTTCATCAACTAGTCGGTCGGTCAATTAATGTAGACCGACTAATGGAAGAACAGCCATGAAGTCGTAGTACAGGCAAAGACAACTAGTCGGTCTAAGAAGACTTGCCGACCGACTAGTTTCACAACTAGTCGGTCGGTGAATGATCTTTGACCGACTAACGTCGAAATAGAATAGGTTGACTTCAAGATGACTTAGTCGGTTTAAGAACAAATGCTGACCGACTAGTTTCTCAACTAGTCGGTCGGTAAACGTTCTTTGACCGACTAACTCGAAACAGTAGCTCAGGCAGAAAATGACTGTACACAACTAGTCGGTCAAAGAAGGATTACTGACCGACTAGATCGTCATCTAGTCGGTCGGTGACTCTTCTTTGACCGACTAACTGTAGTCATAGAAAGAGCTGAATTAGAGAAGGCAAACTAGTCGGTTCAAGTAGAGTTGCCGACCGACTAGATCGTCATCTAGTCGGTTGGTGACTCTTCTTGAACCAACTAACATGCACAAGAAGCCGAGGGAAGAAGCGATAGGCTTCAGGAATGTTTCTAATGGCTTCTATGATAATCCTAGCTCTAAGATATGAGCGAAATGAAGATTATAAAGTAAGTCCTACTCAAGGCTTAACATTCTAATCTATGAAGCTAGAAGACTATAAAATAAACCTTACGAGCCGTCTTCAAAGCTTCAATCTTCATTCCTCTTGACTTCAATATTGCTCCTTGAGCTTCAACGAAGCTCCAGGCACACGATCATGCGTATTGAGAAGTCTTGAGACGTCGCTTTTGATGTACGTGGTATTTTGGCGACGATCTCCATAACTGCGCTCACAAATAAGTTAGTATACATTATTTATGTTTGCTCATCATCCAAAACCAAATCCGGGGAATCATATCACAACAATTGCTTCTACGACTTAGTCTCACAACTGGCTTGTGAACATTTAACTATTCCATTTCATCAAATGAATTTCTCTTATTAATCTTCCTATTACTAAGACACGAACGCTACTCGGTGTGAGACCCTACAGCCTGACCTTACTATAGGTTGGGGCTCGAAACCCCTAGACGACGGCCACCACGAGCAGTAGTTGTCGTCCCTGTTTCAGAATCATCATAACGTGATTGACCCATTGACAAAAGTATCGTTGGGTTTACCTTGGCTGTGTCAATGATGAATACCGTTAGCTATAGTCCCTTCGTCAAGACTGTGTCTCTGTTGGCCTAGGGTATGGTTTACTGTCAACCCCATTAGACAACATTGGTCAGTATACGGCGGTCTTTGATGTATTCAAGTTGTACATCTTACAACGTACCCCGGCCGAGGATTAACACAAAGACCATACTGAGCTCGTGACACTAACTTCCCTTTAACGGAAGAGACGAATCCCATCTTAGTCATCTACTCACCTCGAGAGCTTCAGGTGTAATCCAACCTAGGATCTTTCCGCAGGCCTAGCCTTGAAGCTAGATCATAGGTCTAAGCAACACCGTTTACTCACAGGTTTGTACAAATGACTTCAGGGCTTAAGGACCAGCTTACCTAACATCACCTTAGAGTTATTATAGACAGTTTAGTTAAAGTTTAACCATATAATAACTCTATGTTGGTCGTTCAGTGAACTCATTCTCCAATGAGCACCTTTGTCTTGTCTCCGACTTCACCAAGTCGAATGACTATGAGATCATCATTACCTAAGGTAAGACAAAGACACAGTGGTCTGTCAGATGTGCCGATATCCAGTTCTCGACACATCTATGACCACAAACCGTTTACGACTCAAGTTTCTATACGATCGATTATTACTCATAATTGAGATCTTATCTGGATAGTAAGGACCTAACTTTAAGTCTATGTACATTATCTAAGTGTATTATTCAAACAAATTCATACTAAGGATAATGGACACCATATATTATATTAACAAGACGTACACTTAGGATAAATCCCCTTATGGGAATATATCCTCCTACATCTCCCACTTGCACTTAGACTATTTATCATGATATCTTATACCGTTATAGCATATCAGTCACATTGGACATTTATATGACAAACCTAAGAGTGGATTTACTAACGAGTATCTATAATGCATTTTAATGGATTTATTATTGGTACATCTCTTGATCACACAAGGTTGATCCTTAAAAAAGAATTTGGATCAATTTTCCTTTCTTTGTATAGCTAACAATTAGCTCATATAATCTAGATGTAGGGTCTAACATTTCTATAAGTCAGTCTCAGCTCATTCCAATCTTCTTGTATCAATATGTCAAATACATACATGACACCCTAAGTCTCTATATATTCGATTAAATCAAAATGATTTTGATTCAATGTTCTATATAGATGATTCAAATAAGTTGGAAACCTTTTTACTTAGTCTGAGAAATCGGAACTAAATATATGAGCTAGCTTCCACTGACTTTAAGAATTATCTGGTTAAGTACTTCAATTTTATATCTAAATCATATTTAGACTATATATATGAAGATCATAGCCATTTGATATGTGCTTAGATGGAATGTACTAGTGTCAGGTTGGGTTTGACGAATGAGTCAAATCAAGATCGGTTTAAGGAATCTTGACATTGACTTACTCAGTCAAACGTCCTTCACTGTACTTTTCACTTAACTACATTTAATATTAACTCTTTAAGAATCAAATGTAGTTTATTAAGAATCAATCTTAATTATGCGTATAATTGTGATCACACACAATTTATACGCTCCTGGAACTTACACTTAACTATCGACTGATTATAGCATTAAGTCATCTTCAAACAATCAAAATTTTCTGAAGCTCTGTATCATAGGTCGAGAATTTATGCAACCAACTCAGATAGCCACATGCACAGAAATATAAGCCATTCTCAACAAATTTCAATTTCAAAGGAAAGCACATTTCCCGAGACATTCATTCAAACAACGGATTCATAAAAATGAACCATAATTTGTTTATCAAATAAACTTTGAGTGTTAAACACTCAATCATTGTTTTAACTTTAAGGAATGATACATTTTATTCATAAAAGAAATGAGTATCAGCTCCTTCTTCTTCATGTCTCTTTGAAGTCCTCACACGGCCCTAGCAGTAATGATTGCTCAGATGCCGACTATCTTCGGAACTTCTTCCAACCTCTGCTTCATATCAGCCACCTGTATACATTACACAGATGTCTTAGTATCTAATACTATGTGATAAAGCATTTATGGAAATAATTATGCTTTATTAAATTTAATTTGTTGCACCTGAGGTAGAGGCATCAGTATGCCCCTTCTTCTTTTCTGCAAGGTAAACCTTGCAGTTTCTCTTCCAATGGCACGTCTTATAGCAGTGGAAGCACTCAGATTTTGACGGGGTCCCTTTCGTCTTTTTCTTCCCCTTCTTTGCCTTGGCAGGTTGTGGGACCTGCCTCTTCTTACCCTTGCCTTTCGGTTGGTCTGAAGAAGCAGAGCCAACAACCAATGCAGTCGGTTTCTTCTCAATTTTCTCAAACTGCCTAAGCATGTTGAGGAGACCAGGAAGATCTGTTTCAATACTGTTCATAATGAAACCAGTACTAAAAGGCTTGAAGGCTGGGGTCAGAGACTTAAGGATGATGTCTATGGACATCTTATTGTCAGGATAAAACCCGACTGGACGACATCTTTCACGTACCCGGTCATCTTAATGACATGATCTTGTACGGGCCCTGTCTCCATCATAGTGCCCCAGAGATTGCTCGTGGATTCAAACTTGGCAGCTCTAAACCGCTTGACGTATAACTCTTGTGCATTCAGAAGCATGCTTTGAACATCCAAATGTTCATGCTTCCTCTGCAGTTCGTTATTCATTGAAGCCAGAGTAAGGCACATAGCCTTCTCTGCATCCATCTGGTATAGCTTATAGGCTTCCTTTTCCTCGTAGGTCACATCATCGTCAGGCTTCTCCGGAGCGTCCTTGAACAGCACGTATCCAATCCCGACTAGAGAAAGGACTAACTTAATGTTTCTAAGCCAATCCTTATAGTTTGTTCCATCAAGCACATTCTTCTCTATCATATATTTAAGACCCGAATCCATTCTGTAATTTAGTAGATACTTTAGTCAGTATATGTTCGTTGTATAGTTTCAATGGTTTTTAATAAAACTATATTCTCCCACTAAATTTATTAAAGCCATAATAATAAACAGTTTATTATACAATAACATTTTTGGGAGAGGGATCCGACTACCCTGAGTCTGACAACCTTGAGTGTGTCTCAACAAGTTGTCCGACTCTGCAGTCGGTAGACGAACTCATTGTCAATCATATTAAATATGATTCCCTTTTGATTTTTACCCCTAGTCATTTGTGATCATGAGTGTGCTCATCCAAATCACAATGGCTAGCCTAGTCAGACCCTTGTTTACGTGTCTAGCCTGACTTGCCCTGGCGCTCGATGTATGCACGACACGTCGGTTTGGGTCAGGTCTTAGACTACATCTTTGGTTAGACTTACGTCGGTGCTCGGTGTATGCACGAGACGACGGTTTGGGTCAAGTCAAGATGTTATCAAGAAATCAGTTTCTATAAGATTGCCATGTCACAGCTTGAGTGTAACTTAACAACCGTAACACGGGTCTTACAGTTGCCAACTCCTAAAACAAGGAGGGCTACGATTTATCTTAAACAAGATTATTATCGTATTTAACTTAGGTATAGTCGATGGTCTTACACAGTCATGATTCGACTCCTTGCGGTCAAGCGGACGCGGCCAGGGAATTGACTAAGCCAGGACCACTTGGCCTCTAGACTAGCTAGGGTGGTCCAGCAAACTTAGCCAAGCACATTGACCGACATCATGATCCATTGAAGGAGGTTCATCAATTCTATGTTCGTCCATCAACTAAATGGCTTTAATTAATACTAGTTAATCCTTATCAACTAGTGGATCCTAAAATTCGAAATTTTTATGGATTTGTTGAACAATTTTTATTAGATCCTTATCAACTATAAGGTTCTTATGTTCATCGGGGTACCCCAATCTTATTAGGATTTTAATAAAACAATTACAATATTTAACAAAATTAGTCATTTAATGATAATCATCATTTAAACAATTTATGATAATAATTGTTTATCAAAGGGACTACCCTAATCTGGTATTAGGTTTTAATGTTGTATATATTCATTTAAAACGTAGCATGTCACTAGTCATTAAAATTTTATCTTATAAAGTTTTAATCAGTTAATGGCTAACCTAAAGGGTTCATGAATACTTTATTCATCATGTCTATTAAAACATAAACCATCTAATTTAATCATATAAATTAAAGGTTCAATTAAAGTGACATACAATGAGAACTTGCAAGTTAAAATTATCTACATAATTAAATAACATGCAAATCTAAAATTTAACATTTAAATTTAATGAACTAAAATTTTAAATCTTGAATCATTTTTATCACATAAAACTCGGTTTCATAAAATTATCAAATAATTTTAAATTCAAACCTAAGCTTTAAAAATTTTAACGATACATTTCTAAGATTAAAATATCACATAAAATAATCTTGAAACCTATATGTAATTGAAAGAAATAAATTTAAATTCCATCTCATGGGAATAAAATTTTTCTTTATTTTACATATGCGTTAAAACAATTTTAAAACATTTTTAAAATCATTTGAAATTGTTTTTAAAGCTTTCAGATAAAGTTTTAAAAATTTCCAACCTTTATGTAACTTAAGAGAATTAAATTTCCAAAATAAAATTTGTCCTTATAGTTACATAAACTTTAAAAAACTTTTAAATGCCCGCAAAAATTATTTTATCTTATAAAATAAAATTTTAAAAGGCATTTAAACATAGAAGACCTATTAAAATTATCTCATAAAATTTAAATCGTCCCCAAATTTTTTTTTCCATGTTACAAAACAATTTTAGAACACAAAAAATATCAACCAAATTTTAACATAGAGTTAAAACGTCCATACGTTCAAAACAAGCAATTTAAAGAATTTAACATCGTCGCATATATAGATCTACTAGCATAACGAGGCTCCGATACCACTGTAGGGGTTTTGGCAGACCACAGAGCTCGGATCTGTGTCCGTCCTAAGTTGGACGGACCACAGAGGCATAAAGCGAAGGGGAAAATTAAAACTATCTAGCTAAACAATTTAGCTAGGCCCTGAGGGAGCCAGAACCTAGTCCGATCTATGTCAACTTGGGTGTGGATCTGACCACCCCAAGAGGGATCTATTCTACTGCGACGAAATTAAACTACACTAAAAATTACTTAAAAAACATACCCAGAATCTCGACCCTGGGGTGGGCAAGATGTACCGCACCGTCTTTTGACACTCCTCTTAGCCGAACTGCCTTGGCTCGATCCACCTGAGCTACCTCGTACCATCGAACCGATCTGCCCGAGCTGACACCCGCCTCCAAGACGATCACACGCGGTAGAAGGTTTCACTTGAGTAGACCCGCGCCTTAGACGTCTAGATCCGAATCCAAACCCCCTTCTTACTTGAGTAGACCCGTGTCTTAGACGTCTGGATCCGAATCCAAACCCCCTTCGTAGTCTTGCTAGGACTAGTCTGTAGAATAGGAAGAAGAGAGAGAGAATAGTTTAGTCGTAGATCGAGCTTGCTCTAAAATCCGGAGCTACTTGATCGAGGAATTAGTGCATCTCTCAATGAAGAGAGTGCACCGCTATTTATATAGGGAGTCAGCACTTCTACTTTCGTTGTGAGCAATGTAGGACAAAACAAATAGAAGAGAAAATTAATTAAGCTAATTTAGCTTAATTGAAGTTTTAGTAAGCTTTTCATAAAGACTAACTTCAACGAATTAATTCTTTTTATCCGTTAAACTTTAGACACCAAACAAGATATCAATACGAAGGGCTTCGAATAGTGAATGCATAGGAATGAACGGCGACGAATTTCGACTTCATTTGACCCCTCAAACAATTTCCCAAAGATGGGCAAAAAGTCAATTTTCGTATCCGTCATGGAGGGGCTTCAAAAACCCTACAACTTAAGTTGCTGGCACACCCGCCCAAGGCAAGGAAGGTGGGCGCATCAGCCCACTGGGTAGTGGGCATGTGCCCGCTGCTGCAGCGGGCGCTGGCCCACTGCAACCAGCGGGCTGAGCCCGCTGTGTAGCGGGCGGGTGCCCACTGCAACCAGCGGGCCGTGCCTGCTCAATAGCGGGCGGACACCCGTTTACCCCTCGCGGATGGGCCCGTAAGCCCAAGTGGGTTTAACCCACTTTGCCTCGGATTGTTTTTGCATTTCTGGGCTCGTTTGAGCTCCGATTTGGACGCGGTTTGAACCTGTGTTTAGACCGGAATGATCCCGTCAACCATATTTGTTCATACAATTATTGTCGTAACCAATTTACGACATGTTTAATCTTTGTTTGCATCAAATGTAACATTGTCCATATTGCATCTACGACTTAGTCTCACAACTGGCTTGTGAACATTTAACTATTCCATTTCTTCGAATGAATTTCTCTTATTAATCTTCCTATTACTAAGACACGAACGCTACTTGGTGTGATACCATACAGCCTGACCTTACTATAGGTTGGGGCTCGAAACCCCTAGACGACGGTCACCACGAGCAGTAGTTGTCGTCCCTGTTTCAGAATCATCATAACGTGATTAACCCATTGACAAAAGTATCGTTGGGTTTATCTTGGCTGTGTCAATGATGAATACAGTTAGCTATAGTCCCTTCGTCAAGACTGTGTCTCTGTTGGCCTAGGGTATGGTTTACTGTCAACCCCATTAGACAACATTGGTTAGAATACAACGGTCTTTGATGTATTCACGTTGTAGATCTTACAACGTACCCAGGCCGAGGATTAACACAAAGACCGTACTGAGACCGTGACACTTGTAATGCCCTACAAGCTACTGCACAAGTACTAGAGGGGGGTGAATAGTACTTTAAAAATAACGAGGAGTATAATTCCTAATTATCGTGCAAACAACTACCAAATCAATTTACAGAAGCTTAAATTGAATGACAACAACAAAATTAACAACGCTCACAATAGATGTTACTGGGTTCGGATCCACCCAAGTCTCCCCGACTTGTTCCCGGTGATCCTACGTCCCAACCACCCGGATCCCCTCCGGATACTTAGGTTAGAAACCCTAACCCAAGATTTCCACTATGATATCTTGTGAAAAACCTTCACAAGATCAAATCATACATGCAATGGCAATAGTGAATCCCACAACCCGGGATCACAACCTTCTCTCACAACCGAGAGAATCAATAAGCAATATAAACAAGTTTATAATGAAATAAACAATCTTACCACAAAATCCTATACCTTGAGTTTTCTTACCAAATAGGTGCAAGGAGGGATTTGAGGAAGATGAAGTCACCAAGACCTAGCACCAGAGAAATGACCAGCAATGGGTGCCTAGGAGTGATTTGGAGACTTGAATCAAGCTAGAGCTTGAACGGCTCACCAAGAACAAACTTCTCTCAAGATGGATTCTAGATCTAGAAAGTGAGAGAATGGATTTCTTGTGAGGAAGAGAGCTTTGGAAATGAGTGAGAATGGCTATCTCTTTCAATCTCAATGAATCTCTTAATGGCAGCTCTTAACCCTAGAGAAATGACCTAGGTTCGTATTTATAGGGTCCCATAAAAACGAGTTAGGTCAAATCCCAACGGTTAGAAATCTGAGGCAACTAGTCGGTCAAAGAACAACCACTGACCGACTAGTTCATCAACTAGTCGGTCAGTCAAACAACATGGACCGACTAAGTGAAGAACTGAGAAGTGATTGAATTTCAGACCTAGAAATCTAGTCGGTCCAAGAAGACTTTCTGACCGACTAGTTTCACAACTAGTCGGTCAGTCAGTGAACGTAGACCGACTAAGAGGCAAAAACAAATAGTCTGAATACAAATTGACTTAGTCGGTCCAAGAACAAATGTTGACCGACTAGATTATCAACTAGTCGGTCACCAAACGTTCTTAGACCGACTAACGATAAACAGTAGCTTAGGAGAAATCTGGCATGTACAGTAAATCACAACTAGTCGGTCAAAGAAGCATCACTGACCGACTAGTTCACAAACTAGTCGGTCGGTGAGTCAACGTAGATCAACTAACTGTAAACAGTACTGAACAAGAAAAGATTAACTCAAACTAGTCGGTCCAAGAAGCTTTGCTGACTGACTAGATCACCATCTAGTCGGTCAGTACTTCTTCTTGTACCAACTAACATGCACAACAAGTCCGAATCGAAGCGCGATGCTTCGAGGAAGTTAGAATGGACTTGTACTAAGATCCTAGAGCTACGATATGAGCGTTATGAAGATAGAATCGTAAGATATACTCAAGGCTTAACATTCTATAGATCGAAGCTAAAAGACTATAAATAAAACCTTAATGAACGGTCTTCGAGAGCTTCGATCAATTCTTCATGACTTCCAAAACGGTCCAAAGGCTTCAACGAAGCTTTAGGCAATGAATACGAGCTTTGAGAAGTCTTGAGATGTCGCTTTGATGTTCTCGTGAAATTGGCGACGATCTCCAATACTGCGCTCACAAATTGTTAGTTCATGAATTATTTATGTTTGCTCATCATCCAAAACCAAATCCGGGGAGTCCAATATTCAACATTCTCCCCCTTTTTGGTGATGACAAACCAACATAAATAATAATAAAAAATAATGATTCAAATGTAAAATACTTACTCCCCCTGCATTGATGACACGTTAATTCCAAAATGAATATATATAAATTGCATCAATCAGACGAGTAAGATATATAACGAGAATCGATTTTTGAAATATCGGATTTTGAAAATCCTTATATATATCTTAACTCCCCCTGAATCTAACACATTAAATTAGATTCTTGGAAATTGAGTTAAATTTTCATTTGCCCTATTTATTATCATTATCTCTCCCCCTTTGGCATTATCCCAAAAATGGGGGGCATACAACGACAACAACAAGGAAAAAGGAAAATCCAACATCGGGAGTCGTAGATATTGACGATGGACCTAATTGACACCAAGGAAAAATGTGATGATATCAAATCAAGGTGTGCCAAATTATCCATTATCAAAAAAAAATGAAAACTAAATCCGTCTAAAATACCAAATATTTTTTTCATTTATTGAATAAAGAAACAAACTCTCCAATATTCAATATTCTTGGTTAAATGTGTGCATGGAAAACAATTCTATACAATTATAGAATTATAATCTATTTAACCAAGTTTTCAAGCGTCGAGCGACGAATTCACATATCATATGCATTGAACGAATATTAAATGTGCACGACGAAGTAAAACAAAAAGAGCACCGATGTATATATGTATGAATACCATGAGTACATCCAAAAATCACATCGAGTACATCATATCAAGTGCAACATCTACATCAACATCAAAAAGGTACAACATAATCATCGACATACCAACATCAACATCCAAAATACATCAAATACATCACATACACCGACATCCAACATATCAAAACACATCAAAACAACACCCAAACTCCATCCCATCCTAGCCTAAAACACTCTCGACAAGATGCATCATCCAAAGATCACAGGAGAGGCCTCGAAACAGACTATCACGAGGAAGTGGCAGGATCAGCAGTCTACATGGGTCCAGTCGAAGGAGTGGACTCAGGCTCTGCTGGGAGGAGAGGCGTGTCAATAGACGGGATCGTCGGGGCAGGGGTGGAGACATCGACGACAGGCTCAACGGCAGGAGTCTCAACAGGAACATCAGCAGTCAAAACAGGAGGAGGGTCGTCAGCAGGAGCAGCAGCAGCATCAGAAGTCTGATCCACTGGTGCAGAAGTCTCTAGAGCACCGAAAGTGGTGCCAGCTCCAGGAGCAGATGTGGTAGCAGCAGCAGCAGCAGTGGCCTCAGCGCCACGAGCAAGGGAGGTGACCAGCTCATCAATATCCTCATCGTCCATCTCCTCATCCTCAGAAACAGGAGGAAGAAGCTGGACGCCCATCAAGCTAGCCATACGACAAACTACCTCCTCGGTACGAGCCAATCGAGACTCGTGCCGACGAAGTAACCGAACAACATCATCAAGTGTGGTGGGAGGTCGAGAAGCAGCAGCTACAGAAGGAGTCGTCCGCTGCACGTGACGGAGTGCCACAAGAGATTTCTTTACGGCCGTCGCGTTCAGTGGAGGACCAAGAGGACGCTCATCGTCAGGAGGCAGAGGGACACGAAAATGACGGAAAACCAAGGTCAACAGACATGGATATGGGATGTGCGCAGATTTAGTGGTCTTGCGAATACACTCGAAAGAGTCCATCTTATCGAGTATAATGCGAGCCCAATTAATCTCGCTACCCATGAACAGGGCGTATATCAATTTCAGAAACGGCTGAGACGGAAGTGAAGAAGATCCATACTTGGGAAGAAGGCAGGATTTCAAGATCAGGTTAATCACCCAAGCATTCGGCTTGAATGATTTCGAAGGGACGCCAATGAATGCGGGGGGGATAACCTGGAAGATTTCAGATAGGGTCGGCTGATCGAGGGAGGAGATATCATCTACAGAGATGTCAGACGGGAGGAGACCACACGATGAGCAACCTATCAGCTCCCCCAAGATCTCTGCCGTGAGGACTATAGGAGTCACCAAAACAGAAGTCTCGATGGAGTGAGTCTCACCGTACTGACCTCGGACACGATTGGCATAGAATAATTTGACCAGGCGAGGATAGGGTCTAGGGTTCGCCTTAGGGTCAAATCTAAGGTAGTCCAATAGGCCACTATAGGATAGCAGATCAGCATGGCCAAGAAAATCAGAAAACTGAACGTAATGCTCCAACAGCAGTGGGCAGTGCTCTATACGGTTGTACGTCGCTAGACACTGAGGGTCGTCACGACACAACGATATATCAACACCACCGACTGGCATCGGGCCTTTACCCTTAGCCTTACGGGTCTTAGGAGGAGGTGGAGGAGGGGGTGGAGTATGTGCCTTCTCGGGATGCTCAGGAGTGTATTCTTCCTCGGAATCATCCTCGGAATCACTATCTGAACGCTCACCGGGAGGAGTAGGTGCACGGAACTTTTTGGGTTTGGGTTTGGGCTTGGAAGATTGGCCGGTAGGTTTGGGCTTGGACGTCCTCTTCCTCTTCAACGGAGTTGAAGACGAAGAGGGGGGTCGAGTGGTCTTGGCCCTACGCTTAGGAGGGGTCGAAGCAGTCGCGGCCTCTACGGTCATTGGGGATGCCCCAGAAGAGGTAATCGGGATTCTCGTTCGTGCCATGATCGCGGCACAACGAGTTTAATCAAGCGACGTGAGAAGATCAAGCAATCCTAAGCTTAAACCCTAGAACCTAAAACAACCTAAGCTCAAAGCCCTAAGAGTGAATTTCGAAACCCTAGAAGTTGAAAGCAACCTAGGACAAACCCTAGGGATGAAAAACAAGATCTAGGAAGGGGGGAGATACCTAGGGGAGTGGTCGACGGCGACGGCGACGGGGAGATACATGGTGTCGGACATCTATGTGTTTAGATCGGGAATGGTGCACCGGATTCTTTGAAAGACAAATAGCACTTTGGTTATCCACCATGATAGGGCTAGTATCACAATGAATACCAAAATCCTTCAGTGTGTGTCTCATCCAAAGAACCTGGGCACAAGTGGCACCGGCGGCAATGTATTCCGCCTCGGTGGTTGAAAGTGATACCGAATTTTGCTTCTTGGAAAACCAAGAGACAAGGGAATTTCCTAGAAAATGGCAAGTGCCACTAGTACTCTTCCTGTCGGATTTGTATCCCGCATAATCAGCATCACTATATGAGACTAACTCATATGTACTAGATTTCGGATAAAGTAATCCAAAATCTAAAGTGTAACTTAGATAGCGAAAAATACGTTTAACCGCTACTAAGTGAGAATCCTTAGGTTGAGACTGATAACGAGCACAAATACAAATGGCAAACATAATATCGGGCCTACTTGCGGTAAGATAAAGTAAACTACCTATCATACCTCGATATAGACGAATGTCTACATCTTTTCCGCCCGTATCTTTATCAAGATGCGTTGTAGTGCTCATAGGAGTCTTTTTCCCGGAGGCATTCTCCATTCCAAATCGCTTTAGCAACTCCACCGTGTATTTCGTTTGGTGGATGAAGATTGCATCGTTCAATTGGCAAATTTGGAGACCTAAGAAATATTTGAGTTCGCCCATGTGGCACATCTCAAATTGTTCCTTCATAACATTAGAAAACTCTTCGCAAAGAGTGAAGTTAGTAGCACCGAAAATGATATCATCAACATAAATTTGAACTAATAGAATATCATTATTCGCATGCTTAACAAAAAGTGTAGAATCGGCTTCGCCCATTTTAAAATTCAAATCCAAAAGAAAATTCTTTAGGCGATCATACCAAGCTCGTGGAGCTTGTCTCAAACCATAAAGAGATTTCTTTAGTTTAAAAACATGATTTGGAAAATTTTCATTTATGAAGCCCGGAGGTTGAGAAACGTAAACTTCCTCAACGACATCTCCGTTTAAAAATGCACTTTTAACATCCATTTGAAATAATTTAAAATTTTTATGGCATGCATAAAACAATAATAGTCTAATTGATTCTAATCTAGCTACCGGAGCGAAGGATTCTTCGAAATCGATACCTTCCTCTTGTCGATAGCCTTGAGCTACTAACCGAGCTTTGTTCCGAACGACGACTTGGTTTTCGTCGGTTTTGTTCTTGAAGATCCACTTTGTCCCTATGACGGTGTGATTCTTCGATGGCAAAGGAACAAGCTCCCATACCTCATTCCTCTCGAATTGAATGAGTTCCTCCTCCATGGCAAGGATCCAAGCACTATCTTCGCACGCTTCAACTATATTCTTTGGCTCTATCGATGAGGCAAAGGCACAATTGGCGAAGTGGTGGACTTGCGATCTCGTCTTGACTCTATCTTGAATATTTCCAATGACTTGCTCATGGGGATGGTCGCGAACGGTATGAAGCCGCTTGGGAATACCTTGATCACTAGACACATTCTCAACAACTTCATTAGTCGGGTTAGTATCAATAGAATCAATTGAATCAATAGACTTATAATTTTCAAACGAATCACATAAAACGTCCATAGAATCATCATCATTTGAAATTCTAGAAGTAGTAAAATTCTCATTAAAAGAGACATGTAGTGATTCCTCGATCGTAGAGGATCTTTTGTTGTATATCCGGTAGGCTTTGCTACGAGAGGAATACCCAACAAATATCCCCTCATCCGATCTCGGATCAAACTTGTCCAAATTATCATATGTGTTTTTAATAAAACATTTTGCGCCGAAAACACGAAAATGTTTAACTTGAGGCAATCTACCAAACAACAATTCATAACAAGTTTGTTTGGTGCCGGGCCTCAAAAGTATTCTATTAAACACATAACAAGCGGTGTGTACCGCTTCCGCCCAAAATTGATAACCAAGTTGACTATCTTCGAGCATAGTGCGGGCACACTCCACAAGCGTTCTATTCTTCCTCTCAACAACACCATTTTGAGGAGGTGCGCGAGGGAAAGAAAACGTGTGAGTAATTCCAAGATCATCACAAAAATTTGAGAAAGACTCATTCTCAAATTCACCCCCATGATCACTACGAATAGTGACAATGGTGGTTCCGATGAGATTTTGTACTTTCTTCACAAATATTGTGAAGTTTTCAAAAGCTTCATTTTTATTACATAAGAAAAATACCCATGTAAATCTAGAATAATCATCGACGATGACAAGTCCATATCTTGCATTTCCTAAGGAAGCAACTCTAGTTGGCCCAAATAAATCTAGATGTAATAGCTCTAGTGGCCGTTTAGTTGAAATGCTTTTCTTAGGTTTAAATGAAGATTTAGGAAGCTTGCCACGTTGACAAGAATCACAAAAACTTTTCTTTTCAAAAATGAGCTTCGGAAAACCTTTAATGGAATTTAATTTTGAAAGCTTATAAAGTGTTCCAAAGTTCACATGTCCAAAGCGTCGATGCCATAAGTGTTGTTCACTTGTGTTGGCAACGAGACATTGTTCATATGACTTAGGAAGATCCAAAATATAAATATCTTTATGACGTGTGTCGGAAAATAATAAATCATTATTATCATTTGAAATATGACACAATCCTTTCGCAAAGCTAACTTTGTAACCTTTGTCACAAAGTTGGCTTATTGAAATAAGATTATGATTTAAACCATTAACTAGATAAACATCACTAATTAAGGGTTTAGACGGGTTACCCACTTTACCAACACCGACGATGGTTCCGCTCTCGTTGCCTCCAAATACGACGCGGTTTCCATTTGCAATGGGAACTACTCCGGAGAGCAATTGAGCGTCACCCGTCATGTGTTTTGAACACCTGCTATCGAGTATCCAATTCCCTTTGGAGCTAAATTTAAATTTGTTGCTCCTTTTCTTTTTCTTTTCCTTGAGTACCTAAAGATAGAAAATTTCATATCATGGTACCCAAGGTCATTGGGTCCTCAAAGGTTAGACCTTTGGAAGCCAAGTCCAATTGGACTTAGACTTCCCCACATAATTTCTACTATGCACAACATCCGAAAAATAAGCATTCATATATACTTGTTTTTCATCCATGCTTGTGTCCTTTGGGCTCCAAATAGTGAAAATCTTGGGAGCCCTCATCATATTGGGTGCATGCATGCGACGTTGATTTCTACGTGATGCATGTTGTGGATAGGCATACGGAACATGATGGAATGGTGCACGACGAGAATTATTCATATGATGAGGTGGGTGAACATATGCATGTGTGGGAACACGTGCGTGAGGGTGTCTCACATGGTGTGCACGTGCCCGAGAATGTGTTGCATAAAAATCATCATATGTGTGAGACGGTGGAGTATGACGTGTGTTCCTACGTGGCATGGTATTGGTGTACATATAAGCATGCCCCTTCTTTGGAGGTCCACCCAAAGTGGGTTTCTTTCCGAAAGAGTGTGTGTACGAGGTGGAAGCACCATTGGTAGAAGAACTACCAATAGAGTGTTTGCTACCACTCGTAGAGTCACCGGAAGTTGGCCTAACAAAAGTAGTGGCCGATTTGGATGGACATCCCACCGTATACCCCAAGCCAATGTGGTGATTGGCCGGAAGTAAGTCACTTAGGATTTTATCCAAATGGTCCTTACCCTTATTGAATTTATTAATTCGGCCTAATGTGTTCTCATATTTCTCTTTGAGAGAACGCATAGAAGTATCCAAATTGGATACTTGCGATGTGAGCACATAAACACGAGATTTAAGATTCTCATTCTCAATACTCAAAGTCGAGTTTTGAGAAGTCAAATCCGCTATCCTATGTTCTTCCGGATCTTCAATGCTAACATGTTCAAGTTTAGATTTGAGATTAACAATCTCATTTCTTAACTCTTCAACAACGGTGTCGTTGTTGGTGATGATAGTCTTAGGCGAGGTTTGAATGCTAGCTAGGTCATCTTTTACTTTAGTATATCTATTTACTAATTTAGTGTATTTGGACATAGTTGAGAGTTAGCATTCCTAAGATCATCCATAGTTACCTCATCGCCCTCGTTGTCGCTATCATCGGAGGAGGAAGATCCTTGATCATGCTCCTCTCTTGCCATGAAGCACGCGTGTGCTTGCTCCACCTTCTCATCATCCGACTCTCCGCTTGAGGAATCCTCGGAGTCGGTGAATGTTGCTCCGACAAGCCCCTTTTTGTACCCCTTTTTGTACTTCTTGGACTTGTCGAACTTCGGCGCCTTCCACTTCTCCTTTTGCTTGTTTTGAGGACAATCCGCTTTGATGTGTCCTGGCTTATTGCATTTAAAGCACAAAGGTGGAGAGGCGTTAGTAGAAGTAAATTTAGATTTTTGTTTGAAGTTACCCTTTCGGAAGAAGCGATTGAACTTCTTTGCCATGAGTGCAATGGATTCCATGTCCATTTCTTCTTCCGAGTCCTCATCATCGGTAGAGGTGGATGAAGCCGCCTTGAATGCAATTGCCTTTTTCTTAGGCACGTCTTGGTTCAAATAGGACTTCATCTTTTCTTGTAACTTCACCTTGCTATCTTTACGTACCTCGTATGACATCAAAGTACCCATCAATTGAACTACGGTATACTTATTCATGTCATTACCTTCCTCGATGGCGAAGGTACGTTTCTCCCAAGAAGAAGGAAGTCCTTCGATAAGCTTCGAACACTTCTCCTTTTGGGTGTAGGTTTTGCCGAGAGCTTCCAACTCGTTCATTATGTCGACGAAGCGAGCATAATACTCCTTCATCTTTTCTCCCTGTTCCATATGAAACAATTCATAATCTCTATTGACTACCACGAGTTTAGAATCTCTTACCCGACTCGTTCCTTCATGCAAAATGAGGAGCGAATTCCAAATTTGATATGCACTCTTACATGTGCATATCTTATTAAAATCTTCGGGTTCCAATGCACATTGTAAAGCATTCATTGCTTTGGCATTTGCAATCTCCGCGGCGACCTCCGCGGTAGTCCACTTGTCGAAATCTTCTTCGGTAGGCACATTGTACTCCGACATGGTAATTCTCCACAAGGAGGCGCTCCGGAGGAACGTTTCCATCCGGCATTTCCAATATCCATAATTGACGTCGTTGAAGAATGGAGGCCTAGTCGAGGAATGTCCTTCCATGACCGAAGACGCTCCTTCACGGTTCCTGAAGGATCCATAATCCGCAGGTGGACGAACGGTCTTGTTGTCGTTGGCAGACATAGCTAAGTATCTGGCTCTGATACCAAATGTAATGCCCTACAAGCTACTGCACAAGTACTAGGGGGGTGAATAGTACTTTAAAAATAACTAGGAGTATAATTCCTAATTATCGTGCAAACAACTACCAAATCAATTTGCGGAAGCTTAAATTGAATGAAAACAACAAAATTAACAACGCTAACAATAGATGTTACTGGGTTTGGATCCACCCAAGTCTCCCCGACTTGTTCCCGGTGATCCTACGTCCCAACCACCCGGATCCCCTCCGGATACTTAGGTTAGAAACCCTAACCCAAGATTTCCACTATGATATCTTGTGAAAAACCTTCACAAGATCAAATCATACATGCAATGGCAATAGTGAATCCCACAACCCGGGATCACAACCTTCTCTCACAACCGAGAGAATCAATAAGCAATATAAACAAGTTTATAATGAAATAAACAATCTTACCACAAAATCCTATACCTTGAGTTTTCTTACCAAATAGGTGCAAGGAGGGATTTGAGGAAGATGAAGTCACCAAGACCTAGCACCAGAGAAATGACCAGCAATGGGTGCCTAGGAGTGATTTGGAGACTTGAATCAAGCTAGAGCTTGAAGGGCTCACCAAGAACAAACTTCTCTCAAGATGGATTCTAGATCTAGAAAGTGAGAGAATGGATTTCTTGTGAGGAAGAGAGCTTTGGAAATGAGTGAGAATGGCTATCTCTTTCAATCTCAATGAATCTCTTAATGGCAGCTCTTAACCCTAGAGAAATGACCTAGGTTCGTATTTATAGGGTCCCATAAAAACGAGTTAGGTCAAATCCCAACGGTTAGAAATCTGAGGCAACTAGTCGGTCAAAGAACAACCACTGACCGACTAGTTCATCAACTAGTCGGTCAGTCAAACAACATGGACCGACTAAGTGAAGAACTGAGAAGTGATTGAATTTCAGACCTAGAATTCTAGTCGGTCCAAGAAGACTTTCTGACCGACTAGTTTCACAACTAGTCGGTCAGTCAATGAACGTAGACCGACTAAGAGGCAAAAACAAATAGTCTGAATACAAATTGACTTAGTCGGTCCAAGAACAAATGTTGACCGACTAGATTATCAACTAGTCGGTCACCAAACGTTCTTAGACCGACTAACGATAAACAGTAGCTTAGGAGAAATTTGGCATGTACAGTAAATCACAACTAGTCGGTCAAAGAAGCATCACTGACCGACTAGTTCACAAACTAGTCGGTCGGTGAGTCAACGTAGACCGACTAACTGTAAACAGTACTGAACAAGAAAAGATTAACTCAAACTAGTCGGTCCAAGAAGCTTTGCTGACCGACTAGATCACCATCTAGTCGGTCAGTACTTCTTCTTGTACCAACTAACATGCACAAACAAGTCCGAATCGAAGCGCGATGCTTCGAGGAAGTTAGAATGGACTTGTACTAAGATCCTAGAGTTACGATATGAGCGTTATGAAGATAGAATCGTAAGATATACTCAAGGCTTAACATTCTATAGATCGAAGCTAAAAGACTATAAATAAAACCTTAATGAACGGTCTTCGAGAGCTTCGATCAATTCTTCATGACTTCCAAAACGGTCCAAAGGCTTCAACGAAGCTTTAGGCAATGAATACGAGCTTTGAGAAGTCTTGAGATGTCGCTTTGATGTTCTCGTGAAATTGGCGACGATCTCCAATACCGCGCTTACAAATTGTTAGTTGATGAATTATTTATGTTTGCTCATCATCCAAAACCAAATCCGGGGAGTCCAATATTCAACAACACTAACTTCTCTTTAACGGAAGAGACGAATCCCATCTTAGTCATCTACTCGCCTCTAGAGCTTCAGGTGTAACCCAACCTAGGATCTTTCAGCAGGCCTAGCCTCAAAGTAGATCATAGGTCTAAGCGACACTGTTTACTCACAAGTTTGTACAAATGACTTTAGGTCTTAAGGACTAGCTTACCTAACATCACCTTAGAGTTATTATAGACAGTTTAGTTAAATTTTAACCTTATAATAACTCTATGTTGGTCGTTCAGTGAACTCATTCTCCAATGAGCACGTTTGTCTTGTCTCCGACTTCACCAAGTCGAATGACTATGAGATCATCATTACCCTAAGGTAAGACAAAAACACAGTGGTCTGTCTGATGTGCCGATATCCAGTTCTCGACACATCTATGACCACGAAGCGTTTAAGACTCAAGTTTCTATACGGTCGCTTACTACTTACAATCGTGATCTTATCTGGACAGTAAGAACCTAACTTTAAGTCTATGGACATTATCTAAGTGTATTATTCAAATGAATTCATACTAAGGATAATGGACACCATATATTATATTAACAAGACATACACTTAGGATAAATCGCCTTATGGGCATATATCCTCCTACAGAGATAACTTCCCACATGCTTCACTTCTAGCCTTCAAATGCTCCTTTTTCTCCTTCGGTGATGTTGGTTGTGGCTTCACCGGTGACATTTGTGTCTTCGTATGCTTCCCAAAAGAGAGTTTGTAGAGCTCTCTTAACCTAATAACTTCATCGTATTTCTCCTTTTCATTAGTGAGAGAGTCTAGGGTGTCTTCAATATGAGTACTTTCTTAAGAAATCGGCTTCCTATCAAAATTTTCTATAAGCAATGTCTCGATTGTATATGGCATTGCTTCTTCTATCACTTCTTCAAGTAGATCGATACAGTCATTCTCTTCAATCGTTTATCGGTTCTTCATAGCCCACAGGAGATGAAATTCAACTTCAATATTTCCAACGTTGAGTGACAATATTCCTTCCCGCACGTCAACGATGACTCCAGCTGTGGTCAAGAACGGCCGTCCAAGTATAAGCGATGTGTCACCAACTTCCTTTACGTCCATATTGACAAAGTCACATGGCACGCAAAGTCCTCCCGGTATTTGCAATGTCACGTTCTTAGATATGCCAACAGTCTAGTATGCGTCCGTCATCAAGTTGTATCTTCATATCTGTTGGACTCAATATGTCCCCGTATTCAACTTCTTAAACAAGGTGAGGGGCATAAGACTGACACTCGCCCCCAAGTCAACTAAAGCCTTATGTAGGGGGCTCTGCCTAATGTGCATGGAATTCTGAAGCTACCTGGGTCCATGAGCTTCTTTAGCTGCTTGTCTTCATTGATGAACCTTGTCCTTTGCTCGACTAGCATAATCTTTTCCGTCCTTTTATGTCCCATTAGTAAGTCTTTTGAAAACTTGGTATATGTCGAGATCTCTATGTTGGCATATAGAAATGGAATATTCAAGATAATGCCTCTCAGATACTCTAGAAAGCGAGCAAACTTCTTCTCTAATTTAGCTTTCGCCAACCTTTGGGGAATGGAATAGGTGGCATAGATACTCTCTCTTTCTGGGCTCAATCTTTTCAGTTTCATCATCTCCATCAACGACTACTATAGGTCCCTAAGCTTCTTTATCTTCTTCAATCTCAACCGGAATAGCATGTTTAGACGTTGGAGCTTGAATCATGACTGGTGTTGTATCGTTTCCGCCTCTAGTAGTCACTGCCAACACTGCATTAATGCGGCCGGTGTTGCTCCTTGGGTTTCACTTTCGGGTGTTCTGGTAATTGATTTTGAGCTCTAGCAACTGAGTCATTTGTTCTGCCAACTGTGCAACAACAGTGTTGAGATTCTTTTAGCATGCTAACAATTTAGTTTTGATCTTCTCCTAGGTAACCATAAATTCTTCAACCTTAATCTCATGTGCAGACTATTGTGGCGCCTGTTGTTAATATTGTAGCCGCCAATTTTGATTATAACCAGGGAGTCTTTCTGTTGCCTCTGCTGGTATTATTGTTGATGTGGCCTCTGTTGATATTGTTATTGTTGAGGCGGTGGGCGAGCTTGTTCTTGCTGGGGTGGTGGTTGTTGAGCTTGTTGTTATTGAAGAGGAGGATTCAAAGCTCCACTAATGTTTGCAGAAGAAAATTAGGGGTGAGTCTTCCAAGCTGGATTCACCCAAGCTGAATTGTTTCCACTCTTAGGCTTATAATCTGTAACATACTGAACCTGCTCACAGATTCCTCAACTGTCTCAGCTCCCATTTACATGACTTGGCTCTGATCTCATACTTGCACCCGGTGTGCACCAGATAATGTGTTATGAGCATTAGACAGCCCGATCAGCTTCTTTTCTATTCTGTCTACCAACTTAGATAAAGTATCAAATTTTTCGGTCAACTTTGCCACTGCTTTGGCTTCATAGATACTAGCCAGCTTGGATGACGACGATGATGATTAGGCTCTCTCATCGGTCCACTGTTGATTATTAAAAGCCATTTCTTCAAGTAATGATGTGGCTTCGTTTGGAGTCTTTGCCAAGATCGCTCCATTAGCGGTGGCGTCTATAATCATCTTCGTATCATGTTTCAATCCATTATAAAAGATATGTATCAATGCTCAGTCATTGATACTGTGGTGGGGGCATTGGTGTTGAAGATCTTTGAACCTTTCCCAGGCTTCATATAAAGATTCTTAGGCCCCTTGCTTGAATGGCATCAAAGAATTCCTCAGTCTGACGGTCTTTGATGGTGGATAAAATTTATTGATGAATGCCTTTGCAAGATCATCCCATGTGGTGAAAGAACCATTTGCATGTGACGTTAACTAATATAAAGCTTTATCCTTGAGTGTGAAAGGAAAGAGCCGCAGATGGATGTCATCCTCTGATATGTTGATAACTTGGAAAGTGGCACACTTCGCCAAAAACATCTCGATATGGTAATGGGGATTCTCATATGCGGGCCCATATAATGGATCTTGTTACATCAGCACAAATAGTCATGTCTTCATCTCGAAATTCTTGTCAGCCGGCACTTCATGCATAAGAATAGATGATGTTACAGAGTTGTTGAGAGTGATCCGGTCCCGAATAGAAATAACTCTGACATTCTTTGCAGCATTATTCTCGGCTGCCATCTTGCTATCCTCAAGAATTTGCCTCTTCTCTGCTCTTAGTTTCCCTGCAGTCTGCTCAATGTCTGGATCAAAGTGTATCAAGGTGTAAATGTCCCGTGAGTGTGTGCTCATGCACAGAGAAAGAGAACCTGCATAGAATATTAGCACAATATAGGAAAATAAAACGTAACCAAGAAAAATATCATTGCCTCCCCGGCAACGACGCCAAAAACTTGATGCGTTCTTGGATATATTCAGAAAACTATGTAGTTTTACCGCGAGCGCATGGTTAAGTAATGAGTGGGCATCGAATCACGGAAGATGGTTGATATTATCTCGGTTGTCCAGATGTAACAGAAATTGTGAATAATGGTGTAGCAAGTGTGTCACGAATGTGTGATAGTGTCGGTTGTAATTCAATTAATAAAGAAGTCTAGGACTATGGAATCCCCACTCGAGATTTTCAAGTTTCAATATGAATATGAACTCCTAATTACTAACTCTTAGTTTAGGATGAAATGTCACAGCTATGTTTTGAACCGGTGCACGCTCTCATGCTACACGAGCCTCACTCTCGTGCAAGCATAGTTGAATTATTAGCATTAAGATCGACAATATAATTCAATTCTCATTCAAGTCCACTGGCATGTGACATGATTTCGAATATAGATTATGATGGTTCGTATTCATCTTACCGTCGTACAGATGAATATAATTATAGAAATATAATAAAGATGCTAGCTTTAGTCACTCTCGTGCACCAAATCTAGGATATCCAAATTATAGGTCTAAATCAAATATCTAGGGCTTCCTAAGATCAAGATCATCTCTTGAGCTTTCAAGACCTAACTAGAAATCCCTAGCTATTTGTTGGTAATCAACAATAATCTAACCCTAAAACAAGTTCAGCAACAAGGGTGTCAATTAATTTCACATATCAAATTCTAGAACTATAGGGTTCATCCCTTACCCCTAAAGCAAAGAGACTACACACTACATGATCGTGGAAATAAGATTTATGGAAATAATAAGGTTCATCATTGCAAAGAGATTTAAACAAGAGCTATTCAATAAAGCAATTAGATCAAGAGTTTAGATAGACCAATATTCTCAAAGTCTTCAAAAGCACAAGAGAAAATTAAGAACTATGGCTTTTCCAAGCAATAGCCTCCAAAGCAAAAGCAAAAAAGAAATAAACTTCGTGACCCCATTAAGGGCTGCCTTGTTTCTTATTTATTCAATTCTAAAAACACAAGAAAAAGTCAACCCAAATACCCAAAAACCGAGTTACAACTTAATTTCCAAAATCTGGCCGCAATCTCACTCGGTTGAGTGAGATTGTCAACTCGGTCGAGTAGAAGTTCCTGCAGCAACTCCAAAAATCATTGCTATGTTCTTTCTTCACTCGATCGAGTAGCCAATACTAGGTCGAGTGAAAGTGCTACTCGATCAAGTCAGCTGCTCTGGCAGCGGGTGGATTTGGCCGATTGTTTCACTCGACTGAGTGAGTTTGCTAACTCGATCGAGTGACTTTGCTCACTCGATTGATTGACTTTGATATATTTTTGTTGCTTGGTCTGGGCTGGTATCAGCTTCACTCGATCGAGTGGATTACTCCACTCGGTCTAGTGAGCTGATAAATGAACTTTGCCTTGTTTTTCTTCTTCTTCTTCATTTCCTTCTTCTTCTCCTCTCTTATTCTTGCTTCTGCTTCTCTTCTATCACCATAAGCTCCTCAGTATCATATCCACTGATGCTTCGGCATGCGTGCATATGCTCATAGCTCCAATTTGCTCCCGATTGCTCCATATTTCCTGAAAATCTAATAAAACATAGAAATAGTGAAATTCATCCAGAAATCATCATTTAAGCTTCAAATATACAATCTGGGCAATTGAAATGACATGGAAATATGTCAAAATAAAGTGTAAAATATGAGCATATCACTTCTTAACAAGCTTAAATGATTGGCTCTCCTTCTTGTGTTGCATCTTTATCTCATATGCCATCAAATTTCCAATGCATTCATCCACGGTGTACTTACCCATATCATTGGATTATTCGATGCCATTAGCCTTGGATTCCCATTGAGGTTTGAGAGAATATAGGATCTTTGTCACCCAATGTCATGCCCAGCTTCCCATTCTACCAGAAGCGAGGACGCGAATGGGTCTGCGATGTGCTTAAAACAAGGAGGAACATTTTTTAAATCTTTTCTTTTTCTTTCCTCCTTGGCTTAAACTCAATAAGGCGTCTATGAAAACAAAGGCAAGATCTTGCATGCTTATAAGAAATAGTACAGATGACATTATTACAATACAAAAGCATCTGAAAGTAAAGTACAACATAGGCCTAGTATGGCCGAATCAACAAAGTACACAAATTACATTATTCTAAATATAAAGGTGCAGTCGTGAAGGTGATCATCTACTCTTCGGCGGGTAGGTACTCCACGTATTCTTCAAGCACTGGCTCGACTTCTGAGGTAGTTTCTTCAGAGAATTTGTAAGGATCGCCTTACCCTTGCAATACTAACAACACACTAGAGGGGGGTGAATAGTGTAATGGCAATAAAATTGTCCAATTAAAATTAAACTTGCAAATGCGGAATTATAAATGCAAGAGGAAATAATTGACACAATTATTCCAAACACAAACACAAAGTTTTACCCTGGTTCTCCAAACTTGGGTACGTCCAGCCACACCAATATTCACTATATTCCCACACAGAGAAGTGAATACAAATCTCACAAGGAGATACCCCACAAAGAGAGTTATTCCCACTAAGAGAATATCCTAATCCCACAAAGAGATAAACTCCAACAAAGAGAGAAAGACTAATTCCCACTAAAAGAATTAGAGTTACAAATTCACCAAGTAAAATAAATACTCTTACCTATGCCTTGAGATGCTTACTCATAAATGGATGCAAGGCATGGAAGAGGATCTCCAAGTGTTGAGATATGCTTGAGAGCACTTGGATGAATTCCCTTGAGCTGGACTTCAATGCACGAAGAGGAATGAGAGCTCCAAAGAGGGAATTGAGGGAGTTTGAGAGTTGCTTATAGATCTCTTGAGATATTCAATAGCATCAAGAAGTATAAGAGATGGCAGCACACTCATATATATATATATAAACCCTATATCAAACCCCAAAACCCAAGAAAACAGCCAAAAGATCAATTCAGCAACGGCTAGAAACTGGGCAAAAATGACAGGAACAGTCAACTGATGATTATAAGACAGTCGACTGATCAACGGCTAGAAAATATCCAATGGCTATAATCTGAGCTAGGACAGTCGACTGAAGAAGACAATACAGTCGATTGGAAACAGGACAGGTGCCTGTAAAACCTTCAGCAGGCGACTGCTGCAGGGGATGGAATAAAACAGAGAGCTGCACTCTTTCTCCAGATAAGCATACAGGCGACTGATGTCAATAATACAGTCGACTGTCTTATAGTCAGACGACTGTAATACCTTCATCAGTCAACTACTGTATAAGATGGAGAAAAGACAGAGATATGCAGAGAATGCACTTACGCTACTCAGACGACTGTTGGCCAATTCCCAGGCGACTGTAAATCTACAGGCGACTGTAAACTGAGTAGCAGTCGACTGTGCGTAAAGCTCAAGTTTGAGTCAATTGAAATGTTGACTTGAGCTGTGCATATCAGGCGACTGTAGAAAGATCTACAGGCGACTGGAAATCACCCAGTCGACTGTGTATCCTTCAGCAGGCGACTGATGGAAAGCCATAGACTCCAAATGAGTCTTTGGATAGAGTGAACCTAATTGGTTGGACTCTATGATAATCTTAAGGCTCACTAAGATGGTTAAATGCATATGCATGAATGAGTAAACCATCTAACAAGGCATTACATTAACCTAGACTCAAAAGAGAGAGAAAGCAATAAAGTAAATATTACATGGATTACATTGCTTTCCTTAGAGTCTAAGTCTTCAATCTTGATGCCTTGAATGCTCTCTATCATCTCCAATCTTTGGTACTCCTTGAGTCCAAGCTTTGGCCCTTCTTCACTTGATGTACATCCTTGCACCAAGTGATTAGTCTCCAAGAAAGATATTCTAGGAATGAAACTGTGAGACTAAAATATGAGAGTCATTAGCAACAACATAATGTTGTGATCATCATCAAAATAAGATTGGTATGAAACACCAATACTCAACAGAATTCAATATCGATACATGACAGACGTTTCGTAAAACAACAAAGTGAAATGTCCATCAGCGAGGTTTACTCGGCAAGATAGTCTCCACAATATAATGGTTAAGCAATTTAATTAAGACAGGCTGAAAATCAAGATATAACCATAATCAATGTTTACATTGATGATGATTGGGATTCTAACATTGACCCATGCATTCATGGCCAGTCAGGTTTCGCCAAGTCGGTCACCATCCTCGCAAGCAGGGTGATCCAAAACTTAGACGAAACGATTCAAGACACCGGGTGAAACCAATGTTAAGAATGCCAATTAAAATCTCTGCCCCATCAATTTAGCATAACTTTACAATCAAGCTTGGTATGAGTACATAGAAACAATTAACCAGTTTAATATGAAAGAGTTATATCAGTTAAAAAATTGATAGTAATTTTTGCAACCTGTAGAAGTTAAGCATTTGGTAGCAATTTTGCAACCTGTAGCATTTTAACGCTAGATAGGAATTAGCAACCTGTAAGAAGAAGATGTTAAAGCAATATTTAATGACCAATTAGTTCTAGTGCTAAGTACATGCCCAAAGATACAATATGTGACTAAGATGTGCCCCACCATCGGGAGCTACCCACGGTGCTACTCACCGATCCCTTTTCTTGGGTGATCGGTCAAGTAATTTCATCCACTTAGTGTACGTGTGAGGTAAATTTGTCGAGCAGGCCAAGTCACTCTTGCATCCTCTGTGACTATAGACTACCCCAAACCCAAAGGTCAAGTCAAGTGCTAGGTCAAAGTTCGTGTACTATCTATTTATATTTAAGTTCCAATCATTCGTTCAGTCGGTTCAGTTTATTTGCATCGTAGCAAATGTGTACGATTGTTTCGTGGCGTCTCAATAGCCCATATAATAGTCCACACAATTTTTACGATTTTACAAGCACAAATTACCATTTTACCAAAGATTGAAAACATGCGATTACACAAAGAAACGAGTGCAAGATAATTATAGCTAGGCAAATGAACTTAGAATATTTTTCTAAAAATAGTATATATTTTTCAAGACTTCAAAATAATTAATAGGAATTTTTTTAATTTAAAAGGTCGAAAATTAATTTTTAAACTAAGAAAACAATTTTTTACAATATATTCGAATATTTATTTAGGGCAAATCAAACGTCAGAATTTTTCTAACAAGCTGTTAAATTGAGCATATTAACTAGCACTAAAACATATATTTTTCTCTTATGTCAGTGTACGTGAAAATTTCGTGATATGAATTTTAAAGCCAAAGTAGCTTTATTGGGTTTTATCTTTAAAAAATAATTGTGGGAGATTTACTTGCCTTTTGGAGATGAAACCAGTGCCAATGAATCTGTTTCATTGTTTCGGATTTTCTGGCTCTTCCCTCGTATTTTTCTGAGACCTACGAAATTTATTATGAATTCATTTTGATCAGCCTATATGTATATGTATTTTTATAGGTATTTACATACATATTTTCGTATTTTATCTTAAAAGCTTCATTCTTACCTCCTACGTCGTCGCGATGCAGATGGGCTTCATGTGATCAACGACGACGGCAACAACGACCTCTAGGTGGACGACGACAGCGGATGGGTGAGCGGCGAGTGCGACAGTAGCAGTAGCATCGGCGAGTGCAGGGCAGTGGGCTGTTGCTCATGACCGAGTGTGGAGAAGTGCTGGCGGAGGGCTCGACGGCAGATCCAGGAGGAGCGACGGATGGCCAAAGATGGGTGGCATGCGACGCGCGCGGTGGCGGGACACGGCAACGGTAGCAGCATCAGTTGCTTACGGGCTGCTCGTTGATGGTGACAATGTCGCGGTAGAGGGAGGAGCTGGGGGCGACGTTGGCCTCGTTGGGGAGGCAGCACCGTGGGGGCATGGTTGAGGGAGATCGACGGCAAACGTTGCCAGCGATGGGAGGTCACGGGGAGAGGGAAGTGGCGCGAGGGAGGAGAAGCATGGAGGGGTTCGGTACTTGTTGCCGTTCCTCGATGGTGGTGAGCGATGCCGGGGTGGTCGAAGAGGCAGCGACGAGGGGGTATGCGGAGGAAGAGGGTGGACGTGGGGAGTGGGAGAAGGTAGCGGGAGATGGGTTCGTTGCATGGGTTAGAGGAAGAAGGGATGGGTTTAAATAGGATTTGGAAATAATATAGTACTATTATGTAATTAATATGGTATTAATTTTGGGTTATTATAAGTTAAACCTCATTAAGAGGTTGGTGTGGGTTGTGGAAAAGTTGCTGAAATATGATCCTCGTGGGCTGCTTAAAAGGTTACGTAAGTGATTAGGATAGGTAATTAGGGTAACATAAAACAGTAATTAGTTAACGGTAATTAGTATAGTATAATATCACCAAAATACCCATTAATCACAGATAAATCCGAAAATTTCCAAAAAAATGTCACACGTTCGTATCGTCGCGAGGATCACAGATACGAAGTCCATTTTGATGTTTGAGCTATGAAAGTTCGAGTTTCGAGCCAAAATCTTTCGGTCATGGATTTGCTGGTTCTAGGTCGATTTGACTCCAGAAAATTACGTAAAAATAATGGGAGTACTAAATGAAATCACATCATAGAAGTTTGAAATTGTTTTGATAACGTTTATATAGAAAATAATTGATATGGCTATAACAGTAATAATTAATTATAAAATATTATATAAATTATTTAAAGGTATTTGATAGCACTCGAAATTACTAAAATAGACTATAACTATTTTGATACTACAAAATATATTTACCGGGTGAGTCATGTCGCTACATCACTCTTATAATGTCGACTACACTATTCCTGAGAGTCTTCTGACGTCGATCCAGAATCTGCACTGGCAGTTGCTCAAATGAAAGATCTGGTCGCACTGTGATCTCTGAGTGATCCACTACATGAGTAGGATCACTGATATAACGACGTAGCTGGGAGACATGAAATACATCATGTACTCCTTCCAGTTAAGGTGGTAGAGCCAGACGATAAGCCACTTCTCCAGCTCACCCCAGTATATCGAAAGGTCCAATGAATCTCGAACTGAGCTTTCCTCTTGTTCCAAATATTATCACTCCCCACTTAGGAGATATCTTCAGAAATACATGATCTCCAAATTGAAACTCTAGATGACGACACTTCGCATCGGCCCAGTGCTTGTATCGGTCTTGTGCAATGCCAAGTTTGTCTCTGATAGTACACACCACGTCAACAGCTTCTACGATCATCTCAGGACCCAAAAGTTCTCGATCGTCCATGTCATCTCAACTCAAAGGAGAACGACATTTTCTTCCATAAAGTGCTACAAATGTGGCCATTCCGACACTTTCTTGGTAACTATTGTTGTATGCAAATTCCACTAAGTTCAAGTGGTCTCCTTGATCGCGCCCCGGATACACGTCCTGGAGCGGCGACACTGTAGTCTTACCGCAAGGGAACGGTGTAGCGGCGAGCGGGTATCGAACACAGGGAGGCCTAATAACAGTGTCTTCTTCGGTCACCTGGCTATAGGAAAAGTCGGGAAATGTTCGCAAATATGCGGTCACAGTCGTTCAAATGTATAAAAGAAATAACAAATTAATAAAGACGCCTAGGGATAGGGAATCCCCGCTACTTGCCGTATCTCATCATTGTGACTCGTAGGTTTCACAATTGCTAGACTTGAAATTTGTGTGGACTAGTTGCAACTAAATGTGGAACCAAGCTCACGCTCTCGCGCTATTGCCGGTCTATAGCAGACCTAGGGTAGGGTCCAATCTCTTGCAAACCCTAACCTAGGCAAACTAGCGTGAAGAAAAACATCATCGTTCAATCGTATCTCGAGCCCACTCTCGTGCAAACTCGAGCTACGACCTAGGTTGGGATAGTTCCTACCCGTCCAATCTCTTGCAAACGGGTATTGGTATAGAATTGCAAGCGAAAACCCTAGTTTCGGCCCAATCTCTTGCAAACCGATTCCGGAGAAATTCAATTGCAACCCAATTCGAATATCTAGGGCTTCCTATCGAATTGGGATCTAATCTCTTGCAAATCCCAATCGGTATGAATCCCTAGCTATTCGTAGTATAGCAATCCCAAACTAACCCTAATCAATCCTAGCAATAATTTCACCAATTCATCACAAATTTGAAATTGGGCTCGTAGGGTTCATCCCTACGCCCTAAGACGATGAACTACTCACAATTCATAATAGAATGCAATAGAAATTCACAAGTAAAATGAATGGAATTCATAGCAATATTCAACAAATCAATAAAAATGGAGTTTTTGAGGGAAAGAGAGACAAACCAATGAAGAACAAGATAGCATCCAACAAAATCTCACTTTTCTCTCCTCTCTAAAAGCTAAATCTAATCCCTAAAAAGTTAATCTAAAAAGGCTGCAAAAGTTCTGAAAAAGACTCCTAAAACTAGGTTAAAAACTGGGGTTAAATACCCCCCAAAATCGCCCAAAAAACCCTGATGAAAATGCCCCTGCGTAGCCTCAAATCCGCAGTTTATGCTTCAGGCAGCGCGGCTCACTCGGTCGAGTGACAAATGTCACTCGGCCGAGTGACGAACCCTGTACAAAAACAGAGAGTTGGGGGGTCTCGGGGGTCGATTCCTCGGAGGTCACTCCGGCGGACGGTCTTTCGTCACTCGGGCGGACGTCGGTTGTCACTCGGGCGGACCGTCTTTCTCCACTCGGCCGAGTCAGTCATCGGGACTGTACAGACGAAAAACAGAGAGTTTGGCATCTTTTGTTGCCGTCGTCTTGGCTCCACTCGGGCGAGGGGTGACTCGGTGCTCGGCCGAGTGGCATGGCAATGCTCAGCCGAGTGCACGTTGATATTGGCTCTGTTGCGTGTCTGATCTGGCCGGCCGAGCGGGCTTCATATGGTCGGCCGAGTGACTCCTTCACTCGGCCGAGTGAAATGCTCAAAGTGCCCAAACTTCATATTTTCGCCTCCTCGTTGCTCCTATGACGTTCTTTCTCCTTCCACTCCTCTTCAATAGCAAAATACCCCTCAAGAGAGTTGTCGGTGACACTCCGGAGTGGGTGCATCTCAGAATCACTCCAAATCGCTCCAAATCTCCTGAAATACGACAAAAACAACAAATCGTGAAAAGCATCGCAATATTGTCGAATAAACGTGAAAAACACGATTTGAGCGATCTAAATGGCATGTAAACATGCAGAAAAAAGGTGTAAAATACGGAGTGATCACTCCCTACGAGCCCTTGAAGTCAAGCATACAAACTCTCAACATATCTTCAAGTATCTGGATGGTGTGCTCTGATTGTCCATTCGTCTGTGGGTGATACGTAGTGCTGAAGCTCAGACTGGTACCAAGGTTCAATTGCAGACTCTTCCAAAAGTGAAAAGTGAATCTCGTGTCTCGATCAGAGACAATACCTACTAGGACTCCATGCAATCTTACAATTTCATGCACGGTTATCGTTCATATCACGATATATACTAGGAAGAAGTTATAAGGTATAAGAATAATTATTACCTCCATGTACTTCTTCGCGAGTAATTCAGCCGATTGTCTTACTCGGAATGGTATGGAGTGTGCCGACTTGGTTAATCGATCTACGATTACCCAGATGGCATCATTCTTCTTTTTACTCCGAGGTAGTCCAGTGACGAAATCCATGGGGATGTGAAGCCACTTCCACTCGGGAATAGGCAGTGGTTTAAGCAATCATGTGATGCAATGATGTTCTGCCTTCACTTGCTGATATACCAGGCATTTAGCGATGCTTCGAGCAATGCTTCTCATCATCCCATGCCACCAAAAATTTAGACGATGATCCTTGTACATTTTGGTGCCACCAGGATGAATGGAGTATGGGGCCTAAGTGCTTCATTCATCAGCTCTTCTCGGATATCACCTGAAGGCACGCAGATTCTGCTGCCATATCTCAAAGATCCGTATTCATGGATAAGAAAATCCATTCAAAGACCTGCTTCCACTTGTGCCTTGATCTTCTACAACTTTGCATCTCCACCTTGAACGGCTTTAATACGATAGATGATGGTAGACTGAATTTGAAGATTCATCAACGAAGTATCAATCCAATGTAGGATGATTTCAATCTCCATCTCTCGCAGCTCTAGTTGTTGACTTTTCTGAGCTGTGAGTATCATAACAGTTGGTAGCCGGCTCAATGCGTCAGGTACGACATTAACCTTTACAGGATGATATTGAAGGTTGGTGTCATAATCAGCCATGAGTTCCAACCATCTGCGTTGTCTCATGTTCAGTTCCTTTTGCATGAAGATATACTTCAAACTTTTGTGGTCGGTGAAGATCTTTACTTGCTCACCCAATAGAAAATGTCTCAAAATCTTCAAAGCAAAAATGACTGCGACTAACTCCAGATCATGAGTTGGATAATTCTTCTCATGACTCTTGTATATGCCACTACATGACCATGTTGATGTAGTACGCATCCGAGACCTTTGCCAGATGTGTCACAATATACTTTAAATCCTCCAGTTTTGTCTGGTAGGTCAGAACTAGTGTAGTCGTCAGCTTCATCTTTAATCATTCGAAAGCTTTCTCACAAGCTTCAAACCAAATATACTTGACGTCCTTCCTCGTAAGGCGGGTCATGGGCTCAGCAATCTTAGAGAAGTCCTGGATGAATCGGCAATAGTAGCCATCCAATCCAAGAAAACTTTGGATGTCGGAAACTGACTGATGGGTTGGCCAATTTCTAACAGATGCAACTTTTTCAAGATCTACTAAAATGCCATCTCCAGATACCACATGCCGAAGAAAGGCAACGCGGTCGATCCAAAATTCACATTTGCTGTATTTGGCATAGAGTTGATGACGGCACATAGTCTTCAATATGATCTGCAGGTGTTCAGCATGATCTTCCTTGCATTTTGCATAAACCAGAATATCATCAATAAAGATCACTACAAATTTATCCAAGAACTCATAGAAGATTAAGTTCATGAGGTTCATGAATACTGCTTGTGCATTGGTCATGCCAAATGGTATAACTACAAATTCGTAGTGTCCATACTTGGTTCGAAAAGCGGTCTTAGGTATGTCGTCCATCTTGACCTTTTCTTATTGATATCCACTTCGGAGATCAAACTTGGAGAAGACTCGAGATCCACCAAGTTGGTTGAAGATGTCGTCGATGCACGGCAATGGATACTTGTTCTTCACGGTGACTTTGTTCAACTCTCGATAGTCCACGTACATCCTTCTTGATCCATCCTTCTTCTTGACCAATAAGACAGGTGCACCCCAGGGAGATACGATGGGATGTATCCATCTTTTCTGCAACAGGTCGTCCAATTGAGTACGAAGTTCCTCTAATTCTGATGGTGCCATGCGATAAGGAGCTTTGGAGATATGTTGAGTGTTTGGCAATAGATAGATGATGAATTCGAGATCTCGATCAAGCGGTAATCCTGAAAATCTTCAAGGAATACGTCATCGAATTCTTGAACTACTCTGGGCTTATCAGGTTCAACTAACATAGATGCCATTATCATCTCCATAGGTTTGGCCCGAAATTGAATAGGTCCACATGAACGGCTGATCGGCCCCGGATATACACCCAGAGAATGATTGTAGTTTTACCGCAAGCGCACGGTCAAGTGGCGAGCGGGTATCGAACACGAGGAGGTGGTGTTGGTTCCAATCTATCCTAGGTTGGTTTGCCTACGAACGTTTTATTGGTGGAGATGGTTATGGTATAATGTAATGGCAATGGTGATGGATGTCGGTGTCGGAGATAGAGAAATCGATCAAATATCGATTCAAATACAATACAATAAAAGAGTCTAGGGCTAGGGAATCCCCACTACGGATCGTCATTCGTCATTGTGAATAGTGAATCTCAATATTACTAGACTTGCGTTGAGGTGAACTAGTCGTAACTGAATAGAGAACCAAGCTCACGCTCTCGCGGTATTGCCGGTCTATAGCAAACCTAGATTAGAGCCCACTCTCGTGCAAACCCTAACCTAAGCCACTAGCATTAGGATCGACATCATTGTCCAATTGCTTCTCGAGCCCACTCTCGTGCAAACTCGAGCCACGATCTAGGTTGTGATAGTTCGTATTCGTCCAATCTCTTGCAAACGAATATTGGTATAGATTTACAATTAAAAATCCTAGCTTTGGTCCAATCTCTTGCAAACCAAATCTAGAGAAATCCAATTGTAAATCTAAATCGAATATCTAGGCCTTCCCATCGATTAGAATCCAATCTCTTGCAAATCCCAAGTCGATGGAAATCCCTAACTATCCGTAGTAAATCAATCACAACCTAACCTCCTAGCAATTCTAGCAATTTAGAAATTCATTCATCACAAATATGAAATTAGATCCATAGGGTTCATCCCCAAACCCTAGAACAACAAATCTACTCTAGCATAGCAATAAGGATATGAGAATCAATAGAAATCATTGCTTGCATACAAAAAGATAGAAAAACAAAGATTCAAATAAAAGAAGAAAATACTTAGCTTGATGAAGATCTTCAATCCAAATACAAGCTTTTAGATCCAAGAAGGGGGCCTAGGGCATGGCCTAACCTCTAAAATAATCCTAAGAAAAACATATGTGGGGCTAAGAAAACATAATGGGGGATGCTCTCTAATGGTGGCTACAAAACCCTTATATAGTCTCCCAAAACCCTAGCAAATAACCCTAGAAAACCCCTCCAATTCGTGCCCAAAAACAGCCCAAACCGCAACTTAAAATCTGGGCCCGTCGCCGACTCGGCCGAGTGGAACATGTGACTCGGCCGAGTGGAAATTCCAGCACTGCAGTGTCAACTTGCAGAAATTCTCCAGATTTCATCCGACCTCCGATTTGCGTGTTCTTGGCAGCGTTGGAATTGTCATGAAGTCTACTATCCATAAAAAATATGATAAAAATACTTTGATTGCTGGAATAATAGCAGCTTTCAAAAGAGTGAGAGACTATCTGAAAATCTGGGCGCTGCGTGTCCTCGGCATCACTCGGCTGAGTGGACTTCTCTACTCGGTCGATTGGGCTTCTCTACTCGGCCGCGTGACAGAACCTGTAAAATTCCAGTAAGTCGGGGGTCTTGGGGGTCTGTCTTCGGAGGTGACTCGACCGAGTGGCTTTACTCACTCAGCCGAGGGGCATTCGGTACTCGCCCGAGTCGGAACCGTCAAAAGCCTGTACATTTCCAGTAAGTCGGCCTTTTTTGATGGTGGATTTCTCATGCCACTCGAGCGATGCGATCTTCTTACTCGGCCGAGTGGGATATCATCCCTCGGCCGAGTGCACGCCCAATTCCTTCAGTTGGAGCGTGTCAGGTCTGGTCGGCCGAGTGGTCTTCTTGCTCGGCCGAGTGAGAGCTCCACTCGGCCGAGTGGCATGCTGTAAATGCCTAATCTTCTCTGTTTCTCCTCCTTGTCGCTCCTACGGAGTTTCTTCTTCTTCCACCCGTCTCCCATCGCCGAATAGCCCTTAAAAGAGCCTTGGGTGATGCTCCGGAGTGGGTGCAAGTCCCTTAAGCTCATTTTTGCTCCCGATCGCTCCATATTTCCTGAAATCCGACAAAAACAAGAAATAGTGAAAAGTAACGCAATATCGTCGAATACTCGTGAAAATCGCAATATGAGCAATCGAAATGGCATGAAAACATGCAGAAAAAAGGTGTAAAATATGGACCGATCAAAATCCCCCAAGCTTACCTCTTACTCGTCCTCGAGGAAGATAAGTAGAGAGACGAACTCGGGAGATGAAAATAAAGAAAATGAAATGAAAAATAAAGAACACGAGGTGGAAGGGGTCGCTAGATTCTTCTCTCAGATCTCAAGCCATAAGCTACACATCACGATAACTTGGAAAATACAAATCACATGCTATAAGGATTTCATATCTTGCTTAGACATGGTACTTGCAAGCTTTTAAGAATAACAAAAGGAACTCTCTAAATTCATACAATCAATTCATATCCACATCATGCATTTCATAGAATTTAATATACAATTCATTGGCGATGCACTTTTCAATCAAAAGTTATGAATGAAGCATATAAGATACACACCAAGCATGCAATAGAGAATATAATAAGAGTCATGGCATTCACATATTTATTTCAAATCATGAAAAATCTCCATATCTAATATATTTTGCAAAGTCTAAGCATTATCGAATATTCCCATTCATGCACGTCTCCACTCTAATGTTATACTCACTCATATGGTCAAATGAATTCACCCCCCAAGCTTAGCTTGAGGCATCACATCTAAAGGAATATGATAGTGGAAAATGGGATTTTTGCCTTGGTTTTCCCAAGTATTTTGTGGCTCCAATAATGAGATAGAGAAATATCTTTCTTTTTTCTTTTTTGAACATTTTGTTTCTCATTTTTTTCTTTTTGGATTTTTGTAGGAGCTATTTGATTTGTATTTTTGGGTTTTTGGCTCCTTTTTGGCTTTTTGGACTTTTTGGAGCAAACTTTTCTTTTGTAGGGATTTTTGGAAAATAGATGCGATATAAGTAGCTTTAGGAGGTGAACTCAAGTGACATGTAGAGAATAAAAAGATATATGTGGAGAAAGAAATAATGTAGCACTCGGTTCACTCTAAGATGTGCACGAACGGTTCAATAAAATAATACTTCAACTAAAACTCATATGTAAGCATGGATATTCTCAATCATTTCAATAAATAGTGAAGTCGAGCAGTAAAGTTTACAACCATATCAGGCATGCAACAGAAGGTGAATAAGACAATAAAACTGATGATTCAGATATACTAATGATGCGTGAATCTTGGTGCACTTCCAACAAAAGCATACTAAACACTAATCTATACATTCAGTTTCAATGAATATCATGCGATCACTTAGAGGGGTCATCAAGAGAAATAGATTTGCAAGCACATGTGGATAGCAAGACTATGGAATACTCTAAGTAGCATGGCAAAGAATAATAACCATCGTTATGGTTGGTAAAGCAATAAGAGATATCATCATACAAAACTCATCTAACGGAAGAAGAGAAAGGAAAATAAAGGAATAAAAAAAATAAAAGAGAGGAAATAAAAGAAAAACAAGCACAACAACATGATGCGTGAACACACATAAAAGGGAAATAAGATGGAAAATTCAAAAAGATGATGCAAAATTTTGAAAAATTCTAAAAAAACCTAAAATAAAGTAAAAATGCAACTAATGCATCTAAATGGCATGGAAATGCACTCCCCCAAGCTTAAACTTCACATTGTCCTCAATGTGATCATAGTGGAAGAATATGAGGAATAACGATAATAATAAGGGGGGTGAATGAAAAATGATGAAATGAATGACATAAAATCCTAATGCAACTACATGCACATACAATGATGCATGAGAGCCCTTTCCTCCAAGCTTATACCAAACAATCCTATTCAAATTACTCAATCAAAAATGTCATGGCTTTGCAAAGCATGATCAAGTCAAATGAATAAGAAAGTGAGTATTCACTTGAAAGAAATGCTCGATGGTGGTGAGCAAAAAGGATGTGACACATCAAAATACGAAGAGGGTAATTACTATATATATAATGGGTTTGGGGTGTAAAAGAATTTTGTTGCCGTCATAGAGGTGATATTTATTCAAGCAAATCTATACAGTCCTCTCGCTGTCGAGAGGATTCGTGTTTATTGAAAGCATAAAAATTTCTACACTACTGGATTGATGTCACCTATAGCAAAAGGCGGATCCAGTATCTTTGCCGGTGCAGGCAACTGCTCCAACTGCTCTTTCCGTGGCTCTACCAGGAGCGTATGTCCACGGACTCCAACGAACTCCAGCAATGCATCCTCCAGCATTCCCACAAGGACTCCACCTGTACCCTGCAGAGAATAGGATGCATCAGTTCGCTGCAAAAAATTCACCCTCATAATAAAAGTATCCCAAAGAGGATCGTCTATAGAAATATATGGAATAAATAATGGTGGACGATACTTCCCAGGAAATAATCCAATATCCTCATGTGCTGTGATAGATGTCTCCATGGTGTCCCCTCTAAGCTGTTCAGGTAAATCTAGATCATAGGTGTGGACCTCCTCGACAGGCTCGTCAAATTGTGACACGTCCAAGCATACCTCCGGTCCATAATCGTATGTGTGCTGCAAAAGGTATGACGTGTCAACAATATCTGAATCAAAGTAAATATCGAATGGAATGCATGATTCAGAAATAGAGTGGGTAAAAATATCTCCCTGAGTGGGAGCAGTAAGCTCTGTGGGATAGTCCTCGATGTCAGTGGAGGGATGAGGTGGCTGCAGGAGCTCTAATGGAGAAGTGTAGTGCTCGGGATCCTCATGAATGGCTGTGTCCTCGTCCCGATGCACGACCTCCTTGGTGATAAACTCTGGCTCCGTGTGTAAGGCCTCCTCAAAAGCATGCTTTGGCTCTGCGAGGTAAATAATATCTATGTTTTCTCCATCTGAATCATCTCCATCCATCCACTCATCGTATGGACTAGCTGTGTCTGTGGGTGGGGGAGTGACGACGATGAAACCCGGCTCTGTAGCAACACGCCCTGAGTATCTCATCGCAGTTCTCTCATCAAGAGTGGTTGCATCTGTGCCTGGTACCGTTGTCTCCTCAGATGTGGAAGCATCAATGTCCTCAGCCTGCAGTCCAAGAATCTTATCCAGATACGCATAAAAATGTGTGGTCCATATGATCACGGCCTTAGTGGAAGGTAGAGGTGGCTGAGGAAGCTCAACTGCAGGTGGACAAGACTCTGGATTTATCTGAATGAAGTTGCCCTCGTCCCAAAGTGCTGCCTCAGTAATGTAATGCTCTGGCTCCGCATGTGATGCCTCCTCGTGAACTATCAATGTAGGCTCTCTCTGGAATGGTGACGCTGGCTGTTCATGTGTGTCAACTTGTGGGGATGCATCATGTGGAGGGGAATGCACTCGAGCAATCCAAAAATTTAATATATCCCCCTCAAGACTGACATGGATATCCTCCTCAATTGTTCCTGCAGCTGAAACATGGTTCATAACAAAATCTGCAAATCGTAGATCAAATGCATCATCTGATGTAATGCTCTCTGAACCGGTGAACCTCACTGACTCCAAGAGGCCCTCCAATAAGTTCTGAAATGCTTCCTCCTCAAAATCTGTGGTCCACATAATACCATCCATAACACCTGATAAACAAAGATAAATACCTGGAGAAAAATATCAGTGGCACAAAAGAATATAGAAATGATAATAATGGTGGCGGGGGTGAAAATTTCTTTTTTAAAATTTTTTTTTCGTAGCCTAATCAACCTAATTGTGACAAATTGGCACCCAACGGGAAACACCTCCCCGGCAACGGCACCAAAAACTTGATCAGCCCCGGATATACACCCGGAGAACGATTGTAGTTTTACCGCAAGCGCACGGTCAAGTGGCGAGCGGGTATCGAACACGAGGAGGTGGTGTTGGTTCCAATCTATCCTAGGTTGGTTTGACTACGAACGTTTTATTGGTGGAGATGGTTATGGTATAATGTAATGGCAATGGTGATGGATGTCGGTGTCGGAGATAGAGAAATCGGTCAAATATCGATTCAAATACAATACAATAAAAGAGTCTAGGGCTAGGGAATCCCCACTACGGATCGTCATTCGTCATTGTGAATAGTGAATCTCAATATTACTAGACTTGCGTTGAGGTGAACTAGTCGTAACTGAATAGAGAACCAAGCTCACGCTCTCGCGGTATTGCCGGTCTATAGCAAACCTAGATTAGAGCCCACTCTCGTGTAAACCCTAACCTAAGCCACTAGCATTAGGATCGACATCATTGTCCAATTGCTTCTCGAGCCCACTCTCGTGCAAACTCGAGCCACGATCTAGGTTGTGATAGTTCGTATTCGTCCAATCTCTTGCAAACGAATATTGGTATAGATTTACAATTAAAAATCCTAGCTTTGGTCCAATCTCTTGCAAACCAAATCTAGAGAAATCCAATTGTAAATCTAAATCGAATATCTAGGCCTTCCCATCGATTAGAATCCAATCTCTTGCAAATCCCAAATCGATGGAAATCCCTAGCTATCCGTAGTAAATCAATCACAACCTAACCTCCTAGCAATTCTAGCAATTTAGAAATTCATTCATCACAAATATGAAATTAGATCCATAGGGTTCATCCCCAAACCCCAGAACAACAAATCTACTCTAGCATAGCAATAAGGATATGAGAATCAATAGAAATCATTGCTTGCATACAAAAAGATAGAAAAACAAAGATTCAAATAAAAAAAGAAAATACTTAGCTTGATGAAGATCTTCAATCCAAATACAAGCTTTTAGATCCAAGAAGGGGGCCTAGGGCATGGTCTAACCTCTAAAATAATCCTAGAAAAACATATGGGGGGCTAAGAAAACATAATGGGGGATGCTCTCTAATGGTGGCTACAAAACCCTTATATAGTCTCTCAAAACCCTAGCAAATAACCCTAGAAAACCCCTCCAATTCGTGCCCAAAAACAGCCCAAACCGCAACTTAAAATCTGGTCACGTCGCCGACTCGGCCGAGTGGAACATGTGACTCGGCCGAGTGGAAATTCCAGCACTGCAGCGTCAACTTGCAGAAATTCTCCTGATTTCATCCGACCTCAGATTTGCACGTTCTTGGCGGCGTTGGAATCGTCATGAAGTGTACTATCCATAAAAAATATGAGAAAAATAATTTGATTGCTGAAATAATAGAAGCTTTCAAAAGAGTGAGAGGCTTTCTGAAAATCTGGGCGCTGCGTGTCCTCGGCATCACTCGGCCGAGTGGACTTCTCTACTCGGTCGAGTGGGCTTCTCTACTTGGCCGCGTGATAGACCCTGTAAAATTCCAGTAAGTCGGGGGTCTTGGGGGTCTGTCTTCGGAGGTGACTCGGCCGAGTGGCTTTACTCACTCGGCCGAGGGGCATTCGGTACTCGCCCGAGTCGGAACCGTCAAAAGCATGTACATTTCCAGTAAGTCGGCCTCTTTTGATGGTGGATTTCTCATGCCACTCAGGCGATGCGATCTTCTTACTCGTTCGAGTGGGATATCATCCCTCGACCGAGTGCACGCCCAATTCCTTCAGTTGGAGCGTGTCCGGTCTGGTCGGCCGAGTGGTCTTCTTGCTCGGCCGAGTGAGAGCTCCACTCAGCCGAGTGGCATGCTGTAAATGCCTAATCTTCTCTGTTTCTCCTCCTTGTCTCTCCTACGGAGTTTCTTCTTCTTCCACCCATCTCCCATCACCGAATAGCCCTCAAAAGAGCCTTGGGTGACGCTCCAGAGTGGGTGCAAGTCCCTTAAGCTCATTTTTTCTCCCGATCGCTCCATATTTCCCGAAATCCGACAAAAACAAGAAATAGTGAAAAGTAACGCAATATCGTCGAATACTCGTGAAAATCGCAATATGAGCAATCGAAATGGCGTGAAAACATGCAGAAAAAAGGTGTAAAATATGGACCGATCAACGGCTCCCACTTGTAAATTCAAACACTGGATGGTCGGGAATTTCGAACACTACCTTCTTTTTGCGACAATCGATAGTAGAGTAAAAAGTTTTCAACCAATCCATTCCGAATACTGCATCAAAGTTTGGCATGTCGATTATCATGAAGTCAACAAAGATCTCGCGACCAATTATTATTACCAGAGGGCATGATCGATAACCACCTAAAGTCTTTACTACGCCATTCACGGTGTTAATGTTCCATCGATTAGAAAGGGGGTCGACAGGAATGTAATGTGTTGTACCAAATTTTAGTGATAGAAAGTAATAGGAGGCTTCAGAATCAAAGAGAGCTAAGGCTAGTTTAGATGATACCAAGATGATACCTGTGATTACTGACTCAGTAGTCTCAGCTTCTTCTGCAGTCATGGTGAATGCTTGGTGCTTGGGCTGATTCAGCTGGTTCGTCCTGGCCTGTTGAAAGACCCTCTCTTGTGAAGGTAATGGTGGTGCACAAGATGTTATTACAGAAGCTCCCACAGTCAGAGTCGCGTGTTTGTTAATGTGCTGTGGGCAGTCTTTGACAGAGTGTTTCGATGATCCACAGGCCAAGCATTAATTCAGTAGCAGGCGACAGTCCTTCTTAACATGCCCTGGTTGGTTGCAATGGTAGCACATCACTGGGGTTCGATTTTTGTTTGGAGGAGCAGTGGTCCGGTTATTTACTGGAGCAGCAGGCCTGTAGTTGTTTGGAGCAGTATGCATCTTGAAAGTGGTAGTATGCATCGATCGAAGGTTATTCCTTGGTGGTTCCATCAGACGATTTCCTTGGGCTGCTTTATGCTGTTTGTCAATGACCTCATGGTTACGAACAGCTTCCAGTATCTTCTCATAGCTGGTCAAATCGGCAGAGGTCATTGAAGCTAGGATATTGAAGTTTAGACCATGGTGGAATTGGAAGGCATGATCCTCAGGATTCTCGACCATGTGAGGGGCAAATCGGCTAAGCATGGAGAACACCGCATTGTATTCATCAACAATCATTGATTCTTGCTTCAAGTTGACGAAACATTGTTGAAGTTCCCTTTTAGCTGTCTTAGGGAAAAAATTTGCGTCGAACCATTCGTGAAATGTGGCCCATGCAATAGGCCGCATTATACGCTTCTCCTCGGTGTCCCACCAATTTCAGGCGTTGTCAGTTAGTTGGAGCCTTGCTACCTCTACCCATCCTGCTTAGGGGATGCGGGCAGCGCTCAAGTTGTCTTCAGTGCTTCATGCCCATTCTTCAACTTCCAGTGAGCCTTCCTTCCTAGAGAATGTCTTAAGATGCATCTCACGGAATTATTTAACTCCTACATCACCTCGGGGAGTAGGTTGAGGTTTACGGTGGAGAAGGTGATGTTGGATTTTCGACATTTCCCTAATGACTCCCATAAGTTCGTAGACAGAAACACCGTTAGCTCCGTTAACATTTCGGGTGTTGGGTCGACCTGCCATGTGATCGGAGCCCCGAAGAGTGCGAACACGCAACCGGGGCACGCGACTCGCTAGTCTTACCGCAAGCGCACGGTGTAGCGGCTAGCGGGTATCGAACACGAGGAGGTCAAATAACAGTGTCTTCCTCAACTCACCTGGCTATAAGAACAGTCTAGAAATATTCGCTATAAAGCGGTCACAGTCGTTCAATTGTATAAAAGAAATATCAAATTAATAAAGATGCCTAGGGGGTAGGGAATCCCCACTACAAACCGTATCTCGTCATTGTGATTCGTAGGTGTCACAAATGCTAGACTAGAAATTCAGGTGAACTAGTTGCAACTAAATGTAGAACCAAGCTCACACTCTCGCGCTATTGCCGGTCTATAGCAAACCTAAGGTAGGGTCCAATCTCTTGCAAACCCTAACCTAGGCAAGCTAGCGTGAAGAACAACATCATCATTCAATCGTATCTCGAGCCCACTCTCGTGCAAACTCGAGCTATGACCAAGGTTGGGATAGTTCCTACCCGGCCAATCTCTTGCAAACGGGTATTGGTATAGAATTGCAATCGAAAACCCTAGTTTCGGTCCAATCTCTTGCAAACCAATTCCGGAGGAATCCAATTGTAACCCAATTCGAATTTCTAGGGCTTCCTATCGAGTTAGGATCCAATCTCTTGCAAATCCCAATCGGTATGAATCCCTAGCCATTCGTATTAAATCAATCCCAAACTAACCCTAATCAATTCTAGCAATAATTTCACAAATTCATCACAAATTAGAAATAGGGTTCGTAGGGTTCATCCATACGCCCTAAGACGATAAAACTACTCATAATTCATAATGAAATTCAATAGAAATTCACAAATAAATCAATAGAATTCATTGCAATATTCAATATATCAATAAAAATGGAGTTTTTGATAGAGAGAGAGAGACAAACCAATGAAGAATCAATAGCATCCAACAAAATAACACTTTTCTCTCTCCCCTAAAAGCTCAATCTAATCTCCTAAAAAGTAATCTAAAAAGGCTGTAAAAAGTTCTGAAAAAGCCCCCCTAAACTAGGTTAAAAACTGGGGTTAAATACCCCCCCAAAATCGCCCAAAAAACTGTGACGAAAATGCCCCTGCGCAGCCTCAAAATCGCAATTTACGCTACAGGCAGCGTGGCTCACTCGGCCGAGTGACAAATGTCATTCGCCCGAGTGACAAACCCTGACAAATTCCAGTAACTTCGGACTTTTGGGGGTCGGCTCCTCGGGAGTCACTCGGCCGAGTGAATTTCTTTGCTTCGGCCGAGGGGACTTCTTCACTCGGCCGAGTCAGAACTTGGGAGATGACTGACAAATTACAGTAAGTCTGGACTTTTCGTTGCCATCGTCCTGATGCCACTCGGGCGAGTGGTGTCTCCATGGTTCGGTCGAGTGGGCTGGCGACGGTCGGCCGAGTGCACGCTGATACTCTATCTTCTGCGTGTCAGATCTGGTCGGCCGAGCGGGCTTTCGATGGTCGGCCGAGTGACTCCTTCACTTGGCCGAGTGACATGCTGAAAATGCCCAATCTTCGTATTTTTGCTCCCTCGTCGCTCCTAGGGCGTTCTTTCTTCCTCCACTCCTCTCCAATAGCAAAATTCCCCTCAGAAGAGTCACGGGTGACACTCCGGAGTGGGTGCATCTCAGAATCACTCCAAATCGCTCGAAATTTCCTTAAATTCGACAAAAACAAGAAATCATGAAAAGCATCGCAATATTGCCGAGAAATCGTAAAAAACGTGATTCGAGCGATCAAAATGGCATGCAAACATGCAGAAAAAAGGTGTAAATATGGAGTGATCACCATGCTGCAAAACAAACCGCAAAGTAAGTTTGATAGGAAATTTATTCTAGTTAGACAATTTGATATCAATGTCGTCTAAACTATTTCTTAAAGTATTCGCATAAGCAGGACCTGCATGGGCCACCACAGAAATCTGTCACGCCCCGCTTCCCATTCTATCAGAAGCGACGACGTGTATGGGCCCACGATGTGCTTAAAATAATGAGGAATATTTTTTTAAAAATATTTTCTTTTTCTTTCCTCCTTGGATTAAACACAATAAAAATCTGTGAAAACAACAGTAGGATCTTGCATGCTTATAAGAAATAGTACTGTAACATTATTAAAATACCAAAGCGTCTGAAAGTAAAGTACAACATAGGCCTAGTATGGACGAATCAACAAAGTACACAAATTACATTATTCTAAATATAAAGGTACAGTCACGAAGGTGATCGTCTGGTCTTCGATGGGTAGGTACTCCACGTATCCTTCGAGCATTGGCTGGTCTTCTGCGATAGTGTCTTCAGAGAACTCACTATCGATACCTGACAGACATTTCGTAAAACAACAAAGTGAAATGTCCATCGGTGAGGTTTACTCGGCAAGATAATCTCCACAATAGAATGGTTAAGCAATTTAGCTGAAAATCAAGATATAACCATAATCAATGTTTACATTGATGATGATTGGGATTCTGACATTGGCCCATGCATTCACGGCCAATCATGTTTGGCCCAAGTAAGTCACTATCCCTGCAAGCAGGGTGATCCAAAACGTGGATGCAAACAATTCTAGACACCGGGTGAAACCAATGTTAAGAATGCCAATTAAAATCTCTGCCCCATCAATTTAGTCATAACTTTACAATCAAGCTTGGTGTGAGTACGTAAACACAATTAACCAGTTTAACATGAAAGAGTTACAACAGTTAAACAATTGATTGTAATTTTTGTAACCTGTAGCAGTTAAGCATTTGATAGCAATTGTGCAACCTGTAGCATTTTAACGTTTGATAGGAATTAGCAACCTGTAAGAGAAGATGTTAAAGCAATATTTAATGACCAATTAGTTCTAGTGCTAAGTCCATACCCGAAGATACAATATGTGACTAAGATGTGCCACACCATCTGGAGCTACCCGCGGTGCTACTCACCGACCCCGTTTCTTGGGTGATCGGTCAAGTACTTTCCTCCACTTAGTGTACGTGTGAGGTAAAGTTGTCGAGCAGACCTAGTCACTCCAGCATCCTCTATGACTATAGACCACCCCAAACCCATAGGTCAAGTCAAGTGCCAGGTCAAAGTTCGTGTACTATCTATTTATATTTAAGTTCCTATCATTCGTTCAGTCGGTTAAGTTTATTTTCATCATAGAAAATGCATACGATTGTTTCGTGGTGTCTCAATAGCTTATATAATAGTCCACACAATTTTTACGATTTTATAAGTACAAATTACCATTTTACCAAAGGTTGAAAATAGGCGATTATACTAAGAAACGAGCACAAAATAATTATAACTAGGCAAATGAACTTAGAATATTTTTCTAAAACTAGTATAAATTTTTCAAGACTTCAAAATAATTAGTAGGCATTTTTTTATTAATTTAAAATTTTCGAAAATTAATTTTTAAACTAATAAAATGATTTTTTACAGCATATTCGAATATTTATTTAGGGCAAAGCATACGTCGGAATTCTTCCAACAAGCTGTCAAATTGAGCTTATTAACTAGCACTACAACATAAATTTTTCTCGTATGTCAGTGTCGTGAAAATCTTGTGATATGAATTTTAAAGCGAAAGTAGCTTTATTAGGTTTTTATCTTTGAAAAATCATTGTGGGAGATGTACTTGCCTTACGGAGATGAAACCAGTGCCAATGAATCTGTTTCGTCGTTTTGGATTTTCTGGCTCTACCTTCATATTTTTCTGAGACCTACACAATTTATTATGAATTTATTTCGATCAGCCTATATGTATATGTATTTTTATACGTATTTACGTAAGTATTTTCGTATTCTTAAAATGCTTCATTCTTACCTGCTACGTCGTCGCGATGCAGTTGGGCTTCACGTGATCGACGACGACGACGGCGGCAACCTCCAGGCGGACGGCGACTACGGATCGGTGAGTGGCAGCAGCAGTCGGTGACAACGAGTGCGACAGTAGCTGCAGCGGGTAGCGAGTGTGGAGCTGTGGTCTGTTGCTCACGGTGGAGTGCAGAGGAGTGCTGGCGGAGGGATCGACGGCAGACCCAGGCGGAGCAACGGATGGCCAGAGATGGGTGGCACGCAGTGCGCATGGTGTCACAATGCTGCAACGGCAGCAGCAACTGCTGCTTGCGGGCTGCTTGTCGATGGTGACTTCGTCACGGTGGAGGAACGGGGGTGGCGTTGGCCTCATCAGGGAGGCAACGTCGTAGGGGTGTGGGGGCACGGCTGAGGGAGATCGACGGCGAACGTCGCCGGTGATGGGAGGCCGTGGGGAGAGGGAAGTGTTGCGAATGAGGAGAAGTGTGGAGGAGGGCTTGGGTTCAGTGCTTGCTGCTGTTCCTCGACTACAGAGGGTGGCGCGGGGGGGGGGGGGGGGGGGGGGGTCAGAGAGGCGGCAACGAGGGGGCAGGCGGCGGAAGAGGGTGGATGTGGGGAGAGGAAGAAGGCAGCGGCAGATGGGTTCACTGCGTGGGTTAGAGGAAGAATGGTGGGGTTTAAATAGGATTTGGAAATAATATAGTATTATTATGTAATTAACAGGGTATTAATTTTGGTTTATTATAAGTCAAACCTCATTAATAGGTTGGTGGGGGTTATGGAAAAGTTGTTGAAAGATGATCCTCATGGGCTGCTTAAAAGGTTATGTAAGTGATTAGGATAGGTAATTAGGGTAACGTAAAACCGTTATTAGTGAAAGTAATTAGTTAACAGTAATTAGTAATTGTTGTAAACCATGGCGGCTACGGAACCCCGTAGCCCTGTATTTATAGTAATAGGGTTACATAATGGGTGGATACCCACTAACGGGTTGGGCCTCCAAAAGCCCGTTTATAACACTTCCCCTTATCCATCCATTGTTGTAAGCCGTGATGAACGCTTCAGGGTTCATAGAGCTTATCTGATCATGGGTCTATGGATACTTCTGGATCCCAAGTTTAAGAGTTCTTGCATCGTTAAAACCTTTGCCATGGAAAACCCAATGGGAAAAACCAGTGGCTAAGGGAAAAGAGTACAAGCCTCTGTAACTTCCCATGATCGATGGATATCATTAGAGGTGGATACTTCTGGGTCCTAAGTTAGGGATAACTGCCTCGTTAAAACCTTTAGCTATGGAAAACCCAGTGGGAAAAACCAATAGCCAAGGAAAAAGAGTACAGTTTTCCATAACTTCCCCTGATTAGTGGGAGTATTTAGGGGGTGGATACTTTTGGATCCAGGGTCAATGAGGTTGCCTCGTTAAAACCTTTAGCTATGGAAAACCCAGTGGGAAAAACCAATAGCCAAGGGAAAAGAGTACAACACTACATTTGACTCCCCCTGATCTGTACAAGCTGCAGGCTTGCAGATCTCCTAGGCAACAATACATCAATCTCTTACAGTGTTCCGATAATAAGTACAAAGTACAAGGCATCGCTCACCTATACAAGACATCGCTCATCTATACAAGTATCGCTCATCTATGGCAGCTACTGAATCTGAGGGATCTCGTCTGAAGAGGGGTGGTCTGCAGACTCGGTAGGTATCCCCACGTCTCTGACCCAGTCGTCACTGTGTCTGCGAGGTACTGCAGGACCTGGCTATGCGTACTTATGATTTGCTTCTTGGATTGACGAGCCTCTCGGGATGGTGGGATTGATGTTGCCTTGGAAGCATGCTTTGCTGGTCTCCAGGAGTTGGTCGCTTCTTTGTTACAGTCATCGCGATGATCTGTAACCTGTATCTGCAAATACATTTAACATGGTGGATGATCCTTGACCCTTGGAGATAGCGCAGAAGCTACATATCTCTGGTCCAGTGGTGCGCTGCAGACGCTGCACTGTATCTGGTTAAAGGGTTTACTGCCAGATAAAGGAGTGTACAAAAGACATTTGAGTAAGGCACTTCAGGACCTAGGATATCCTACCCCTCTTCCAGCGAACGGAAGAAGTCTTAATGTGCATCCATACAACCAGTAGGTGTATTGGTGGATTGCAATTTTCCATGTTTCTTCATCGACTGGATGATAATTTCATCTTCTGGATGGTAATTCATCTGTTGGATGATTATTCATCTTCTGGATGATTATTCATCTTCAGGATGATGGTTTCATCTTCGGGATGATTATTCATCTTCGAGATGATGGTTTCATCTTCAGGATGATAATTCATCTTCAGGATGATGGTTTCATCGTCGGGATGATTATTCATCTTCAGGATGCTGGTTTCATCTTCAGGATAATAATTCATCTTCAGGATGATAATTCATCTTCAGGATGATAATTCATCTTCAGGATGATGGTTTCATCTTCGGGATGATAATTCATCTTCAGGATGATGGTTTCATCTTCAGTATGATTATTCATACGGGTATGTTGTCACATCATCCATAGCAACATAGCCTAAAATTATCTTTGCTAATCGCATGGGTTTCGCAATCATGACCAGAGAGCCTGATGCATCAGTTTAATTAATTTTGTAAGTGAGTTAATCTCATCTTACATGGTTACTTCCTGGTTTCTACGAAATAAACCTCTACGCTATAGCGTTTTGCTTATAGCATACGATTTTATTTATTTATACAATACTCGGTAACCCACAGGTTTGATATCTTTTGATATCAGGACTTCAAGTCCAAACACTTCACATTTCATAAGTGAGTCCAGCTCAACTTATTATTGCCTCGTTCCACATAATCTGGCCAAATTTCTGTGTTTGCTTCAGGAAACGGAGATTGGGAACGATATCAATGGCAAAATGGAATGTGAGTAATTGTCGACAAGTGTGTTTTATCCAAATACCTCTCCGTGTACGTACATTATTCAATTTATTCCAGATTTATCTCTTCCGGAGGTTCTGGAAAGGGAGAGGATATGGAGATGAGCTCACTTTACTGTGGTGGTATTGTTTTAGGGTCTCGTGGTATGTCCTCTCATCCATTGAGGATATCTACTTCTGCTACTTGTAGATTGCATCCATTATAGTTGGTATGTCAATCCTAGCTGGATTTTTAGTAGCAGGGATGTGTGAATTTGACAATATTTATATTGTCAGTAGCTATGTCTGATAACTGTTTAACAGTTTCATGAGTGTGGAACTTCATGATCTCATCACTATTCATGATAATCAGATCATAGGTATTAATGTTTTAAATGGTCCATAGTGGTGATATGGGGATGTATACTCATCATGGCTCCATCGATAAGATGTGCACTAAACGCTTCCCCCGTTAGGGGTTCTCGGAAACGGTTTATATGAGGTGATCAGGCTCATATAAATAGTTTCTAAGGAGGCGTTCTGATGGTTTGCATGTTCCCACATGGTCACATACAACTGGATTTCTAGTTGACAAGTAATCCGTTTAAATCATTTTAATGATTTACATATAACCCATTTCTGGGTGTGAACACAAAGCTTCAGGGCGTTCAATTTTCTTCCAGTTGTTAAATATAATTGATTTCCCAGTGTTATCCCAAAAATCCGCAATAAGCTTGACTTCAATGAATTTGAGCATAGAACTAGGGATATAAACCCGTCAAGGCTCCATCTATAAGATGTGCTTTAATGCCTCCCCCGTTTGGGGATCTCGGAATATATTCATCTAGGATGGTTAGTCCCGATGAATAAGTTCCACTGCGGCATTTTTGAGGGTGGTATGAGGGTAAGTAAAAGCCCAACCAATATCCCAGTAAGGTAGTATGTCCGTTGTGATTAATAACAATCTGGACTGCGGTTGGATAACAAGGTTTTGATTATGACCATTTTAAGAGGATATATAGATGAGTACTCTAAGGTACATCATCAGCCATATGTAGGGAGTGTGTGAGTCCACTTTTATCCCTCAAATACTCTCAAGAGGCCTAAAGGTCTCATTCTTCTAATGATAGTATATCATCTTAAATTCGTTTGAGGAAGTGTGGAGAGTCAATGTCCACGTGAATGGAGATGATCTCGTAATCATTTTTCCATTTTGAATGGGATAATGAGAGTTTCACCCTTTTTTTAAGAGTCTTCGGGTTCGTCTGGTTAATGATGTATTGCATCATCAATCCAAGGTGACATCGATCCAAAGTTGGTCGATTCTGGACACTTCTGGTGTTCCAAATTAATTCCTCTGTTTGAATTTATGTGGGACTTTTGAACGTCCATTAAAATGCTCAAGTTAATTTTGTCCGGTAATAGGTGAACTCTGTTCAAACTGTGAAGGATTACATCTTCACAATGACTATTATGCGGATCATAGTTGGATAAAGCTTCAGGCTTTATTGGTTTCTTGATTCATTAGGGATTTCATTTTGACGAATATCCTTTGAAACTTTATAAGTTTCAGAGAGTACATGGCATCCTCATTTTAGGAGTATTCAGGATGAAAAATCATTTACAGTAAAATAAAATGCGTAAAAAGCACATATATACTGCAAGAGAATACTACTAATAATTATGTTAGAGCAACAAGTTTCATAGTATGATGTGTGTTCTATAAAATATACGTCTACAATTGTGCTCATTTTAGACTCATATTATGACAACAGGTCAAATTTATTTTCAAAATTTATTTGTCCTCGGGGAGTAGCGAAATATACATACAGTCAATTTGACTTTCGTCGTTTAGACTAGATATGTATATATTTTTATACGGCATAGGTTAATGCCCATTCATTTTGCAAAAAGCATTATGGGTCTTGTCAGAACTTTTGGTCTGATATTGGGTTGCCATTGCATACTCCATATCGAGGTACATCATATCTTCCCTTTCTCATTTTTATTCAAGACTTCCGCTGTTTTCAGTCGTCCTTATTGTCGTTTATAAGGAAGAATGATTATGGGTCTTACGAAGTAGACATAAACAATGGAAATGAGTTAGTTTCTATATTTCCACTTTTCCAGTTTATGAGAGACTTTTAAAAGTCTATTTGAAAACTCAAGTATGGTCTTCGGGCCATTTTGATTGAGTCATTCAAGTATTATGTGGATATAGAATCATGCTCTAGAGGAAACAATTACGTGGGTACGAAATTTAAAATTTCTCACTTATCTATTAAGCCATGACTTCGGGCGTACGCTTAAAAAATAAGGTTAGATTCAAGAATCATACCTTGTAAAGTGAGATTACTCAAAAGAGTTTGGCGGTGTTATGACAACTGCTGGTGTCAACATTGGTTTATACAAACCATAGATCTGAGAGATCTATTTACCGCGAAATGCGTATTTCTAAAAGAAAACGCATAAATGTTTTTCGTATAATCCATCGTACTTGTTAATTTTTATTAGTGTGAAAGGGTGTTGACTTTTGATTTGATTTTGAACTTCGGGTTCATTTTGGTTTTGAACTCCAGGTTCATTTTGTCAACTAAGATATGATGTTAAACTTTTTGAAATCATTATTGGTTTGTTGATATAAAATGGTGTCATATCATGAGCACATCATACATATAATATAATGTAAATCTTGTAAACTAAAAAGTTGTGCTCAATTAACCTGAATTGAAACAAGTATGATGTATACACATGCTATTTATATGCTGCAGGTATTTAAATAATCTCATCGCAGACATATAGTTTTGCTACAGGCATTAAACTATGTCATAGTGATTTTAGCATGCTAAATAAAAGTGTTCATCACAGAATCATTAAATATGTGGCAGGCATATAATTTTCTACACATGCATTTAATCATCACAGAAATTTTATAATGGAAATGAAAATTTTTCGTTTAATAATTATTGGACCACTGGGCACCGTCATACACAGTTAGGTTAGTTAACTAACGACAGAGCGGTCGCAGGATCTTCCTAATTATTAAACGTGTAATAATCAAATAATCCAAGAAAAATTGCGATGATTTATAAATCATTAATCAGATTTTAATGAAGAAAAACTTAATTAAAATCTGAAAAAGAACTTGTAAAAATGAAGTTTTTGGGTAAAACCCAGTTAGGATTTTTGGATACGATCGTTCGTGCGGGCCCGTGCGGGCGGAAAGCATTTGCGCCGGAGGGACTGCCGCTTCGGAAGGCTAGAGTTTCTCTGTGCGCGTCGTCGCTTCGAGCGGCTAGGGTTTCGTCGTGTGCGTCGCCGTATTGGGCGGCTAGGGTTTCGTCGCACGCGTCGTCGCTTCGGGCGGCTAGGGTTTCGTCGTGCGCGTCGCCGCTTCGGGCGGTGAAGGTTTCGTCGCGCGTGCCACCGCTTCGGGCAGCTAGCGTTTGCGTCTCGCGCGTGCGGGGGAGGGGGATTTTGCCGCTGCCACGTCGGTCGAAAGTGGCGGCTGCCGCCAGGGGCAGCGTCAGCGTTTGCTGCGTCGGGCGGCAGCGCCTACTCCCGCTCCAGGCGGCAGCGGCGACTGCCACCGGGGCGGTAGCGGCGACTGCCGCCGGGGCGACAGCGCCTGCTGCCGCTCCTGGCGGCAGCACTGGCTGACTGTCGCGGGGAGCGGCAGTGGCACGATGCCGCTTTTGGCGGCGTGGATATCGCAATGGAGGGGGTTTCGTGCGTTCGTGGCTTCTGGCCGCGTAGCGACGAAAAATCCCATTTAGGGTTTCAAGATTTGGGGAAGAAGATCATAAAAATAGGATTTTTATTTAAAAAGAACTATTTTTAGTCTTCAAAACAACGTTTTTCATCGTAAAAATTTGATTTTTGTTGATAAAAACGTCAAGTTATCATTGAAAAAATTGATGTAGCATGTAGATCTATGTTAAAACTCCGATCTATATTAATCAAAAATAGATCTAAGCATGTAGATCTAAGTTAAAACTCCGATCTATATTAATCAAAAATAGATCTAAGCATGTAGATCTAATCGTATGCGCATAAAAGTTTAGATCTAGGGAGAAAATTACCTCTAGATCCTACCCGTCGGATCTAGCGACGTTCGGTGAAGGAAGCTCGTTCGCGTCGCGTTCGTCCGTCGGCAGGGGTTTGGCTCAGCCTCGAGCGTGCTGATAACGTGTTGTAAACCATGGCGGCTACGGAACCCCGTAGCCCTGTATTTATAGTAATATGGTTACATAATGGGTGGATACCCACTAACGGGTTGGGCCTCCAAAAGCCCGTTTATAACAGTAATAGTATAATATCACCAAAATATCAATTAATCACAAATAAATCCGAAAAATTCCAGAAAAAATGCCACGCGTTTGTATCTTTGCGAGGATCACGGATACAAAGTTTATTTCGAAGTTTGAGCTACGAAAGTTCGAGTTTCGAGCCAAAACGGTTTGGTCGAGGTTTGTGGGTTTTATGTCGATTTGACTCCAGAAAATTACGTAAAAATTAATGGGAGTACTAAATGATCATAGAATCTCATCATAGAAGTTTGAAATTGTTTTGATAATGTTTATATAGAAAAATAATTGATATGGCTATATCAGTAATAATTAATTACAAAATATTATATACACTGTTTAAAGGTATTTAATGGCACTGGAAATTACTAAAACAAACTATAACTATTTGGAAACTACAAAATATTTTTTATAAAGGATTTTGAAACCATTGTTGATATTAAACTCCTGACAAACCATTTTAAAATAATTTTAATATATAAAAATACATAGAATACGAATATACGCGTACTGATGGATACGGGCCATTACACCCTATCCTCTTGTGAGATATTCTTTCTTAGGTCTTCCAAAGTGTTCAATCGAGAAACCTCCATGACAACGGTGCCAAAACTTGATGTAATAGTTTTACATTTATACCGCAAGCGCACGGTGTAGTTGTAGCACTAACAGGTCAATCCACAGGGAGGTTGTTAGGCCGAGTACTAGCCAATCCTAGGTTATGGTTAGCTACATGGATATTTTTATAAAATTGGAATAAAGATAAAAGAAGGGCTTTATAGCTAGGTATCCGTCTACTGCGGGTCGAATATGGAAGTGAACGCTTTCATTTAGCTATCTTATTAATCCTAGGGTGAGGTTGTCGCACCTAATGTTAACACCTACCCCCACTGTCTTGGTGCTATGATAAGACTACCTATCTTATGTCAATGCCAATTGTCGTTGGTCATTGACATATGATAGATGCATTACGATCGACAATATTTCCCAACCTTCATTCATGCCATTGTCGTGGATAAAAGTCAAGGCATTGCCTGGAGAGCTCCAATCTATGCCCAATTGTCATTGGCAACATAGATAGTATATATTGCAAATAAACATCTAGGACAAAACACTAATTCAACAATTCAAAGTCTTGACAAGAATTCAATCCACACTCAATCCCCCAATGAGGTTCAACCATGGCCTAAATAAAATCTACACAGTATACATAAAAGATATCATCACAAAATCTTACAAGAACATACTAGAGAACATAATAATGAACATAATAGAGAAAATATTTATCTCAAAAGGTGTGCAATCCCAAAATACATATTGCATCCAAGGTAAGGAAAAGCAAATAAATCCTAAACTGCTCCTAAGCTACCATAAACTACTTTGTAGAGGAAGGAGAAACAAAAACTGGAAGAAAGTTGACCTCCCATCAAGACGACACACACCAAAACCCTAAATAAAACCTACAAATCCTAATGGGTTTGGACCAAACTTGACCCAACACGATCATTTCGAGCAATCGACATGGTTGTGTTAAATCTGCTCATAAAATGGCCCTTCGTTGGCTTCAGAAAATGGGGCTCGACACGGTCATCGAGAAGCCCTACACGACTGTGTAATTGTGGATGTAAAAAAACTCTTTTGTCTTTTGTCCTGGTATAGTCATGTGGGATGTACATGACTGTGTACTTCTCGCTTCAGCTCCTTCACAAAATGGTCCACATGACCGAGTATCGGTTCGTGTGGGGTTCTTCAGCGTGTCACCTCACACGGTCGTGTGAGATACATCACACGATCGTGTGAGCCATCTTTTCTGCTTGGGCTGGCAGCCGATTTCTTACACATGACCGTGTGAGTCTTCATTGCTCTTCAGCTAATGTCGTGCTCTTGCACGTGACCGTGTATGGCACACATATGGTCCTGTAAGGTTTGTTTTCCTTTAAATCTTCATTATTTTAATTTCTGACTTTGTCGCGTTTTTCTTCTCATTCCTTGACTCTAAGTGGCTCTGAATAGCTTGATATTTACCTGAAACGCACACGAACACCCAGAGAGTGAAATGGAATAAATATGGGATGAAGTGACATATGAAGCAGGATTTAGTATAATGTAATGCATGGGCAATCCTCACTAAAAACGTGTAAAATATTCCCTCATCACCTAATAATTATAGTATGTGACTTGTTTATACATGCATATAAGTATGTGCACATATTGATATATCATTTAGCATATATCTAACTATAAAAAAGTGATTGTAGTTATCATAACAATATAGGTAGTTAAAATGACTCTATAATGAAAAGAGTTATATAAAGATGTGTACTTATCTCAAACATGAATGTGAAAAATTAATGGTTATCTTTAGATTAATTATTCTTCTCATGAAAAAATCTATGAAATAAGTATTGTTTGTCAGAATAATGATGAATTAAAGGGGTTCCTTCATATATGTTATCAAAGTTATGTATGTTCATGTATACTCGCTTGTCTGACATATTAAATAGTTGTATTTGTATATTGCCTATTATACCCTATAGTTATGAAAATCCATTGATTTCCACATGGAAAGAAAATGGCACAAGGGATTTTGGGATTTTTTTTCTATTTAACAGAAGTAAAATAGAGGACCTTTCAAAGTCTATAATACAATTGAGGGATGTTGTTGAATGGGGTTGCTGACTAGGACAAAAGAGTAGACAAAAAACGGCTGTGATTGAATTTTGACGAATAATTGGTAGGATGAGAGTTTGTGAAAATTTAAGGGGGAAAGTCTAAAATTTTGAGTGGAAACCCTTAAATTTTAGGGGAAACTAAATCTAGAGTGAAATAAATTTTTTGGAGAACTAAAATTTTTAGGGGAACTAAATTCTCTGAGGGACCTAAATTTTAATTTAAAATTTTTGGAGGAATTAAATGCGGAAAAGACTAATATTTTAAAGTTTAGAGGAAACTAAATCTGATGGAACTAAACTTTAGAGGAACTAAACTTTTTGGAGGAAACTAAATTCTTTAAGGGAACTAAATTTTAATTTGAATGTAGTTAAAAAAATTTGTTGGATGATATTTTGAAGATGGCTGTAATTTTTGTGTGTGGTATTTTGAAGATCATTTTTTGGAAGAGGGGAGATTTTCAATAGATTGAAATTTTAGGAGAATATTATGAATACTCATTTACCTATGGTCGTAGGTTATGACCAATCCGTCATTAATATCGACTTAATTTCATGGCATCTAAAAAATATTCCAGACGTAAGCAGATGGTCCAGATTACAATGCCACCCACTCACTTAATATTTAGCAGATACCAATCTACAACCTATTGGAGAATTACTTAGACTAAGGGGGTGTTTGTTTCATGGAATGTGAAAGAACGTTCGGCGAGAAAGTGTTAAATTGTGGGCCTATGTGCCCAGGCCATAATTTTTTCGTAAGAATATGTATATTGGCTGTTTGGTTGGGAGATTTTTAAATTGGAAAGTTTTCCAAGCTAGTGCTCATGTGGAAGAGGCCGCATCAGCATTTTTGGCGGTGCCGCAATCCGTGCAAAATGCACAGATTGTGAACACTCAAGCCGGTCCACCCCATTTCTCCATGCCTCTCTCCCTCACCATGTTTCTTTCCCACTTTCCTTATAGCAACTGCCTCAGATTGAGGATGAAGAACTCGCTTGATGAAGACGATGACGTGATTGACGGATGATGTTAACCTCGATTGCTATCATCAATATGGTGCTTGACAACGAGGACAAATTCCCTCGTCAAAGATGATGGACGATACCTGATGAGTGTTTATTGTATATAGTTTTTCCTTCTTTTTCATCCACGTTTTACACCGTTTACTTCGCTATTCTTCCCTGTTTTGCCCGCTTTTGTTTCCTCTTTTGCTTTTATGGTCTCTCCTATGCTTTGCAGGAAATATATGCTGATTAGGGACCATATGGCGTGAATTTAGTGCAAGGGGGAGAAAGAAGCGAGGTCGGGAGATCAATGAGTGCAATGGGTAAAGTTTTGTGAAGAACTGAGATCCACGCGGCACGCGTGATGCTGATACAAATGGCCACGTCCAATACCCCCAGAATCCAATTCTACATGGCCGCATAAATACCTTCAAACGGTCGCGTTACTGAGGAGTTGATTCGAAGATATGCAACCGACACGACTCGTGTGACCACAAATAACACGGCCGTGTTATCTTGAAAACTGAAGGCAATCGATGAGACTGTTTAGTTGCTGACACAAGGTCAAATTCGGATTCGACACGGCCATGTCCCTAGCGACGCCGTCGCGTCCCTAGCAACGTGGCCACGTCGCTGTAGCCTCCACACCTCCATTTCACGCAAGGGAATGACGTGATCGTGTCATTTTCAATGCAATCGCATCGAATTGATCCTGAAGCCCCCTGGGCACTGATCTGGGAGCAGTTGGGGGTTATTTTTGTCATTTGGGCGTTTGTATATAAGCACGTCTTCTTCGACAAGCAAACCCATCTCCTATTTTAGCAATTTTTAAGGGTTTTTGAGGTTTTGTAAGAATTAATTACTCTTCTATTCTGTTATTTTAGTTGTTATAATTAGTTTCCATTGTAATAATTTAGATTTATTTTAATAGAAGTTTTCTCGTGTTATTGCTATTGTGAGTTTCACCATCTACTACTTATTGAATCTGAATCTATGGCTTTCCTCGCTTACCCAATGCTAGAAATCACATCTATTGCAATGGATAGTGAGTAGTTTCCATCTAGGGAGATGGGTTGAACCCCATTGGGTTAGAGCCATGGGTTGGATGACCTAATTAATCAAATTGTTGGGCTAATTGAGATTAGGGATATATTAAGATGCTGATAATCATCGTAGATTCGACTCCCTCCATTCGAGGTGATCGGATTGGCCACCGATGAGAGTCGAGACCAATCCGAGGCTTCGATCCCTATGATGATCCATGCAATCGGTGTGGCTGACGAGAGTCGGGCACTGATTAGAGCCCTCCTAATATAGGTCTAATCCCCGAACGTCATTATGGTCGGGAGGAAGATTGGGGATGTTCGTCGAGCGTAACGTGCCTGACATATACCGATGTATCGATGAGAGTCGGCTTCCGTATATGTTAAGTAGGCCTATCATAGCATCGCGAGAGCGGGGGATATGAGATGACGTATGGGCATACCCTATCTTGCATCATGAGAATGGGGGATATGGAAATTTCCTTAGGTTAGACTACCTCTCCAGAGTCCCAATGGACCCAATAACCAGTTAATTACTAGTATAATCCTAACTATAGTCCAATTGCTGGGATTCCCCTACGCCCTAGAGCTTTTTATCGTTTGATCCACCCCTTTTCTATTTCACCCTCTAATCACCAATCTAATTGCGTAGCTTTCACACAAAGATCCATAAATCGGTACTCATTGACTGCCTCCCTGTGTTCGACCCATAGCTGCACACGACAGCATGCACTACGATATAAATATTATCAGCGTCTATGTAAGCGAACAAGCTTTTTGACGCCGTTGCCGGGGAGGCACAACTTGGTATCGATTATAGCCTTTATTGATAGACTACGTGTTTTTGTTTATTTTTGTTCATATCTCTTTTTTTATTGATTCTCAGTGCTCTTGACGTTTTTTCCTCTTTGTGGCTCTTTTGCATGCATAGGAGATCTCAAGGCGTTGCAAACTTATGTTTGCAAGATCCTGATATTGAGGCCACTGCAAGAATACTTAACGCCAAGAAGAGAAGGAGAATAGCCCTTGAATCAATGACAGAGATACACAACCCCGAGAATGGTCCTGAACCACCACCACCTAGATCACTCTTGGACTAGTCCATGCCCTTCAATGGGTCGACATGTAGAGTCCATAGGCCATCGGTGGAGCCCAACAACTTTGAATTAAAGCCGTCTTTGATCGATTTCTTTCAAAGAGATCAATTTTCAAGAGCTTCTATGGATAACCCAAACGACCATCTCAACAACTTTTTGGAGAAGATGGATACTCTGAAGATGAATGGCATCACCAACAATGCCATTAGGCTAAGACTATTTACTTTCTCTCTTAGGGATAAGTTAAAGGACTTGCTTAGAAGCCATAGTCCCAACACCTTTACCACAAGGGATAGTTTATCTCTTGCATTTCTAACTAAATATTTTCCTCCAGGAAAAATGGCGAAAATGTGCAATGAGATTACAAACTTCAAGCAACAGGACCGGGAGTCCTTGTATGAAGCCTATGCGAGATTTAAGGATTTGCAGCGACTTTGCCCACACTACAACATACACGATTAGTTGTTTATCCAGGCGTTCTACAATGGATTGACATCAATCGTAAGATTGTCTATTGGTACAGCTGCTAATGGCACCATCATGAAAACTTTGACCGAGGCGAAGAAATTGTTGGAAGATATGGCGACCAACATTGACTCTTGGAGTAATAAGAGGAGCACCTTTGCGAGGGGAGGTAAGTACGATATTGATGAGGTATCTCTGCTCTCAACTAAATTTGACGCCTTAACCAAGCGACTTTCTCTTATTGGTCTTGGTGCTACTAACCCGCCTACGGCAGCAATTCGTGAGGCTTGTGGTGTGTAGGGACACCAAGGGATTGAATGCCTACATCCATGGTGGTGCCTCCGGGCATGAGTATTGAGCAAGACAACACCCTATATGGAAATAACCCAAGGTCACCGAATAATCCGTATTCCGGCACATATTAAAAAGAGTGGAAGAATCACTCCAATTTCTCCTATCGGACCTAGGGTTTGCAAGCTCCTCTGCCATATCCTTAACAGCCCAAGGATTTCTAGTCACCACCTCCTCAGGGTCAGTTTCAGAGTTTCAATCCGAGGCCCTCAATGAACATGCCCTCCACTTCCAAGTCCAGCTTGGAGATGCTGATAGAGAGTCACATTCGGACTCAAGGGCAAAGAAATGACTACTTGACGTGCCCCCGGTTTACGAGCCGCAAATGGCCGGGGGACCCGCGTGAGGGTTTAGATATTGGTAACCGCAAGCGCACGGTGTTGTAGTGTGGCTTGGGGGTCAAACACAGGGAGGCTAGGATGTGCTTGTGTCAAGGAGGACCGAAATCACCCCGTGGGCGAGCTAGCCCGGATCGGTTGATGGGTTGTCACGGTAAAGGAATGCAAGGTATGAACAATAAGAAAATAAACCCGGGACTTTGGTTTCCACTCCAATGAGCGACTCTCGCCGATACGGCCTACGAGTAGGATGGCGATCGGAATTAGGGTCTAATGGTGAGACGTTGCCTCTGAAAGTGGTACCGGCATCCCATGGGCCCGATATTCCGGTCGGTGCCCAGGATGATACACCGGACTTCCCGGGTTCGATCAGTGGGCACTCCCGTGTCCATTAACACTGATCGATCCCGGGAGCACTAAGCTCGCAACGATAACTCCCAACGTCTCATCCTGCCGCTCCCGCGCGCTAGGATTCGGCGTCTACGCTAAGGGCGTGAGCTATGGCTAGGGAGTCAACCGTCAAGTTTATTCCCCCTTGGCCCAACGGTCAAAGGCGGTCTTTTTCCCGCCGATGACAATAAAACACCCCGCGTAACCTTTAGATTCCTAATCCCTATTGATTTCTTAACCCTATGGATGCATCGGGAAGAGCCCCCGAAGGGGTTTCCGCCAAAATCCCAGATTTAGGAACTACTCACAAATATTCATTAAAAGCGATCTAAACGAAAATGAATGGTTAAAATCATAATCAGACGATAGGAATGCGAAGGTAGTAGAGCAATTAAGATAATACTAAAGTTTAAGAAAGATCCGAAAACTTACAATAGAAAAGTAATTACAGCCGTCACAAATAGGAGAAAACAGTAAAAACTAACAGCTCCCCGTTTCTGGAACCCTAGGGGTCCTATTTATAGGATCTCGTATCACCCGATCGGTTGACAAGTCAACCGATCGGGTGATCCGTTACAAATAATAAACAGAAAACGGCGGAGTTTCACCCGGTCATATGAACCGGTCGGTGGAGTTCTTAGGGTGACCTGTTGGATCTTGGCGCCATCGGGTGAAGGGGTCGGTTGGGTGCCCGTGTCTCGGCTCCACAGCATCAGCTATAGATGAACCGATCGGGTAAAAGTCACCCGATCGGTTGGAATTTGGCTTGAAAAGACAGAGAATCGGCCCCGTTGAACCGGCCTGTGAACCGGTCGGGTGACATCCACTTGAGCTCCAGCCGAGACCGGGTGGTGCACGCGTGCATCACCCGATCGGTTGACTTAGTCCAACCGATCGGGTGAGGGGATAAAATGATGCCATCATCTTCGTTTGACCCCCTGGGTCACGCGTGACTCCTCCCGTTGCTCCGGGGACTTGAGGTATCGTCGTTAAACGTCCTCTACGCGGGCAATCTCCTGCAAACATGGAGAAACAAAGAAAAGTGAAAGAAAACGAGAAAACACGAGAAAACGAATAAAAGACGGCGGAAAATACGGAGAAACACGAAAGAAAACGTGCGTGAATATATGAAATATATACGCACGTCAAAATCCCCCAAGCTGAACTCTTCCTCGTCCTCGAGGAAGACGAGTGAGAGTAGGAGCTCGGAGGGGAAAAATAGAGAGAATGAGAGAAAAAGAGAAAACAAAAATCCTAGCTCGCCCGTCAGAGCCAGCAAAATCAAACACAACACACTAAGCAAGCAAACACAAAAATCACATCACTAAACCAAGGAATACGAGTCCAGACAAGTGTCGTGGGCCCACGCGGTGAAGCGCGTGTGAGTGCGGTCGTGTGCTAGCAAATGGTGTCGCTTTCTACAATGTGCTATAAGTTCATATACACAAATCCAGGAAATGACCCAAATATCGACTCGATTTAAAATAAGCGGTGAATATATAGTTCAAGCATGCATGAGAGGAGCATAAGAATAAAAATGCATCATGCGTCAGGGACTCCACAGCTAGGGACTCGGACATCACCACACTATTGCCTAGAAGAAAGCTAGATATTCCCTATTCCAAGTGTTTTCGAAGGCGATGGGGGTTGAGATGATGTGGAGTAGGACACTCGGTGCAAATTCTCGCCTTCCCTTTATTCTCGAAAAGCGGGGGAAATATTCACACACACATATATTTTTTTTTGGTTTTGGATGTATATATATATTTTTGGCTTTTCGGCTATACAACTCTTTCTTTTCTCTTTTTTTGGTTTTGCTTTTCTTTTTCTCTTTTGTTTTTGGTTTTTCTTTTCTATCTTTTTTTTGGTTTTTTTGGATTTTGGGGTATATACATGTGTACTCTCCCAAGTGGGAGAACGGTACACGACGAGGGGATTTGCACCAAGCAAAACAAAAAAAGAAGTCGGATTCTAGACACTCGGGCAAGGGAAATATTTTGCTAATCAGAGCATAGGTTAAGTGGGTTATCCTAGTCCTTAATTGTGGAATCCCGACACATGAGAAATGAAGTACACGATATATATATATATATATATATATATATATATATATATATATATATATATATATATATATATATATATATATATATATATATATAGCATGCAGAAGCAGACAGGGGAAATAAATACCGCATATTCAAATCGAAGCATGATAATCTAGGGGTCATTCCTGGATAGGTATATAAAGTAAAATCACAAAGTAGAAGCACACCAAACAGATAGGCACGACACATGACTCACAAAAACTAAGAGGACCCACGATGCGTGAAATGCAAGAGAACTCGAAATCCTAGGGTTAGTGAATGTGATTATCGATGCCATGCTAGGTGTGTGTGATTTTGTGGTGATTCATCATAGGGTTCATCTCTAGGAGAAAGAGATAAAAAGAAGAGAAGAGAAAAAAGAAAAAATAAAAACACGATGAAAACGACACAAAAACGAAAAAGAAAGACTCAAATGGTGCACACAGTGCGACTCCCCCAAGCTGAAGCTTGCATTGCCCTCAATGAAATATGAGTGAGTACGGGAGGGCAATGAAGATGGGGGGGAATACGCACCGACACAAAAAGAAATGAGAACGATGAAAACACAAAGATGAAACTGAAAATAAAGAAAAATCAAAATCAAACCACACGACACGAAAATAGAAATAAAACCACACGACACGACACTCAAAAGGGGAAAGACAAGCACACACACACAAAAATAAGAAAAAATAAAACACGACAACACACCAAAATAGACGTCCCCCAAGCTAGACATGACAGTGCTAGCAAATAAAATGTGATCGTGAAATGCAGAAATATGCAAGGGGGAGTCAAAAACAAACAAAGTGAAATCAAAAATCAGGAGAAGGTGAATCCTTGCCCTCCTCGGAAGAGGGTGTGGCTGGGTGGTCGGGGGAGGCTGGGGGTGTGCAGAGAAGTGGGGAAAGAGGCGGAGGAATAGGTGCAGCGGTGGTGTGAACGATGGGAGGAGTGTCGGTGGAGGTGGGTGGTGGTGGTAGGACGGCGATCAAGGCGGTGGTGAAAGGAATAGAAATGGGGGGAGAAGATGTGATGGTGACGGTAGTGGGTGGTGGTGGGAGAGATTTGGAGCGCACCGGCAATTTCCTCCGACGCACATATGAAGTGATGGAGGAGGAGGGAGGAGGTAGTGTGGGTGGGATGGAAGTGGTCGGGAGGGGGGAAGTGGATACCGGGATGGGAATAGATGAGGGAGGAGAAGAATGTGGTGGGGGAGGTGATGGATGTGGGGATGTGTGGGAGGGTGGAGGAGAAGATCGTCGAGGTGGTGAAGGTGGAGGTGGACCGTGGATGTGAGTGAGAAGGCGAAGAATGGCGGCCACGTTCCTCTCAAGTGCGAGGAAACGTGGGGGAGTGAGAAAGGAGGACGGTGATGGGTCCGAGGAGGCAGAGGACATGGCGAGATCACGGAGGGCAGCGACCTCCCTTTCAAGACCAAGACGGGCAGAGACCTGGCGACGACCAAAGGATGTGGACTGACGTGAGGCAGAAGTGGTGCCGACAGGTAAGGTGGAAGTGGTGCCGGCGGCGGTGGTCATGCCGGCACAAGAGACAAGGCCAGAAATGGCTGCTAAGAGGTGCTCAGAAGTGATGGGGCCCGAAACAGAAACAGGACGACTCGGGCCAGCCCCCATATCTCCCCGAGACGCAGGAATATCCTGCTCGCCTAAGTGGGCGGCAGGGGATGGTGGTCTACGTGCGCCCGCGGGAAGGAAAGGAAGGTGCAACCCTGCTAGGAAGTTCGGATCGGGTGGGAAGGTCCAATCTCCCACCAGAGCTATGGTCATGCGAGCAGGGTTGGGGAGAATGGTGTAAGGGGCTGGGGGTGGCCATAATTGAAGATGAAGCGGCCATCGGAGTGGGGTTTAATCATGTGAATGTGCCACAGGACATCAATATCTAGCTGTGAGGGTCCTGCGGCAGTGGGAAGATTATCGGGGATGGGAATATTAAATTGGGGGTAAGAACAAATGATAGTAATGATGCCCCCACAACAAAGCTTCCCCTTACCGGCCTGGCTGATCTCGAGAAGCTTGTAAACAAGCCAATCGCCGCCATGGATGGGGACGGTAGGGGCCCTAAAGCTAATCCCATCATCGTCCCGAACAAAAGGGAAAGTTATGGCCCAGAGGATAAAAAGATCAGGGATAGTCACGGTGCCGGACTCGTCCCTGGGAAAAAATGCAGATGATATGATCCTATGGGCCAAACAAAATATGGGGTGGATGATGGAGGAGGCCTTGGCCCTACCTCGGGGATAGCTAGGGAGTAGTGTGAGGCGGAACCAAAATTGATTGACGTCAAATTCGGGCGTGTACCCGTAGTGTCGGATGGAGTCATCCCCAAGATTGGGGAAACCAAATATATCGTTAATGGTATTCAGATTGATGGTGACACTCTTGTTACGCACCCAGAATTTTATGATCGACCCGGACTCCCAAACAAGTGTAGAGAGAAATTCAAGGGTGAGTGACGTGTAGGATAAGGCAGAGGCATTAAGAAAGGCCAACCAACCTAAGTTAGCGAAAAGAGATTCGACCTCGGTGAAGACACCGAGATCGACTAGTGACTGTGTGTGCGGGAACTTAGTTGATAGATGCCCCCGAGCATCGAGCCTACGATAAAAATCCTTGTGTTCCTGGTTCCTAAAGATATACCCATGCGTGCCCAACATTGGGTCCACAGGGGGGATAACAGGCGCAGGAGGGCCTAGTGTCAGTGCTCGTGCGTGGGGAGGGGGACGTGTTTGTTTTCGTCTCTTTCGAGATGGTTCCCCCTCCCACAAAATCTCCTTCCCCTTGTCTTTATCCCTAGCCATGCGTGAGTGTGTGTGTGAATGAGTGCAAAAAGCAATGAATGCACACTAACACAAGCAAACTGAGCAAGCAAAATATATAGGGAAAAAATAGAAATACGAGCATAGGAGCGAGTGTACCCAATCAAAATGGCGAAGCTTGCTCGTAGATTACCCCACGCCGTGCAATGAGAGAAGCGTGGAGCCGCGGCGACCTCTTTCAGCAAGAATTTTCGAAATAGGCGTTGTTTGGGGGGAATTAGATCAGAAATTCAAAATGAAGGGGAGAGAGAGTGAAAATGATGGAGAGATTGGTGGAGGAGGTGGAGAGAGGGAGTATTGGAGGAGTGGAGGACGTGGGGAGGAGAAATCGGGCCGTTGGGGAGGAGAAGCAGGCGAAACGCCGGCGGTTCGAGCGATCGGGCGAGGTGGAATGCGAACGGGTAAGGGTGGGGTATTTATAGGGTTTAAGTCGAACCGATCGGGTGACTTGTCTCCTGATCGGTTGACTGTTAGGTCAAAAATTCTTGCCGAAGGAGTGCTACAGGCGAACAGGTCGGTTGACTTGTCAACCGATCGGTTGGCCACTCCACTCATTTTCCCGAGAACTAGGGGTTTCTCACCCGGTCTCTTCAACCGATCGCGCTCTAACTCAACCGATCGATTGATATTTCCCAAAAATTTCCCGAGAATTCTCCCCAGATCACCCAGTCTGTCACACGGTCTCTCCATTCTTCACCCGATCGGTTCATTTGGGGACATATGCGGCTTGTATCTAATACATCCCAACCGATCGGTTGAGTTATCAACCGATCGGTTGAGTTATCAACCGATCGGTTGGGGCCTTATTTCCTACAAAAACCAACAGATTGTTTAAGTCCCTGAACGGATGTTCTTGTGGCTGATTTTATTTATAAAAATAGATAAAATAAAGTCAAAAATAACACTAAAAAGTGGGGCAAAAGTTTAGAGCATGTGTTGCCTCCCATGAAGCGCACTTGTTTACCGTCGTTGGCTCGACGCCCGCAAGTGATCATGTTCACGGTGGTTGATACGGGTGATGCCCGAAGTTCGACATCTCTTCTTCATCGGAGCTTACGGCCTTTGGAGTAGTCAGCGGCTGGAGAAAGATTTGCTCGACTACCCTCTCCTTGTTTTTGGGATCCGGGGGATTCTCTTTCGTATTAGCGTTTACCGCCATCTTCTTAAGGATCCGGACCTCGTCTTTGGTGAGGTCCATGGGTTCTTTCCCCGTTTTCCTCGCAGGAGGAGCCTTAGGGAACCCGGGAGGAGTCGTACGTGCTGCATTCGCTTTCCCAGCAGCATCATCGTTCTTGGGGCCGTCTTGGTCTTCTGAGTCCCCCAAGTTATCGGGGGGATTTCTTAAGAGAATCTCCCAGGAGCTCTCTTCAACAGCTTTTTCTTCTTCCATCTCCAGTAAATTACACCGAGGGTCATCTGGGGGATCGGGGTACTTCATGGACAACCCCAGATCAAATTCAACCTTTTCTCTGCTGACGTTTAGCGAAAGTTTTCCATTCTTCACATCAATCAAAACACCGGCAGTGGCCATGAAAGGCCGTCCCAGGATGATGGGGGTGTGTGCGTCTTCAGGCATGTCCATGACAACGAAGTCCACTGGCACATGCACCCCTTTTACATTGACGGGGAGGTCATCCACAATCCCCACCGGATATTTGACCGACCGGTCAGCAAGTTGTAGGGTCATACCGGTGGGCTCCAAATCACCCATTCCTATCCTCTTATACATCGATAAGGGCATCAAACTGACACTCGCTCTGAGATCGACGAGTGCACGATGAATCTTTACAGCCCCGATCGTGCAAGGGATTGAGAAGCTCCCCGGGTCTTTAAGTTTCGGCGGATTTGCCCTCTGGATGAGAGCGCTACACTCTGCCGTCAACACTAATTTCTCCTTTCTAGACCCTCTCGTCACCAAATCCTTCAGGAATTTCGCATAGGAGGGGATTGTTTCGATTGCTTCCAGGAAGGGGATTTGCAAGCTCAGATCCTTGACCATGGCGAAGAACTTGCCATACTTTTCATCGATCTTGGCCTGAGCTAACCGTTGTGGAAAAGGCACAACGGGTTTGAACACTTTCAGGCTCCCTTCCTCGTTCTTCTTCTTCTCTTCTTCAGAGACTCCCTCCGGAGTCGTAGGATTTGATGACGAAGCACCGGCGTCGTTTGATTTTTCGATCGGTCGCTCGACGACCAACGGTGCTTCCGGTCTGTTAGGGGGCACTCTAGTAGGGATTTGTGTCCCGCTTCTCAGAACGATAGCGGACACATTTGCGTGCTTGTGCACGAGTGCCGACGTTTGGGTTGCTCCCCTCGGGTTCACCTCAGGTTGTGGCGGCAATTGGTTTTGTGACCTTGAAAGGGTCGCCACTTGTAACCCCAGCTGGGTTACTTGGTCCGTGAGGGCCCGCTAACCCATTTCCAGCTTTTGATTGATCTTCTCCTGGTTGGTTATATATTGAGTCAAGAGAGACTCAACCGGAGAGACGGCCCTCTGTTGGCCATACTGCTGCTGCTGTTGGATTGGCTGCTGATTCCTGGGGGCGTAATATTGTTGCTGAGGCTGCTGCTGATATTGTTGCTGCTGAAACTGACTCTGCTGTGGCCTAGTCGGTTGATATGTTTGTTGCTGCGGCTGCTGAGGCGGCGAGGGCTGGAATGGTGCCCGGTAACCAAAGTTAGGGTGGTTCCGGTTGTTTGGAGAGTAGGCCGGGTTGGAATTGGTTCTTGGTGGATATGGCGCATTTCCTGTGTGGTTGTAAAATAGTGCGCTCGCCTCATCCAGCGGCGGTGAAATGTCACCACCGTCGAAGTCTCCAGGGACTTCAGCTTCCACCGCTGCGACGTGTTGTGCACCGACACCACCGACTCCTACCATTAGTGCAGAGATCTGGGTCGAAAGCAAGTTGAACTTGCTTGAAAGTTTGTCGACGTCCTCGACTCTATGTATACCCCCAGACCTGGGTGTGGCTCTCTCGTCACACCACCGCTCATTGTTGGATGCCATATTTTCCAGAATATGTCCGGCATCTTCCTCGCTCCTTGACATGAAGGAACCCCCAGCCGCGGCGTCCATAGAAGATTTTAGGTCATCCCTCAGCCCATTGTAGAACAGATTAATAATCTACCACTTCGGAAGCTCATGGTGAGGGCATCTTCTCTGCATCTCCTTGTATCTCGTCCAAGCTTCATGCAAGGACTCGTGGCTGGCCTGGGAGAAGGAGGAGATCTCACTCCTCAACTTCATGGTCTTCCCGGAGGAAAGAACTTCGTCAGAAAAGCATTGGAGAGCTTCTCCCAGGTATTGAAAGTGTTGGGGTCCTTCCCCCTAAGCCATTGCTTGGCTTTGTCTCGCAACGAGAAGGGGAACAGTTTCAGACGGATCGCCTCAGTTGTGACACCGTTAATCCGGAAGGTGTCACATTTCTCCAAGAAGGAGTCTAGATGCTCGATCGGGCTCTCCATGGGTGCACCCGAAAACTGATCCTGCTGGATCCATGTCACCAAAGACGGCTTTAGCTCGAAGCTTTGGGTCGTAATAGCTGGAGGACGGATGGCAGAAGTGAACTCGATAGATGGCATCGAGTACTCCAACAGGGACTTACGAGGCGGGGTGTTCTCCTCCATGGCTTCAGGATCCTCTCTTCTTCGCTTCTCGGCGGCCAAACGCCTAAGGGTGGCGTTAATCTCTGGATCAACGGGGATCAAGTCGTCGAGACTTCTTGAACTCCTGCGCATAAAAAACAACAAACACCTGTGAAGCGACAAGTGGGAGAGGGACAGATAAGATAAGAAATAAAAAGAAGAAAATAAAAAGGAAAAAGAAGAATGCAAAAATTATCGCGAGGTAGGGATAAGAGCTAGACACTAGGGTTCAAGAGATCCTAAAATAACAAGCACGTTACCTCCCCGGCAACGGCGCCATAAACTTGACGTGCCCCCGGTTTGCGAGCCGCAAATGGCCGGGGGACCCGCGTGAGGGTTTAGATATTTGTAACCGCAAGCGCACGGTGTTGTAGTGTGGCTTGTGGGTCGAACACATGGAGGCTAGGATGTGCTTGTGTCAAGGAGGACCGAAATCACCCCGTGGGCGAGCTAGCCCGGATCGGTTGATGGGTTGTCACGGTAAAGGAATGCAAGGTATGAACAATAAGAAAATAAACCCGGGACTTTGGTTTCCACTCCAACAAGCGACTCTCGCCGATACAGCCTACGGGTAGAATGGCGATCGAAATTAGGGTCTAATGGTGAGACGTTGCCTCTGAAAGTGGTACCGGCATCCCATGGGCCCGATATTCCGGTCGGTGCCCAGGATGATACACCGGACTTCCCGGGTTCGATCACTGGGCACTCCCGTGTCCATTAACACTGATCGATCCCGGGAGCACTAAGCTCGCAATGATAAATCCCAACGTCTCATCCTGCCGCTCCCGCGCGCTACGATTCGGCGTCTACGCTAAGGGCGTGAGCTATGGCTAGGGAGTCAACCGCCAAGTTTATTCCCCCTTGGCCCAACGGTCAAAGGCGGTCTTTTTCCCGCCGATGACAATAAAACACCCCGCGTAACCTTTAGATTCCTAATCCCTATCGATTTCCTAACCCTATGGATGCATCGGGAAGAGCCCCCTGAAGGGGTTTCCGCCAAAATCCCAGATTTGGGAACTACTCACAAATATTCATTAAAAAGCGATCTAAACGAAAATGAACCGTTAAAATCATAATCAGACGATAGGAATGCGAAGGTAGTAGAGTAATTAAGATAATACTAAAGTTTAAGAAAGATCCGAAAACTTACAATAGAAAAGTAATTACAGCCGTCACAAATAGGAGAAAACAGTAAAAACTAACAGCTCCCCATTTCTGGAACCCTAGGGGTCCTATTTATAGGATCTCGTATCACCCGATCGGTTGACAAGTCAACCGATCGTGTGATCCGTTACAAATAATAAACAGAAAACGGCGGAGTTTCACCCGGTCATATGAACCGGTCGGTTGAGTTCTTGGGGTGATCGGTTGGATCTTGGCACCATCGGGTGAAGGGGTCGGTTGGGTGCCCGTGTCTCGGCTCCTCAGCATCAGCTACAGATGAACCGATCAGGTGAAAGTCACCCGATCGGTTGGAATTTGGCTTGAAAAGACAGAGAATCGGCCCCGTTGAACCGGCCTGTGAACCGGTCGGGTGACATCCACTTGAGCTCCAGCCGAGACCGGGTGGTGCACGCGTGCATCACCCGATCGGTTGACTTAGTCCAACCGATCGGGTGAGGGGATAAAATGATGCCATCATATTCGTTTGACCCCCTGAGTCACGTGTGACACCTCCCATTGCTCCGAGGACTTGAGATATCGTCGTTAAACGTCCCCTACACGGGCAATCTCCTGCAAACATGGAGAAACAAAGAAAAGTGAAAGAAAACGAGAAAACACGAGAAAACGAATAAAAGACGGCGGAAAATACGGAGAAACACGAAAGAAAACGTGCGTGAATATATGAAATATATACGCACGTCACTACTTCCAGAACTCGATTCAGTAGCTAATGGACGACGCAGCAACTTGCATCTACCATGCAACAGCTGGCATCGGGGCAAATGTCCATGGAGACTACCATAGCGCAATTGGCACAACAACTCTCCCAATTATCCAAGGCACAAGGGAAATTGTTGGGGCAAACAGAAGAGAACCCTCGAGGGCCTGTAAACACGATTACATTGAGAAGCGGGAGGCTATGTGAGGGCCCTACATTGCCTACTGTGGAGAAGGAAGCTGAAGTTGAAGAAGAAGCTCAAGTTGAGCTTGAGTCTGGAGTAGAGAAAGGAGCTGAGTGTGGGGTGGAACCCCCACATTCTGAACCATCTATGGAAATACAAACAGAGAAGGAGCAAGAGAATCCAGCTGAAGAGCAGCCCAGGACCTATGTACCGAGAATCCCTTTCCCGTCGAGATTGGCGAAGGTCAAGTTGGACAAGAAGTACATGAAATTTTTCGAGCTCCTCAAGCAGGTGAACATCTCCATTCCCTTCCTCGTTGTGATATCGAAGATCCCCACCTACGCCAAGTTCTTAAAGGAGATAATTACGAAGGGCGTTAGGTGGGAGAAAGTTGTAATCTCTACAGAGTACAGCGCCATCATTCAGAGGATGGCGGTAGAAAAGATCGGGGACCCAGGGAGCTTCTCTATTCTGTGCTCCAATGGAGATCTTGAAATCAAGAGCGCACTATACGACTTCGGGGCGAGCGTTAGTTTGATTCCCATCGGAATATGTGAAAAGCTGAATCTGGGAGAGCTCCAGCCAACCAATATGTCGCTCCAGTTGGCAGACTATTCAGTGAAGTACCCTCTAGGAGTGGTAGAGGACATGTTGGTGAGGATTGAAAAGATATTGGTTCCATGTGACTTTGTCATTATGGACATACCGAAAGACGCACGCATTCCGATCATCCTTGGCCGACCTTTCCTAGCTACGATGGGTGTTCTTATAGACGTGAAGGGTGAAAGACTCTCCCTTAATGTTGAACGGGAGAAGGTTGAGTTCGACCTTAAAAAGTTGATGAAGAACTTCATAGAGAACGACCGAAATGGACCAAGTAGACCTCCTTGAAGAAGCAATCATGGAAACAAATTTGGAGGAGCTATTGTTAAGAGACAATGTGGATCCCCCCTCGTGGATGGAAGATAAGCTGAAGAAGGTAATGATAGAAGAAGCATCGGAGGAAGCTTTTAGGGGAAAATCTAAGGAGAAGTCGCCACGATAACATCAATAAGATCCCAAGGAGATGCAAGAACGTTGAGGAGAGCTATCTGAAGCTGAATGCAGAGAAGAAACAAGGGAACCAGGACATCCCAGACGTCTCCACCCTCAACCACCATGATGACGTCAAAATAGGGAGTCAAGCTCAAGACTCAAAACGAGTGCTTCTTGGGAGGCAACCCAAAGGTTTCTAATTTAGTTTTTATATTTTTTTTGATCTTTATTCTAGTTTAGGTTAGTCTCTATTTTCATTTTGCATAAACCCCAAAACCCAAGAAATTTGACTAAGTGTTTGAATGTAGGAGGAAGAAGGAGAGAATCTGGGAAAAGTATTCGACACGGCAGCGTGGAGCCAATCCACACAGCCACATGGAGGACAAAAGAAGAGAAGAAGAACACGTTCGAGTAGTGCCATCACAAACAACCACGTAGATGGGGGTAAGTTTGAGCTCATTTTTTTCAATTCCACATGGCCGCGTCGCCTAGGCGACACGACCGTGCAACTCTCTTTATTTTTTGAACTCAAACTTCACCCACTGACCATTCCATGTGGCTATTTCATCTAAGTCGAAACGAGCGCGTAGATCCCATATTTTGAGCCATTCCACGAGGCCGTTTAAACCAACTCCAAATGGCCCGCGTAACTATCTGACAAATTGGCCCAAAATTCTTTCCACCGACCAATCGACGTGACTGTGTCATAAAAACTACAAGACCGCGCTGATCCCATTTTTCGAGTCAAACGATGCAGTCGTTTCATTTCATTTTATGCAACCGCATAGCTCTCTGTTTTCTTGGGCCAAGTTGTCACGAACTGACCAAACGACGCTGCCATTTCAACTTGGACGACGAGATCGTGTCGCCCGCCTATATATTGCCCAAAGCCCCAAAACGGCTCGTTTTGTGCAATCCTTTCTCGAAACGGTTCGACTTCTCTTCCCCCTCTTTGACTCAATCTCCCTCCAACCCACTTCAAATCCTCTCCCAACTCCCACAATCACTCATCTAACCCCTCTCCTCCATATACCCACTCATTCGACCCCCATCTCTGACCAAATCGTTCACCGCGAGGAAGCCATAGCAACAACTTTTTAGGGCTTTGCGGCTGGAAGTCCATGCAGGCGGTGCAAGCACTTCTATTGGCTCAAGAATAGCTTTGTGGAGCCATCTTTAAGCATAGTGGAAGATCTATTTTAGCAAGGAGCTCCATCTCCGGCAATCTCGCTCCTTACCTGTTAAATTTTTGCACAAGTTTTGCAAAAATTGCACAAAATCTGCTTGTGTCTACCCACACTCCATTTCATACACTTTACACCACTTACTTCTTCATACCATGCCTCCCATGAGAGAGCGCAAGAAGAAAGTCACAACTACTGGCCCCTCCCAAGGTAAGTGATCACTCCGTATTTTACACCTTTTTTCCGCATGATTGCATGCCATTTAGATCGCTCAAATCATGTTTTTCACGATTTATCGACAATATTGCGATACTTTTCACGATTTGTTGTTTTTGTCGTATTTCAGGAGATTTTGAGCGATTTGAAGTGATCCCGAGATACACCTACTCCAGAGTGTCACCGACGACCTCCCCGAGGGGTATTTTGCCATTGGAGAGGAGCGGAAGAAGAAAGAACGTCGTAGGAGCGACGAGGAGGCAAAAACACTCAGAATGGGCATTTTTAGTGTCTCACTCGGCCGAGTGAAGGAGTCACTCGGCCGACCAGAAGACCTCGCTGGGCCGGCCAGATCGGACACGCTCCAAGTGTGCACTCGGCTGAGCATCAGAAGCCACATCGGCCGAGTGACTAAACCCCGTCCGCCTGAGTGGCACTCAGACGACGCCCATCAAAAACTCCCAACTTACTGTTTTTCGTCAGTCTGAGCATCAGAAGACCCACTCGGCCGAGTGGAAATTGCCGACCGCCCGAGTGAAGAGAAGCCCATTGGCCGAGTGACGACAACTCACTCGGCCGAGCGACGCCCGAAGTGAAGACCCCCAAGACCCCAGACTTACTGGAAATTCTCAGGGTCTCCCACTCGGCCGAGCGACTTTTGTCACTCGGCCGAGTGAGCCGCACTGCCTGTAGCGTAAATTGCGATTTTCAGGCTGCGCAGTGGCAATTTTGTCACAGTTTTTTGGGCGATTTTGGGGGGTATTTAACCCCAGTTTTTAACCTAGGTTAGAGAGCTTTTTCCTGACTTTTTGGCAGCCTTTTAGATTAAACTTTTTAGCTTTTGATTCTTGTGATTGGAGAGGAGAGAAAAGTTTATTTTTGTTGGATTCTTGGAGAACTCTATTGGTTTGTCTCCCTCTTCATTAAAAATCTCATTTTATTGCTTATTTGAATATTGCCATGAATTCCATTGCTATTTCAATTTATTATTTTTGCATTTGTGATATGATTTGTGAGTAGTCGTAACGTCTTAGGGCGTGGCGATGAACCCTACGAGCCCAATTTCCGAATTGTGATGATTTGGTAGAACTATTGCTAGAATTGCTATTAGGGTTAGTTTGGGATCGATTTATTACGGATAGCTAGGTGTTCATATCGATTGGGATTTGCAAGAGATTGGATCCCAATTCGATAGGAACCCCTAGAAATCCGAATTGGGTTGAAATTGAGTTTCCGTAGTATCGGTTTGCAAGAGATTGGACCGATACTAGGGTTCTCGGTTGCAATTCCATACCGATACCCGTTTGCAAGAGATTGGACGGGTAGGAACTATCCCAACCTAGGTCGCGGCCCGAGTTTGCACGAGAGTGGGCTCGGGACGTGATTGAATGATGAAGTTGATCCTAATGCTAGCTTGCCTAGGCTAGGGTTTGCACGAGATTGGGCCTAAACCTAGGTTAGCTATGTAATGCCCTACCAGCTACTGCACAAGTACTAGAGGGGGGGTGAATAGTACTTTAAAATAATAAGGAGTATAATTCCAAATTAAATTGCAAACAACTACCAAATCAATTTGCGGAAGCTTAAATTGAATGACACCAACAAAATTAACAATGCAAACAAATGATGTTAATGGGTTCGGATCCACCCAAGTCTCCCCGACTTGTTCCCGGTGATCCTACGTCCCAACCACCCGGATCCCCTCCGGATACTTGAGTTAGAAACCCTAACTCAAGATTTCCACTATGAAATACTTGTGAAAATCCTCCACAAGTCAAATCATACAAAATGTAATTTGTGACTCCCACAACCCAGGATCACAACCACACTCTCACAACCGAGAGTGAAACTTACAAATCAAATATGAAATGAAATAAGAAAAACTTCTTACCGAACAAAATACCTATGCCTTGAGTATTGCTTACGAATTAGGGCAAGGATGATTTTGGGGAAGAAGTGGCACCAAACCCTAGCTCCAAGATGTAGATCAGCGATGGAGAGCTTTGGGGATGTTGGTGACCTAGAATCAAGCACTTGGCTTGGAAGGCTTCACACTCAATGAATCTCTCTTTGGAAGTAAGAGTGAGGAGAGATTATTGAATGGAAAGAATGAGCTTTGAATGCACTTGGAATGATTTCTCTTGATCTCTAAACTTGCAATAATATCAGCCTTGGCAGCAATGAATGCAGCCCAACAAGTATATATAGGATAGAGGAGAGAGAGAGAGAGAAAAACGTTTCAATTAAAGCTCCAACGGCTCTTTTCTGAACCCAACTAGTCGGTCAAAGAACAACCACTGACCGACTAGTTCATCAACTAGTCGGTCGGTCAATAAACGTAAACCGACTAATGAGTAAACTGAGAAAAGATCAAAGTACAGACTACGGAACTAGTCGGTCTAAGAAGAATAGCTGACCGACTAGTTTCACAACTAGTCGGTCGGTTACTCAACGTTGACCGACTAACAGATAAAACTGAAGTCTGAGAAGAATTGTACTTAGTCGGTCCAAGAACAAACGTTGACCGACTAATTCACCAACTAGTCGGTCACCAAATGAACATAGACCGACTAACAATAAACAGTAAGTATGGTGAAAAATTTGGCATGTACAGTAAACTAAACTAGTCGGTCCAAGAAGGAAAGTTGACCGACTAGTTCATCAACTAGTCGGTCGATCAATGAGCACAAACTGACTAGTGATAAACAGTAGCTCAAGCTCAAATGTGCATGTACAGGGAAAGCTCAGCTAGTCGGTCACAGAAGCATCACTGACCGACTAGTTCACAAACTAGTCGGTCGGTGAGTCAACTTAGACCGACTAACTGTAAACAGTAAAGAGCTAAGAATTAACTGACAGAAACTAGTCGGTCCAAGAAGCTTGGCTGACCGACTAGATCACCATCTAGTCGGTCAGTTATTCTTCTTGAACCAACTAACATGCACAAGAAGTCCCGAATCGAAGCGCGATGCTTCGGGAAGAATTGTATGGACTTCTACAAAGATCCTAGAGCTAAGAGATGAGCGTTATGAAGAATTAAAACGTAAGACCTACTCAAGGCTTAACATTCTACGAAAGAAGCTAAAAGACTATAAATTAAACTTGACGATACCGTCTTCAATAGCTTCAATCGAATCTTCATGACTTCTAAATAGGTCCATAAGCTTCAACGAAGCTTTAGGCATACGATCACGTGCTTTGAGAAGTCTTGAGACATCGTAATTGGTATTCATGTGAATTTGACGATGATCTCCATAACTGCGCTCACAAAGTGTTAGTTCATATTATATTTATGTTTGTTCATCATCCAAAACCAAATCCGGGGAGTCCAATATCCAACATTCTCCCCCTTTTTTGTGATGACAAACCAACATAAATAATAATCAAAAATAATAATTCAAATGAAATTTACTTACTCCCCCTGCATTGCTGACACGTTAATTCCAATTTAAACAATAATAATTCGCATCAAGCAGACGAGTGAAGTAAATTAAATGATAATCGATTATTGAATTATTGAAATACCAAACGTAGGTTATTGAAATATCGGATTTGAAAATCCATTTATATATCTTAACTCCCCCTGAATCTAACACATCAAGTTAGATTCTTGGAGAAATGCTTTAAATTTTCATTTGGCACATCGTTATTATTATATCTCTCCCCCTTTGGCATAAGCAAAAAGAGCGGGAGGATAACAACGACAACAACAATGGCATCAAATTAAAAAGCACGGGAGTCGTAGAATACGACGAAGGTTCAAGTGACACCAAAGAGAAAAATACCAATAGAATCAAGGCGTGTCAAAGATACCAAAGTCGAAAAATCGTAAAACGAAATCATCAAAACTCAAATCAATTTAACGGATTGAGTTATGGAATATTCTATCCAATATCAACATTTCTTGGTTAATTTAGTGCATGGAAAACAATTCTATGTTTTCATAGAAGAAATTTCTATTAAACCAAGTGAATATCGTCGAGCGACGAAATCAAAAATTAGAGACATAAAAATTACACATTGCACAGAATAATGAAATGTCAACGGCGATGTATTTATATATATATATATATATATATAATATGAAGCAGATTACATCACCGATATACAAACCATCGATCGACTGATCGGTGCACAAAACTACATCATCACATGACAAAATATCGGAGTGTCAACAAAAAATACATCAGCATCAAACATATCAAAATACATCATCAAAATGATCCAAAATACATAGCCACCCACACTATCCTACCCAACACCTCTCACAACTAGATATATCATCCAATGAGTATCAGGAGAGGCCTCGGAGAAACTCAAGAGACAGCGGGAGGACCAGAAGCAACTGCAGGCTCAGCAGGAACAGAAGAGGTGACTGGATCAGCAGGAACGTCCGGAAGATCAGCAGGAGAGACGACTGAAGTGGCAACCTCTGAAGCAGCAACCGTAGTGGCCTCGGGAGCACCAGTCGGAGTATCCACCACAGGAGTGGTGGCAACAGGTGTGCTCTCGGGGGCACCAGCAGAAGAAGCAGCAACAGCATCACTGGAAGTGGTAGCACCAGCAGCAGCAGTACCAGCAGAAGTGCCCTCGGGGGCACGAGTCGAAGCACGACAAAGCTCCTCAATGTCCTCCTCAGCCATCTCATCTAACTCCTCATCCTCAGACACGGAAGGAGGAAGCTCAACACCCATAAGACGAGCCATACGGCAGACTACCTCCTCGGTACGAGCCAAGCGGGACTCGTGACGACGAAGTATCTGTAGGACAACATCCAGGGTGGCAGAGGGAGCAGCAGAGGCACTGGCAGAGGCAGGGACAGACGCTGAAGGTGTCGTCCTCTGAACGTGACGAAGCGCCGCAAGAGATTTCTTGACGGCCGTCGCGTTCAGGGGAGGACCAAGGGGACGCTCATTGTCACGAGGCAACGTGACACGAAAATGACGAAATACGAGGGTCAATAAGCAAGGAAATGGGATATGAGCCGATTTATTGGACTTGCGAATACACTCGAAAGAATCAATCTTATCGAGTATAATGCGAGCCCAATTAATCGAGCTCCCCATGAAGATAGCATATATAAGCTTCAGAAAGGGCTGGGACGGGAGAGACGAGGAGCCGTACTTGGGAAGCAAGCACGACTTCAGAATCAGATTTAGGACCCATGCATTAGGCTTGAACGATTTAGATGGCACGCCAATCATGGCAGGAGGGATCTGATGGAAAATCTCTGAAAGGATGGTCTGATCAAGAGAAGAAATATCGTCAACCGAGATATCAGATGGAAGAAGGCCAGACGAAGAGATACCCAAAATCTCTCCTAAGATTTCCGCAGTGAGGAATATAGGAGTCCCCAAAACGGTCGTCTCAACAGAGTGGGTCTGATCGTACTGACCCCGGATCCTATTCGCATAGAAAAGCTTCACTAATCTAGGGTAGGGGTGAGGATTCGCCTTCGGGTCAAATCGAAGGTAATCGAGGAGACCCGACGACGAGAGAAGATCAGCTAACCCTATAAAGTCGCTAAACTGGACGAAATTCTCCAGAAGCAAAGGGCAATGTTCGATACGGTTGTATGCCGCGAGACACATAGGGTCATCACGACACAACGAAATATCGACACCGCCCACCGGCATCGGACCCTTTCCCTTAGGCTTACGGGTAGACGTACGAGGGCGTGTGCTAGACTCGGGATGGATAGGATGAGTGGGTTCCCTATGAGTCTCGATCTCGGGGTTATACTCTGTATCGGAATCGGTAGGAGTATGGAACGAAGACTGAGAGTCAAGAATTTTGGCCTTGGGCTTAGGCTTGGGCTTGGGTTGACCTCTAGGCTTGGCGGTCGTCGTCCTCTTCTTCTTGAGAGGAGGCGAAGACGACGAAGGTTGGGTGGTCTTGGCACGGCGTTTCGGAGGGGTTGGATGCTCGGGGTCCGAAGGGGTTTGGTCTATGGTCATCGGCGAGGGGCTAGATGGAGTGATCGGGATACGTGTTCTTGCCATAGTCGAAGCAAGACACGGCACAAGAAGATCAAAAGAAGAAGCCCTAGCCGAAAAAGACTTAAACCCTAAGAGCCCTAGAAACCCTAGAAACCGAGCTAACCCTAGTTCTAGGAATGGAAATCTAACCCTAGAAGGAGAAGAAATCACCTAGAAGGAGGGGCCGACGGTGGAGATCGACGGAGATGGCCGGAAAACGGCCGGAGATCGATCGGAAGACGAAGGGACAGCGAGGGGTCGGGGGTTTCGAGCTGAGGGAGAAAGAGTATGGATCGATTAGAATGAGAACAGACCGACTAAACTGAGTTTAAGTCGGTCGAGATCGCAAATGACCAAACAGTCCCTGGCATAACTAGTCGGTCAGAGTTCAAGCACTGACCGACTAGATCACGATCTAGTCGGTCGGTCAATGAGCTTGAACCGACTAGTTGCAAACAGTGGCTGAGTCCAAGATTTACTGACAAGATTTAGTCGGTCTGCGTTCATTTACTGACCGACTAGATCTAAATCTAGTCGGTCGGTCACTGAACATGAACCGACTAAAAAGTCGAAATGAAGAGGAGACTCAAAAAGCATGAGTTAGTGGGTCTAAGTTCTTCTACTAACCGACTAGATGAACATCTAGTCGGTTGGTGGTTGAACTGAAACCGACTAAGAGAGTCCAAAAAGTGATAATCAAGTTCTCTCTTCAATACGCTTGGACGATATATCGCAAAACTCTCAATAATCATCTAAACTACCCCATTAAACATCGAAATCTGAAATACGACATTCAAAACATGAATTCGAGCAAAAATAAAAAAAATCACATAAATTCCCGAAAAATCCAATAAGTCTAGCATGAGTGAAATATTTCGAAATATAATAGCATGCAAGAATATTGAATGAAACATGAATCCTATATCTCGGATTCACCCATAATCCCCAATTCTCGACGCAACCGCACAAAGGAGTCCTCCTTTAGGGGTTTCGTGAAAATATCGGCGATTTGCTTTTGGGTTTCAACGTACACTAAAATGATGTCCTTTTTAGCAACATGATCATCTAAAAAATAGTGTCGGACATCTATGTGTTTCGAACGGGAATGGTGTACCGGGTTCTTGGAAAGACATATTGCACTTTGGTTGTCAACCATGATAGGGCAAGTATCACAATTAATACCAAAGTATTTAAGTGTGTGTCTCATCCAAAGAACTTGAGCACACGCGGCACCGGCGGCAATATATTCCGCCTCGGTGGTTGAAAGTGACACGGAATTTTGCTTCTTGGAAAACCAAGAGACAAGAGAATTTCCTATAAAATGGCAAGTGCCACTAGTACTTTTCCTGTCGGATTTGCATCCCGCATAATCGGCATCACTATATGAGATTAACTCATACGTGCTAGATTTTGGATAAAGTAATCCAAAATCAAGTGTATAACTTAGATAACGGAAAATACGTTTTACCGCTACTAAGTGAGACTCCTTAGGTTGAGACTGATAACGAGCACATACGCATACGACAAACATAATATCGGGCCTACTTGCGGTAAGATAAAGTAAACTACCTATCATACCTCGATATAGACGAATGTCTACATCCTTACCGCCCGTATCCTTGTCAAGATGCGTAGTCATGCTCATTGGAGTCTTTTTCCTGGAAGCACTCTCCATTCCAAATCGCTTAAGCAACTCCACCGTATACTTCGTTTGGTGGATGAAGATTGCATCGTCCATTTGGCGAATTTGGAGACCTAAGAAATACTTGAGCTCACCCATGTGGCTCATCTCAAATTGTTCCTTCATAACATTAGAAAACTCTTCGCAAAGAGCAAAGTTAGTAGCACCGAAAATGATATCATCAACATATATTTGAACTAAAATTATATCATTATTCACATGCTTAACAAAAAGTGTAGAATCGGCTTCTCCCATTTTAAAATTCAAATCCAAAAGAAAATTCTTTAGGCGATCATACCAAGCTCGAGGAGCTTGTCTCAAACCGTAAAGTGCTTTCTTTAGTTTAAAAACATGATTTGGAAATTTTTCATTTATGAAGCCCGGAGGTTGAGAAACGTAAACTTCCTCAATGACATCTCCGTTTAAAAATGCACTTTTAACATCCATTTGAAATAATTTAAAATCCTTATGGCATGCAAAAGACAATAATAATCTAATCGATTCTAATCTAGCTACCGGAGCGAAGGATTCTACGAAATCAATACATTCCTCTTGTCGATAGCCTTGAGCAACTAACCGAGCTTTGTTTCGGACGACGACTTGGTTTTCGTCGGTTTTGTTCTTGAAGATCCACTTTGTCCCTATGACGGTGTGGTTCTTCGATGGCAATGGAACAAGCTCCCAAACTTCATTCCTCTCGAATTGAATGAGCTCCTCCTCCATGGCTAAGATCCAAGCGCTATCTTCGCATGCTTCATTAACATTCTTTGGCTCTATCGAGGAGGCAAAGGCACAATGAGCGAAGTAGTTCACTTGCGATCTCGTCTTGACACTATCATAGATATTGCCAATGACTTGCTCATGAGGATGGTCACGAACGGTATGAAGCCGTTTGGGAATACCTTGGTCACTAGGAACATTCTCAACAACTTCATTAGTTGGGTTAGTCTCAATAGAATCAATAGAATTATTAGACTTAGAATTATCAAACGAATCACATAAAACATCCAAAGAATCATTATCATTTGAAATTCTAGTTGGAACAAATCATTCATTAAAAGAGACATGAAGCGACTCCTCGATCGTTGAGGTTCGTTTGTTGAATATCTGGTAGGCTTTGCTACGCGAAGAGTATCCAACAAAAATCCCCTCATCGGATCTTGGATCGAATTTGTCCAAACTACCATACGTGTTCTTAATAAAACATTTCGAACCAAAAACCCGAAAATGTTTAACTTGAGGCAACCTACCAAACAACAATTCATAACAAGTTTGTTTAGTGCCGGGCCTCAAAAGTATTCTATTAAACACATAGCAAGCGGTGTGTACCGCTTCCGCCCAAAATTGATGGCCAAGTTGGCTATCATCAAGCATAGTGCGAGCACACTCCACTAGCGTCCTATTCTTTCTCTCAACTACACCATTTTGAGGAGGTGCACGAGGGAAAGAGAAGGTGTGTGTAATACCAACTTCATCACAAAATGTCTCAAAAGACTCATTCTCAAATTCACCTCCATGATCACTACGAATAGTGACAATGGTGGTTCCTAAGAGATTTTGTACTTTCTTAACGAAAATTGTGAAGTTTTCAAAAGCTTCATTTTTATTACATAATGAAAATACCCATGTAAATCTCGAATAGTCATCTATGATGACAAGTCCATATCTTGCATTTCCTAAGGAAGCAACTCTAGTTGGCCCAAATAAGTCTAGATGTAATAGCTCTAGTGGCCGTTTAGTAGAAATGCTTTTCTTAGGTTTAAATGAAGATTTAGGAAGCTTGCCGCGTTGACAACAATCACAAAAACTTTTCTTTTCAAAAACAAGCTTCGGAAAACCTTTAATAGAATTTAATTTTGAAAGCTTATATAGTGTTCCAAAGTTCACATGTCCAAAGCGTCGATGCCATAAGTGTTGTTCACTTGTGTTGGCAACGAGACATTGTTCATAAGACTTAGGAAGATCCAAAATATAAATATCTTTATGACGAGTGCCGGAAAATAATAATTTATCATTATCTTTTCTTAAAATATGACACAATCCTTTCGCAAAGCTAACTTTGTAACCTTTGTCACAAATTTGGCTTATTGAAATAAGATTATGATTTAAACCATTAACAAGATAAACATCACTAATTAAGGGTTTAGATGGGTTACCCACTTTACCAACACCTATGATGGTTCCGCTCTCGTTGCCTCCAAATACGACGCGGTTTCCATTTGCTATGGGAACCACTCCGGAGAGCAAACTAGCGTCACCCGTCATGTGTTTTGAACACCCGCTATCGAGTATCCAATTTCCCTTGGAGCTAAATTTAAATTTGTTGCTCCTTTTCTTTTTCTTTTCCTTGAGTACCTAAAGATAGAGAATTTCATATCATGGTACCCAAGGTCATTGGGTTCAAAAGATTAGACCTTTGGAAGCCAAGTCCAATTGGACTTAGACTTCCCCACATAATTTCTACTATGCACAACATCCGAAAAATAAGCATTCATATACATTTGTTTTTCGTCCATGCTTGTGTCCTTTAGGCTCCAAATTGTGAAAATCTTGGAAGCCCTCATCCTATTGGGTGCATGCATTCGACGTTGATTTCTACGTGATGCATGTTGTGGATAGGCATAAGGAACATGATGGAATGGTGCACGACGATAATTATTCATATGATGTTGTGGGTGAACATATGCATGTGTGGGAATACGTGCGTGAGGGTGTCTCACATGGTGTGCACGTGCTCGAGAATGTGTTGCATAAAAATCATCATATGTGTGAGACGGTGGAGTAGGACGTGTGTTCCTACGTGACATGGTATTGGTGTACATATAAGCATGCCCCTTCTTTGGAGGTCCACCCAAAGTGTGTTTCTTTCCAAAAGTGGGTGTGAACGAGGTGGAAGCACCATTGGTAGATGAACTACCAATAGAGTGTTTGCTACCACTCGTAGAGTCACCGGAAGTTGGCCTAACAAAAGTAGTGGCCGATTTGTATGGACATCCCATCGTATACCCCAAACCAATGTGGTGATTGGTCGGAAGTAAGTCACTTAGGATTTTATCCAAATGGTCCTTACCCTAATTGAATCTATTGATTCGGCCTAATGTGTTCTCATATTTCTCTTTGAGAGAACGCATAGAAGTATCCAAGTTGGATACTTGCGATGTGAGCACATAAACACGAGATTTAAGATTCTCGTTATAAATACTCAAAGTTGAGTTTTGAGAAGTTAAATCCGCAATCCTATGTTCTTCCGGATCATCAATGCTAACATGTTCAAGTTTAGATTTGAGATTAATAATCTCATTTCTCAACTCTTCAACAACGGTGTCGTTGTTGGTGATGATAGTCTTAGGCGAGGTTTGAATGCTAGCTAGGTCATCTTTTACCTTAGTATATCTATTTACTAATTTAGTGTATTTTGACCATAATTGAGAGTTAGCATTCCTAAGATCATCCATAGTTACCTCATCGTTGCCTTCGTCATCACTATCATCGGAAGAGGAGGATCCTTGATCATGCTCCTCTCTTGCCATGAAGCACATGTGCGCTTGCTCCACTTGCTCATCGTCCGACTCTCCGCTTGAAGAATCCTCGGAGTCGGTGAATGTTGCTCCGACAAGTCCCTTCTTGTACCCCTTTTTGTACTTCTTGGACTTATCGAATTTTGGCGCCTTCCACTTCTCCTTTTGTTTGTTGAGAGGACACTCCGCTTTCATGTGTCCTGGCTTATTGCACTTGAAACACAAAGGAGAGGAAGAGGCGTTAGAAGAACCAAATTTAGCTTTGTTCTTATAGTTACCTTTTCGGAAGAAACGGTTGAACTTCTTGGCCATGAGTGCCATGGACTCCAAGTCCAACTCGTTTTCCGAGTCTTCATCATTGGTTGATGTGGATGTGGATGGAGCGGCCTTGAAAGCAATAGCCTTCTTCTTTGGCTCGTCTTGCTTTAGGTAGGACTTCATCTTTTCCTGCAATTTGAGCTTGCTATCCTTGCGTACCTCGTATGACATTAAAGTACCCATTAGTTGAACTACGGTGTACTTATTCATGTCATTACCTTCCTCGATGGCGAAGGTACGCTTTTCCCAAGAAGAAGGAAGTCCTTCGATAAGCTTCGAACACTTCTCCTTTTGGGTGTAGGATTTACCGAGAGCCTCTAACTCGTTTATGATGTCGACGAAGCGAGCGTAATACTCCTTCATCTTCTCGCCCTGTTGCATATGAAACATTTCGTAATCTTTGTTTACAACTACGAGTTTAGAGTCTCTTACCCGACTCGTCCCTTCATGAAGAATGAGGAGGGAGTTCCAAATTTGATATGCACTCTTACATGTGCATATCTTATTGAAGTCCTCGGGCTCCAAAGCGCATTGCAAGGCGTTCATTGCCTTGGCATTGCTTACCTCCGCGACGACCTCCGCGGTTGTCCATTTCTCGAAGTATTCTTCTTCGGGTTCAATGTATTCCTTCATTGTGGTCCTCCATAAAGATGCACTCCGGAGGAAGGTTTCCATCCGGCATTTCCAGTACCCGTAATTGGTACCGTTGAAGAATGGAGTGTTGGAAAACAACGATCTAGGATTTACGGTTTGATGATGACAAACAGTTGTGAACGATCTGATGTGTGTATTAAGTATTTGCAGGATTGGCGAGAACGTAAATTAATGTGTTGGAAAAATTGATATACATATACAAGATGGAGAAATTGCTAGGCACAAAGCAATGTGACTTGGTCAGAGAGTTATACGCAAAGCTAATTGGACTCGGTCCAATATGGGATGAGATGGATGCCAATTTGAGTTCAAATTGGGTTTGATCAAATCACTTAGCTAGATTTAGAAATATTTGATTCTAACCAATTCCTATTCAAACTCCTAATCAAATCTCATATTGATTGGGTCAAATATCAAAGCGGTTAGCAAAATCACATCCATTTCAAAACCCTAGCCTCTCCTATATAAGCTTGCATCAATAGCTAAGAAAAAGCCCCGGCAAAAAAAAGGGTAGAGGAGCCATAAATATTATTGAGAGTCGCAACCTTTTGCCATTTTATTTTAAGAGCATGCTACCATTAAGAATTCCTCAGGAGCCTTACAAAAAATATTGAGAGTTCTTTTTCCTGTTGAAATCTCCACGGCGCATGCACAAAACTTCCCAATACACAGGCAGGCCGTGACTTCATATAGGCCGAATCAAGAGAAGTAGCCGCCGCACTTGAGTTGTGCATCTCCCAAAGTTTCTGAGAGATTTTTGTCTTCCTTCGATAACAAATTTTTTTTTGGGAGCAGATTTGTTGTGCCAAGCCTTCTTCATATGAGCCGAGATCTTTCACCAAGGAGCCGGCCATATTATAACACCTAATGGCCTCACAATTTTTAGCAGCCGCACAAATTTTTTTGCAACCCCAAAATTTTCTTAACAGCCGAACCTCTCTGTGATTTTTTTTGTTTTGATTCTAAAGTTCTAACTGTTTTAATACACTTGGTTTAAATCTTTCCACTAACTTTGTCTTTTGTTGCAGGCATTAAGGCTGAGAGAAGAAAAATATATATAAAAGAATTAACATTTGCCATGTATTTCTCTCTTCATATTAATTGAACATAAAGTTCTGAGTGTCCCTTGCTTGCAGGCTTGCATTTAATTATAGGGACAGAGGGTTTTAGCAAAGGCTAGTGTTTTCTTTTCCTAAATAAAAGACTACCCTTTTTCTTTTACAGGACATCAAAGGACAAGCAATCACAGGATTTTTGTTTGGACCTACAAGCCATCACGTGGGAAGCACTCCTATTTTCGGTTGAATTGTGCACAAAGAGAACAAATCCTTTAACACCTGCCGCATGCAACAAAAGAGAGAAGCGGAATCCTGGCAACAGATTTCAGAGAAAAAAATTGGAAGGAGCCGAATTTCTTTTTCCAAGGAAGAGCCAATTGCAGCAAGTTGACCAAGGAGGAACGAGAAGCCGTAACTTGAGTTGATGTTATCGAGGAGACCACTACTACTTGCCAGATAATTTCTGGCCTGTGCTGATTGACGAAGACAACGCCACTACACAAACTGAGCCTTCTAAACTCTGTTCTTTATTATTTTGTGTAGTTGTTGTGTTAGATCTTCGTAGGGGAAATTTTACCATCTGTGTTACTTTTGGGGACCTGACGACTTGGGAGTCGTCACGGAGGGAGAGCATCTGACTAGATTGATAGTGTAGAGCACGTGGTGTGCGTACGAGCTAGGTGAGAGTAGATTTGGGATCTTGACTCATTGTAGCTGTACTTGATTACATATCTATCTAGTAGTTGCTTTCGGGGGCTGGAGTAGGTCGTGGGGACGACCGAACCAGGGTATATCTGTGCGTATTCTGTGATTGCTATTTTATTGCCCTGTCTGTGCTTATAACTGTGTGGGATTTCTCATGGGTTGCACGAGAATTTTTATTAGCCTATTCACCCCCCCTCTAGGCTACGATCCAGATCCAACATGGAGGCCTCGTAGAGGAATGTCCTTCCATCACCGAAGATGCTCCTTCTCGGTTCCTGAAGGTGTCATAGTTGGAAGGTGGACGCACGGTCTTGTTGTCGTTGGCAGACATAGCTAAGTATCTGGCTCTGATACCAAATGTAATGCCCTACCAGCTACTGCACAAGTACTAGAGGGGGGTGAATAGTACTTTAAAATAATAAGGAGTATAATTCCAAATTAAATTGCAAACAACTACCAAATCAATTTGCGGAAGCTTAAATTGAATGACACCAACAAAATTAACAATGCAAACAAATGATGTTAATGGGTTCGGATCCACCCAAGTCTCCCCGACTTGTTCCCGGTGATCCTACGTCCCAACCACCCGGATCCCCTCCGGATACTTGAGTTAGAAACCCTAACTCAAGATTTCCACTATGAAATACTTGTGAAAATCCTCCACAAGTCAAATCATACAAAATGTAATTTGTGACTCCCACAACCCGGGATCACAACCACACTCTCACAACCGAGAGTGAAACTTACAAATCAAATATGAAATGAAATAAGAAAAACTTCTTACCGAACAAAATACCTATGCCTTGAGTATTGCTTACGAATTAGGGCAAGGATGATTTTGGGGAAGAAGTGGCACCAAACCCTAGCTCCAAGATGTAGATCAGCGATGGAGAGCTTTGGGGATGTTGGTGACCTAGAATCAAGCACTTGGCTTGGAAGGCTTCACACTCAATGAATCTCTCTTTGGAAGTAAGAGTGAGGAGAGATTATTGAATGGAAAGAATGAGCTTTGAATGCACTTGGAATGATTTCTCTTGATCTCTAAACTTGCAATAATATCAGCCTTGGCAGCAATGAATGCAGCCCAACAAGTATATATAGGATAGAGGAGAGAGAGAGAGAAAAACGTTTCAATTAAAGCTCCAACGGCTCTTTTCTGAACCCAACTAGTCGGTCAAAGAACAACCACTGACCGACTAGTTCATCAACTAGTCGGTCGGTCAATAAACGTAAACCGACTAATGAGTAAACTGAGAAAAGATCAAAGTACAGACTAAGGAACTAGTCGGTCTAAGAAGAATAGCTGACCGACTAGTTTCACAACTAGTCGGTCGGTTACTCAACGTTGACCGACTAACAGATAAAACTGAAGTCTGAGAAGAATTGTACTTAGTCGGTCCAAGAACAAACGTTGACCGACTAATTCACCAACTAGTCGGTCACCAAATGAACATAGACCGACTAACAATAAACAGTAAGTATGGTGAAAAATTTGGCATGTACAGTAAACTAAACTAGTCGGTCCAAGAAGGAAAGTTGACCGACTAGTTCATCAACTAGTCGGTCGATCAATGAGCACAAACCGACTAGTGATAAACAGTAGCTCAAGCTCAAATGTGCATGTACAGGGAAAGCTCAGCTAGTCGGTCACAGAAGCATCACTGACCGACTAGTTCACAAACTAGTCGGTCGGTGAGTCAACTTAGACCGACTAACTGTAAACAGTAAAGAGCTAAGAATTAACTGACAGAAACTAGTCGGTCCAAGAAGCTTGGCTGACCGACTAGATCACCATCTAGTCGGTCAGTTCTTCTTCTTGAACCAACTAACATGCACAAGAAGTCCCGAATCGAAGCGCGATGCTTCGGGAAGAATTGTATGGACTTCTACAAAGATCCTAGAGCTAAGATATGAGCGTTATGAAGAATTAAAACGTAAGACCTACTCAAGGCTTAACATTCTACGAAAGAAGCTAAAAGACTATAAATTAAACTTGACGATACCGTCTTCAATAGCTTCAATCGAATCTTCATGACTTCTAAATAGGTCCATAAGCTTTAACGAAGCTTTAGGCATATGATCACGTGCTTTGAGAAGTCTTGAGACGTCGTAATTGGTATTCATGTGAATTTGACGACGATCTCCATAACTGCGCTCACAAAGTGTTAGTTCATATTATATTTATGTTTGTTCATCATCCAAAACCAAATCCGGGGAGTCCAATATCCAACAAGCTATAGACCGGCAACAGCGCGAGAGCGTGAGCTAGGTTTTACATTCAGTTGCAACTAGTTTATCCGAAATTCTACCCTAGCAATTGTGATACCAATGAATCACATTGACGAGATACGGTGAGTAGCGGGGATTCCCTATTCCCTAGGCATCTTTATCTGATTTTATATCTCCATACTTTGTCTGACGATTGTGACAGGATCGTCGAAAGGCAAATTCCCTCTTTTTTGTTCCTATAGCCAGGTTGTTCGGAGAAGGCACTGTCATACGTCCTCCCTGTGTTCGATACCCGCTCGCCGCTACACTGTGCGCTTGCGGTAAAACTACAATCATTCTCCGGGTGTGTATCCGGGGCCGACCAAGTTTTTGGTCGTGCTCTTGGGTTGCATTTCGGAGCGATCAAGTTTTTGGCGTCGTTGCCGGGGAGGCGATTGTGTTTGATCCTACCACCCTAGCTATTTCTTTCTTTTTTTTTTATTTCTTTATTTTTATCTAACCCTTCCATCGTGCTAATCACTTCTTTGAAACTTTGTTTTCCCGTGCATGTACACAAGATCCACTGCGGACCCCATCGATTTATTGTTTGATCCTGAGATCGAGCGTACATTGCGGAGAATCAGAGCGGAGAGGAGATCCTATACGGAAGGGAGGTTTATGAATGTCCGGGAGACGCCTGAAGAGTTAGCGGCAAGAATGGCGAGGATTATTTCCATTCGAGATAGGCTCCAGCCTAAGACTTCCTCCACAACCTCGTCCATAGCCATGCCGGAGTTGGCGACCGACAAGAATTTTGAGTTGAAGACTGGGCTTGTGGTTCTGATGCAGCAGGATCCATTTCATGGGAACGCCCATGAAAATCCACACTACCACATCCAGCTCTTCCTATCAAAGTGCGCCACCTTCCAGATGCCGGGCGTTACCTTAGATGCCATCAGACTGTGCCTCTTCCCCTTCACATTAAAGGATAAAGCTCTTTATTGGTTGAAGACGTAAGCTGAGGGAGTCTTTACCACATGGGATGAGTTGGCAAGCGCGTTTATCGACAAGTTCTATCCGCCCTCCAAGACGGTAAAGATTAGGAGTGCTCTCATGTCCTTTAAGCAAGGACCTCAAGAGACACTCTACGAGGCTTGGGAGCGCTTCAAAGACCTGCAACATCAGTGCCCCCACCATAGCATTGAAGATTGGGAGCTAGTCCATAGCTTCTACAATGGTCTCCAACCGGGGACCAAGCAGATTATTGATGCCGCGGCAAATGGGGCCATCCTATCAAAGACTCCCGACGAAGCTACGGCCCTAATTGAGGAGATGGCCTCAAACAATCAACAATGGGGCGACGAACGAGGACACTCTTCGTCCTCCTTGAAGCCATCTAGCATCTATGAGGCAAAGGCCGTAGCGGAGCTGACCAACAAGTTCGATTCTCTCCACAAGGTAGTGGAGAGACTGGAGAAGTATATTACGGAGCCCCAAGGAACCCCTTCCACATCCGCACCAACAAATCAAATGTGTGATTGGCAAGACCAATCCCAAGCTATGTATTTGGGAGGAGAACAAGGAGAGGGATCTTTGGAGCAAGTTTAATACGTCGCGGGGAACCAAGGATATTGGGCCAATCTGGCCACTAGAAACCATCCCGATTTCTCCTATGCAAACAATGATGGAGCATTGAACCCGCCGCAACAACTACCTCAACAAGCTCGACCACCACCACAACAACAACAACATTATCCACCGAGGGGGCCTCCGCAACAAAATTTCCCACCAAAGAAACAAGTTGGACCCTATAGGCCGCCCGGATACAATCAAGGGTGGAGAAATCCAAACCCTCCACAAGCTCAACAATGATCTGAATTTGAAGCTAAGGTGGAGGAGTTTATGGTCGAGCAGAAGAAGATCAATGCTTCCTTGAAGGCGGGCCAAGACTCTCTTACAACTGTCGTTGGACAAATTGCGGAGCAACTTGCGTTGCTAAATCGAAATAGTCAACAGTTGCCGGCGCAACCCGAGCAAAATCCACGGGGCACCACCGGGCATATCAACGCCGTGGTTGCGGTTACTACGAGAGGCGGGAAGGACACCACCCCCGTCATGATTCCTACCGATGAGCCCGTGGTGGAGAGAGTAGAGCCAAGTGAACCTATCATTGAAGTTGAGAGAGAGAAAGAGCCGCAAAGAGAAGAAAAGTCCAGAGTAGAGCAATTGATTGAAGAGAGGCGTTTTATGACACCGATCCCATTCCCTCAGAGGCTTGCTAGAGCAAAGATGGAGAAGCGACTAGCCAAGTTTCTCGAGTATTTGAGAGGGGTAAGCCTCAATATCCCCTTCCTCGACGCTATCGTGGAAATCCCGACATACGCCAAGTTCCTAAAAGATTTGATTACGGGAAGAAAGAGGAAGGAGAAAATCATGCTCGCTGAGGAGGGGCCTTGGTTCACCAAGAGAGAGAAGGAGCCCGCCAAATTCAAAGACCCGGGGAGTTTCCGAATTCCTTGCACCTTAGGCGGCGTCCCTCTACAAAAAGCGTTAGTGGAATTAGGGGCTAGTGTTAGCCTCATGCCTCTATCTATGTTCCTAAGACTAAACACCGGCACAAAATTGAAACCTACCGACATGCGGATACAACTAGCCGATGGTCGGATCACAAGGCCGGTAGGGATCGTAGAGGACATCCCGTTACAAGTCCCGGGGGCATATGTTTGACATGCGACTTCGTGATCATGGATGTCAAGGAGGAGGGAGATACGTAACTAATACTTGGACGCCCGTTCCTCGCCACCGCCGGTGTCATTATCGACGTACGCGAAGGGACTCTAACATTGAATGTCGGCAACATCGAGGTGGAGCTTCATATACCCAAGGCAATGAAACACATGTCTTATCATAAGGAGCTGGACTATATGGACCTCCTTGACGAGGTTATTGAGGAGGCGATCCCCCATTCGATCGGCGCTCTATTCAAGGAAGATTTTGAGGAAGGGCCGGACTTGGGCCAAGAAGAAAAGATGGAGCATTCCCCCGATCTCTCCACCGAACTTGATCAAGGCGACGCTGATGTCGCAAGGATTCGAGAGCTCTGCAAGCTCTCAAAATTGAAGTCTCCGAAGAAAGCTCTGCCGATATGGAAATCGGTGTCACCGGTGAAGCCGAGGACCGGAGCAAGCACTAGCTTGGGGGAGCCACCCCCCAACACTACCCGAGACGAGAGATCACCGAGGGAGAACACGCCGCCGCAACATCCGAATCCAAGCGTTCTCCCCGGAAAATTTGACGGATGCATTTCATATGCACCCAATATCCCACATTAAATTGAAAATCAAAGGGGGTCGAGCTCAAGACCTTAAACGAGCGCTTGTCGGGAGGCAACCCGACGGTTATCGCTTTATTTTTACTTTTCCTTTATTTTTGTTTTAGAAATTATTAGTGTTTTGAGTCGTTTGCCTAAAAATTTCGTGATAACGGGTCCTATTTTTCTTTGACAGGAGAGGAGAAAGGGATATCTATCATTAGGAGGATGAACAAGGTGACGAGGAGCACTCCAGGAATGCGCTCGATGCTTAGGAGGAAGATGAAATCGACTGGAGGAAGAAAAACAGAGTTTAGAGCCCAAACGAAGCCAAACAGCAGAAAACAGAGTTCACTCGGCCGAGTATACTAGTCACTCGGCCGAGCACATAAGTTCGTCCGCCCGAGCGGCTCACGAACGAGGGAAGTCTGCTGTACCCAACTCTCTGTTTCTTTTCTTGATTTCAGTATAATTGCCACTCGGCCGAGTATATATATTCACTCGGCCAAGTAAAACTGATACGCTCCTAGGGTGAGTATTGCCGAGTAGCTTGAGCCACTCGGCCGAATGGACTTATTCCACTCGGCCGAGGGTGGCAAGGCCACTCGATCGAGTCATTAGCGGGGAGGAATTTTCCAAAATATTTCCGTTGCGTTCACTCGGCCGAGCGACTTCGTCACTCGGCCGAGTCGTAACTTTTTCTATAAAAGGGGGAGCGGGACGGCACGATTTTCGAAACGAGTAAAACGCAAAACCGCCCGACCTTTCGCATCCCTCGCCCCCGATCCTCTCCCACTCGCCCGACCACTCGCCCCGTCGCAGCGCTCGGCCGACCACCGTCGGCCGACGCCTCCTCCGCCTCGCCCGAGTCGCCGCCGGCGAGACCTCGTCGGCCGAGCTCCGGTACCTTTATTTCGCCTATTTCCTCCTCTTTTGCGTATTTTTCGACGATCCGTGTGTTTAACGAACCCCAAAGTCAAATTAACTTCATAATCTATCTATCATACCCCTAACCCCCCATACATTTTGAATATTACTCGCTGATATCTTCGTTTGATGTGCAGGGTATATTGGGGAACTTAGGGGAGCCCAGGGGAGCTTCCGGGGAGCGTTTTTGGCTTCGTGGAGGCGGCGTCTTCGCACGCATCCACTATATTGCTCTCGCGGCGTGTGACCGGCGCCCCCGCTTAACGGTTTGGGCGCGGTGTCGGTTTACCGCAAGTGCACGGTTAGTGTAGGGTGCGAGAATATCGAACTCAGTGAGGCGAGGTTGTGCTTGGGTCAGGTAGGACCTAAATCACCCCGAGGGGCGAGCTAGCCCGAATCGGTAAATGGTTGTCACGGAAGGAAATAAAGGGTATTAACAACAAGAAAGAAAACCCGGGACTTTGGTTTCCAACCCGACGAGAGACTCTCGCCGATACGGCCTACGGGTATGGATAGCGATCGGGATTAGGGTCTAATGGTGAGACATTGCCTCTAAAAGTGGTACCGGCATCCCATGGGCCCGATATTCCGGTCGGTGCCCAGGATGATACACCGGACTTCCCGGGTTCGATCAGTGGGCACTCCCGTGTCCATTAACACTGATCGATCCCGGGAGCACTAAGCCCGCAACGATAACTCCCAACGTCTCATCCTGCCGCTCCCGCATGCTAGGATTCGACGTCTACGCTATGGGTGTGAGCTATGGCTGGGAGTCAACCGCCAAGTTTATTCCCCCTTGGCCCAACGGTCAAAGGCGGTCTTTTTCCCGCCGATGACAATGAAACACCCCTCGTAACCGTTAGAATCCTAATCCCTATCGATTTCCTAACCCTATGGACGCATCGAGAAGAGCCCCCGAAGGGGTTTCCACCAAAATCCCAGATTTGGGAACTACTCACAAAAATCCATGAAAAAGCGATCTAAATAAAAATTAACCGTTGGAATCATGATCGGACAATTGCAATGTGGAAGTAACAGAGTAGATAAGACAATACTAAAATTTGAGAAAGATCTGAAAACTTACAAAAGAGTAACAATTACAGCCGTCACAAGGAGAGAAAACAGTAAAAAAAATAGCAGCTCTCATTTCTGGAACCCTAGGGGTTCTATTTATAGACTTTCGCATCAACCGATCGGTTGAAAAGTCAACCGATCGGTTGATCCGTTACAAAATAATAACAGAAAACGGTGAGCTTTCACCCGATCACATGAACCGGTCGGGTGAGTTCTTGAGTGACCGGTTGGATCTTGGAGCAGTCGGGTGAATCGATCGGTTTGGCGCCCGTGTCTTCAGCTCTTCACCTTCAGCTACAGATGAACCGATCGGGTGAGAGTCACCCGATCGGTTGGCATTTTGCTCGTGAAAACAGAGAACAGGCCCCCGCTGAACCGGTCTGTGAACCGGTCGGGTGACTCTCTTATGAGCTGCGGCAGAGACCGGGTGGTGCACGCGTGCATCACCCGATCGGTTGGAGATGACCAACCGACCGGGTGAGGGGCTAAAAGATGAATTCTTTGGCGTTTGACCCCCTGGATCACGCGTGACTTCTCCCGTTGCTCCGGGGACTTGGGATATCATCGTTAAACGTCCCCTACGTGGTCAATCCCCTGCAATCATGGATAAACAAAGAAAAGTGAAAGAAAACGAGAAAATACAAGAAAACGAATAAAAGACGGCGGAAAAACACGGAAAAACACAAAAGAAAACGTGCGTGAATATATGAAATATAAACGCACGTCAAAATCCCCCAAGCTGAACTCTTCCTCGTCCTCGAGGAAGACGAGTGGGAGTAGGAGCTCGGAAGGGAAAATAGAGAGGAAGAAAGAAAGAGAAAACTCTAAATCCTAGATCGTCCATCAGAGCCACCAAAATCAAAAACGCCACACCAAGCAAGCAAACGCCAAATCACACCACTAAACCTAGGAAAACGAGTCCAAATAAGTGTCGTGGGCCCACGCGGTGAAGCGCGAGTGAGTGTGGTCGTGTGCTAGCAAATGGTGTCGCTTTCTACATTGTGCTATGAGGCTCGATATACACAAATCCAAGATATGACCCAAATATCGATTCGAATTGAATTAAGCGGCGAATATAAGTTCAAGCATGCATGAGAAGAGTAAGAATAGAAGCGTGTCATGCATCGGGGACTCCACAAATAGGGTTAAGGAAATCACACCACTATAGCCGAGATACTAGCTAAAAAGTTCCTAAGCCAAGTGTTTTCGATAACGAAGGGGGTTGAGATGATGTGGAGTAGAACACTCGGTGCAAATTCTCGCCTTCCCTTTATTCTCGGCAAGTAGGAAAAAATATTCACACGGAAATTTTTTTTGGGTTTTGGGCATTTGTATTTTTTTGGCTTTTTGGCTATACAGAATTTTTCTTTTCTTTTCTTTTTGGGTTTTTCTTTTCTTTTCTCTTTTTTTTTGATTTTTGGGTTTTTGGCTATACACATGTGCACTCTCCCAAGTGGGAGAACGGTACACGACGAGGGGATTTGCACCAAGTAAAACAAAAAAAGAAGTCGAAATCTAAACACTCGGGCAAAGGAAACTATTCTCGCTAAATACAGCATAGGCTAAATGGGTTATCCTAGTCCTTAGTTGTGGAATCCCGACGCATGCGAATTGAAATATACGATATAAATATAGCATGCATATAGTAGAAACAAATACCGCATATTCAAATCGAAGCATGATAATCTGGGGGTCATTCCCGGACCGGTATATAAAGTAAAATCGCAAGGTAGAAGCACACCAAATGCTAGTCAAGACACACGACTCACAAAAAGCTAAGTGGACCCACGATGCGTGAAATGCAAGAGGACTCGAAATCCTAGGGTTAGTGAGTGTGATTATCGATGCAATGCTAGGTGTGTGTGACTTTGTGGCGATTCATCATAGGATTCATCTCTAGGAGAAAGAGCTAAAAAGAAGAAAAGAAAAAAAACACGATGAAAACGACACAAAAACGAAAAAGAAGGACTCAAACGACGCACACAGTGCGACTCCCCCAAGCTGAAGTTTACATTGCCCTCAATGCAATATGAGTGAGTACGGGAGGGAAATGAAAATGGGGGGGATACGCACTGACACAAAAAGAAATGAAAACGAGGAAAGCACATAGACGAAACTGAAAAAGAAAGAAAGATCAGAATCAAAATCAAACAATACGAAAATAAAAATAAAAATAAAAACACACGACACGACACTAAAAAAAATGAAAAGCAAGCACACACAAAAAAATGAGAAAAACAAACAAAACACGACAGCACACAAAAGTAGACGTCCCCCAAGCTAGACCAGACAGTGCTAGCGAAATGATATGATCAATGAAATGCAGAGATATGTAAGGGGGAGTCAATCGGATTCGCTGGTACTGGAATGGTAGGGGAGGGGGAGGAGGGAGGGGAATAGTGAATGAAAGAATCCTCAGAGGAAGAGGAGGGTGTGCCTATGGGTGAAGGAGGGGCGACAGGCTGGAGCACGGGAGGATCGATGTGCACCGGGGGGCTGTGGTGGAGGAAGATCATACCAGGTGGGCCGACAGTTGGGTGCCAATCGGGAGGATCCAAGGGTGGTAGATGCACTAATGGAGAATACCAAGGATCGGGGTAAAACTCCCAAGGCAGATGAGACGGGGTATAGGGTACCCGCAAAGGGGCCAAAGGTGGCAGGATCGCGAAAGGTTCGCAGGCGGGGCTGTAGAGGTAGACAACACGGTCTTCACCAAAGGGAGTGAGCATATTCATATCGATCAAGTAATCGCGATCAATACGGCTACGTCCATGCAAAATAGGGAGGTCGGGAGGTACCCTCAGAACACAGCTGACAATAAGAGTGATCATCCCACCACAACAAATGGAACCAGAAGTGGCGCGGCTAACGGTAAAAATTTCGTGGACGATCCAATGAGCGGCGTTTATGGGCATAGGGATGTGCCCAAGGATCCTGTCATCGGACATGGCATAGAGAAAGAAGAGCTCATCACTAGATACAGTGGACACATCCACGCGGGCGAAGACAGTGTTGGCGAGGATGCAATGGGCAAGGCGGTAACACGGGTGAATAATGTAGGAGGCAGGAGCCTCGGGTGGAAAGGTGGTGTACCGGGTAAATCGTTGCCAAACACCATCAGCCCGAAATTGAGAGTAGATGTCAGTTCGATCGTGGGTGGAATGCTCAGTATTAGGATCGGGGTGACGGAGACTAAGGATATTGTTCAGCTCGATGAAACTCAGAGAAAAGTCGCAAATGAAAGCACGGAAGGAGAAGCCCCCATCAAACAACTCGAGGGAACTGAGGAATTCAAGCGTGAGATTTCTGTGTGTGTGAGCATGGATGTGAGAGAGGGTATGGCACCCGATACAGTTGAAAATTCTGGTGACGCCGTTCGAGAGCCCTAGAGCTTCGAGTGTGGGGCGATCGGCGAAGAGTGTAGGTCTCATCGGGCGATGAAGCAGTGCTCGCAAACGGCCAGATTGCTCTTCGGTAGAGGGGTTTATGCCAAGGAAAGAGGGGGAAAAGGGGCCGTAGAGCGGATTACGACGCGAAGATGAAGCAATCTCTTTCCCTTTCTTGGACATGGCGACTATGTGGGGGTGAAAATGAAAGTGGGGGCGAGCCTAAGATGAATATAGGGCAGGTGAAGCAGATACAACACCAATTTAGGATATCACAGATAAAGTAAAAGGTGTGTAGAGTGGAAGAATGTTACCCATCGATGTAGCAAGATCAAGCGCCCGGGGGTCTCGCGTAGTAGGAGGAAACAATCTGGGAAGCCGCCGCTCGCTGATCCGACAAGAACAGAATTTTGAAAATTTGGGGCTAGGGTTAGGGTTTGGGGGTTTTGATGATGGAATGTCGACGATGGCGAGGTGGCGGAGGTGGGGAAGTATGGGAGTGAGTGGGGATTTTCTGGGGTCGGGTGGCGGTCGCCGTGTGTTGAGGTTATTTATAGGGGCGAAACTGAACCGATCGGGTGGGTTCTCACCCGATCGGGTAGCCAAATTTCGAAAGTTCTTGTCGGCCAATAGCTACAGGCGAACCGGTCGGTTGACTTGTCAACCGATCGGTTGGCCGCTTACCAAGTTTTTCCCGAGAATTGAGGGCAGCTCACCTGGTCGCTTCACCCGATTGCGCTCGAACTCAACCGATCGGTCGATATTCCCCAAAAATTTCCTGAGAGTTCTCCTTAGCTCACCCGGTCTGTCACCCGGTCTCTTCATTCCTCAACCGATCGGGTCATCTGGGGACAGACGTCGGCATGTATCTGATACATCCCAACCGATCGGGTGAGTTATCAACCGATCGGTTGGGGCTTTGTTCCTGCAAAAACCAACAGATTTGTCTAAGTCCCCGAACGGCTGTTCTCGCGACTGATTTTATTTATAAAAATAGATAAAATAAAGTCAAAAATAACGCTAAAAATGGGGAGAAAGTTTAGAACATGGGTTGCCTCCCATGAAGCGCACTTGTTTAACGTCGTTGGCTCGACGCCCGCAAGAGATGTTCATGGTGGTTGATACGGGTGATGCCCGAAGTTCGGCATCTCTTCTTCATTGGAGCTGAAGGTCCTTGGAGTAATCAGCGGCTGGAGAAATATTTGCTCAACTACCCTCTCCTTGTTCTTGGGATCCGGGGGTTTCTCTTTCGTGTTGGCGCTTCCCGCCATCTTCTTTAGGATCCTGACCTCGTCTTTAGTGAGGTCCATGGGCTCTTTTCCCGTTCTCCTCGCAGGAGGAGCCTTGCGGAACCCGGGAGGGGTCGTTCTTGCTGCACTCGCTTTTCCAGCAGCTTCTTTGTTCTTGGGGCCATCTTGTTCTTCTGAATCCCCAAAGTCATCGAGGGGGTTTCTTAAGAGAATCTCCCAGGAGCTCTCTTCAACAGCTTTTTCTTCTTCCATCTCCAGCAAATTACACCGAGGGTCATCAGGGGGATCGGTGTACTTCATGGACAACCCCAGGTCAAACTCAACTTTTTCTCCGCTGACGTTTAAAGAGAGTTTTCCGTTCTTTACATCAATCAAAACGCCAGCAGTGGCCATGAAAGGCCGTCCCAGGATGATCGGGGTGTGTGCGTCTTCAGGCATGTCCATGACTACAAAGTCCACTGGCACATGCACCCCTTTCACATTGACGGGTAGGTCGTCCACAATTCCCACCGGATATTTGACCGACCGGTCAGCTAGTTGTAGGGTCATACCGGTGGGCTCCAAATCTCCCATTCCTATCCTTTTGTACATCGACAAGGGCATCAAACTAACACTCGCTCCGAGATTGACGAGTGCACGATGAATCTTTACTGCCCCAATCGTGCAAGGAATTGAGAAGCTCCCCGGGTCCTTGAGTTTCGGCGGATTTTCCCTCTGGATGAGAGCACTACACTCTGCCGTCAATACTACTTTCTCTTTTCTAGACCCTCTAGTCACCAAATCTTTCAGGAATTTCGCATAGGAGGGGATTGTTTCGATTGCTTCTAGGAAGGGGATTTGCAGGCTCAGGTCCTTTACCATGGCGAAGAACTTGCCATATTTCTCATCAATTTTCCCCTGAGCTAACCGTTGTGGAAATGGCACAACGGGTTTGAACACTTTCGAGCTCCCTTCCTCCTTCTTCTTCTCTTCTTCAGAGACTCCCTCCGGAGTCATAGGATTTGATGACAAAGCACCAGCGTCGTTTGATTTTTTGATTGGTCTCTCAACGACCAATGGTGCTTCCGGTTTGCTAGGGGGCACTCTAGTAGGAATTTGTGTCCCCCTTCTCAGAACGATAGCGGACACATTTGCGTGTTCGTGCACGAGTGCCGATGTTTGGGTTGCTCCCCTCGGGTTCACCTCCGGTTGTGGCAGCAATTGGTTTTGTGACCTTGAAAGATTCGCCACTTGTAACCCCAGCTGGGTTACTTGGTCCGTGAGGGTCCGCTGACCCATTTCCAGCTTTTGGTTGATCTTCTCCTGGTTGGTAATATATTGAGTCAAGAGAGACTCAACCGGAGAGACGGCCCTCTGTTGGCCATACTGCTGCTGCTGCTGGAATGGCTGCTGGTTCCTGGGGGCATAAAATTGTTGCTGAGGTTGCTGCTGAAATGGTTGCTGCTGAACCTGACTTTGCTGTGGCCTAGCCGGCTGATAAGTTTGTTGCTGCGGCTACTGAGGCGGCGAAGGCTGAAATGGTGGCCGGTAACTGAAGTTTGGGTGGTTCCGGTTGTTTGGAGAGTAGGCCGGGTTGGAATTGGTCCTTGGCGGATACGGCGCATTTCCCGTGGGGTTGTAAAATAGTGCGCTCGCCTGATCCAACGGTGGTGAGATGTCACCACCGTCGAATTCCCCAAAGAATTCGGATTCTACCGCTGAAATTTGCTGTGTGCCGGCCCCACCGGCTCCTACCATTAGTGCGGAGATCTGGTTCGAAAGCAAGTCGAACTTGCTTGAAAGTTTGTCGACGTCCTCGACTCTGTGTATACCCCCGGATCTTGGTGTGGCTCTCTCGTCACACCACCGCTCATTGTTGGATGCCATATTTTCCAGAATATGCCCGGCATCTTCCTCGCTCCTAGACATGAAGGAACCCCCAGCCACGGCGTCCATAGAAGATTTCAGGTCATCCCTCAACCCATTGTAGAACAGATTAATAATCTTCCACTTCGGAAGCTCATGGTGAGGGCATCTTCTTTGCATTTCTTTGTATCTCGTCCAAGCTTCATGCAAGGACTCGTGGCTGGCCTGGGAGAAGGAGGAGATCTCACTCCTCAACTTCATGGTCTTCCCCGGAGGAAAGAACTTCGTCAAAAAAGCGTTGGAGAGCTTCTCCCAGGTGTTGAAAGTGTTAGGGTCCTTCCCCCTTAGCCATTGCTTGGCTTTGTCTCGCAAAGAGAAGGGGAACAGCTTCAGACGGATAGCCTCTGTCGTGACACCATTAATCCGGAAGGTGTCACACTTCTCCAAGAAGGAGTCTAGGTGCTCGATCGGGCTCTCCATGGGTGCACCCGCAAACTGGTCCTGCTGGATCCATGTCACTAGAGACGGCTTCAGCTCAAAGCTTTGGGCCGTAATAGCTGGAGAACAGATGGCGGAAGTCGACTCGATGGATGGCATCGAGTACTCCAGCAGAGACTTGTGAGGTGGGGTGTTCTCCTCCATGGATTCGGGATCCTCTCTTCTTCGCTTCTCGGCGGCCAAACGCCTTAGGGTGGCGTTGATCTCTGGATCGAGGGGAATCAAGTCGTCAAGACTCCTAGAACTCCTGCGCATGAAAAACAACAAACACCCGTGAAGCGACAAGTGGGAAAGAAACAGATAAAATAAGAAATAAAAATAAGAAAGATAAAAAAGAAAAGGAGAATGCGAAAATTATCGCGAGGTAGGGATGAGAGCTAGACACGAGGGTTCAAGAGATCCTAAAATAACAAGCACGTTGCCTCCCCGGCAACGGCGCCATAAACTTGACCGGCGCCCCCCGCTTAACGGTTTGGGCGCGGTGTCGGTTTACCGCAAGTGCACGGTTAGTGTAGGGTGCGGGAATATCGAACTCAGGGAGGTGAGGTTGTGCTTGGGTCAGGTAGGACCTAAATCACCCCGAGGGGCGAGCTAGCCCGAATCGATAAATGGTTGTCACGGAAGGAAATAAAGGGTATTAACAACAAGAAAGAAAACCCGGGACTTTGGTTTCCAACCCGACGAGAGACTCTCACCGATACGGCCTACGGGTATGGATAGCGATCGGGATTAGGGTCTAATGGTGAGACGTTGCCTCTGAAAGTGGTACCGGCGTCCCATGGGCCCGATATTCCGGTCGGTGCCCAGGATGATACACCGGACTTCCCGGGTTCGATCAGTGGGCACTCCCGTGTCCATTAACACTGATCGATCCCGGGAGCACTAAGCCCGCAACGATAACTCCCAACGTCTCATCCTGCCGCTCCCGCGTGCTTGGATTCGACGTCTACGCTATGGGTGTGAGCTATGGCTAGGGAGTCAACCTCCAAGTTTATTCCCCCTTGGCCCAACAGTCAAAGGCGGTCTTTTTCCCGCCGATGACAATGAAACACCCCGCGTAACCGTTAGAATCCTAATCCCTATCGATTTCCTAACCCTATGGACGCATCGGGAAGAGCCCCCGAAGGGGTTTCCACCAAAATCCCAGATTTGGGAACTACTCATAAAAATCCATGAAAAAGCGATCTAAATAAAAATTAACCGTTGGAATCATGATCGGACAATTGCAATGTGGAAGTAATAGAGTAGATAAGACAATACTAAAATTTGAGAAAGATCTGAAAACTTACAAAAGAGTAACAATTACAGCCGTCACAAGGAGAGAAAACAGTAAAAAAATAGCAGCTCTCGTTTCTGGAACCCTAGGGGTTCTATTTATAGACTTTCGCATCAACCGATCGGTTGACAAGTCAACCGATCGGTTGATCCGTTACAAAATAATAACAGAAAACGGCGAGCTTTCACCCGATCACATGAATCGGTCGGGTGAGTTCTTGAGTGACCGGTTGGATCTTGGAGCAGTCGGGTGAATCGATCGGTTTGGCGCCCGTGTCTTCAGCTCTTCACCTTCAGCTACAGATGAACCGATCGGGTGAGAGTCACCCGATCGGTTGGCATTTTGCTCGTGAAAACAGAGAATAGGCCCCCGCTGAACCGGTCTGTGAACCGGTCGGGTGACTCTCTTATGAGCTGCGGCAGAGACCGGGTGGTGCACGCGTGCATCACCCGATCGGTTGGAGATGACCAACCGACCGGGTGAGGGGCTAAAAGATGAATTCTTTGGCGTTTGACCCCCTGGATCACGCGTGACTTCTCCCGTTGCTCCGGGGACTTGGGATATCATCGTTAAACGTCCCCTACGTGGTCAATCCCCTGCAATCATGGATAAACAAAGAAAAGTGAAAGAAAACGAGAAAATACAAGAAAACGAATAAAAGACGGCGGAAAAACACGGAAAAAAACAAAAGAAAACGTGCGTGAATATATGAAATATAAACGCACGTCAGCGTGTTACGGTATACTCGTTCCACTCATTTGCGCACGCCGCATTTTTTACATTTTTGGTGAGCACCCGGGGCCCGCATGCCGCCCCGGACACGGCCACGCACCAGGAGAGCTTCCGCCAAGCGGAAGCGGCCGGATGAGCCCGGCCCCTCCCACGAGGTGGAAGACTCTCCTCCGCCTACACCACCACACCCCGTACACCCCGCACAGCCTGCAGAGCCCGTTCACCCCACACAGCCACCCCATGCCGACCAACAGCCACTACCACCGCCACCGGCTCCACTTGTCGGGCCGCTGGGGATTACGTTCCGGGACGACGCACACCGCGTCGTTTTTGAACGCATTTCCCAGCGTTCGATTGTACCCTCCAGGTTCGCACACCTTGCAAACCTAGGACGCCTGGGGGTACTCGAGGGGATGCTCACGTTGTATGACAACGTGGGTTGGCGAGATTTTTTCCAGGTGTCGGCGGACACCTTTGTCCGCCCGACACTTGAGGTGCTTAGTTCTATCGCCCGGACCGACAAGGGATGCTCGTTTAGGTTCATGGACCGAGAGTGCCAGGTCACTCTCGGTATGATGAGAGCTTTCTTTTCGTGGCCCGATGTCCCCGGGGCCGACCGTGGTTACGCCCTGATCACTCCTTATTTTACACCTTTTTTCCCGCATTTTTGCATGCCATTTAGATCGCCCAAATCACGTTTTTCATGATATATCGACGATATTGCGATGCTTTTCATGATTTGTTGTTTTTGTCGCATTTCAGGTGATTTGGCACGATTTGGAGTGATCTCGAGATGCGCTTACTCCAGAGGGTCACCGACGACCTCCCCGAGGCGTATTTTGCTGTTGGAGAGGAGCGGAAGAAGAACGGACGTCGCAGGAGCGACGAGGAGGCCAAAATAAGTAGATTGGGCATGTTTAGTGTCCCACTCGGCCGAGTGGAGGACCCACTCGGCTGACCAGCGAGACACCGCTCGGCCGACCAGATCAGACACGATTCCTATGTGCACTCGGCCGAGCGAGGGAGACCACATCGGCCGAGTGAAGAGACCACGTCCGCCCGAGTGGCACCCATACGAAGCCCTTCAAAAATCTCCAAGTTTCTGTTTTTCGGCTGCCTGAGCTTCAGAAGACCCACTCGGCCGAGTGGAGAATCCCGTCCGCCCGAGTACAATGAAGCCATCGGCCGAGTGACGACAACTCACTCGGCCGAGCCGCCCCCGAAGTAGAGACCCCTGAAGGCCCTAACTTACTGGAAAATTACAGGGTTTCTCACTCGGCCGAGCGACTTTTGTCACTCGGCCGAGTGCGACGCGCTGCCTGTAGCGAAAATTGCGGAAAACAGGCTGCGCAGGGGTATTTTGGTCACAGTTTTTGGACGATTTTGGGGGGTATTTAACCCCTGTTTTTACCCTAGTTTTTGAGAGCTTCTCCTTAGATTTTTTGCAGATTTTTAGATTAGCTTTTTAGTTTTATTCTTGAGATTGGAGAGGAGGCAAAGTTTGATTTTTGTTGGATTAATTGAAGAACTCCATTGGTTTGTCTTTCTCTTCCCCAAAAATTCTATTTTTATTGCATATCTCAATATTGTGATGAATTCTATTGCTTATTTCATTGATTATTTTTGTTATCTTGCTATGAATTGTGAGTAGTCGCCACGTCTTGGGGCGTGGGGATGAACCCTACAAGCCCAACTTCATATTTGTGATGAATTAGTAGAAATTTTGCTAGAATCGATATCTAGGGATTAGATTGGGATCAATTTACTACGGTTAGCTAGGAGTTCATACCGATCGGGATTTGCAAGAGATTGGATCCCGATTCGATAGGAAACCCTAGAAATCCGAATTGGGTTGGAATCGAATTTCCGTAGTATCGGTTTGCAAGAGATTGGACCGATACTAGGGTTTCCGGTTGCAATTCCGTGCCAATACCCGTTTGCAAGAGATTGGACGGGTAGGAACTATCCCAATCTAGATCGCGAGCCGAGTTTGCAAGAGATTGGGCTCGGTGCGCGATTGGACGCTGATGTTGACCCTAATGCTAGCTTTCCTAGGCTAGGGTTTGCAAGAGATTGGACCCAAACCTAGGATAGATATAGACCGGCAACAGCACGAGAGCGTGAGCTTGGTTCTACATTCAGTTGCAACTAGTCCATCCAAAATCTCAATCTAGCAATTTTGAAATCGACGAACCACATTTATGAGATACGGTGAGTAGCGGGGATTCCCCATTCCCTAGACGTTCTTTATTTGATTCGATATTTCCGCACTTTGTCTGACGATTGTGACAGGATCGCCAAAGGCAAATCTTTCTTCTTGAATAGCCAGGGTGATTGGAACAAGCACGGTCATTCGTCCTCCCTGTGTTCGATATCCCGCTCCCTGCTACACCGTGCACTTGCGGTAAAACTACAACCGTTCTTTAGGGTTACGTCCCAGAGCGATCACACCCCCACTCACATTCCCCCACCTTCCTTCTATTCCGGCGCTTTCTGGGCCCGGATCACGGGTCTACCAGCTGCCTTCGACCCTAGTAGGGCCAAGGCCTCGGCCATCGTCCACCCCTGCCTCCGCATAGCTCAGCGCCTTATGGCGACTACCTTTTTGGCGAGGTATGAGCCTGGGACGATGTCCACGCCGGAGCTTTATATGCTCTATGCGATGACGCGCCCCAGAGCTCTAGCTAGGGATAGTGACGAGTTGGTCCCCGCCGTCGTGATTGATATCGCGAGCTGGTTTCTGGACCGCATCATCGTATCGGTGAGCGCTCGCTCACCGATATGTTGCGGCGGTCTGATCACCCTGCTCACCCTGATGACCAGCGAGGACCTTCCAGCCGACCTGCGATGAGCCCCGGGCCCCACTTCACTGTCCATAGACGTCATGGCCCGGATGAAGATGCTACGTCCGTACAGTCAGCGGCACTGGGTTTGGTCGCACAGTCCCTACGGTGCTGATTACATGATCCTTCCGAGCCCAGCTCGGACACAGATAGCACCAGCACAGGTGGACTGGCTTCCGGTGATGGATCTCCTGATCCCCGCCACCTACGTGCTTGAGGCCAAGGAGGCTGAGCAGGCTGAGCAGGCCCACGCTGCACACGCTGCACCCGCTGACCCCGCTGCACCTGCTGACCACGTGGCCCCTCAGCAGCCTGATATTTCTGCTGCTCCTGACACCTCTGTCCACACTTCTGCCGGTGTCGGGAGTACACTCACTGAGACCACCCCCACTACCTCCACGCTCACCACCACTCCCACCACAGCTGGCCCTCTGTCCGTTGAGCCCGTTTCCTCCGCCCTACCCGAGCGCCCACCGACTATTGTTGATAGCGGAGAGCCCTCTTTTGCTGCCGTCGTGGAGACCGTGGTTGTCACCTCTGTCTCCACCGCAGCCGTACTTTCTGAGAGTGTCGTGACATCTTTTCCCTCGTCTGTGTCACTGACCTCTCTAGCCGCCTCGTCGCCACTTTTGTACTCCACTTCCGCTGCTGCTGCTTCCACCTCATACCAGCCTGCGCCCCAGCCTCGCACTGAGGCTAGGCCCACACTTGTGAGCACAGCACCTTTCCTCCACATGCCTGCTGAGCCCATCCACTACACCACCTGAGTCCGCCAGCCCCGTCCTGCACAGCACAGACAGGTGCGTCCCTCTGCACCACCTCCCCCCAACACTGTACTTCAGAGCATTCGTGCTCTCGAGGGGGCGGTGAGTGCCCTCAGAGGTGACCTCAGGACCATGTCTGCCACCGTCACCGCTATGGCCGGCCGCTTCGACCTACTTCCGGGCATTCACTATTGTCTCACTCAGATTCTCGAGCGGCTTCCTCGCGTACCCACACCCACCCAGCAAGTACCCACCCCCACTCCCACTCCTACACATACCCAGCCTGCTTCCACATCCACACCCACACCCACCCAGCAGACTGTTCCCCACCCACCACCACCACCACCTCCGCCTCAGGACGGAGACGGCGCAGCCCCACCCTCTTAGGCACCCTTGATGCCATTGATCTTTTTTGCCGTCATGCTGCCCGTCTCTGCTGGGTCCTGATGATTTTTGCCCACCCCCCCTCCCCTCACTGTTTTTGGGTCCACATTTTGTTCACATCTTTCTATATCATTTTTGGGAGAGAGGGAGAGATTTTTGGTGTCACACTTTTATATCCGATTCACTCCTATATCTGCATGCATCATGTCCGCATCATATTTTTCATTTCGTTATTTTTATTTTTCTTTTCTTTTTTCATCATGCATGCATCCTCACCTTCCCCTCACATTACACGTCTCTCGGTGTGCCACACTTCGCACATTGAGGACATTGTGCACTTTAGCTCGGGGGAGTGAGTTCTCACGTTCTTTTCGATTTACCACCTTTATTTTTAGTTTTTTCATGCCATTTTCCGCTTTTGCACTCACTTTCATCATTTTTCCTTTTTTTTACCATGCATCACGTTTTTTCTCATTTTCTTCGTGTGCTGCATCGTAAATAGCTTTATTTTCCCTCTTTATCTTTATTTCTCTTTTCATCTCATGCTAGAGATGACTTTTCTGTGATGATGATGACGTGGAGTTGGCTTTCTCTATATGCATGCTATATTTGTCATGTCCTAGATTTTATTTCTGTTTCATATGCTGTGATTTGCCTTGCATTTTGAGATAGTAACCCACACTTTTTCAGCATGAAAATGGATGAAATTTTATTATTAGCTGAGTCTGAATATTCATATGTATGCTATCGCAGAAAACACACCAAGATTCACGCATTGAATGCTTATATCTGGAGTACCGTTTTCTTTTCCTATATCACTTCTATTTGCATGATTTGTACATTTCACTTCAGGATGATTGAATGATGTTAGCTATGATAAATCTGGATTAGTTAGCTTTTTTGTAATCGAAACCAAGTAGATTAGATTACCCTGCTGAAGTTGTCGTGCACGTCCTATAGAGTGAACTGAGAGACATATTTATTTCTTTCTCCACATATCTTGAACATCAATTCTCTATTTTAAAATCATTGGTGAATCTCCCCTTAGCGATTCTAATATATGTCATTTCCCCCGTTATTAAAATCCTAGCTCCAAATTTCCCAAAACCAAAAAGAAAAAGAAAAATTCTTGTATATCCTTCTTTATCTTTGATTTGGGATCATTGTGTATATGTGATATATTAAAAAAAAGAGAAAAAAAAGAGAAAAAGAAAAGAAAAGAAAAAAGGATCTCAATAAACGATCCCATCTCATATTCCCTCTCTTTCTTCCCTCTTTTTGTTTTTATTTTTATTACTTTTGGAGCTTCATAAAAATGGGGATGTAAATATTGTTTTTTTTATGCCACCACGCTTATAGATAAGTTTGGGGGAGAGAATCCAATGATGTGTGAGAGAGTGACTACTTGACGGTGCACAACAACCTAGGCTAAGTAATATTCTATACTCGGTGAGATTGTTTTAGCTTCACGAAATCCAGAAATCTATGCCTAGCACTCATTTCATGAAATCCACGCTTTTCTATCCTTTCTATTCTATTGCGTGATATTCTTATACTCCTCATAGAAAGCATTCAATTGAAAAGTGTGTGATCAGCGATATTGTATACCGCTTTAAATGATTCAGACGATGTTAATTTTAGAATTATTCCGTTTTTCATGCTATATCGATATTCTTGGGTTTTTAATTTCTATTTGCACCATTATACTGTGATATCGAAATAAAATTCTTTGACATGTGTTTTACAGTCGGTGCACGCTATATGAGGAAGCAAAACCCACATCCTGAGAAAAATGATCTAGCAGCTTCCCTCTTCGCTTTCTTCTTTCTTCTTCGTTTTTCGTTTTCCGTTTTTCGTCATTTTCGTTTTCTGAACCCACCGGGTTCGCCTTTTCTTATCTTCCTCGAGGACGAGTAAAAGTTAAGCTTGGGGGATTTTGATCACTCCGTATTTTACACCTTTTTCCGCATGATTGCACGCCATTTAGATCGCTCAAATCACGTTTTTCACGATTTATCGACAATATTGCGATACTTTTCACGATTTATTGTTTTTGTCGTATTTCAGGAGATTTTGAGCGATTTGGAGTGATCCCGAGATACACCTACTCCAGAGTGTCACCGACGACCTCCCCGAGGGGTATTTTGCCATTGGAGAGGAGCGGAAGAAGAAAGAACGTCGTAGGAGCGACGAGGAGGCAAAAACACTCAGAGTGGGCATTTTTAGTGTCTCACTCGGCCGAGTGAAGGAGTCACTCGGCCGACCAGAAGACCCCGCTCGGCCGGCCAGATCGGACACGCTCCAAGTGTGCACTCGGCCGAGCATCAGAAGCCACATCGGCCGAGTGACTAAACCCCGTCCGCCCGAGTGGCACTCAGACGACGCCCATCAAAAACTCCCAACTTACTGTTTTTCGTCAGTCTGAGCAACAGAAGACCCACTCGGCCGAGTGGAAATTGCCGACCGCCCGAGTGAAGAGAAGCCCATCGGCCGAGGGATGACAACTCACTCGGCCGAGCGACGCCCGAAGTGAAGACCCCCAAGACCCCAGACTTACTGGAAATTCTCAGGGTCTCCCACTCGACCGAGCGACTTTTGTCACTCGGCCGAGTGAGCCGCGCTGCCTGTAGCGTAAATTGCGATTTTCAGGCTGCGCAGGGGCAATTTTGTCACAGTTTTTTGGGCGATTTTGGGGGGTATTTAACCCCAGTTTTTAACCTAGGTTAGAGAGCTTTTTCCTGACTTTTTGGCAGCCTTTTAGATTAAACTTTTTAGCTTTTGATTTTTGTGATTGGAGAGGAGAGAAAAGTTTATTTTTGTTGGATTCTTGGAGAACTCTATTGGTTTGTCTCCCTCTTCATTAAAAATCTCATTTTTATTGCTTATTTGAATATTGCCATGAATTCCATTGCTATTTCAATTGATTATTTTTGCATTTGTGATATGATTTGTGAGTAGTCGTAACGTCTTAGGGCGTGGGGATGAACCATACGAGCCCAATTTCCGAATTGTGATGATTTGGTAGAACTATTGCTAGAATTGCTATTAGGGTTAGTTTGGGATCGATTTATTACGGATAGCTAGGTGTTCATATCGATTGGGATTTTCAAGAGATTGGATCCCAATTCGATAGGAAACCCTAGAAATCCGAATTGGGTTGAAATTGAGTTTCCGTAGTATCGGTTTGCAAGAGATTGGACCGATACTAGGGTTCTCGGTTGCAATTCCATACCGATACCCATTTGTAAGAGATTGGACTGGTAGGAACTATCCCAACCTAGGTCGCGGCCCGAGTTTGCACGAGAGTGGGCTCGGGACGCGATTGAACGATGAAGTTGATCCTAATGCTAGCTTGCCTAGGCTAGGGTTTGCAAGAGATTGGGCCTAAACCTAGGTTAGCTATAGACCGGCAACAGCGCGAGAGCGTGAGCTAGGTTTTACATTCAGTTGCAACTAGTTCATCCGAAATTCTACCCTAGCAATTGTGATACCAATGAATCACATTGACGAGATTCGGTGAGTAGCGGGGATTCCCTATTCCCTAGGCGTCTTTATTTCATTTTATATCTCCATACTTTGTCTGACGATTATGACAGGATCGCCGAAAGGCAAATTCCCTCTTTTCTGTTCCTATAGCCAGGTTGTTCGGAGAAGGCACTGTCATATGTCCTCCCTGTGTTCGATACCCGCTCGCCGCTATACCGTGCGCTTGCGGTAAAACTACAATCGTTCTCCGGGTGTGTATCCGGGGCCGACCAAGTTTTTGGTCGTGCTCTTGGGTTGCATTTCGGAGCGATCAGCAAGGGTAAGCATCGTAAGACGCAAGCCCTTCAAGCCAACATTGCACAAGCCCAAGTCGGTATTGATAGGGGAGGTGCACCTCTTCCTCCTCCTCAAGTCGACACTCTAGGAATTAACTTCATTAGCGAGGATGAGCCAACCAAATTCTTATCTCTTAGCTCCAGACCTATAGTGCCCACAAAATTCCCGAGCATCACCGCTCTATCTACACTAGGTCTTCTAGATGTTGTCAGCACCCTCCTCCGAAACATTAGATGGGATGAATTCTTAAAGTGCGAGGCTAGGACGTATATGAGACTCACTTTACAGTTTCTTTCTACATTCAAGTCGTATCCCTCGGGCTTTACCTTCTGCATCATGAACAAGGAATATGGCATGTCTGTAGACTTCATGAACCCTCTCTTTAAGTGGCCTATAGCCCTTGAGCCCAAGGCATACCACCACAATTATCCCTACCCTCAGGAGTATGATGTCGACACCTTTTGGCTGAAGATCACCAAGCTCACACTCTTCCCCAAGACATGGGCGAAGGCACCCAGCATTATCCACCCTGGCCTCTGTATTATCCATCGGATTATTGCGAATTCATTATATTATCGATACGAGACAAGACATGTATTCAGGATGAGCTTTTCTTTCTGTGGTGTACCACACAGCCTCGTATCCTCCGTGAGGGCAGCATCACCGTCCCCCACTATATCCTCCATGTCAGATCATGGCTTCTTTACAGGTTCCTACACACCCTTGCCACCCCCAGATCGAGTATTTGCTGTGGATGGTTTATCACAATCATTGACATGCTTCCTCCTGTTATCTTTAAGATCCCGAATTCCATGACCCCCGTCTCAGGCCCCACTTCTCTAGATATTGTCATGCTCACAAACATGCACATGATCAGAGCCTTCGAGCCAAATCGATATTTTTGGCTTTGCGGGCCTGCTTCCATACCCTATACTAGGCTCCCTAATTCTTCACTCTTTGGGCATGGCACTACCACACGGTGGCTCTTCTCTGCTGATCCCGTTCTAGCCAGAGGAGTCTAGGCACCACTTGCACAACCTGACCCTTGCCAACCCCAGGCCCAGCCCTAGGCCCAGCCCCAGGCCTAGCCCCATATATCCAGGACCCCGTTGATCCTTCTACTTCCACTCCTGTTGGCCTCACTATCAGCCACTCCTCTGTCAGTTTCATAGGAGAACTCAACACCACATCGAGGGTAGCAGCAGCACTCCTCCTCCTCCACTCATATCTAGAGTGTATGGCTCGTTTAGGGGAGGAGTTTAGGCAGTTCAGATCCATCACTATCTCCACCCTGACCAAGCTCAGAGACACCCTCTCTAGGTTCAGGATTTGATCGCTCTCCGGATACACACCCGGAGAAGGATGTAGCTTTACCGCAAGTGTACGGTTAAGTGGCAAGCAGATATCAAATCACATGGAGGACTAATGACACTACTCTACTTTATCTACTAAGCTACTTGGTGGAAAATTGTTTGGGAATGGTTGGTATCACAATCGTTCGAGTACGGATAAAATTTAACAGAATAAAAATGTCTAGGGCTAGGAAATACACACAATGGATTTTCAAGTCATCAATGCGAGTTATGAATTACCATGTAACTAAACTTGGTTTAAGGTGAACTTGCCACAACTAATTGGAGAACCGGTGCACGCTGTCACGCTATGCAAGTCTATAGCAATCTAAACTAGAGCCTCGCTTTCGCGCAAGCCTAGTCCAGACCTCTAGCATTAAGATCGGCAATTATGTCCAATCCCAACTCAAGCTCGCTGTTGTGCAACTTGAGTTCGGATTTAGATCGTGATAGTTCGTATTCGTTCACCTTCATGCAACGAATATGAGTATAGGAGAACAATAAAAATGCTAGCTTTGGTTGCTATCGCGCACCAAGTCTAGGAAATTTCGATTGTAATCCTAAATCAAATATCTAGGCCTTTCCTTGGATCAAGATCCTCTGTCGAGCTCTCAAGATCATATAGAAATCCCTATCTATCCGTAGTAAATTAATCAAGACCTAACCTTTCTAACAAGCCTAATATCATAGCAATTATATAGATCTCACAAATCAAACATTAAACCCATAGGGTTCATCCCTTTTACCATAGGCAAAGAAACTACTCACAAATCACATTAGAAATCAATAGGAAAGCTAGATCAACAACAGAATTCATATCGAAACTCAGATCTTGCAGGAGATATAGCATGAAAATTAAAGCTTTCAAAAGATCAAGACAAACCAATGTTGCAAAGCAGCTTCAAATAGAAAATTAAGAACAAGTCTTCATTCTCTCGCCAATACAAAAGCTTAACTAAAATTAAAACTAAAGAAAAATTATTCTCAGAAGTCTCTCCTCGGCTGGAGATAAAAATGGGCTTAAATACAAGCCCAAAACCCTAATAAATCCAGACTAAACTGCCCCTGCTTAGCAGAAACCCTAGTTTTCAAGACTAGCTGTCAGCGCTACTCGGCCGATTGAGAATCTCATCGGCCAAGTACCAAATCTGCAGAACAGACAGAGAATATCAGCATTCAGGCGCTCATGCCACTCGGTTGAGTAGGATTTCTCACTCGGTCGAGTAAGAAGTCTACTCGGTCGAGTAGGACAGTCTGCAGATCCCTCCAAAAGCAGAGAATTCGCCTTGGATTTCTTCAGAATCTTTGCCTCCACTTGGGCAAGTGGAGTTCTTACTCGACCAAGTGGAAGTCACCACTCGGCCGAATAAATTTAGGCACTTAGGCTAGAAATGATCTTCGTATCAGCGTTACTCGGTCGAGTAAGCTGCTTCACTCGGGCGGGTGAGCTACGTCACTTGGCCGAGTAGCCTGTTTCTGAACTCTTTTCTTCTCCTCCTTGCTTCCTCGTCAATTCTTTCGACGTTCTTCTTCTTCCACTCATCCTCCAGCAATGTTAGCACTCCGATATGATCATGGACGACGCTCTGGCATGCTTTGGCCCACCACCTTGTACTTACTTCCCTTGCATTCAGCATCACACGAGCCATCTCTTGCAAGGTACGATTCTTCCTTTCAACCACTTCATTTTGTTTAGGAGTCTTGGGCGCCAAGAATACATGAGCATGTGAGTACTCTAGGCTCCAAATTGCTCCCGATTGCTCCATATCTCCTGAAATCAGACGAAACCAAGAAATAGTGAAAAGTATCGAAACATCGTCGAATAATCGTGAAAGTTGTAATATGAGCAATAGAAATAAAATGCAAATATGTAAAAAAAGTGTAAAATATGAGCCTATCAAAATCCACCAAGCTTGCCTCTTACTCGTCCTCGAGGAAGATGAGTAAAAAGATGAACTTGGCGAATAAAAATAATGGAAAAGGAATGAAGGAAAAATAAAATGAAGAGGTGAAGGTGCTAGATCATTCTCTCAGAACTCGGAGTTGCATACTCAAATAGCACGAACAATGAATATAAACATGCCAAAGCTTTTCACTTCGATATCATTTCATTTAGGTGCATTTGATAGAAAAACTAAGAATATCGAAAATCATATGAAATATGAAATAATTTTAGAATCAGCATCGTCTAAGGCATATGAAATGATATATATAATCATGGATCACACACTTTTCAATTGATTGCTTTCTACTTGGAGTATAAGAGATATCACACGTTTCAAGGCAACAAGAATAGAAAAAGATGGTTTTCATGAATTTCATGCCAATTTTCAATTCATAAACATTGTTATACTTTAAGTAATCTCCCTAAGTATCAAAAATTACCTAGCTTAGATTGTCATGTACATATAGGTAGTCACTCTCTCACACGTCATTGGATCCCCTTCCCAAGCTTATCTATAAGCGTGGTGGCATCAAATATAAAAATACGACTTTTTCCCATATTTTTTAGCTCCAAATGAATAAGAGGAAGATGAGGAAGAAAGATTAAAGAGTGGATTATGTATATACAATGGAACTTCCATTTTGTTTCTCTTTTCTCCTTTTCTTTTTTTTTCTCTTTTGTTTTTTATACACAAGAACAATCCCAAATAAGATAGAAAGATAAATCTTTTTTTCTTTGAGATTTTGGGATTCATGGAGCTTATTATTTTTAGCATGGGGAAATGGAAATATAGGATTCAATAAGAGGAGATTCACCAATGACTATAAGTATAGAAATGACGTTCAAGATATGTGGAGAAAGAAATATATATAACGCTCGGTTCACTCCTTTTGTAAGTGCACAACAACTTTAGCAGGGTAATGAAATCTACTCAGTTTGATAACAAAAATTAAACTAATCTAATCATATCAAATGGCAATCATTCATTCAACCTGGAAGTTCAATACACATTTCATGCAAAAAGAAGTGGTAATAGAGATGCAAAGCGGTACTCCAAGTATAGGCAATCAATGCGTGAAGCTTGGTGTGTTTTCTACGAAGAGTATACAATAATAATTCCCAACCCCAGTTAACGCTAAAATTTAATTCATAAGCACATGATAAATGATGGAAGTTCTTTTTCTCAAATGCATAGCAATATATCGCATATGATATCAGAAATAAAAAAGATAGCATGGAAAGAGAATACGTGCATAAGAGCAAAGAAAACTCTAAGATATAGTCATCATATGGAATTCATCTCTAGCAAAAATAATAAAAGAAGTAAAGATAAAAATAAAAAATAACTATACATTTGCAAGTCACTCAAAAAGTAAGAAAATGTGATGCATGGTAATTAAAAAATGAAAAGGTGCGTGAAAATAAGTGAAAAATAAAGAAAGGTAAAAAATAAAGATAAAAGTGATGAAAATAATAACTACGTGTGTATACTCACTCCCCCAGGCTAAACCACACATTGTCCTCAATGTGTGATGTATGGCACAAGGACATGTAAGATATGGGTGGGTAGGTGAGGATGCATGCATGATGCAGAAATAAAGGGAAAATAAAGAAAGTAAAATATGGCATGATAAATACAGATGATGAATGCAACAAGCATGCAAATGATGGATGCAAAATGAACTATATACTGATGCAACATGGTGGATATATACATATGCTGTAAAATCGGTTCCCCCCAAGCTGTGTGACAGCAGGGCCCTAAACAGACAGATGGGCACAAAATATAAGGGGGTGGACACATGAATAATAGTCATCAAGTAGGAGCACCACCCTCTGGGGTTGGTGAGGAATCCTGTTGTTGAGGACCAGGAGGAGGGGCAGGTTCTGGGGTGATTGGAGGTGGATGATGGCACCTAACGAGATCGAGAATGACTGGCAGGTCCTGCTCAACTGGTTGCTGAGTGTTCCCACCTCTCTGACCTATGAGGAGGAGCATAGCGACGAATTGGCCTTCCTGATCGTTGTCCTTGAAGACGACATCATACGTCCCCTGGGTGGGGGGTGGAAGTACTAGATGGGAGGGAATAGTGGTAGTGGGAGCTGGGAGTGTGGGAGGTGGCTCACTAGGAGGCAGGGAGTCTGCTCTAGGTGAAGAGGGACCGGGACCGTCGAACCTCTTCCACTTAGTAGCGGGCTGCCTTGCATTACGGCGTGCGGGCATGGTGGTGCCATGAGATGTGCAAAAATCATAACATGCTCGAAATAAAATAGGGAACCGGTGTACCAAGCACGATGCGACTCCTCGTAAGTGGATGAGCAGGAAACACCTCTCCTACAGCTCCAAATCAGCGCAGGATCTCCCCCAAGCTATCCTGAAGCACAAAAACGATAGATTAGCAATGAATATCATAAAATCAAGGGGTTGATCAAGAGAAATATGCGAAAATAGGGTTTAATTTGAGAATATGTGTGGATTTGGGTTGATTGGGGCTTATAAATAGCGTATGAGATGAAAGTGGGTGAAATAGGGCAGGAGGGTGGCAGAGTGGTCGTCAGATCTCGGCCTGGGCGGCGCTGGAGCTGGCTCCGATGTCGACGGGGTCACGGTGCTCCGGTGAGTGGCGACGGGGCTGCGGGCGAGTGAGGGAGCTGGTCGGGTAAGTTGGATGGAAAAGGGGAAATTCAATTTGTGGATTTTTAATTCTCGAGCCGCCGATTTAGATTTTTATAGAGCTGGGTTTGGTTAAGTCACTCGACCGAGTGACGATCGTCACTCGGTCGAGTAGCTCGACCCTGAAAATTTGAATTTTGGCATCGGCTGAGTTGGATGACTCGGCCGAGTGGTTCTTATCGGGCGAGTGATAAGTCCCATTCGGTCGAGTGGCAATTAAAAACAGAGTTATGATTTTCAAATTTTCTGTTGCAGTCTCCTACTCAGGCAAGTAAAACTAGTCACTCGGTCGAGTGAACTAATCTACCCGACCGAGTAAACAGGCCTCACAGAACTATTTTTACAGCAGTTTGGTACTAGACTCACTCGGTCGAGTGACAAAGTCACTCGGCCGAGTGGCATATAAATTCCAGAGGGTGGTTTTTTAGGACTTCCATGTCAGTGATTCACTCGGGCGAGTGGCTTCTCCACTCAGTCGAGTGACTATATCACTCGGCCGAGTAAGCTGTCAGCTTCAGCATCATACTCTATGTTTTCTTCCGGCTGCAGTTTCTTCTCCTTCTGTCTGTTTCTTCCTTCCTTAGACATTCAAGCACGTCCATGTAATTGCTCTTCATCGCCATGGCTGCCTCCATTAGATGGTTTCCTCATTTCTTCTTCCTGCAATGAAAAATGTTGCCCATTATCAGATTTTTTCCCAAGACGCTTGACTCTCTAAACTAATAAAGATCTAAAACAAAAGAAAGCAAAATTCAACTACAAACTAAGTTAGAACCGTCAGGTTGCCTTCCGACAAGCGCTCGTTTAAGGTCTTGAACTCGACCCCTTAAGATTGGCATTCAACGCGTGATGTTCGACGCATAGGAAATGCATATGTCAAACTTTGCAGGGAGGCCATGAGGGTTCAGATGTAGCGCTAGCTCTTTTTTGGCCTCCCCAATGTGCGTATCCTCTCTAATGGTAGCGAGGGATGACTCCTCCAAGCTTGTGCACTTGGCATCTTTGGTCTTTCCCGGCGGTGGAGATCTATTCGCCGGTGATGCTTTCTTCTTGTGCTTCATCGTAAAGAGCTTGTAGAGCTCTCTAATCCTCACGGCATCAGCGTCGTTCTTTTCTTCATCGGTGAGCTTGGTCACTTCCTCGATGAGAAGATCTGGTGGTCCTCCAATTGGGGTGCCATCCTCGGTATTTGGGACTCCATCAAGGCTCTCCGTGTGTAAGGCTCCAGCGGCATAATGCATGGCTTCATCTATGACCTTATCAAGGAGGTCCACGTAGTCCACTTCTTCTGGCCAATGTCTTTGCTTCATTGCATGTGGAAGGTGGAATTCAACCGCTATGTTTCCAACGTTGAGAGACAACGTTTCCTCCCTTACGTCTACTATGACTCCGACGGTAGTTAGGAAGAGGCGCCTAAGTATAAGCAATGTATCGTCCTCTTCTTTTATGTCCATGATGACGAAGTCTCATGGCACACAAAGACCTCCCGGTATTTGAAGTGGCATGTTCTCGGCAATCCCCACCGGCCTAGTAATTTGCCCATCGACGAGTTGGATCTTCATATCGATGGCTTTGAGGTCGGTCCCCGTGTTGAACTTCTTGAACATAGTGAGTGGCATGAGGCTCATGCTTACTCCTAAGTCCACCAATGCTTTTTGGAGGGGGACCCTGCCAAGGGTGCATGGAATCTGGAGTCTTTCATCTTCGTAGGTAACTTCTCTTTGTTGACAAACCAAGTCCCTTGCTCGGCTAGCATGATCTTCTCCATCCGATTTCTTCCCGTGATCAAGTCCTTGAGGAACTTTGCATAAGTCGAGATCTCAATGATTGCATCCAAGAACGGGATGTTCAAGCTAATCACTCGCAAGTATTCCAGAAATTTAGCGAATTTCTTCTCCATTTTAGCCCTTGCCAATCGTTATGGAAACGGTTCGGGTGGCACATATGTTCGCTCCTTTTGAGGTTCATCAGCTTCAGATTTTTCTTCATTAATTAACGGTTTGGGGATCTCTTCTTCATTATTTACCTTTATCTCAATCGGAATTTCTTCCCTTGGGCTTTTAACTTGGATCATAGTGGGAATAGTATCCTTTCCCCCCTCGTAATCACCACCACTACCGCATTGATATGGCCGGTTTTTCTCCTTGGGTTTTGCTCGATTGAGCCAGTAATTGTTGTTGAGCTTTGTTGAGCAAAGTGATTTTCTCCACCAATTTCTCCACAATTGTGTTGAGAGAATCTTGGCCTCCCGTCAATTTTGCGTTGATCTTCTTTTGCTCGGCTATAAACTCCTCAACTCTAGCTTCATGGTCAGACTTTGGTGGCACCTGTAGAAGGTTTTGAGGCCTCCATCCTTGGTTATTTCCGGGGGGGGGGGGTCTATAAGGCCCTGCTTGTTGCCTTGGTTGAAATTGTTCTTGTTGGAGCGGTCTTTGTTGGTATTGTTCTGGTTGTTGAGGAGGCCGGGCTTGTTGTTGTTGAGTTGGTGGTTGTAGTCGAGGAGGAGTCAAGGCTCCCTCATTATTGGCATAAGAAAATCCGGGGTGACCCTTAGTAGCCGGGTTCATCCAATAACCACCGACAATGTATTGTACTTGCTCCATGGCTCCTTCAATTTGCTCGCCTCCAACGAACATAACTTGACTTTGGTCTTGCCAATCACTCATGCTTCCTTCGGATGTCAATGTGTTTGGCCTTCCATATGGCTCGCACATCCTCTTCTTAATCCTCTCCACCATCTTGGAGAGAGAGTCAAACCTCGTGGTCAACTCCGCCACTGTGTTTGCTTCATAGATACTTGTCGGCTCCCAAGATGATGATGATTGGCCTCTCTCGTTAGCCTATTACGATTGTTAGAGGCCATCTCCTCTAGCAATGCCGTGGCATCCTCTGGCGTCTTTGATAGAATTGCTCCGTTGGCCGTGGCGTCAATTATCATCTTTGTGTCCGGCCTCAATCCATTGTAGAAACTATGCACAAGCTCCCAATTGTCGATGCTATGGTGGGGGCATCGATGTTGGAGATTTTTAAACCGCTTCCACGCTTTATAGAGAGACTCTTGGGACCCTTGCTTGAAAGACATCAAAGAGTTTCTTATCTTCATAGTCTTGGATGGAAGGTAAAATTTGTTGACGAACGCACTCGCTAGCTCGTCCCAAGTAGGGAATGTCCCTATGAGCTTGTGTCCTTAGCCAAAATAAAGCTTCGTCACAAAGAGTGAAAGGGAAGAGATGCAATCGGATAGCACCACCGGCACATTCGGCATGTGAAAAGTGGCACATTTTGCCAAGAACATTTGTAGATGATAATGCGGGTTCTGTTGAGAATTCCCAAAGAAGGGGTCTTGTTGCATCAGCACAATAAGCCTCGTCTTTAATTCAAAGTTCTTGTCAGCCGTCAACTCCAGCATAAGTATAGAAGATGTAGTAGCCGAATTGTTTGGGGGTAAGCCTATCCCGGATGGAGACAAGCCTAGCAGTCTACCGTAATCGCTCATCTCTAGTTTCCTCCGCCATTTCGTTCTCCTCTAGAATTGATCTCTTTTCTGCTCTCAGTTTCCTTGCCTACGCTCGATCTCAAGATCAAATAATATATTTTTTTCGGATGCCCTCGATCTCGTGTACATGCATAAAAGAGAGAGAAACTAGAAGGATTTGTTTGCGCAATAGAGGAATAAAATAGAAATAAAGATAAAAATAATATAAGTAAAGAAAAAATAGCTAAGTAAAGAAAATAAAATACCGTCACCTCCCGGCAACGGCGCCAAAAACTTGATCGCTCTCTGGATACACACCCCGAGAAGGATGTAGCTTTACTGCAAGTGCATGGTTAAGTGGCAAGTGGGTATCGAATCACAAGGAGGACTAATAACAGTACTTTACTTTATTTACTAAGCTACTTGGTGGAAAATTGTTTGGGAATGGTTGGTGTCACAATCGTTCGTGTATGGATAAAATTCAATATAATAAAAACGTCTAGGGCTAGGGAATCCCCACAATGGATTTTCAAGTCATCAATGTGAGTTATGAATTACCATGCAATTAAACTTGGTTTAAGGTGAACATTCCGCAACTAATTGGAGAACCGGCGCACGCTGTCGTGCTACGTGATCGCGCCCCGGATACACGTCCCGGAGCGGCGACGATCGTAGTCTTACCGCAAGCGCACGGTGTAGCGGCGAGCAGGTATCGAACACAGGGAGGCCTAATAACAGTGTCTTCTTCGAATCACCTGGCTATAGAAAAAGTCGGGAGAATGTTCGCAATGTGCGGTCACAGTCGTTTAAATGTATAAAGGGATTAACAAATTAAAAAAAACGCTTAGGGGATAGGGAATCCCCGCTACTTGCCGTTTCTCATCATTGTGACTCGTGGGTTTCACAATTGCTAGACTTGAAATTTGGGTGAACTAGTTGCAACTAAATGTGGAACCAAGCTCACGCTCTCACGCTATTGCCGGTCTATAACCAACCTAGGGTAGGGTCCAATCTCTTGCAAACCCTAACCTAGGCAAACTAGCGTGAAGAACAACATCATCGTTCAATCGTATCTCGAGCCCACTCTCGTGCAAACTCGAGCTACGACCAAGGTTGGGATAGTTCCTACCCATCCAATCTCTTGCAAATGGGTAGTGATATAGAGTTGCAATTGGAAAACCCTAGTTTCAGTCCAATCTCTTGCAAACCGATTCCGGAGGAATTCAATTGCAACCCAATTCGAATATCTAGGGCTTCCTATCGAATTGGGATCCAATCTCTTGCAAATCCCAATCGATATGAATCCCTAGCTATTCGTATTATAGCAATCCCAAACTACCCCTAATCAATCCTAGCAATAGTTTTACCAATTCATCACAATTTTGAAATTGGGCTCGTAGGGTTCATCCATACGCCTTAAGACGATGAACTACTCACAATTCATAATAGAATGCAATAGAAATTCGCAAATAAAATCCATGGAATTCATAGCAATATTCAGAATATCAATAAAAATTGAGTTTTTGAGGGAGAGAAATACAAACCAATGAAGAACAAGGTAGCATCCAACAAAATCTCACTTTTCTCTCCTCCCTTCAAGCTAAATCTAATCCCTAAAAAGTTAATCTAAAAAGCTGCAAAAAGTTCTCAAAAAGATCTCTAAACTAGGTTAAAAACTAGGGTTAAATACCCCCCAAAATCGCCCAAAAAAACCCTGACGAAAATGCCCCTGCGCAGCCTCAAATCCGCAGTTTTCGCTACAGGCAGCGCGACTCACTCGGCCGAGTGACAAATGTCACTCGGCCGAGTGACGAACCCTGTATAAAAACAGAGAGTTGGGGGTCTCGGCGGTCATCTCCTCGGAGGTCACTCGGGCGGACGGCGGTAGTCACTCGGGCGGACCGTCTTTCTCCACTCGGTCGAGTCCGTCATCGGAGCAGACTGACGGAAATCAGAGAGTTGGTGATTTTTTGATGCCGTCGTCTTGGCTCCACTCGGGTGGTGGGTGACTCAGTGCTCGGCCGAGTGGCATGGCGATGCTCGGCCGAGTGCACGCCTGTTGCGTGTCTGATCTGGCCGGCCGAGCGGGCTTCCTATGGTCGGCCGAGTGACTCCTTCACTCGGCCGAGTGAAGTGCTAAAAATGCCCAAACTTCATATCTTCGCCTCCTCGTCGCTCTTACGACGTTCTTTCTCCTTCCACTCCTCTCCAACAGCAAAATACCCCCCAAGAGAGTCGTCGGTGACACTCCGGAGTAGGTGCATCTCAGAATCACTCCAAATCGCTCCAAATCTCCTGAAATATGACAAAAATAACAAATCGTGAAAAGCATCGCAATATTGTCGAATAAACGCGAAAAACACGATTTGAGCGATCAAAATGGCATGCAAACATGCAGAAAAAAGGTGTAAAATATGGAGTGATCAAAATCCCCCAAGCTTACCTCTTACTCGTCCTCGAGGAAGATAAGTAAAAAGCGAACCCGGTGGATAAAGATAAAGAAAACGGCGGAAAGGTGGAAAACGAAAACAGAAAACAAAATAGAAAACGAAGAGGGAAGTTGCTAGATCGTTTTTCTCAGGACGTGGGTTTTGCTTACTCATATAACATGCATCGAATATAAAACACATGTCAAAGTCTTTTATTTTGATACCATAGTATAATGATGCATTTGAAATAGAAAACCCAAGAATATCGATATAGCATGAAAAATGGAATAATTCTAAGATTAACATCGTCTGAAGCATCTAAAGCGGTATACAATATCGTAGATCACACACTTTTCAATTGAATGCTTTCTATAGGGAGTATAAGAGATATCACACGATAGAGTAGTAAGAATAGAAAAAATGCGGTTTTCGTGAAATGAATGCTAAGCGTAGATTTCTGGATTTCGTGAAACTTTAGCAATTTCACCGAGTATAAAATATTACTTAGCCTAGGTCGTCATGCACCGTCAAGTAGTCACTCTCTCACACATCATTGGATTCTCTCCCCCAAGATTATCTATAAGCGTGGTGGCATATATAAAACGATATTTACATCCCCATTTTTATGAAGCTCCAAAAGTCAAAAATAAAACAAAAGAGGGAAGAAAGAGACAAAGTATATGAGATGGGATCGTTTTCGAACTACTTTTCTCTTTTCTTTTCTTATTCTCAAATCTTTTTTCTTTTTCTTTTTTTTCTCCCTTTTTTTCTTTTTTTTCTCTCTTTTTTTTCAATAGCATTTATACACAATGATCCCAAATCAAAGAGAAGGATATACAAGTATTTTTTTCTTTGGATTTCGGGGAATTTGGAGCATGTGATTTTAATAACGGGGGAATGCCAATAATAGAATCGCTAAGGGGAGATTCACCAATGAATTTAAAATAGAGAAATAATGTTCAAGATATGTGGAGAAAGAAATAAATGTATCTCTCAGTTCACTCTATAGGACGTGCATGACAACTTCAGCAGGGTAATATAATCTACTCAGTTTAATCTCAAAAAGTAAACTAATCCAGATTTATCATTGCTAGCAACAATTCAATCAACCCGAAGTGAAAAGTACAAGTCATGCAATAAGAAGTGATATGAGAGAAAGGAAAGCAGTACTCCAGATATAAGCATCAATGCGTGAATCTTGGTGTGTTTTCTACGATAGCATACATATAAATCATCAGACATCAGCTAATAATAGAATTTCATCCATTTTCATACACCAAAAGAGAGTGGGTTACTATTTCTAGATGCAAAGCAGAACACAGCATATGATATCAGAAATAAGAGGCTATGACATGACAAATATAGCATGCATATAGAGAAAAGCTAACACCACGTCATCATCATCACAGAAAAGTCATCTCTAGCAAAAGATGACAGAAATAAAGATAAACGAAAATAAAAACTATTTACAATGCAACACACAAGAAAAATAAGAAAAACGTGATGCATGGTAAAAAATGAAAAAGTGATGAAAAAGTGAGTGATAAAGTGGAAAAACGTGGGAAAACTAAAAATAAAGGGTGACAAAAGCAAAAAGCGTGAGAACTCACTCCCCCAAGCTAAAGTGCACAGTGTCCTCAATATGCGACGTGTGGCACACCGAGAGACGTGTAATGGGAGGGGGGGGTGGTTATGCATGCATGCATGATGAAAAGAGATAAAAATAACAAAATGAAAAATATGATGCGAATGTGATGCATGCAAGGACAAGAGTGATGCAAAAATGCAAGGACAAGTGGGGACAGAAGTGTCGGGAGCGGCAGAAAGTGCAGGCTCAGGCTAAGGGAACACAGGGTCAGCTGGCAGTGCAGGGTGTGCAGGTGGTGCAGGCTCAGCTCCCTCGGCCTCTAGCACGTAGGCGGTGGGGATCAGGAGATCCATCGCCGGAAGCCAGTCGTCGTGTGCTGGTCCTAAGTGTGTCCGAGCGGGGCTCGGAAGGATCATGTAGTCAGCACCGTATGGACCGTGTAACCAAACCCAGTGCCGCTGGACGTGCGGGCATGACGTCTATAGATAATGTAGTGGGGCCCGGGGCTCGTCGCAGGTCAGTCGGAAGGTCCTCTCCGGTCATCAGGGCTAGCAGGGTGATCAGGCCGTCGCAACATATCGGAGAGCGAGCACCCACCGATACGATGATGCGGTCCAAAAACCAGCTAGTGACGTCTATCTCAACGACGGGGACCAACGTAACTCCATCCCTATCAAGAACTCTGGGGTGAGTCATCGTGTAGAGCATAAAGAGATCAGGCGTAGACATCGTCCCAGGCTCGTACCTCGCCAGAAAGGTGGTCGCCATAAGGCGCTGTGCTATGCGGAGGCAGGGGTAGACTATGGCCGAGGCCTTGGCCCTACTAGGGTCAAAGGCCGGTGGTAAACCTGTGATCCGGGCCCAGAAGGCGTGTGAATCGAAGGATGGGGGAGGGATGTGTGTGGGGGCGTAGGCTCGGTCGGGTGTGGGAACGGCGGGCCATTGAAAGAACGCTCGAAGCATATTGAGAGTGATCTGACACTCTCGATCCATGACTCGGAAGGAGCATCCCTCAGCGGTCCGGGCGATCGAGCTAAGCACCTCGAGTGTTGGACGGACGTAGGTGTCCGCCGACACAGAAAGAAAGTCTCGCCAACCCACGTTGTCGTACAACGTGAGCATCCCCTCAAGTACCCTCAGGCGGTCTAGGTCAGCAAGGTGTGCGAACCTGGAGGGCACTATCGAGCGCTGGGAGATACGCTCAAAAGCGACGCGATGTGCGTCGTCTCGGAATGTAATACCCAGCGGCCCGACGATGGGAGCCGGTGGTGGCTGTGGGTGTGGGGGCGCGGCTAGAGGTGGCTGTGGGTGGACTGGGTCGACAGGCTGTGGCTGTGTGGGGTGAGGTGGTGTAGGCGGTGGAGAGTCCTCCACCTCGTGGGAGGGACCGAGCTCATCCGGCCGCTTCCACTTGGTGGAAGTTCCCTGAGTACGTGGTCGTGTGCGGGGCGGCATGTGCGCCCCGAGTGCTCACCCAACAAGTAAAACACGACGTGCTAAAATAAAGGGAACGATGGTACCTGAACACGCCGCGAGAGCAAAACAGCGGATGCGTGTGGAGACGCCGCCTCCACGAAGCCAGAAGCATGCCCCGGAGGCTCCCCTAAGCTCCCCTAAGCTCCCCAAGATAGCCTACACATCAAACAAGAATATCAGCGTGTGAAGTTCAAAATACATGGGGTGTTAGGGGTATAATAGATAGATAAAGAGATTAATTTGATTTAGGGGCTCGATTAGTGCACGGATCATCAAAAATATGAGAAAATGGAGAAAACGGGCGTAATAGGGGTTACCGGAGGTCAGTCGACGGCGAGGGAGTCGTCGGTGGTCGGGGTACTCGGGCAGTCGACGGTTGGCGCTCGGCCGCCGGCGGTCGGGCGGTCGAGGCGGCGGTCGGGCGAGTGTGAAGAGGCAGCGGGCGAGCGAGGGTCGATCGGGTGCGGGTTCGGGCGATCGAAGAAATTTGACGCTTCGTATTCCGTGCCGAGCCCGTGTCCGCTTATATAGGATTAGTTACGACTCGGCCGAGTGGCTAAGTCACTCGGCCGAGTGATCGTAACGAAATTATTTTAAAAACTCCTCGCTGCTTACGACTCGGCCGAGTGGCTTTGCCACCCTCGGCCGAGTGGAAATAGTCCATTCGGCCGAGTGGCCAAGCTACTCGGCAATTTTCGCCCTAGGAGCGTATCAGTTTCACTCGGTCGAGTGAAGACATATACTCGGCCGAGTGGCAAATTATTCTGAAATCGAGAAAAGAATAGAGAGTTGGGTGCAGCAGACTTCCCTCGTTGGTGCGCCACTCGGGCGGACGATGTTGATTGCTCGGCCGAGTGGCTAAGGTACTCGGCCGAGTGAGGCCCTGTTTTCTGTTGTGATTCTCCGTTTTGGCTCTAGTCTCTGTTTTTCTTTCTCCAGTTGATTTCTTCCTTCTCCTAAGCCTTGAGCGCATTCCTAGAGTGCTCTTCTTCGCCTTAGTCATCCTCCATATGATAGATATCCCATTCTCCTCTCCTGTCAAAGAAAATAGGACCCGTTGTCAAAAAATTTCAGGCGAACGACTCAAAAACACTAATAAAATTTAAAACAAAAAATAAAAACAAAAATAGGAAAACGCGATAATCGTCGGGTTGCCTCCTGACAAGCGCTCGTTTTAGGTCTTGAGCTCGACCCCTATTGATTTTCAATTAACGATTGATGTTGGGTGCATACGGGATGCACCCGTCGAACTTGCTTGGAAGACCACTCAGATTTGGATCATGGTGGTGTGAGGTCTTCCTCAGCACCCCTTCATCATGGGCAATGTTGGGGGGTGGCTCCCCCAAGCTAGAGCTTGCTTCGGTCTTCCTCTTCACCGGTGACACCGATCTTCGCATCGGTGGAGCTTTCTTTGGAGTCCTCAACTTCGAGAGCTTGTAGAGCTCTCGTATTCTTGCAACATCAGCGTCGCCATCATCAATTTCCATGGAGATATCGGGGGAGTGCTCTATCTTCTCTTCTTCGGCCAAGTCTAGGCCTTCTTCGAAGCTATCTTCGTGGGGTGCGCCGATGGAACGGGGGATCGCCTCTTCAATGACCTCATCAAGGAGGTATGAAAGGTCGTTCAGCCGTCCCTTGAGTAGATATATTCTATTTACCTCGCCCATGGGGACTCCTTCAGAATATTGCTTTAGACGTTTCCCATTCACCTTGAAAGTGGCTCCGTCTTTCCCTTCCAATTCAAATGCTCCTCCCGGTTGTATGCGCTTGATGGTGAAAGGTCCGGACCACCGTGACCTCAACTTCCCGGGGAATAGTCAGAGACGAGAATTATATAGCAAGACCTTGTCTCTGACCTTGAAGTCTGTGACAGTTATGCGGGCGTCGTGGAGGATCTTGGTCCTCTCTTTGTAAATTCTTGAGCTCTCGTAGGCATCTCTTCTAATTTCGTCAAGCTCATTGATGTCCAAGAGTCGCCTCACCGCCGCACTCTTATAGTCATAATTTAGGGTCTTGATGGCCCAATACGCGCGGTGCTCCAACTCTACCGGTAGATGACAAGCCTTCCCATAGACGAGTCGGAATGGTGTGGTGCCAATAGGAGTTCGAAAGGCCGTGCGATACGCCCATAGGGCGTCATTTAGCTTCATGGACCAATCTTTTCTAGATCGATCTACTGTCTTTTCAAGAATTTGCTTGATTTCTCTATTTGAAACTTCCACTTTTCCGCTCTTTTGAGGGTGGTAGGCCATTCCAATCCTATGGTTTACCCCGTACTTCTTCAACATGGCTTCAAATTTGTTTTCTATAAAGTGACTTCCTCCGTCGCTTATCAAAGTACGGGGCACCCCAAAGCGCGGGAAAATATTCTGCTTAAAAAACTTTGAGACAACCCTTGTGTCATTGGTGGGGGGGCGATGGCTTCTACCCATTTGGAGACGTAGTCCACGGCCAACAAGATATACTTGTTACCCTTGCTTGACAGAAATGGTCCCATGAAGTCCACTCCCCAACAATCAAAGAGCTCAATCTCAAGAATGGGCTTCATTGGCATCTCATTTCGTTTCGAAATATTCCCGGTTCGTTGGCATCTATCGCACGCCTTGAAGAAGTCGTGCGTGTCTCTGAACATGTTTGGCCAAAAGAATCCACTCTGCAATATCTTAGCGGTAGTCTTAGAAGCGGCGTGATGACCCCCGCATGGCATACCATGGCAATGCAGGATGATGGAGGTGGCCTCCTCCTTAGAGATACATCTCCGGATAACCCCATCCTTGCATATCTTAAAGAGATACGGATCTTCCCAGAAATAGTTACGGACCTCATGCATAAATCTCCTCTTTTGCTGTGTGGGCATCCCGCAGGTTTAATCCCACAGGCCAAGTAATTGACATAGTCCGCATACCAAGGAACTTCCCCGGGCCTTATGGCGTTTAGCCTCTCATCAACAAAGGAGTCATCGATGGGCAAACTTTCGTCCTCCTTGTCACGAATAAGTCTAGACAAATGGTCCGCCACAACGTTGTCCGTACCCTTCTTATCTCTGATTTCCAAATCAAATTCTTGCAATAGAAGTATCCACCTAATCAACCTAGGTTTGGCCTCTTTCTTGTTTAGGAGATACTTCAATGCCGCATGGTCGGTGTGGACAATTACCTTGGATCCAAGGAGATATGAGCGGAACTTTTCAATGGAGTACACGACCGCTAGAAGCTCTTTCTCCGTAGTTGTATAATTTTTCTGTGCGTCATCCAACGTTTTGCTTGCATAGAATATTGCATGAAGCTTCCTATCTTTCCTTTGCCCCAATACCGCTCCAATTGCTTGGTCACTTGCATCACACATGAGTTCAAAGGGAAGGCTCCAATCCGGGGGCTGGATGATGGGCACAGAAATTAGTGCATCCTTCAATGTATTGAAGGCTTGCAAGCATTCACCTGAAAAAAAAACGGAGCATCTTTAGCAAGCAAGGAAGTAAGAGGTCGGGCAATCAAGGCGAAATCCTTGATAAAGCAGCGGTAAAACCCCGCATGACCAAGAAAGCCTCTAATGCCCTTGACATTAATAGGAGGAGGAAGTTTCTCGATTACCTCAATCTTTGCCTTATCTACCTCAATTCCTCTCGAGGAGACAAGGTGCCCAAGAACTATACCTTCCGTGACCATGAAGTGACACTTCTCCCAATTTAGAGTTAGATTATTTTGTTGGCACCTTTTGAGAACTTTAGTGAGATTAGCCAAACAAGAATCAAACTCGCTTCCATAAACTGAAAAATCATCCATAAAGACTTCCATAATATTTTCAATGTAATCGGAAAATATGGATGTCATACATCTCTGAAAGGTGGCGGGAGCATTACAAAGACCAAAGGGCATCCTACGGTATGCATAGGTACCATAGGGACAAGTGAAAGTGGTCTTTTTTTGGCCATCCTCGTGCAAAGGGATTTGGAAAAACCCAGAATACCCATCCAAATAACAAAAGTATTTATGTTTAGCTAGGCGTTCAAGCATTTGATCAATGAAGGGCAATGTGTAATGGTCTTTTCGGGTGGCTTTATTTAGCTTCCTATAATCAATGCACATTCGCCATCCCGTGACAGTGCGTGTAGAAATGGGTTATCCTTTATCGTTTTTTATAACAGTCATCCCTCCTTTCTTGGGGACGACGTGAACAGGGCTAACCCACCTACTATCGGAGATAGGATAAATAATACCGGCCTCAAGCAATTTTAGGATTTCCTTTTTCACTACCTCTTTCATATTCGGGTTCAACCGCCTTTGAGGCTCAATGGAAGAGGCTTCAGTGTTTTCCAAATGGATCCTATGCGTGCATAGCCTAGGGCTTATTCCCTTAAGATCAGAGATAGTGTAGCCAAGGACATCCTTGTGATCCCTAAGCACTTCTAAAAGTTTGTCAAGTTGGTCCTGGCCAAGGTGGGCATTTACAATCACCAGGAAGGTCAATTTACTCCCCAAGAAAGCATACCTTAGATTCAGCGGTAATTGTTTAAGCTCTACCTCAAAGGGTGTCATACCCTCTGCTTCGTCACCTTGTGTGAGTTTGGCTTCTCCTTCAACATCTGAGTTTAGCTCACTCTCGAATGGAGGCTCAGATTCGCTTCCTAGTGAGGACGGTGCATCAGAATAGACGCTCTTCGATTCTACGCTTGCATCGATAGGACCACCACCTTGCTCCAGTTCATTCCTGAGATCAAGAAATATGTTAGCAGATTCATAAATGCAAGAGTGGGGGTCATAGAGTGTATCTCCCTGAATATCGGTTTGTTCGAAGTGTTCCTCGGGAGTGTAGTACTCTTCGACACATGTTCTATCGCCTTCAAAATATAGCTTGTCGTCCCTCACATCAACTCTGATATCGCCCCTAATAGTCCCATCCGGGGAGATTTGATCCATCACGAAGCTAGAAAATAGTTGTTCGACGGGGTCCTCGATATTAATAGCAAAAGCTTCGGTAGCGTAGACCTCATCAATAAGTTCCTTGAGGAGCTCCGTAAAAGATTCATCATCTCCCTGGCCAGACTCAGTCATTGGAATTGCATCCCCCATTTTACCTGTTAAGATTTCGTGGAAAATTTCGGGAGGGATTGCAAAATGGGGCTGTAAACAGAGTTAGAAGAATGAAGTAATAAAGAAAGAAATTGAAGAGAAATAACCGGGTGATCCAAATCAAACTCCGTCAAAATGCCGTCCCCGGCAACGGCGCCAAAAACTTGATCGCGCCCCGGATACACGTCCCAGAGCGGCGACGATCGTAGTCTTACCGCAAGCGCACGGTGTAGCGGCGAGCGGGTATCGAACATAGGGAGGCCTAATAACAGTGTCTTCTTCGAATCACCTGGCTATAGGAAAAGTCGGGAGAATGTTCGCAATGTGCGGTCACAGTCGTTTAAATGTATAAAGGAATTAACAAATTAATAAAAATTCTTAGGGGATAGGGAATCCCCACTACTTGCCGTATCTCATCATTGTGACTCGTGGGTTTCACAATTGCTAGACTTGAAATTTGGGTGAACTAGTTGCAACTAAATGTGGAACCAAGCTCACGCTCTCGTGCTATTGCCAGTCTATAGCCAACCTAGGGTAGGGTCCAATCTCTTGCAAACCCTAACCTAGGCAAACTAGCGTGAAGAACAACATCATCGTTCAATCGTATCTCGAGCCCACTCTCGTGCAAACTCGAGCTACGACCAAGGTTGGGATAGTTCCTACCCATCCAATCTCTTGCAAATGGGTAGTGATATAGAGTTGCAATTGGAAAACCCTAGTTTCGGTCCAATCTCTTGCAAACCGATTCCGGAGGAATTCAATTGCAACCCAATTCGAATATCTAGGGCTTCCTATCGAATTGGGATCCAATCTCTTGCAAATCCCAATCGATATGAATCCCTAGCTATTCGTATTATAGCAATCCCAAACTACCCCTAATCAATCCTAGCAATAGTTTTACCAATTCATCACAATTTTGAAATTGGGCTCGTAGGGTTCATCCATACGCCTTAAGACGATGAACTACTCACAATTCATAATAGAGTGCAATAGAAATTCGCAAATAAAATCCATGGAATTCATAGCAATATTCAGAATATCAATAAAAATTGAGTTTTTGAGGGAGAGAAATACAAACCAATGAAGAACAAGGTAGCATCCAACAAAATCTCACTTTTCTCTCCTCCCTTCAAGCTAAATCTAATCCCTAAAAAGTTAATCTAAAAATCTGCAAAAAGTTCTCAAAAAGATCTCTAAACTAGGTTAAAAACTGGGGTTAAATACCCCCCAAAATCTCCCAAAAAACACTGACGAAAATGCCCCTGCGCAGCCTCAAATCCGCAGTTTTCGCTAGAGGCAGCGCGACTCACTCGGCCGAGTGACAAATGTCACTCGGCCGAGTGACGAACCCTGTATAAAAACAGAGAGTTGGGGGTCTCGGCGGTCGTCTCCTCGGAGGTCACTCGGGCGGACGGCGGTAGTCACTCGGGCGGACCGTCTTTCTCCACTCGGCCGAGTCAATCATCGGAGCAGACTGACGGAAAACAGAGAGTTGGTGATTTTTTGATGTCGTCGTCTTGGCTCCACTCGGGCGGTGGGTGACTCGGTGCTCGGCCGAGTGGCATGGCGATGCTCGGCCGAGTGCACGCCTGTTGCGTGTCCGATCTGGCCGGCCGAGCGGGCTTCCTATGGTCGGCCGAGTGACTCCTTCACTCGACCGAGTGAAGTGCTAAAAATACCCAAACTTCATATCTTCGCCTCCTCATCACTCCTACGACGTTCTTTCTCCTTCCACTTCTCTCCAACAGCAAAATACCCCCCAAGAGAGTCGTCGTTGACACTCCGGAGTAGGTGCATCTCAGAATCACTCCAAATCGCTCCAAATCTCCTGAAATACAACAAAAACAACAAATCGTGAAAAGCATCGCAATATTGTCGAATAAACACGAAAAACATGATTTGAGCGATCAAAATGGCATGCAAACATGCAGAAAAAAGGTGTAAAATATGGAGTGATCACTACACAAATCTATAGCAATCTAAACTAGAGCCTCGTTGTCGTGCAAGTCTAGTCCAGACCGATAGCATTAATATATGCAATTATGTCCAATCCCAACTCAAGCTCGATGTCGCGCAACTTGAGTTCGGATCTAGATCGTGATAGTTCGTACTCATTCACCGTTGTGCAACGAATATGAGTATAGAAGAACAATAAAAATGCTAGCTTTGGTTGCTGTCGCACACCAAGTCTAGGAAATTTCGATTGTAATCCTAAATCGAATATCTAGGGCTTTCCTTGGATCAATATCCTCTGTTGAACTCTCAAGATCCAAGAGAAATCCATATCTATCCGTAGTAAATTAATCTAGACCCTTTACCCTAGAGCAAAGGAACTACTCACAAATCATATTAGAAACCAATAGGAAAGCAAGATCAACAATAGAATTCATATTGAAACTCGGATCTAGCAGGAGATATAGCATGAAAATTAAAGCTTTCAAGAGATCAAGACAAGCCAATGTTGCGAAGAAGCTTCAAATAGAAAATTAAGAACAAGTCTTCAATCTCTTGCCAATAAAAAAGCTTAACTAAAATTAAAACTAAAGAAAAATTATTCTCAGAAGTCTCTTCTCGGCTGGAGATAAAACTGGGCTTAAATACATTCCCAAAAAACCCAAAAAATCCAGACCAAACTGCTCCTGCGCAGCCAGAAACCCTAGTTTTCAAGACTGGCTGTCAGTGTTACTCGGCCGAGCGAGAATCTCCTCGGCCAAGTGACAAATCTGCAGAACAGACAGAGAATATCTGCGTTCAAGTGCTCATGCCACTCGGCAAGAAGTCTACTCGGTAGAGTAGGACAGCCTGCCGATCCCTCCATAAACAGAGAATTCGCCTTAGATTTCTTCAGAATCTTTGCCTCCACTCAGGCGAGTGGAGTTCTTACTCGACCGAGTGGAAGTTACCACTCGGGTCGAGTGGAAGTTACCACTCGACCGAGTATATTTAGGCACTCATGCTGGAAATGATCTTCGTATCAACGTTACTCGGCCGAGTAAGCTGCTTCACTAGGGCGAGTGAGCTGCTTCACTCGGCCGAGTGGCCTGTTTCTGAACTCTTTCATTCTCCTCCTTGCTTCCTCGTCGATTCTTCCGACGTTCTTCTTCCACTCATCCACTAATGCTGTTAGCTCTCCGATATGATCATGGACGATGCTCAGGCACGCGTGTGAGTACTCTAGGCTCCAAATTGCTCATGATTGCTGCATATCTCCTGAAATGAGACAAAACCAAGAAATAGTGAAAAGTATCGAAACATCGTCAAATAATCGTGAAAATCGCGATATAAGCAATAGAAATAACTTGCAAATATGCAGAAATAAAAGTGTAAAATATGAGCCTATCAGGACTTCATTTGATTACCTTGTTATAGGTGTTGTGACTCTCCAGTCATAGTTCGATCAGGTCTATCAGTATCACTATAGTCAAGGCCACTACCCTGCTGCTGCACCACACCTACTGCCCACTCGTATCCAGCCTTGGCCATCCCGCACATCTCAGACTTCCACAGGCTCTTCCACTTCCACCCCTCAGGTGGACATTCCTTCCACTTTAACTCATTATATCGATAACCGCACTACACATATCCATCCCACCCCAGCCATCTCAAGAGCCTGTGGACACATCCACCGTCACACCTCGCATCATTCCCAATCCTTCTCCACCTCCATCCCCACAGCCTGAGACTGTGACCACTCCACCACCCTCACCTCATCCAGACCTTGTGGCTTCACCCACTTCATCGCCACATGCCACGGAGGCCACCGACATACCCATATCTGAAGCACCACCTTCTTCGCTCCAGCCATGCATATTCCATCTCATATACGTTGTTGGTTCTGGATCCTAGCCTAGAGGGGGGGATAGGCTAATAAAAATAATTCGTGCAACCCACGAATAAGCAACCCACGAATAAGCACACGCAGTTATAGCTGCAGCAGGGTAAATAAAAAGCAGACACAGAGTACACAGGAGATTTACCCTGGTTTGGTCGACCCTTCGACCTACGTCCAACCCCCAAAGCAGATACTAGTATTGAATAGTGCAATAGGTACAAAACCACAAGTTAGAGCACGCTCAGAGCACCCTCTACGTCTCTACACTCGCCAGGCTCTCAGTACCACACACACAGTGTTTTCTCTCACTATCAATCCTATTAACGCTTTCTACCAGCTAGTCCGAAACTAGCTGGGTCCCACTTGTCTAGCCCCAACCAGACAAGTCCCAAAATAGACCCAAAATATAGGTAAAGTTTCCCCTACAGAGAATGTTACACTAAGACACGAATAAAAGAGTTTAAGGGTTTAGAAATGCTCAGTTCGTGTTCGTGTAGGCGTCTCTGTCAATCAGCATGTCGTTAGCTCCAATTTGACGCAAGCGGTGTCTCAATCCGACTCTTGGATGTCAAGTTGTGCACTTGTCTGTGCACAAAGCAATTACAGTTTAATCCGTAAATATAAGCGGTCCGTGCGATCAGCAGTTCCCTTCAAATTTCAATTCCACGTCAGCATGCAGATGTTTCCACCTCCATTCAATTTCTTTCGCACGCGTCAATCCCAGCCGTTGAATCCGTTCGCTTTCGTTCTTCGTTTTCACGTGATTCCCTGTCCAGGTCAGCTCCGAGGATAATGTTTACGCCTTCGTTTTTAATTTCATGCAGCGGCTGCCACGTCAGCTTCTCTCGTTTTCGTTCGCATGCAGCCTTTGAACGGCGACTTCAACTCGATCGACGGTGGCGGTTTTCGACGAGTGCGACTTTATGGAACGACGACTGTTGATTCGACAGTGGGCCTTTGAATTCCTCGACTCGGCAGCAGTAGCGACGACGGCGGTGCTCCGTCTCACGGTGATCTCCGCAGCAGCAAGCGACGACGGCGGTGCTCCGTCTCACGGCGATCTCCGCAGCAGCAAGCGAAGACGGCGGTCAACAAACTCACAAGGGTGAGTTCTTTAGCAGCAGCGATGGCTCTCGACGGTGGTAGTGCCTCCATTGATCTTCACGGCATGGAGATGGGCTTTGGTGGCGGAAGAGCAGCGACGATCTATCCACGGCGAGGTCTCCTCTTGACGACGGCTTCTTTGACGGTGAGGCGTGCTGCTCTTGACGGCGTTCTCGTAGCATGGGCTGCTTGTTGAAGACGATGATGGCAGCGGCTTCTCCTTTGCGTTCTTCTCCGGTGTGCAGTAACTCTTCTCAGCCCCTCCGGCGACGTCGACTAGCAGCGACGGCATCTTCTTCTTGATAGCGATAACTCGGTCCTCGTTCTAAGTCTTGGTGTCGGCGTGATGAGAAGATCCCACAGCGAAAAGCTCTCCTTGGATCTTGCGAGAGGTTCTTGGGAATTTTAAATATTGGCCGTGGTTTTTTTTGCTTCGGGATCTTGATATAAGGCTATGGCAATAAGAACTTAGGGTTTTTTGTTGCCTCCTCTCTTGGCGATTTTCGTACCCATGGGAAATTTTGTATAGCCGTATATATTGATGTATGCCACAACTTGCTTCTCTTGTGGTGATGGGATTTATATAGGTGGCCCTAGGGTTTTTGTTTGTGCGGCTAGGGATAAGACTAGGGCTAGGAGAGAATCCCTTAAATCAAGGAACAAGAAATTTGTATCCAACTAGGAATAAGGATATGAATTGGAATAGGGATATGGTGAGGATTTGTTTGCAACTAAAAATGATTTGATCTCATCAATCCTGATATGAATGAGTCATTCTCTTCATCTTGTCTCATATTGGACCAAGTCCAATTTTGCTCTCCATCGACCAAGTCCACTTTGCTTTAGCCAAAGCTCTCTGTCTCACCCAAATAGCTATATGAATATCAGTTTCTCAAATAGCGAAAGATGTATCGTTTCGCCAATCCTGAAACACACTAAGCACACACGTCAGATATAACAACACGTTTGTCATCATTAAACCAAGATCCTAGATCGTTGCTTCCAACAATCTCCCCTTTTGGTGATGACAAACCCATAAAAGATTTGAGCAATAAGTATGTGTGTCTGAAGTGTGTTGAAGGGTGTAATGCAATATGAATCATGGAATGAGATATTTAAGTATTACATCATAGCAAATATAAAAGCATGCTCCCCCTTCTCTCAAGCTCCCCCTTCTACAAATATTCAAGTAATTTTCATGCTCCCCCTTCAACAAATAATACCGACATCGTCAAATCTGTCAAATCTTTTCTTTCTCCCCCTTTGTAATCACCAAAAGTGGATTAATGAATTCACAAAAATATTCCATGCAAAAATAAACCAGTATTAAATGTAGCGTGCAATTTGCATGAGTTTTCCAAAGAATAGACCATTCAAGCTTATAGAATTTCATAACAAGACTTCTCCACCTTTGTGTAAGTGTAGGGATATAGAAAATAAAGTACAATAGGAGATTCAATTTCAGAAAATCAACCAAATCAATCCACATTTTCCAATTTTCATGAATATCACTAGGATTGGTTTTTCCCACCTCATCAAAGATGAGTTCAAGTTACCAAGACCCAAAACATGGCCTAAAAGGCCTTTTAAATGTGGGGTGGCATTGCTTGACGAGTTATATACACCAACACTAATGATTACCCATTTAGTATAAGTTGGATACTCGTGGGTTGTGTATTAGCCATGAAGTGTATCCATTTTTCATACGGAGCAAATATAGTGTGTGTGTGTGTGTGTGTGTATGACAAGTAAGTGTTAGCTTTATTAATCAACTAATAGGTGTACAGTTATGCCGGTCAGTTATAGCAGTAATAGAAAGAGAAGGGAGCGGACACAAGCGTCGTCACCATCTACAGTCTACTATCCACTAAACTAACACAAGCAAAAATTTACAAAAAGCAGAAAATTAGAGCTAACAAAAAATGAAATATATCAAAAATGTCCAGATCCCAAGATACCCCAATTTGCAAAGGGTGTGGTGTCAGATGCATCTTCAATATCCAAATCACGAAGAATCATTCCAATATTAGTAGCAATTTCCTCAAATAACTCCGTCTTCATAGTACATTTCTTCTCAAAGATACGCATATTCCGCTGCTTCCAAATATGCCATACCATAGTTGACAAAACACATTTGGCCAAAGCACCCACCGGGTCTCGCTTATTATACTGCGCAAGAATCAGTTGACAGACTCCAGTAATAGACGTTGGAACCAAACCATTGTATCCCATTTTTAGTAGACTCCTAGATAGGATGTATCTTGAATAGTCACATTCAAAGTAAATGTGGCCAATAGTCTCAGTAACATTTCCAATACACAATGTGCAATTCATAGCCGAAATAATACCACACTTATGAAGAACATCACCTGTAGGTAGCTTCCCATGGATTGCCCTTAACAAGGCAATAGCCATTTTTGGCACGTGCATCTTGTGCCAAACAATTTCGGCATAGGGAAATGCCTGTCCAGCCACACGAATTCCATCCCAAGCAGTGCGCAGGCTAAAGTGTGGCCCAGCGGTCCATTTCCAATCATCGCTGCCTTCTGAAAGTGAGATTGCCTATAGGTCATGGCTGAAAATTGCAATAGCTGGGTCATTTTTCCAGCCGGTGGTGTTTGTCCAGTAATCTGCAACCCGCAAGTGTTCCGCGCCATAGGGAGGGTCTTGAATCAAATGTAGGGGTCCAAGGGGATGCCAATTGTCGAACCAGAAAGAGGTTGACATTCCGTCTTTAACAGAACGTTTGATTAATTTTTGAGATGCGCGCCTACATTTTAAGATGAATTTCCATGAGCCTGATTGCGTTGGGGTTGCCTTGGCATTGTAAAAGCCGTTTGCAGTAGGGCAATAGAGCTTCCTCATGAATTGTGCCCAGATTCCTTTAGTTGATAGCATTCTCCAGGTTAGACGGACCCCAGAGGCCTCATTCAGATCTTCAATACGTCTCAAACCCACTCCACCCTCCTTTTTTGGAGTACAGATTTCTTTCCACGCCCAGTTATTAAAGTTACCCCAAATGAATCTCCTGCACGCAGAGTTAATAGTTCGAATAACAGAGGGAGGAAGACAGTAGGCTTGCATCCAGAAAGCAACCATACCGTATATGACAGAGCGTACCAATTCAATTTTTCCCGGTATAGATAGTAGCGTAGAAGACCAACCCAGGAGTCTCATTTTGCATTTATCCACAAGACTGTTGAATAGAGAAGCCTTTGGGTATGTAGAGGATAGGGGGAGACCCAAATAAGTAGAAAATGAAGACACCATTTTAATATTAAGGGTTTCGCAAAGACTACCAGCATTACGGACTCCTTTACTAAAAAATTGCCGAACTCTTCTCCCAATTTATATGAAGTCCAGAAAATAGACTAAATCTATGTAATAGCTCACTGAGCCCCGAGAAAGAGTGGTTGTTAGCCCGACAAAAGACCAGAAGGTCATCAGCGAATAGTAGATGTGAAATAGAACCAGATCTGCGCATTGGATGAATAGCCCCAGAGGATTCAGCCCTTGCCATCAGCAGAGAGAAAGCTTCCATTACCAGAACAAACAGGTATGGGGAGATAGGGTCCCCCTGACGCAAACCCCTATTAGAATCAAAGTATCCTTCTGGAGATCCTTCAACCAATACTGAAAACATAGGTGTAGAAATACATTCATATATCCAATTTATAAATGTGTGCCTGAACCCCATTTGATGAAGAAGGAAGTATATAAATTCCCTGTTGACAGTATCAAATGCTTTACGAAGATCAAGCTTCAAACAAGCTCTGGATCCCATTGGGTTGCTGAAATCTCTGATTTGCTCATGGGCAATAAGCGTACAATCCGTTAGCAACCTATCCTTCAAAAAAGCTGCCTGATTTGGGGAGATTAAATCTGAAATTATGGGCTTCAACCTGTTGCATAAGACCTTACTGATAATCTTGTATATTACATTGCAACAAGATATTGGCCTGTAGTCGCCAAGACCCGTAGCATTTGCATTCTTAGGCACCAGTGTAAGGAAAGCATGGTTCACATTTGGGAGCATCCGACCCGTTGTAAAAAAAGTTGTAACAGCAGTAGTAACATCAGTTCCAATAACATCCCAGTCATGGTGGAAGAAATATGCATTGAAACCGTCTGGCCCAGGTGCCTTGTCTTTACCAATTTGAAAGATAGCATTCTTAATCTCAATAGGAGAAACATGCCTTTCCAAACAAGTACTAGCATCAAGAGTAATCTTCTGCTTGGGAATAAGATTCGGAAAAACATTCCAGTAAAAATCCTGGTGATATAAATTCTGGTAGAAGGAAAGTGCTTCACTACGGAGCTTTTCACAACTGGAATTCCTCTCACCATTCGAATTAATGAGATGAAGCAAACTGTTGTGGCTGTGCCGCGACTTCATAGATGTATAAAAGAAGTTTGAATTCCTATCACCCAGCGATAACCAGTTTTGGCGACTTTTTTGCCTCAAATCCTCTTCTTCAATGTCGAGAGCTTTGCTTAGATTATAGTTTGCTTCTTTTTCGCGCACCTGAAGTGCAGTGTCAGATATTAGGCTTTCATTATTCTGGATTTTTTCTAAATCAGTTCGGCAAGCATTAACACTCAAATTATTCATATGATCCCTTGCCCACTGTTTAAGAAAAAGCTTTAGATGACGCAACTTGGCAACAAGCTGACGCAAATCAGCACCAATATGATCATTTCCCCAGAACTTTCCCAACAAATCCTTGTATCCAGGTAGAGAAACCCATGAGTTATAAAATTTGAAGGGTTTAGGATAGGATTTTACCTCAGGGACTAGGTAGACAAGCAATGCAGCATGGTCCGATGTACCAGCCGGGAGGTATTTGTAGTAGGATTGCGGCACCATACTGATCCACTCAGCATTGCACAGAATACGATCAAGGCGTGCAGATATACGGGAACCACCAATACGTTTGTTATTCCAACTGAGACAATTTCCTACACTTTTCAGATCAGTCAGGCCACTATCCCCAATGCAGATGTTGAAATCATCCATGGATTTTTCATCTACAGGCCGGCCTCCAATTTTCTCGGAACAATTACGAATACAATTGAAATCACCACCCACTAACCAAAGAATGTTGGAAGAATGAGTGGACTCCTCAACAAGCTTGTCCCAAAGTGGTATTCTGTCATTCATTAAATTTAGCCCATACACAGCCATGAGCCTCATCTCAAAGCCCGACGCATTAGTAAGAGTAACAGAGATATGTTGGGAAGAGGTTGCAATAGAAGAACTGCCCCAGATATTTGGGTTATAATAAATAATAATCCGACCACCCCTATGATGTTGTCTATTATCCAAACTCACCCAGTCTTTAGAAAAGCATTTCCCAATTCTGTCAGAATTGACAGCTTCCACCTTCGTTTCAAACAAACAAGCAATAGACGATTGCAACTTATGCATTACCAGTTTCAAATCTGCTCGACGCGCTGTATTATTCAGGCCTCTTCAGTTCCAGAAGAACACAGACATTAATTAGATGGGGGTAGATGAGGAGGCCCTAGCCTGGCACTCCGTCTAACAGAAGTTGGTGAACTGGCAGATTGTTTGTTCTTAGCAAGGGCTCGAGATTTCCGTAGCTCCAAATGTTCTTGTTCCCAGTCCGGATTGAGCATGGTTGTAATTTTCGGGGGAGCCACATCCACAGGGACATTAGGTTCACTATTAGTAGCAGCAATATTAGACCTGGTGGCCCTATTTTCAATGGGATTATGAACAGGTGGGGCATTCTGCTGAGCTGAAACAGGACATAATTGTTAGCCAATTGCACCTTGCATCAATGCATCATTCTGCACAGGTCTAGAAAAACTTGGGGTCTGAAGGATTTTTAAGATCTGTAGAGCCCGCACCACACGAATAAATAGCTTCTTCATACCTGTAGCACCCTCTGAGGTTGGTTTCACCAAAGAACATTCAGATGGGATTATTTGTGTATCATTATTCCTTGCATTCAAACCTTGTTGCATTAAACCAGTATTGCGACTGCACTCACCCAGTTCACAGATTGTGATAGATCTTCCTTCCATAGATTTGCTCTTAGTTGATATTAATTGCGGAACATTAAGTGCAGGACCAACCTCTGGAATCATTGCAATAGGGCCATTATGCCTGACCAAGTTATCATTTTGATCAGGACATATCCCAGGTTTCATAGAGATAGGCCCATGCCTGTCAACAATTCCATCCTCATTTTACAAAATTACAACCTCATTTTGCTCAAGGCAAATCCCATTTTTAAAAGGGATCTCACCTAGTTTAACATTACAGATGGGGACGGCCACATCCACATTTTGCACAGCATCACCTATAGGGCATTGTTTATCTAGGTTACCAAAACATGCACATCTGCCACACCTTGGGGGCTCCCCTTCATATTTAACATCAATATATATATACACGAGCATTGGTGTGTGTGTGTGTGTGTGTGTGTGTGTGTGTGTGTGTGTGTGTATCAATTCTTTTGTGCTCAATTTTAATTCATGGCTAAACACTTCATATCCCTTAGAAAATTCAGAAATTAATCATTCCTACATTCACTTTCCATTATTCTTCAAAAAAATCTCCAAAAGCACTAAAAGGTCAATTATCGTGAAAGTGCAAATGTAGGTGTAGAAATCAAATTTGAAATTTTTGAGACATGTCATGGCTACAAAAAGGATAATATCATGTTCATGTAGCTACACCAATAATGAATCGACTTCTAGAAGGGATATTTATGAACAAACATTCAATACCACTTATGATAAACATAAAAGGTGTTCATTTAAGCTCATTATTTTTGTTTTTTTAAAATTTTTTTCAGAAATAAAAAAATTAAAAAAATCATGCAAACAAGTACACAAACAAAAATAGATCAAGCACACAAAACAATCTATGAAGGTATGCAATAGAATGTAAAGAGGGATAAAAATTATACATTCGCGTCGCTATTTGGCTAAGGAGCTAAAAGAATGAAGCTTCCAATTTATTACTCCTCACCAAATCACCACCTCACCTACATGAAAGGTTTTAAGTGTGACCTTGGAATCCAACAAGGTCCACTAGTGTTAGCCATTATTGTTTTAGGAACCCACACTTGTTTAAACTTGATATTTGTGTTCCTAAATTTACAATAATATGATGTGTGGCCTACACTATCACAAGTAAATCACTTTGCATATATGTTCTTTGCAATAGAGGCTACATTGTGGATTTTCTTGAATTTTGGCTTTTCTACGTTTTTCAAACCAAATCCAAGCCTTCTTCTATTATTGACATACAATTGATTCTCTAAAATGGTATCCAACGATTGTTTTCCCATATAGAATTTCTTAATGGCCAATTCAAGATTAGAAACTTTAGATTTTAACAATATATTTTCATCCACAAGCAAAGTACATTTACTTATAAAAGCTCTCTTGTTTTCCTCTTCCTTCTTTTCAAATTCAATCATTTTTCTTATAAAATCATTATCCAACATGCAGAATTTATCATTAAGCTCTCTAATCACATATTCTTTTTCAATTTCGAGCTTAATCAAATCAAGTTTAAGCATACTAATATTGTTCAATAAGGAAGGGCAAGAGAGACAAGGTGCTTCATCATTAAAGCTTGATTTTTCCTTTTTCAATATATCAATTGTAGAGTCACGAGCAACATTTTCAATTTTCAATTTTTCAATCTCCTTAGACATATAATATTCAGATTGTTGCATTTCAAAGTTCTCATTTTGATAATCATCTATAGTGGACTCAAGCTCTACTATTTTATCTTGCATTTCTTTACAAAGAGTAAGGAGTTCAGTTTTACTACCAGAAATTACCTCATCGTGTATTCCCATCAATGCCATGCATGAGATGGCTACATGATCATCCTCCTCACTCTCAGCTTCGCTATCCATATCCCAAGCTAGCACCTTGGATTTTCCTTTTTCTTTAGCGACCTGAGCTGTCTCATGTGGGCAATCCCTCATTCGATGCCATCTTTTCTTGCATTTAAAACAAGTCATTCTATTAGTAGCATTTTGATCATAATTTTTCTTAGAAGACTGAAAAAAGTTAGAACGATTAAACCTGGGTGCCATTTCTATTCTTCCTTGCTTGGTCTGGACATACTTTCTGAAATTTCTGACCATTAGTGCTATGTCCTCATCATCATCTTCACTTTCGCTAGCTTTCAGAGCAAGTGTCTTTGTAGCTTTTTCCTTCTCCTCAGGTTTCTCTCTTTCATCAATATTTTGCAATTCAAGCTCGTGGGACATTAAATTTCCTATCAAGTCCTCCACTTTCATCTGTGACAGATCTTTCGCTTCTTGGATGACAGTGACTTTAGGCCTGAAAGAGCTTGGCAGTGCCTTAATATCTTTCTCACCTGCTCAAGGCTAGAATATGGCTTACCGAGCAAGCTAGACTTGTAGACAATGTTGGTGAACCTCGCAAACATCTCTGATATGATCTCTGATGGTAGCATGCAAAATCCCTCGTACTCTGTGCTCAGAAGTGCAAGTCTAGACTCCTTCACCTGTGACATTCCCTTGTGCGTCACCTCCAATGTATGCCATATTTCCTGCGCAGTTAAACAATGTGAGATTCTATTATATTCAGATTTATCAAGTGCACAAATGAGAGCATTCATAGCTTTAGCATTTAAAGCATAAGATTTCCAATCATTATCATCACATTTGTCATTTGGTTTTTCAATCGCAACACCATCTACTTTAATAACAGGCAGTTTATATCCTTTTTCAATTATTTGGCAAGCTTTATAATCAACAGAAATAAGGTAGATTTTCATTCGATTTTTCCAATAAGCATAGTCTACTCCATTAAATCTAGGTAGATGTAAAATAGACTGACCCTCAGCAAAAGCACTATCAATGTGATCCATGGTCAATCCTAGGCTAGATCCTAAAACCTGCTCTGATACCACTTGTTGGATCTGGATCCTAGCCTAGAGGGGGGGTGAATAGGCTAATAAAAATAATTCGTGCAACCCACGAATAAGCACACGCAGTTATAGCAGCAGCATGGTAAATAAAAAGTAGACACAGAGTACACAGCAGATTTACCCTGGTTCGGTCGACCCTTTGACCTACGTCCAGCCCCCAATGCAGATACTAGTATTGAATAGTGCAATAGGTACAAAACCACAAGTTAGAGCACGCTCAGAGCACCCTCTACATCTCTACCCTCGCCAGGCTCTCAATACCCCACCCATAGTGTTTTCTCTCATTATCAATCCTAGTAACGCTTTCTATCAGCTAGTCCCAAACTAGCTGGGTCCCACTTGTCCAGCCCCAACCAGACAAGTCCCAAAATAGACCCAAAATATAGGTAAAGTTTTCTCTACAGAGAACGTTACACTAAGACAAGAATAAAAGAGTTTAAGGGTTTAGAAATGCTCAGTTCGTGTCTGTGTAGGAGTATCTGTCAATCAGCACGTCGTCAGCTCCAATCTGACGCAAGCGGTGTCTCAATTCGACTCCTGAATGTCAAGTTGTGCACTGGTCTGTGCTCAAAGCAATTGCAGTTCAATCCTTAAATATAAGCGGTCGATGCGGTCAGCAGTTCCCTTCAAATTTCAATTCCATGTCAGCATGCGGATGTTTCCACCTCCGTTCGATTTCTTTCACACACGTCAATCCTAGCCATTGAATCCGTTCGATTTTGTTCTTCGTTTTCACGTGATTCCCTGTCCAGGTCAGCTCCGAGGATAATGTTTACGCCTTCGTTTTTAATTTCATGCAGCGGCTGCCACGTCAGCTTCTCTCGTTTTCGTTCGCATGCAGCCTTCGAACGACGACTTCAACTCGAGGGACGGCGACGGTCTCCGACGAGTACGACTTCGTGGAATGGCGACAGTTGCTTCGACAGCGGGCCTTTGGCTTCCTCGACTCGGCAGCAGCAACGACGACGGCGGTGCTCCGTCTCACGGTGATCTCCGCAGCAGCAAGCGACGTCGGCGGTGCTCCGTCTCACGGCGATCTCCGCAGCAGCAAGCAAAGACGGCGGTCAACAAACTCACGAGGGTGAGTTCTTTAGCGGCAGCTATGGCTCCTGACGGTGGCAGCGACTCCGTTGATCTTCACGGCACGGAGATGGGCTTTGGTGGCGAAAGAGCAGCGGCGATCTATCCACGACGAGGTCTCCTCTTGACGACGGCTTCTTTGACGGTGAGGCGTGCTGCTCTTGATGGTGTTCTCGTAGCGTGGGCTGCTTGTTGAAGATGATGATGGCAGCGGCTTCTCCTTCGCGTTCTTCTCCAGTGTGCAGCAACTCTTCTCAGCCCCTCCGGCGACGTTGACTTACAACGATGGCAGCTTCTTCTTGATGGCGATGACTCGGTCCTCGTTCTACGTCTTGGTGTCGGGCGTGATGAGAAGCTCCCACAGCGAAAAGATCTCCTTGGATCTTGTGAGAGGTTCTTGGGAATTTTAAATACTGTCCGTGGTTTTTTTTGCTTCGGGATCTTGATATAAGGCTATGGCAATAAGAACTTAGGGTTTTCTGTTGCCTCCTCTCTTGGCGATTTTCGTACCCTTGAGAAATTTTGTATAGCCGTATATATTGATGTATGCCGCAACTTGCTTCTCTTGTGGTGATGGGATTTATATAGGTGGCCTTAGGGTTTTTGTTTGTGCGGCTAGGGATAAGACTAGGGCTAGGAGAGAATCCCTTAAATCAAGGAGCAAGAAATTGGTATCCAACTAGGAATAAGGATATGAATTGGAATAGGGATATGGTGAAGATTTGTTTGCAACTAAAAATGATTTGATCTCATCAATCCTGATATGAATGAGTCATTCTCTTCATCTTGTCTCATATTGGACCAAGTCCAATTTTGCTCTCCATCGACCAAGTCCACTTTGCTTTAGCCAAAGCTCTCTGTCTCACCCAAATAGCTATATGAATAGCAGTTTCTCAAATAGCGAAAGATGTATCATTTCACCAATCTTGAAAAACACTAAGCACACACGTCAGATATAACAACATGTTTGTCATCATCAAACCAAGATCCTAGATCGTTACTTCCAACACACGTGTATCCACAGCTCCTCGCACATTCATACCAACTGAGGACACCATTTTCATCGTCTCCTCATCCCCAGAGGACTCATACTCATCTCCATCTCCACCCCCACCCCCACTAAAGTCTGAGCTCATTCATTCCACTCCATCCCCACCCCACATTGACATGACAGCTAAGCCTTCAGCTGACCCATCCATCCCCACTTGCTACTTGTGCTTCCCATTACTTGTCACTTCCACACTATACTTGCCATGTCATGCATCATACTATAACTGCTAGGTTGTTAGTTTACCTTACTTTCAGTTTCCTTGCCCAAGTCTTTTAGACTTGCTGACATGTGCACCTCTACTCTTTTGTGTGACACATGTTAGATCTTGAGCCTGAGTTCATTGTTGAGGACAAGGTGTTTGCGGACGCCGAGCCCGAGCCTGTGTTTGACGAGGACTTCGTGGACACAGGCAATCAGTCGTAGAGACTATTTTGTTGTTGTTTAGACTGCTTTTGTTGTCGGTGCGTAGCACCAATACTTTGTGCCGTGTTGGCTTTTGTTGGCCTTGTTCTGGGCCTTTAGACTCTTTCTTTTAGCCTGGTGGCTTTTCTGTGATGTTGAACTTATTTTAATGTTGGACAAACTCTGAGATTTGAGATTTTATTTCTGTCTCTCCTTGTGTTATTATTGTTGTTCCGTTTGTGGTTACAGGGACCTGCTTATGTTTTATTGACGCTTATCGGGTTTGGGGCTTCACACCTCCACTCTCGTGCGGACCTTTTCACGTCTCGCCTCCATTTTAGGGAAGCGGGGCGTGACAGTATGTCTGTCTCGATTACCAAATCAGGCTACCTGGGAGGGACGATAGGGCTCATTGTCCTGGCGATCGGAAAGCAGGGGTTTACGTCAAAGCCTTTGAACGAGGCCTTCGATTTCCTAAGCCCCCCTTCATGTGGTACTTCATGTGTACCCTGAACATTTCCCACTGTCAGTTGATTCCGAACGCCATTGGTATGCTGATGGGCTTCATAGTTCTGTGTGTGACGAATGGGATTGAACCATCCCTGAATCTGTTCAATAATTTTTTCTTGATCCCTCTGATCGGATGCCTGGATGCACACCCAGGGCACGCGACTCGCTAGTCTTACCGCAAGCACACGGTGTAGCGACGAGTGGGTATCGAACACGAGGAGGGCAAATGACGGTGTCTTCTTCAATCCACCTGGCTATATGAAAAGTCGAGAGATGTTCGCTATAAAGCGGTCACAGTCGTTCAATTGTATAAAAAGAATATCAAATTAACAAAGACGCCTAGGGGTAGGGAATCCCCACTACAAACCGTTTCTCATCATTGTGATTCGTAGGTTTCACAATTGCTAGACTTGAAATTCAGGTGAACTAGTTGCAACTAAATGTAGAACCAAGCTCACGCTCTCGCGCTATTGCCGGTCTATAGCAAACCTAGGGTAGGGTCCAATCTCTTGCAAACCCTAACCTAGGCAAGCTAGCGTGAAGAACAACATCATCGTTCAATCGTATATCGAGCCCACTCTCGTGCTAACTCGAGCTACGACCTAGGTTGGGATAGTTCCTACCCGTCCAATCTCTTGCAAACAGGTATTGGTTTAGAATTGCAATCGAAAACCCTAGTTTCGGTCCAATCTCTTGCAAACCAATTCCGGAGAAATTCAATTCTAACCCAATTCGAATATCTAGGGCTTCCTATCGAGTTGAGATCCAATCTCTTGCAAATCCCAATCGGTATAAATCCCTAGCTATTCGTATTAAATCAATCCCAAACTAATCCTAATCAATTCTAGCAATAATTTCACCAATTCATCACAAATTAGAAATAGGGTTCGTAGGGTTCATCCCTACGCCCTAAGACGATAAAACTACTCACAATTCATAATGAAATTCAATAGAAATTCACAAATAAAATCAATAGAATTCATTGCAATATTCAATATATCAATAAAAATGGAGTTTTTGATGGAGAGAGAGACAAACCAATGAAGAAATCAATAGCATCCAACAAATTAACACTTTTCTCTCTCCCCTAAAAGCTAAATCTAATCTCCTAAAAGTAATCTAAAAAAGGCTGCAAAAAGTTCTGAAAATGCTCTCTAAACTAGGTTAAAAACTGGGGTTAAATACCCCCCAAAATCGCCCAAAAACTGTGACGAAAATGCCCATGCGCATCCTCAGAATCGCAATTTACGCTACAGGCAGCGCGGATCACTCGGCCGAGTGACAAATGACATTCGGTCGAGTGACAAACCCTGACAATTTCCAGTAACTTCGGACTTTTGGGGGTCGGCTCCTCGGGAATCACTCGGCCGAGTGACTTTCTTTGCTTCGGCCGAGGGGACTTCTTCACTCGGTCGAGTCGGAACTCGGGAATCGACTGTAAAATTACAGTAAGTCTGGACTTTTTTGTTGCCGTCGTCTTGATGCCACTCGGGCGAGTGGGGTCTCCGTGGTTCGGCCGAGTGGGCTGGCGATGCTCGGCCGAGTGCACACTGATACTGTATCTTCTGCGTGTCAGATCTGGTCGGCCGAGCGGGCTTTCGACGGTCGGCCGAGTGACTCCTTCACTCGGCCAAGTGACATGCTGAAAATACCCAATCTTCGTATTTTTGCTCCCTCGTCGCTCCTACGACGTTCTTTCTTCTTCCACTCCGCTCCAATAGCAAAATTCCCCTCGAAGGAGTCACGGCTGACACTTCGGAGTGGGTGCATCTCAGAATCACTCCAAATCGCTCGAAATCTCCTGAAATTCGACAAAAACAAGAAATCGTGAAAAGCATCACAATATTGCCGAAAAATCGTGAAAAGCGCGATTCGAGCGATCAAAATGGCATGCAAACATGCAGAAAAAAGGTGTAAAATATGGAGTGATCAAAATCCCCCAAGCTTACCTCTTAGTCGTCCTCGAGGAAGATGAGTAAAAAGCGAAGCCGGTGGATAAAGAATAGAAACGATGGAAAAGTGGAAAACGAAAAACGAAAAACAAAGTAGAAAACAAAGAGGGAAGTTGCTAGATCATTTTTCTCAGGACGTGGGTTTTGCTTACTCATATAGCACGCATCGAATGTAAACACGTGTCAAAGATTTTTATCTCGCTATCATAGTATAAATGTGCATTTGAAATAGAAATCCAAAGAATATCAATATAGCATGAAAAATGGAATAATTCTAGAATTAGCATCGTCTGAAGCATCTAAAGCGGTATACAATATCGTAGATCACACACTTTTCAATTGAATGCTTTCTATAAGGAGTATAAGAGATATCACACAATAGAGTAGTAAGAATAGAAAAGTGTGGTTTTCATGAAACGAATGCTAAGCGTAGATTTCTGGATTTCGTGAAACTTTAAGCAATCTCACCAAGTATAAAATATTACTTAGCCTAGGTTGTCATGCACCGTCAAGTATTCACTCTCTCACACATCATTGGATTCTCTCCCCCAAGCTTATCCATAAGTGTGGTGGCATATACAAAACAATATTTACATTCCTGTTTCTTATGAAGCTCCAAAAGTCAAAGAAAACAAAAATAAAAGCAAAAGAGGGAAGAAAGAGAGAAAGGATATGAGTGATCACTCCTTATTTTACACTTTTTTCCCGCATGTTTGCATGCCATTTAGATCGCCCAGATCATGTTTTTCACGATATATCGATGATATTGCGATGCTTTTCACGATTTGTTGTTTTTGTCGCATTTCAGGTGATTTGGAGCGATTTGGAGTGATCTCGAGATACGCCTACTCCAGAGTGTCACCGATGACCTCCCCGAGGGGTATTTTGCTGTTGGAGAGGAGCGGAAGAAGAAAGAACGTCGCAGGAGCGACGAGGAGGCCAAAACAAGCTGTTTGGGCATTTTTGGTGTCCCACTCGGCCAAGTGAAGGACTCACTCGGCCGACCAGCGAGACACTGCTCGGCCGACCAGATCGGATACGCTTCATGTGTGCACTCGGCCAGCGACGGAAGCCACATCGGCCGAGTGACGAGACCCCGTCCGCCCGAGTGGCGCTCAGACGAAGCATGTCAAAAATCGCCAACTTACTGTATTTCGTCTGCCTGAGCTTCAGAAGACCCACTCGGCCGAGTGGCAAATGCCGACCGCCCGAGTACTAAGAAGCCATCGGCCGAGTGACGACAACTCACTCGGCCGAGCGACTCCCGAAGTGAAGACCCCCGAAGACCCAGACTTACTGGAAATTTACAGGGTTTCTCACTCGGTCGAGCGACTTTTGTCACTCGGCCGAGTGCGACGTGCTGCCTGTAGCGAAAATTGCGGATTTCAGGCTGCGCAGGGGCATTTTGGTCACAGTTTTTTGGACGATTTTGGGGGGTATTTAACCCCTGTTTTTACCCTAGGTTAGAGAGCTTTTCTCTTAGATTTTTGCAGCTTTTTAGATTAATTTTTTAGCTTTATTCTTGTGATTGGAGAGGAGACAAAAGTTGATTTTTGTTGGATTATTTGAAGAACTCTATTGGTTTGTGTCTCTCTCCCCTAAAAATACTATTTTTATTGCTTATCTCAATATTGTGATGAATTCTTTTGTTAATTTCATTGATTATTTTTGTGTTTGTGCTATGAATTGTGAGTAGTCTCCACGTCTTGGGGCGTGGGGATGAACCCTACGAGCCCAATTTCAGATTTGTGATGAATTGGTAGAAATTTAGCTAGAATTGCTATTAGGGTTAGTTTGGGATCGATTTATTACGGATAGCTAGGTATTCATATCGATTAGGATTTGCAAGAGATTGGATCCCAATTCGATAGGAAACCCTATAAATCCGAATCGGGTTGGAATCGAATTTCCGTAGTATCGGTTTGCAAGAGATTGGACCGATACTAGGGTTTCCGGTTGCAATTCCGTGCCGAAACCTGTTTGCAAGAGATTGGACGGGTAGGAACTATCCCAACCTAGGTCGTGGCCCGAGTTTGCACGAGAGTGGGCTCGGGGCGCGATTGAACGATGATGTTGACCCTAATGCTAGCTTCCCTATGCTAGGGTTTGCAAGAGATTGGACCCGAACCTAGGATAGCTATAGACCGGCAACAGCGCGAGAACGTGAGCTAGGTTTTACTTTCAGTTGCAACTAGTTCATCCGAAATTTTATTCTAGCAATTTTGATATCAATGAATCACATTGATGAAATACGGCGAGTAGCGGGAATTCCCCATTCCCTAGATGTTCTTTATTTGATTTGATATCTTCGTACTTTGTCTGACGATTGTGACAGGATCGCCAAAGGCAAATTTTCTCTTTGATGTTCTTAATAGCCAGGTTGATTGGAACAAGCACGGTCATTCGTCCTCCCTGTGTTCGATAACCCGCTCGCCGATATACCATGCGCTTGCGGTAAAACTACAACCGTTCTCCGGGTGTATATCCGGGGCCGATCAATGAGATGGGATCGTTTTCGAACTTCTTTTCTCTTTTCTTTTCTTATTCTCAAATCTTTTTCTTTTTCTTTTTCTCTCTTTTTTTTATTTTATATACACAAATGATCCCAAATCAAAGAGAAGGATATACAAGTATTTTTTCTTTGGGTTTTGGGGAATTTGGAGCATGTGATATAATAACAGGGGAATGCCAATAATAGAATTGCTAAGGGGAGATTCACCAATGAATTTAAAATATAGAAATAATGTTCAAGATATGTGGAGAAAGAAATAAATGTATCTCTCGGTTCACTCTATAGGACGTGCATGACAACTTCAGCAGGGTAATCTAATCTACTCAGTTTGATCTCAAAAAGTAAACTAATCCAGATTTATCAATGCTAGCAAACATTCAATCAACCTGAAGTGAAGCGTACAAATCATGCAATAAGAAGTGATATAAGAAAAGAAAGCAGTACTCCAGATATAAGCATCAATGCGTGAATCTTGGTGTGTTTTCTACGATAGCATACATATGAATCATCAGACATCAGCTAATAATAGAATTTCATCCATTTTCATACGGAAAAAGAAGTGGGTTACTATTTCTAAATGCAAAACAGGACATAGCATATGATATCAGAAACAAAAGCTATGACATGACTGTCACGCCCCGCTTCCCAAAAACGGGGAGGCGAAGCGTGAGAAAGTCCGCTCAGACTTGAAGCTACAAAGCCGCAAGTCCGATAAGCGTCAATCACTTTAATCTGCAGGTCCTTGCAATGCGAAACGAAACAAAGATAACAATAACGAAAGAGACAAAAGAACATCTCAGAATATCCATAATAATAAATCTCAACAACGCAGGAAAACCACCAGGCTACAAAAAAAAGAGTCTAAAAAGAGGCCTAGCATGGCCAATAAAAGTACAAAGTACGAAAACAAGTAAAAGGTGCAAGCACCGACATCTAACAGCAACCTAAAGCAAAAGCAAGTAAAATCAGTCTCTAAGACTGGTCTCCGGTGTCCTCGAACTCCTCAACGAACGTAGGCTCGGGCTCAACGTCAGCAAACACCTCGTCCTCAGCAACTGTCTCTGGCTCAGGGTCTAACATGTGGCACCCAAAAGAGCAAGGGGCACATGTCAGCAAGTCTGGAAGACTTGTGCAAGTGAAACTGAAAGGTGGTAAAAGTAAAGCAACCTAGCAGTTCTAGCATGATGCAATGACATGGCAGTTTAAAGAAATGAGTGCAACAAGTAGGGTAAAGTAAAGTAAAGTACGAGCATGGCATGACATTCACAAGACAAGTACAAGACAAGAAAAGTAAGCACCTCGTGCACAGAGATTCCGTCTTTTGGCTAGAGTGGCTGCGCGGGCCAACTCCTAAGCTCAAGCGAACGTTTATCCCTACCCCTCCACGTGTGTCGAGCCAGGGCCTTACCCCCGAACGGTAATGCTCGCTTCTGGACCACGAGCCAGGAAGTGTGTAAACAAGTATGGCGTAGGGGTGCACCTAGCCCGGGACAAGCAAGTACAAGTATGTAGCGTGTGCTACGAATGCAACATTCAATGCATGGATGACATGACATGGCAGTTAAAGTAAAGCGTACAGGTAAGGAAAGTAAACGTGACAGTTTAGCATGCATGAACAACAATTTTAAGGGGTTGGATCTAGCTTCGTTGTCAAGCTAGATCATTTAGGTGACGGATCTAGTTTCGTTGTCAAACTAGATCAAGTAGGCGTCTAGCCAGCTATCATTTCACTGACTAGTCTCTTTTACGCTAAAAGCAAGTAAGTGGCCTAAAAACATGGCCCTACACAAAAGTTGGCAAGTTTCACTTGCCTGCAACTATCACGTCAAGAAAACACCGTCCAACGAGTCCAAAGTCACGATTCCTACGTGCACAAGTCCACCGGCCTACATCCGTTTTATTAATCTTGATTAGTGGATTCTAAAACATTTAAAATACTTTAAAATACTGATTTTTAGTCTTGATTAGCATGCAATTGGGTTGGGGGTCCTAGGGGTGCAAAACGTTACCTCAACACGACGCGAAAGCTACACCGGCGTCGGGTAGCGACGCCGGGGGTTGGAATAAGAGAACGCGCTCCAAGTCCTGTTTCCAAAATAGATTCCTCGCTGGAAAATCAGAGAAAATATCCCGGGCGACGATTCCAAATTCCAAAGCTCGTACGTGCGACGACGGGCTACGACGTGCGACGACGTCGTACGCGGCAAGTCGTCGAAGAGAACGTACCAAAGTGGGGCCCACAGTAGTCCTAGGGACCTTTGGGGAACCCACAATAACTCCGGAGAACTTGGGGGGCCCACGGAGGCAAGCGGTGCGACGGATGCGGGGTTGCGACGAGTGGCCGTCGGTCGTACACAGCCAATGCGGGGACTTGGCTCGGTCAGACACGGTGGGCGGCGCTGTTGCAGCGTTGGGGCGTGCAGCAGCTCGGGATGCGGCGTTTTCCTTCGGTCAGACCGATGGAAATCCTCGGTCGTTCGCTTGGAAGCGGGCGGGACAGCGTTGCAACGCTGCAGCGCTCGGGCGCTCGGTCACAGCGGGCGGGGCCTTCGGTCGGGCACGGAGCGGAGCGGGGCGACAGAGCGGGCGACAAGCGGGTCGGTGCGGTGCGGAGGGTCGGGCGGTTCTCTCGGTCAGACCGAGAGGCCCTCTCGGTCAGGCGGGGGAACGAAGCGGCGGTCGACGTTGTGTGCGGAGCGGAGCGGATGCGGGCGGGACGGCCGGTCAGAGCGGGTGGATGCGGGGGATTTCCTCGGTCGTGCGGGGTGCTGAACGTCGCAACGTTGCGACGATTCGTCGCAACGTCCAAGATGACTTTGGAAGAGGCTAGGGCTAATTTCTTTGGAAAAATAGGACTTGCTAGGGGTTGCTTATATAGTATAGGGGGGGTTGACTTGGTCTAGGGCTAAATCTAATAGGATTAGAATTCAAAAAGATTTGAAATTTGAATTTAAACTTCTCCAACCCAATCTAGGATTTGACCTGGTCCAAATGAGCTGGAAATTGGCTCAAAAATTCCTTTAAAACGTTTAAAACTCAAATAAATTTTATTTGGCCGAAATTATTTGAAAAATAAATTATTAAAAATAATATAAAACTTGTAAAAATTATAAAAGTGGTCAAATAAACTCCAAAAATTATAAAATAAATATCGTGGTGTTCGTGGCGACGAATGTGAGCTAACTAAGAAGACGGATCTCAAATTCGACGTCGGACGACGAAACTAAAAATAGAAACGTCTCCCGTCAAAAGTGAAAATCGTCACGTCTCATCGAGTGAGTTTAAATTGTGGGAAAACGACTCGAGAAGTGTCGTTTCAAGATAGTGCCACTATTTAATACTCTCAGAGACGTTCGCAACGGCATATCACACAAAAGTATTCAAAATCAAACAAAGTCTAAAATAAACACGTGCACGGCCAAAAGCACGTGCACGAACAACGCACAACGAAAAGTGGTCGTTACATCCTCCCCACCTTAGAATAAAGTCCGTCCTCGGACTTTCTAATATAACTAGTCGCTCTAGTAACTACCCCAATCAAGCCATATAATAATTTAACCAGGTATAGCCATTTCAAGTGCTTATATATGCACTAGATAGTCAAACGTTAATACTACTAACACGTGTATATATACATTCACATACGTCGTATACTTATACCTATTATTATTATCACACCTAGCCTACATATAGTTTCACCAGCACATTGCTTCAACCATTATAAGTATCCCCTAATTACCTACAGCCTCTTAAGTACTTCTACTCTAAATCTCACAGGCATCCTTAGTATGGTATAGCTACCCACACACCAAACTATAACTACTAACATACAAACAACCTCACACATCATGAATAACTCCGAATATATATAACACTCAATAAGCAACCATTAATATACCATGGAGGGTACGCTCATTCAAGCCAACATATGCGGAATTTGAAAACCGTCGTACTTCAAAAGTTGAAATCCTCGTTTGGAAGAAATATTTGGAGATCGATAAGACGTGTTGTTTCAAAATAGGTTTGGGTCGAATATTCATAATAAGAGAAAATGGTCCATTGGTTTTAAAGAATCATTAAAAGAGGAAGTAAAATCATTTACACGAATATTGAAGGCGTAGTTTAGAAAATATTATACGGCGGTAATTTAATATAATGTTTGCGAAAGTCAAAGAAGGAAATCAAGTAACGGAAGAATTTAAACTCATGTTAAATGCCTTCAAAACTTTTAGGTCATGGAAAATTTTAAAATAATCAATATTGAAGCTGCTTTTCAAGGGAACCAGGGTTTGCAAAAATTCAAAACTGGTTTACACAAAATGCTTGCATACGAGCACGACGAACTTGGTATGGATAAAAGTAGTTGAAACTCATCTTAGTCTCGAAATTTTTTTTTTTCTAAAAGCACGTAGGGGAAGTGAAAAGATAATATTAATAACTTGGTCGTAAAATTATCAAAATTGATAGTGAAGCTTTAAAATCAATTCGTGTGGGGTCTAAATCAGAAAGTGGTTATGAAATGGTAACTTTTACAAAAGTCTAAAATAGGGAAAACGGTGAGCATAAAATGGACTTGCTGAAATCTGAAATCCCATGTGATTGGAAGGTATATGAATGGCATAAATTAGAAGGGAAAATTACAAGTTGAATGCAAGTACGGTTTAGAATAAAATTAGTATATGAAAGAAAAATGTATTTCCATAGGTGCGAAAGTGTAGGCTGAAAAGCATTATAACTATTTTCAAAAATTTCGACAAAAGTTTTAAGAACTTAAATCAACGAGGAGCATGAAGTATAAGTATATATACATATTAGAATTTGAACACATTTAAAACTTAGGGAAAAAGGAAATCAAAAAAAGAAAATGCTTGCAGAAGGTTCAAAATTTTGCAACGGAGAGTTTCAAAAATTGATGACGATAGTCATGAGGCGATCTCGGGAATCGGGGCAAGGGAAACAGTCAGATGTTCAAAACATACATACGCTTAGGATATGAATCAGGAGGATCTACGGGAAAACTTCTACGGTCGCCCAACTGAAGCTTAGGACTTAGCGCTTGGTCTTTCTAAAGAAGCTAGGTGATAATGGAATGCGCTCAGCTCGGTCCATAATCGATGAACCCAAACGAACGACTAAAGGAAATTCTAGAACTCTAATATGGTCAGGGGTAGATAAGGACCACTATGGTAACTTCTATGACGATTAAATCGATTCCCAGCAAGGACTCTATTTACCAGCCTAACAGTCAACCTTATTTGCAAACAATCATATGCAAGCATAATTTAACAAGTCAGGACTATCTAAGGGCAGAAACAACTAGGTCGGGAGTTACCTGCGATAACCTCACCCACAGTCTCGCCCTCCACTGCCGTCATCAGGTAAGCCTGCCTCCTCGGCTGCACGGCCTGCTGAAAGGCCTGCCTCTGCGGAGGAAGAGGCGCTCCACGACCTGCAGGTGCAGGTGCTCTCTGTTGCAACGGCTGTGCGGCAACAGGATCCTTCCAAGGTATCTTAGAGCTCGGGCAGTCCTTCACAGCATGAGTAGGATCTCCACAAACTAGGCACTGTCCCAACATCTCCCTACATTGATCCTTGAAATGCCCGGTCTTGCCACAGAAATGGCAAGTCTTCACAATAGGCCCACCTGGCCTCTTGAACTGCACTGGCTGGGTAGGCTTGACCCCAGGCCTAGACGGCTCCATAGGCCTCTTCCCAGCTCCAGAAATCAGTCCTCTCTTCTGCTTTGCAATCTTCTCCTGTCTCCGAGCAGCTACCAGCAACTTCTGATACGACTCCATGTCCGACGTAGACACCAGACTCTGCAAGTCTAGAGAAAGACCCTGCAGAAACTTCTGAGCCTTCTCCTCAGCATCCTCTACCATCTTTGGCGCGAAGCGGCTCAATCTAGTAAATTCCTGGTGGTACTGGTCCACCGTCAGACTCCCTTGCTTCAGCTCAATGAAGCGCTGCACCATCTCCCTCCTAGCAGCCTTCGGAAAGTACTCCTCATCGAATCTAGACTTGAAAGTGGCCCAAGGTATAGGGCTCACCAACAACTCCTCCTCGGCATCCCACCAATTTCGGGCATTATCCTTCAGCTGCCTCTTCACCAGATCAACCCATCCAGCCGGGTTGACCTTCGACATCTTCAGATTATCCTCGGTGTTCCTGATCCACTCCTCTACAGCCAACGGTCCTTCAGATCCATCAAAGTACGTCGGGCCCAGCTCCCGGAACTGCTTCGCTCCTGGCTCATGGCGGGGAGCACTCTGAGTGTTCTGGAGCATGCCCTGCTGTACCTGCATCATCTGATGCATCATCCTCATGATCTCAGCATTGGTGGGCTCTCTATCAGGTACCTCAGCACGATTGGGCCTACTGCCAGATCGGGTCTGTCGTCGTCCAGCCATCTAATGACGTGGAAAACGAGCAAACAAATTAGACTCAAAGCTTAATGATTTGGATGTTGCAATTTATTTAATGGATATTCCGTTTATTATCGTTGTTCCGTTAGTTCGCAATTGCAAGATTGGACCTGCATGGGCCACCAACAAAACCTGTCACGCCCCGCTTCCCAAAAACGGGGAGGCGAAGCGTGAGAAGGTCCGCTCAGACTTGAAGCTACAAAGCCGCAAGTCCGATAAGCGTCAATCACTTTAATCTGCAGGTCCTTGCAATGCGAAACGAAACAAAGATAACAATAACGAAAGAGACAAAAGAACATCTCAGAATATCCATAATAATAAATCTCAACAACGCAGGAAAACCACCAGGCTACAAAAAAAAGAGTCTAAAAAGAGGCCTAGCATGGCCAATAAAAGTACAAAGTACGAAAACAAGGAAAAGGTGCAAGCACCGACATCTAACAGCAACCTAAAGCAAAAGCAAGTAAAATCAGTCTCTAAGACTGGTCTCCGGTGTCCTCGAACTCCTCAACGAACGTAGGCTCGGGCTCAACGTCAGCAAACACCTCGTCCTCAGCAACTGTCTCTGGCTCAGGGTCTAACATGTGGCACCCAAAAGAGCAAGGGGCACATGTCAGCAAGTCTGGAAGACTTGTGCAAGTGAAACTGAAAGGTGGTAAAAGTAAAGCAACCTAGCAGTTCTAGCATGATGCAATGACATGGCAGTTTAAAGAAATGAGTGCAACAAGTAGGGTAAAGTAAAGTAAAGTACGAGCATGGCATGACATTCACAAGACAAGTACAAGACAAGAAAAGTAAGCACCTCGTGCACAGAGATTCCGTCTTTTGGCTAGAGTGGCTGCGCGGGCCAACTCCTAAGCTCAAGCGAACGTTTATCCCTACCCCTCCACGTGTGTCGAGCCAGGGCCTTACCCCCGAACGGTAATGCTCGCTTCTGGACCACGAGCCAGGAAGTGTGTAAACAAGTATGGCGTAGGGGTGCACCTAGCCCGGGACAAGCAAGTACAAGTATGTAGCGTGTGCTACGAATGCAACATTCAATGCATGGATGACATGACATGGCAGTTAAAGTAAAGCGTACAGGTAAGGAAAGTAAACGTGACAGTTTAGCATGCATGAACAACAATTTTAAGGGGTTGGATCTAGCTTCGTTGTCAAGCTAGATCATTTAGGTGACGGATCTAGTTTCGTTGTCAAACTAGATCAAGTAGGCGTCTAGCCAGCTATCATTTCACTGACTAGTCTCTTTTACGCTAAAAGCAAGTAAGTGGCCTAAAAACATGGCCCTACACAAAAGTTGGCAAGTTTCACTTGCCTGCAACTATCACGTCAAGAAAACACCGTCCAACGAGTCCAAAGTCACGATTCCTACGTGCACAAGTCCACCGGCCTACATCCGTTTTATTAATCTTGATTAGTGGATTCTAAAACATTTAAAATACTTTAAAATACTGATTTTTAGTCTTGATTAGCATGCAATTGGGTTGGGGGTCCTAGGGGTGCAAAACGTTACCTCAACACGACGCGAAAGCTACACCGGCGTCGGGTAGCGACGCCGGGGGTTGGAATAAGAGAACGCGCTCCAAGTCCTGTTTCCAAAATAGATTCCTCGCTGGAAAATCAGAGAAAATATCCCGGGCGACGATTCCAAATTCCAAAGCTCGTACGTGCGACGACGGGCTACGACGTGCGACGACGTCGTACGCGGCAAGTCGTCGAAGAGAACGTACCAAAGTGGGGCCCACAGTAGTCCTAGGGACCTTTGGGGAACCCACAATAACTCCGGAGAACTTGGGGGGCCCACGGAGGCAAGCGGTGCGACGGATGCGGGGTTGCGACGAGTGGCCGTCGGTCGTACACAGCCAATGCGGGGACTTGGCTCGGTCAGACACGGTGGGCGGCGCTGTTGCAGCGTTGGGGCGTGCAGCAGCTCGGGATGCGGCGTTTTCCTTCGGTCAGACCGATGGAAATCCTCGGTCGTTCGCTTGGAAGCGGGCGGGACAGCGTTGCAACGCTGCAGCGCTCGGGCGCTCGGTCACAGCGGGCGGGGCCTTCGGTCGGGCACGGAGCGGAGCGGGGCGACAGAGCGGGCGACAAGCGGGTCGGTGCGGTGCGGAGGGTCGGGCGGTTCTCTCGGTCAGACCGAGAGGCCCTCTCGGTCAGGCGGGGGAACGAAGCGGCGGTCGACGTTGTGTGCGGAGCGGAGCGGATGCGGGCGGGACGGCCGGTCAGAGCGGGTGGATGCGGGGGATTTCCTCGGTCGTGCGGGGTGCTGAACGTCGCAACGTTGCGACGATTCGTCGCAACGTTGCGACGATTCGTCGCAACGTCCAAGATGACTTTGGAAGAGGCTAGGGCTAATTTCTTTGGAAAAATAGGACTTGCTAGGGGTTGCTTATATAGTATAGGGGGGGTTGACTTGGTCTAGGGCTAAATCTAATAGGATTAGAATTCAAAAAGATTTGAAATTTGAATTTAAACTTCTCCAACCCAATCTAGGATTTGACCTGGTCCAAATGAGCTGGAAATTGGCTCAAAAATTCCTTAAAACGTTTAAAACTCAAATAAATTTTATTTGGCCGAAATTATTTGAAAAATAAATTATTAAAAATAATATAAAACTTGTAAAAATTATAAAAGTGGTCAAATAAACTCCAAAAATTATAAAATAAATATCGTGGTGTTCGTGGCGACGAATGTGAGCTAACTAAGAAGACGGATCTCAAATTCGACGTCGGACGACGAAACTAAAAATAGAAACGTCTCCCGTCAAAAGTGAAAATCGTCACGTCTCATCGAGTGAGTTTAAATTGTGGGAAAACGACTCGAGAAGTGTCGTTTCAAGATAGTGCCACTATTTAATACTCTCAGAGACGTTCGCAACGGCATATCACACAAAAGTATTCAAAATCAAACAAAGTCTAAAATAAACACGTGCACGGCCAAAAGCACGTGCACGAACAACGCACAACGAAAAGTGGTCGTTACAATGACAAATTTAGCATGCATATAGAGAAAAGCTAACACCACGTCATCGTCATCACAGAAAAATCATCTCTAGCAAAAGATGAAAGAAATAAAGATAAAGGAAAACAAAGATATTTACAATGCAGCACACAAGGAAAATAAGAAAAACGTGATGCATGGTAAAAAAATGAAAGAGTGATGAAAAAGTGGGTGCAAAAGCGGGAAAACGTGAAAAAAAAAACTAAAAATAAAGGTGACAAAAGCAAAAAGTGTGAGAACTTACTCCCCCAAGCTAAAGTGCACAGTGTCCTCAATGTGCAAAGTGTGTCACACCGAGAGACGTGAAATGGGTGGGGAGGGTGAGGATGCATGCATGATAAAAAAAATAAAAATAGAAAGAAATTATGATGATGTGAATGATGCATGCAAAGATGGGAGTGATGCAGATATGTGTCACCAAAAATACTCTCCCTCACTCCCAAAAAAGATATATAATGATGTGAGCAAGATAGGGACAAAAATAGTGCGAGGGGAGGGGGTGGGTAAAAATAATATATCGACAGGACCAACAGAGAATGGGCAGCATAACGACAAAAAGGATCAATGGCATCAAGGGTGTGCCTAAGCTGGTGGTGTTGCACCATCTCCGTCCTGTGGCGGAGGTAGAGGTGGTGGTGGTGGTCGTGGCTGCTGGGTGGGTGGGTGTAGTGGAGGGAGTCGCGCCAGGATCTGATTCAGGCAAACCTGAATATCGAGAAGCATGGCGACGCGGGACTCCACGGAACTGACCGCGACAGAGAGAGCCCTAAAATCGCCCCTGAGTCCGCTCACCACCCCCTCAAGAGCACGAATGCTCTGAACTAGAGCGTCAGGGGGTGGTGGATCGGAGGGACAGACAGGTCTAGGCTGTGAATGTCGGGGCTGTCTGATACGGGCAATGTAAGTAATCGGGACATCAGACAGGTGTGGAAAAGGTGATGTGATCACTAGTAGATGCCCAGCCTCAGTGTGAGGCTGGGACGCAGGCTGGGACGAGGAGGCAGCAGCAGTGGTGGAAGACAAAATCGGCAACGAGGCAGCAAAAGAGGTCGGTGACACAGAAGCAGGGACAGACGTCACGACACTCTCGGATAGGACAGCTGCGGTGGAGACAGAAAGGTCGACCGCTGGGGAGGAGGTGAATGGACCAAAAGGTGACAACCCAGCGGAGATCATACTGGACATGGTCTCCACGACGGCAGCGAAGGAAGGCTCGCCGCTCTCTAGTATGGTGGGTGGACGCTCGGGAAGAAGTGAGGAAATAGGCTCAATCGAGATAGGCACAGCAGTGGTGGTGGTGGTGGTGGACGTGGTGGACGGCTCAGCAAGGGTACTCCCGACACTGGCAGAAGTGGGGACAGAAGTGCCGGGAGGTGCAGAAAGTGCAGGCTCAGGCTGAGGGATCACGGGGTCAGCAGGAGGTGCAGGGTGTGCAGGGTGTGCCTGCTCAGCGCCCTCAGCCTCCAGAACGTAAGCAGCTAGGATGAGGAGATCCATCGCTGGGATCCAATCCTCGTGGGCCGGTCCTATATGTGTCCGAGCTAGGCTCGGGAGGATCATGTAATCGGCACTGAAAGGACCGTGCAACCACACCCAGTGCCACTGGCCGTGGGGACGAAGCATCTTCATCCGGGCCATGACGTCTATCGAGAGTGCAGTGGGGCCCGGGGCTCGTCTAAGGTGAGCAGGTAGGTCCACGCCGGTCATCAGGGCTAGCAGAGTAATCAGACCGCAGCAGCAAATCGGTGAGCGAGTGCCCATCGAAATGATGATGCGGTCTAAGAACCAGCTAGCAATAGCAATCTCAATGGCAGGGACCAGGTCATCGCTATCCCTATCGAGAACTCTGGGGCGAGTCATCGCGTAGAGCATATAGAGCTCAGGCGTAGACATCGTCCCAGGCTCGTACCTCGCCAAGAAAGTGGTCGCCATGAGGCGCTGGGCTATGCGGAGGCAGGGGTGTAGGATCGCTGAGGCCTTGGCCCTCCTAGGGTCAAATCCATGGTGGGAGCCCGTGATACGTGTCCAGAACGTGGAAGTGTCAAACGATGGTAGTGGGATATGAGTGGGTGCGTAGGCTCGGTCGGGGATGGGGACAGCGGGCCACTGGAAGAATGCACGAAGCATGTCGAGAGTGACCTCGCACTCTCGATCCATAAGGCAGAATGTGCATCCTCCAGGGGTCCGGGTGATCGAGCTAAGTACCTCAAGTGTCGGACGGACGTAGGTGTCCGCCGACACTGACAAAAAGTCGCGCCAACCCACGTTGTGGTACAACGTGAGCATCTCCTCTAACACCCCTAGGCGGTCCAGGTCTGCTAAGTGTGCGAACCTAGAGGGCACTATAGATCGCTGGGCGATACGCTCAAATCGGACGCGCTGTGCGTCGTCTCTGAACGTGATCCCCAGCGGCCCGACAACGGGAGCCGGTGGTGGGATAGGATCGGCAGGGATGGGCTGTGCGTGAATGGGATCGGCGGGAAGCGGCTGTATGGGGGGTCGTGGCTGTGGCGGGCTATGCGGAGGGGAGTCCTCCCTAGCGTGAGAGGGACTGGCATCATCGGTCCTCTTCCGCTTGGAAGAGGCTCCCCGCATGCGTGGCCTAGTGCGGGGCGACATGTGTGCCGTGAGTGCTCACCCAATAAAAATATAATGCGGCGTGCGTAATAAAAGGAACGAGTGTACCTGTACACGCCGCAAGAGCTAGTCAGCAAGTGCGTGCGAAGAGCGCCGCCTCTGCGAAGCTAAAAACGCGTCCTGAAGCTCCCCTAAGCTCCCCCAAGATAGCCTGCAAATCAAACAACGATATCAGCAGGTAATATTCAAAATACATGGGGGAGATGGGGTATAATAGATAGATATACAATTTAATTTGGGTTAAGGGCCCAACGGGTCTACGGATCGAGAAAAATAGGAGAAAAACGGCGTTTGGGGGCAAACCGAGGTGATAGGGGGGTCAGCCGGCGGCGGGGGGTGTCGTCGGAGTCGGGGCGTCGGCGGTCGGACGATCGCCGACGGTGGTCGGCGATCGGGGCCGACGGCGAGGTGAATCGGGCAAGGGGACTGCGGTCGCGAGCGAGGGAAGTCGAAAGGTCGTGGGCTCGGGTGAAATTGGATGAATAGCTGTGTTGGAATTTGCACCGAGCCCGCAGCAGCTTATATAGGTGTAGATACGACTCGGCCGAGTGACTATGTTGCTCGGCCGAGTCACGTATTGATAAGAAAAAATTAAATTTCTCCCTGCCACTTACGACTCGACCGAGTGGCTTCTGTCCACTCGGCCTAAGGGGAAAAACTCCTTCGGCCGAGTGGCACAAGCTACTCGGCAATATTCAGGCTAGGAGGGTATCCGTTTCCCTCGGCCGAGTGACTAAACGTACTCGGCCGAGTGACAGTTAATTCAAAATGCACAAAAAAAGACAGAGAGTTGGGTTCAGCAGACTTCCCATGTTGGTGCCCCACTCGGCCGAATGGGGTCCTTTGCTCGGCCGAGTCGCATATGATACTCGGCCGAGTGACGTGTTGTTTTATGCTTCGGGGCTCCTTTCTCGCTCTACTCTCTGTTTTTCTTCCTCCAGTTGGTTTCTTCCTCCTCCCAAGGCCTGAGCACATTCCTGGAGCGCTCTTCCTTGCCTCTATCTTCCTCCATATGAGAGATCTCCTTTTCTCCTCTCCTGTCATAGAAATTAAGACCAGTTGTCACGGTTTTTATGGGCAAAAGACTCAAAACACTAATAAAGTCTAAAACAAAAATAAAAACCAAAATAAAAAGAATGCAAAAACCATCGGGTTGCCTCCCGATAAGCGCTTGTTTAAGGTCTTGAGCTCGACCCCTTTGGATTTTCAATTAACGCTTGATGTTGGGTGCGTAAGAGATGCACCCGTCGAACTTGCCGGGAAGACCGCTCGGATTTGGATCGTGGTGGTGCGTGGCCTTCCTCAGTGCCCCTTCATCATGAGCAATGTTGGAAGATGGATCCCCCAAGCTTGAGCGTGTTCCGGTCTTCGACTTCGCCGGTGACACCGATCTTCGAATCGGTGGAGCTTTCTTTGGACTCTTCAATGTCGAGAGCTTGCAAAGCTCTCGTATTCTCGTGACATCAGCGTCGCCATCATCATTCGCCGTGGAGCTATCGGGAGAGTCCTCCATCTTCTCTTCTTCGACCAAATCTTGGCCTTCTTCGAAGCCGTCATCATGGAGCGCACCGATGGAGTAGGGGATGGCCTCTTCAATGACCTCGTCAAGCAGGTCCGAAAGGTCCTACAGCCGTCCCTTGAGTAGATATATTCTATTTACTTCGCCCATAGGGACTCCTTCGGAGTAATGCATTAGCCGTTGCCCATTCACCTTGAAAGTGGCTCCGTCTTTCCCTTCCAATTCGAAAGCTCCTCCCGATTGTATGTGCTTGATGGTGAAAGGTTCGGACCACCGTGATCTCAACTTCCTGGGGAATAGTCGGAGTCGGGAATTATATAGCAAGACTTTGTCTCCGACCTTGAAGTCCGTGACAGTTATGCGTGCGTCGTGGAGAATCTTGGTCCTTTCTTTGTAAATTCATGAGCTCTCGTAGGCATCTCTTCTAATTTCGTCAAGCTCATTGATATCTAGGAGCCGCCTCACCGCCGCACTCTTATAGTCATAATTGAGGGTCTTGATGGCCCAATATGCGCGGTGCTCCAACTCTACCGGTAAGTGACAAGCTTTCCCATAAACAAGTCGGAACGGCGTGGTGCCAATGGGAGTGCGAAAGGCCGTGCGATATGCCCATAGAGCATCGTTTAACTTCATGGACCAATCTTTTCTAGATCGATCTACGGTCTTTTCAAGAATTTGCTTGATTTCTCTATTTGAAACTTCCACTTGTCCGCTCGTCTGAGGGTGGTAGGCCATGCCAATTCTATGGTTTACCCCGTACTTTTTCAACATGGCTTCAAATTTATTTTCTATAAAGTGACTTCCCACGTCGCTTATCAAAGTACGGGGCACCCCAAAGCGCGGGAAAATATTCTGCTTGAAAAACTTGGAGACAGCCCTCGCATCATTGGTAGGGGTGGCGATGGCTTCTACCCATTTGGAGACGTAGTCCACGGCCAATAAGATGTACTTGTTACCCTTGCTTGACGGAAATGGTCCCATGAAGTCCACTCCCCAACAATCAAAGAGCTCAATCTCTAGAATGGGCATCATTGGCATCTCATTTCGTTTGGAAATATTCCCGGTCCGTTGGCATCTATCGCACCCATTGACGAAGTCGTGCGTGTCTCTGAACATGGTTGGCCAAAAGAATCCACTCTGCAATATCTTAGCGGTAGTCTTAGAAGCGGCATGGTGTCCCCCGCATGGCATACCGTGGCAATGCAAGATGTTGGAGGTGGCCTCTTCCTTAGAAATACATCTCCGGATAACCCCATCCTTGCATATTTTAAAGAGATACGGATCTTCCCAGAAATAGCTACGGACTTCATGCATAAATCTCCTCTTTTGCTGTGTGGGCATCCCGCATGGTTTAATCCCACAAGCCAAGTAATTGACAAAGTCCGCATACCAAGGAACTTCCCCGGGCCTTATGGCGTATAGCCTCTCATCAACAAAGGAGTCATCGATGGGCAAGCTTTCGTCCTCCTTGTCACGAATAATCCTAGACAAATGATCCGCCACAACGTTGTCCGTACCCTTCTTATCTCTGATTTCCAAATCAAACTCTTGCAATAGAAGTATCCACCTAATCAACCTAGGTTTGGCCTCTTTCTTGTTTAGAAGATACTTCAATGCCGCATGGTCGGTGTGGACAATTACCTTGGATCCAAGGAGATAGGAGCGGAACTTTTCAATGGAATAAACGACCGCTAGAAGCTCTTTCTCCGTAGTTGTATAATTTTTCTGCGCGTCATCCAACGTTTTGCTTGCATAGAATATTGTATGAAGCTTTCTATCTTTCCTTTGCCCCAATACCGCTCCAATGGCTTGGTCACTTTCATCACACATGAGCTCAAAAGGAAGGCTCCAATCCGGTGGTTGTATGATGGGCGCAAAAATTAGTGATTCCTTCAATGTATTGAACGCTTGCAAGCATTCACCTGAAAAAACAAACGGGGCCTCTTTAGCAAGCAAGGAGGTAAGAGGTCGGGCAATCAAGGCGAAATCCTTGATAAAGCGACGGTAAAACCCCGCATGACCAAGAAAGCCCCTAATGCCCTTAACATTAATAGGAGGAGGGAGTTTCTCGATTACCTCAATCTTCGCCTTATCAACCTCAATCCCTCTTGAGGAGACAAGGTGCCCAAGCACTATCCCTTCAGTGACCATGAAATGACATTTCTCCCAATTAAGAGTAAGATTATTTTGTTGACATCTTTTAAGAACTTTGGTAAGATTAGCCAAACAAGAATCAAACTCACTTCCATAAACTGAGAAATCATCCATGAAAACTTCCATAATATTTTCAATATAGTCGGAAAAGATGGAGGTCATGCACCTCTGAAAGGTGGCGGGTGCATTACAAAGACCAAAGGGCATTCTACGGTAGGCGTAGGTGCCATAGGGACAAGTAAAAGTAGTCTTTTCTTGGTCGTCTTCATGCAAAGGGATTTGGAAAAACCCCGAATACCCATCCAAGTAGCAAAAGTATTTATGTTTAGCAAGCCGTTCAAGCATTTGATTTATGAAGGGTAGTGGGTAATGGTCTTTCGGGTGGCTTTGTTTAGTTTTCGATAATCAATGCACATCCGCCATCCCGTGACAGTGCGTGTAGAAATGTGCTCTCCTTTTTCATTTTTTATAACGGTCATCCCCCCTTTCTTGGGGACGACGTGAACGGGGCTAACCCATCTACTGTCAGAGATAGGGTTGATAATTCCGGCCTCAAGCAATTTTAGGATTTCCTTTTTGACCACCTCCTTCATGTTGGGGTTCAACCGCCTTTGAGGCTCTATGGAGGTGGCATCAGTGTTTTCCAAATGGATTCTATGCATGCAAAGCCTAGGGCTTATTCCCTTTAAATCAGAGATAGTGTAGCCAAGGACATCCTTGTGATCCCACAGGACTTCTAGTAGTTTTTCGAGCTGATCATGGCTGAGGTGGGAATTAACAATCACCGGGAAGGTCAATTTACTACCCAAGAAAGCATACCTTAGATTCTGCGTTAATTGTTTAAGCTCTACCTCAAAGGGTGTCGTACCCTCAGCTTCATCATCTTGTGTGAGTTTGGCTTCTCCTTCAACATCTGAGTTTAGCTCACTCTCGAGTGGAGGCTCAGATTCGCTTCTTAGTGAGGACGGTGCATTGGAATATACTGACCCACTGCAGTCACCCGCTGTAACCCTGTCTCCTCCTCTCTTCCGACCATCACCCTGCAGCCACAGGACTCCACGCACTTCCCTCCGCCATCCGCCACCATCCTCAGCCTCACCACCCCCAAGAGCGGCAACCACCTCCTTCTGCATGCATGCCCTAGGACACACCCCACAAACTCTGGTGACCCAGACTTCCACTTCCCGCAACCCTCCTTCCTCTGCCCACAGCCAGCGTCACACCCCCACGTGCATGCAAATAGGATTTGGAATCTTGAATTGGTAAGTTCAAGCTGTGTATTATTACTTATATACATGTTATATTATTATTTATATATGTGATTTTTTATATTATATATGTAAGTTACATGCAAACAGTAGTTGGTAATTATATATACATATACATTATTATATATATATATATATACTTATATATATATATATATGTATAATATAATAATATGAGTTTCTTGTTCCCCTCTCTTCGAATTTTTAGAGAGAGAAGCTCCGGGGCTCGATTGGTGCGGGGTTCACCGTCGGCCGCTCCTACGGTTGGCTTAGGGCTCCTCATCGGGATTGGAAGATTTCTTTGCGAGTTGAGGCTTGATCTTTGCGGGATTCGTGTAGTTTTGGTGCAGATCTGAAGAGTTCGAGGAGCGTCATCGAGACGAGTTAATCCTGGCGATTCAGATCCTTGCGATTCAGATCTGAAGAGGATTCGGCTGGAGCCGGACCTTGCTTATCCATCGGATCGGATCGGGATCTTGTCGTAGATCCTGATCCGACGGTGAGTTCTTCTCGGATTCTTCGATTCAGTTTCTATTCGACTTGATTTACTACTACTACTATTTTCTTGATATATCTAACCAAGATCTATTTTCTTGGTTGCTAATCCGATTCGGAGTTGGCGGAGGAGCATTCTACTTCGATTCGATTCGTGTTGATTTTGAATCAGTTGCTGAGCTGCCTTTAGTGCTCCTGCTTTGAATCGATTGGAATCCTTCCTGGTGGGGACTATTCCATCAGACGACGATCTTAACTGGACGGATCGAGAACTCAGGCGGAGTTCTCGATCCGGCGGTGAGTGTTTTGGCACTCCCTGATTCTTCTACTTTCTGGTTCTTTGGTCTGACCTCTACCTTGTCTTGCTCTTTGACATGGCTGATCCTAATGCTTGTTCTAATGGAGCAACTGCTTATGACCTTACAGGGGACTGGCACACTGTTAACAAGAGAAGGTCGTACAATGCTGCTAGCGAGGGGAAAGGAACTAGATGGGAGTATAGACCCCGTGTACAGGTGAATGAGGGCGGATCACTCATGGTTGGAGCTGGCATCTCAGGGAGCAGGAAATTACTTGAGAGGAGAATGTTGAGGCCCTCTTATGAGATTAAGATCAATCCGCTAGCAGCGAAGCACTCCTGGCTGGAAGTGTGCACTAGCAAGATGAAGATTGATGATTCCTTGGAGATGAGCTACATTCCTCCAAGTTTTGATGAAACAGGAGCTCCCATCGCTGTACTCTCGCAAGAGGCCATTGATGAAGCTGAAAGTTCTTGGGAGAACATGCTGGTTGCATACGTTCTTGGAGACGTTCCATTCTACAGTCAAATGAAGGCGTGGGCCATCAGATCTTGGAAGAAGCAAGGTATGTCTATCTTCTCCAGAGAAAACGGCTTCTTCTTCTACAGATTCAAGGATAAGGTCGACAGCGATGGAGTTTTATACGGGGGGGCCATGGATGTTCGACGGTAGACTCGTTATGATCCAGTGATGGGCTCCGGATTTGGTTTTTGACAGTGACATGTTATCATCTGCCGATATATGGGTTCAGCTCCCTAACTTGCCTCTTAATTTTGGTCGATAAAGATTTTTAATGCTATAACTAGTGTCTTGGGGTCTCCTATTTGTTTGGACAGAGCCACGGCCACCATGGAGAGGATGACCTTCGCTCGGTGTTTATTTGAGATTTCCACTGAGCAAGAGCTTCCGCAGATTGCTGTAGCGCAAGTTGAAGGGAGAGTGCTTTGAAGTTGAAGTCAGGTGTATGAAGGGAAGTTCCAACTGCAAATGCTTCGGACACCTAGTTTAACAATGTTCTTCTAAAGTCGGAGCTACTGGCGATGGGGAGGTGCACCCTGTCAGCAAAAATGAAGAGGCTGCCATCGGTGTCAATGGCACAAGGGAATCTGGTGTTTTGCTGAAGGATACAATCGCTCCGGTGGATGGCTGTAGTATAGTAAGTACTATTCTGAACCCCTTAACCGCTTCGTCTTCAACCCAATCTGTTGCTGGGAAGGTGAACATTGGTTATGAAAAATGTAAGGAGACGGAAGCTGTAGGTGTTTGTAATAATCCCAAGTCAGGGGAAGCCGCTGGTTGTAATTTTGTCATTGCGGAGAATTGTAAATAGGGAAGGGGAAGTGAGAAATGTAACTCTAAGGATGGGGATGGTTGTAACATGGATCCTAATGATGGGGATCATGGAGCTGTCGATGGGATTATAGGGGCTGGAGAGCCTTGTAATATAGGGATCGGGAATGGGTCTTGTGGTAGGCAGGCTGCCCAGCTGCAGCGAGACTTGTAATGAGGGAAAGGGTGATGAGGGCGTGATTAGGAATGCCCCGAGCAAGCAGCAGAAGGACTCGTGTACTGATGAATGTATACCTACTATTCTAGCAGTAGTTGAGGGAAAGGGGTTTGTAAATAGTAAGATACCCCAGAATAAGGAAATGTATAGGAAGGATAGTGAGCTAGCTGCGTCTAGCGTAAGTGGGGCAATTGGAGGCTCGTGTAGCAGAGAACCTCTTGTACAGATGCCTAATAATATTGGGGGGACGGGTTAGGGGACTGCATGGGGATGGGCTCGAATAAATCTAAGCCAACGCAGAACTCACACCTCTCGCCCAACTCATGGGCTAAAAAAAGTAATAACACCGCCGTCGGGAACAGTATAAAAGATGACAATCCCTTTAATGCTCTTTGCAATACTCGATTGGGGGGATCATTACTTGATCCAGGGGATGAAGTGGAATCGGATGATGAGCCAAATGAAATGACTATCGTCAATGAAGCCTGGCTGGTTGAGTAAGAGCTACTGAAACAGAATAGTAAGGGGCGGAAAAAACAAAACCAGCATAAGGGGGGAGATTTCGATTAAGGGCACTCGTAAGAGTTCAAGAATTAATAGGGAGGGTGAGCACCCCCCCGCCCACTAACTCTGACCAATGACCTTGTTTATTTGGAATACTCAGGGGCTTAATAGCGTTACTAGATGTCGGGAGCTTAAGGATCGCTTTCTGAAATATGTGCCATCTCTGGTTGGGCTTATTGAAACCAAGGTCACTGAGAATAATGTCCATAGAATTACCAAATGCTTCTCTAAGAAGTGGATATCATTCAACAATCGCAGTATCCATCGTAATGGTCGTATTGTTATCATGTATGACCCTGATGTTTGGAATTTTGTAGTTGAAGACATGACGGCTCAACACATATCCTTGAAAGGGAGTAATGTTGCGGGTTTTGTTATGGTTGTTACCATCTTTTATGCGTCTAACTCCTATCTTGATCGTAGAGCTCTCTGGGACGATATTGTTGCCAGTGCCAATAAATTTAAGAATGTCCCCTGGATCATTGGGGGTGATTTCAATTATGTCAGATATGTTATGGATAAAGTTGGAGGTAGAATGGTTAAGGAATGTATGGTTTATGAGTTTAATGAATGCATTAACGCCAGCACTCTCATCGAACTTAAAAATGTTGGTAACACTCTGAGCTGGAATAATTGTAATATTGGGCAACGACGTATTACTGCCACGCTTGATAGGTATTTCTGCAATAGTGCTTGGATGAATATCCTCACATCTTCTTACTGTGAATACATTGATGGAGGCACTAGCGATCACTCCACTCTTATTATTCACACCCATTAGGCTGGTGGTACTAATCCTAAGCCTTTCAAATTTTTTAATGCCTGGCATCGCAGCCCTGAGTATCCTAGTGTGTTGAATGAGCATTGGCGCATCATGGTCAATGGCTGCCCCATGATACTGCTGGTTGCTAAACTTAAGAACTTGAAAAGGGGACTTAAGAGTTTTGGAGCGGCCTTCATAGAGGCTAATGATGTGTCTAAAATTCGTTCTGAGCTTGCTGCTATTCAGAATAACCCTAATCTGGGTTCTTGTGTTGAGTTACAAAGAAAAGAATGTACCTTAATAAATCAGCTTGCTGAAGCTATTGATATTGAGGAATCCAATCTTAAGCAGAAAAGTAGACAAGATTGGCTGAGCTTTGGGGATCTAATTCCCGGTTCTTTTATACTGCTATGAGGACTAGACAAATTCGCAACAATCTTGGTCATCTTATTTCTTTTGATGGTTCCCGCAACAACTCCATTGAAAAACTGAAAGTTGAAGCCCCTGAATTTTATTCTAACCTGTATAATCAGGATGACTACTGGAGAGTCTTTCCTTGCCTTACTACTAAAAGAGTTCTTACAAATGAGGCTGCCGATTGGGTTGAAAGACTGGTTTTGGCTGAGGTGGTTAAAATGTTGTTTTTCAGATTGGGATGGATAAGGCCCCTGGCCCCGATGGTTTCAATGGTTACTTTTATCAGAACTCGTGGGATATCATTGGGAATGATGTCACCATTGCTATTCTTAATTTCTTCTAATCTGGGAAGATCTATCACCAAATCAATCATACCTTTTTAACTCTTATTCCTAAGAATGCCAATGCTTCTGGGCTCGGTGATTATAGGCCCATCGCCTGTTGTAATGTTTTGTACAAAATCATCAGCAAAATTCTCTGCAATCGGCTGAAAAAGCGGTTATTGAGCTCATATCGCCAAATCAAGCCGCCTTCCTTCAAGACCGCTTACTTGCTGATTGTGCTTTGCTTGTGCATGAACATATTAGGGACTTTAATAACCCTATGGGTGTCCGGGCCTATCTCAAATTAGACTTGAGGAAAGGTTGTGATAGTGTTACAGAGAATTTGTCTATTTCATGCTCCACCAAATGGGGTTTAAGCACAAATTCATCAGCTGGATATGTGAATGTATCTCCTCTCCTTCCTTCTCAGTTATGATTAATGGTTCCACATATGGTATGTTTCAATATAATATGGGACTGAGACAGGGAGACCCCCTTTCCCCTTATCTCTTTGTGATTGTTATGGAATCCTTCTCGTTGCTTATGGCTAAGGCCAATGCCACCTGTAGTATTAGGCCTATGAAAAGAATTGGGGCAGTTACTCATCTCCTCTTTACTGATGACTTGCTTGTTTTTTGTCATGCTAATGAGGATTCTTTTAAGGGATTGGGAGATCTTCTCTCCACTTTCAAGTCCTACTCTTGGCTTGAGGTTAACTGGAGCAAAAGTGCCGGCATATTTAGCAAGGGGGTCAGGGGTGCTGGTAGTCTTGCTGACATCTTGGGTATTAAGAGGGTGCAATCCATATCTCCATACTTGGGCCTTCCTCTCTTTGCAAAGTATCCTAATGCCTCTATGTATGGTCGTCTGATTGATAGATGCAAGAGCAGGTTGCAGGGATGGTCTTCATCCTTATTATCCATTGCTGGTCGTATTGAGCTTGTTAAATCTGTTATATATGGCATGGTTGTCTTCTGGATGCAGGCCTTCCGTATTCCTAAGTCAGTTTTGCGCTCTCTTACCTCCATATGCAGGGGATTCATTTGGGGGAAAAATCATCTTTGGGCTTGGGATGACATATGTGTGCCAAAGCAGGAAGGGGGAGTGGGTCTTAGAAGTTTCACTGATTTGAATAATGCTTATGGCGTTAAGTTGACTTGGCGAATGCTTACTCATGGGGGGATTTGGGTTTCCTACATGAGGAACCATTATATGAGTAATACGTGGTTATTTCTGGCTAAGGCTCATCCTATGCAATATGGTACTTGGAAATTCATCTTGCATTGTCGTGAATTTACTAAGAAGCTCACCTAGCGCATTGTTAGAGATGGGTCTTCTACTCTCTTCTGGTATGATAATTGGCTTCCATGTGGTACTCTTAATGATACTTATAAGGTTCCTGTTGGGGAGGAGAGTTATATGGTCAGGGATTACTGGTCTGACGTGGGATGGGTGAACAGTAGCTCCCTTGCTACCGTGCGGCACATGATTAACACGGTGACTTTAACTTCTGGTGATGATTCTTGGTCCCGGGTCTCCAAGTCTCCTTCCCTGCGGGATGCCTGGGCTGGGTCTAGGGCTATAAACCCCTTATTTCCCTATCACAAGGTGGTCTGGTTTCAGGGACATATCCCCAAGATGGCTATCACATTATTGCGAGCTTTCCACGGGAAACTTCTAACCCGTGATAAGCTCGTACAATGGGGAGTGCCCACTTCACCCTTCTGTGTTCTATGTCCTGGTAATGTTCATGAAAATATGGATCATTTATTTTTTGAGTGCAGTTATACTAACTATCTCCTTTGCAGGAGTTTTCTAAAAATGGGGTTCACTTCTGCTTTACCGTCCTCCTTGGCAGGAATGGGAGATCTTATTCTCACTCACTTTCATAGGAAGGACAACATAGGAAGATTGTTCAAGACTGTCGTAGCTATGATGACTTGGCACATTTGGAGGGAGAGAAACAGGAGGATCTTTGAAGGTAGTAATCAGAGGCAGACGGCTCTTTTTGAAGATATAGCTGAGGATGTTAGAATTGCCTTGAGACATGTGGATTGGGATCTTGATGGTGGTGAGAGTTCCCCCTTCAAACTGGGGGTTGATATTTTAGGTTGTTAGTCTTGTAATCTTGTTTCCATTTGGCTCTTTGGATAGCGGATGGTGTTTGCATTGGTTGGGGTGATGGCGCCTGTGCTCTTGCCCCGCCTTACAAACATCCCTCTTCCATCCTTGAGTCATGTACTATTTTTTGAGTATCAATAAAGATGCAAAGCATATTCTCCAAAAAATATATTTATATGTATAATATACATGTTATATAGAAGTATGTGTATTATAATGTGGAACAACGTATATTAAGTTAAATCTTAGACTATTTAATTGGTTTAGAATCTTTTAGTTGATATCACGAATTTGTTGACGCAGATAAATTCACACCCCTCTAACGATCGCCTGGACACCCAAATCGCATCGTTTCAGGCAAGTATTTTTATCGTAAACCAACTTTAAAACATATCATATGTCATTAATACTGTCAGATAACAACTTCTTAAAGGTCTGTAGCTTAATTGCATTTGAACTGATCGAATATCGGATGTGCATCGATTACCGGAAATTAAACAAAGCCACAAGGAAAGATCATTATCCCCTCCCTTTTATTGATCAAATGCTCGAAAGATTGGCCAAGCACAACTATTTCTGCTTCATGGATGGATACTCTGGCTTCCTACAAATTCCCATCCACAATGATGACCAAGAAAAGACCACTTTTACATGTCTGTTTGGGACGTATACTTATAGGAGGATGCCGTTTGGGCTTTGCAACGCCGCGGCTACATTTGAAAGATTGATGTCTGCAATTTTCTCCGATTTCTCCCAGGACATAATGGATGTCTTCATGGATGATTTTTCAGTCAATGGAACAGCGTTCGACTCGTGTCTCCGAAACCTAGTTAAAGTTCTGAAAAGATGTCAAGATAAAGGGCTAGTTCTAAATTGGGAGAAATGCCACTTTATGGTGCAAGAAGGAGTCGTATTGTGGCACATTATCTCTTCAAGAGGGATTGAGGTAGACAAAGCAAAGGTAGATGTGATTGAAAAGTTTCTGCATCCACTTAAACTTCGGGGAGTCCACGGTTTCCTAGGGCATGCCGGTTTCTACCGCCGTTTTATAAAGGGCTTCTCTAAAATTTCTAGGCCCTTGACTCAGCTCCTCGTGAAGGATACACCTTTCATCTTCGATGACAAGTGTATGGAAGCTTTCCGACTCTTGAAGCAAACCCTTATTTCTGCACCTGTGATTCAACTGCCCTATTGGAGTCTGCCGTTCAAATTGATGTGCGACGCTAGCGACTATGCAGTTAGGGCCGTCTTGGGAAAAAGGAAGTACAAAAATCTGCACGTAATTTACTATACAAGCAAGACCCTCGACGAAGCTCAAAGGAACTATACGACAACAGAAAAGGAATTGCTAGCTGTCATCCATGCCGTGGATAAGTTTCGGTCGTATCTTGTGGGCACTAAGGTTATCGTGCATACTGATCACGCTGCCCTCAAGTACCTTTTGAGCAAGAAGGAGGCCAATCTGCGCCTCATAAGGTGGATTCTCCTCCTCCAGGAATTTGACTTGGAAATCAAGGACAAGAAAGGGGCGGAGAATGTCGTGGCCGACTATCTTTCTAGGTTATCTACTCTCGACCCGGAAGCCACTCCTATTGATGACTCACTGCGTGACGAGCATCTTTTCTCTATATCTTCTGCTTGGACTCCATGGTATGCCGACATCGCCAACTATCGAACATGCGCCATCGTCCCCCATAATGTGAGTTATCAGCAAAAGAAGAAGTTCTTCCACGAAGTCCGAAAATTTTATTGGGACGACCCTTATTTGTACAAGACTTGCAATGATGGGGTGATATGGAGGTGTATTCCCGAAAATGAGGCGATCTCCATAATTTCTCATTGCCATAACCAATAATGTGGAGGCCATGCGAGTACATATAAGACCACTGCAAAGATTCTCCAAAGTGGATTCTATTGGCCGACTCTCTTCAAGGACACTTATGCTTATGTCCAGGCCTGCGACAAGTGCCAGAGGACGGGGAACATCTTCAAGAGAAACGAAATGCCACAGAATTACATCTTGGAAGTCGAGATCTTCGATGTTTGGGGAATCGACTGTTTCCTTCTTCCTCTGGTAACCAGTACATTTTGGTGGCCATGGACTATGTATCCAAATGGATGGAGGCGATAGCTAGCCCCACAAATGATTCCCGGGTGGTGGCCAAATTTTTTAAAAACAACATCTTCCCGAGATTCAACGTGCCTCGAGTCTTAATTAGTAATAGAAGGAGCCACTTCATAGAAAAGAAATTTGAATCCCTTTTGAAGAAGTACGGAGTGCAGCACCGAATCGGGCGTGCTTATCACCCACAAACTAGCGGCTAGGTAGAAGTCTCAAACCGGGAGATAGAGAGCATACTGGAGAAGACTGTGGCTAGCTCAAGGAAGGATTGGTCATCCAAGCTTTCAAATGCGCTCTGGGCCTACAGAACTGCATTTAAGACTCTGATCGACACGACCCCTTATCGACTTGTCTGCGAGAAGGCATGCCATCTGCCGGTGGAGTTGGAGCATAAACCATTTTGGGCTGTCAAGAATCTGAACTTCGACGCCAAGGAGGCGGGGAGCCACCGACGACTCCAGCTGAATGAACTTGACGAGATCCAGCTCGACGCATACGAAAATGCCCGGATATACAAAGAGAAGTTGAAGCGGTGGCACGACAGGCGCATTTTAAAGAAAGAATTCAAGGAAGGAGACTTAGTTCTCCTATTCAATTCAAGACTGAGGCTCTTTACCAGAAAGCTCGAGTCTAGATGGTCAGGACCTTACCGAGTCACCAAGGTCTTCCCATATGGAGCCATCGAGATCATGGGAAGAGATGAACTGTTCAAGGTCAATGGGAAATGTTTAAAGCACTATACAATCAGCGAGCCCGCAATCTCTTCGGTCGGAAACTCGACGATCGACAGCTCCGCTACAAATCCTCCGGATCCGCATTGATCACGAACTGAGGAGTCGAGCTGTCGACTATAACCAAGCGCTTCATGGGAGGCAACCCATGTTCTAAACTTTTGTTGGTTTTCCATAGGATTAGTTTAGTAATTTTTGCGAATAAACACTGCTGTGGGGATCTTCGTTGGGATACTTAGATGATTTTTTGTATTTGTGCAGAAATTGGCCCCACCCGATCAGTTCATGCATCAACTTATCGGGTGGTCAGTATCTGTAAGTGGCCAAGTTCAACATGTGAGCGAACTGATCTGTTGACAAAATCAGAGATCGGGTCACCAATCGGGTAATGGTGACAGAGGCTTCGGATTTTTTCGGGGAGAGGTCAACCGATCGGGTGAGATCGCACCCGATCAGGTGACTGTAGCTTTATTCCTCATTTGAAACTCACCTGATGCAGCAAACTGATCGGTTGGACTCCACCCGACCGGTTCGTCGCATCCCAATAAAGCCCCCATCTTCCCCACACGACCCATTTCGCAGAAAAAGAGGGGACACGACGCCCAAACACTAAATTCTCTTCCCACCAAAAATTTCTTCGCATCAAGTCAACCCAAATCCATTTCCTCCCCCCATCTACACCATTTCCTCCCCCCATCTCCTCCTATTACACCATACATCAAGACCCCCTCAAAACCCTAACCCTACCCACCCATGATTTCCCAACCCCAGAAAAATAAAAAAAACCAACCATTACATCTGAGGAATGAAGCAACAACTCTCCTCATTTTGCCAGGGGATCTAGAGGGGAGTATCTAGCTTGGAGTTGTATCATTAATGGGTAACCTCTTTCCAACCTTTATATTTCCCTACTTGTATGCAATGTTTTGATTTTGTGTTTGCTTCCTACATCTGCTTTATCATAATCGTAGACATCATCCCCCACGTAATTGTTCTTCCCCTACGTCATTACCATGTCTAGGAAGGGAAAAGCGCCAGCATCATCATCACGTAGACACTATCTGCACAGCCATTTTCCCCTTGTTTCCTTGGCATTAATCCTTCATCTGAAGAACAATCCGCACGTTTTCACGCCCTTCTTCATCGCCCCATGCGACCTACCCTTTTTGCAGATCGCCCCACGCTCGAATCTCTCGGACTTTTGAGGGGCGTCGCCAAACTTTTCGAATGCATTGGGTGTGATTTCCTTCTGCGTCTTATGCCCACACATCGAAATCTCACACTCGAGTTCCTTTCTTCTCACGAAGTGTATGATTGGGGATTCTCTTTTCGCGTTTTCAATGCCGACTTTACTATGACGTTTGCCGAGCTTAACAATTCGCTGAATTTCCCTCACCCCGATCATTTTGTTGAATGTTCAACTCATGATCGGTCTGATATCTATTCTTCCTTTCGGAACAATGGCGTTTGGTAACGATTCACGGGGTATCCAACTTTTCCATCGGTGGCACTTGCCTCCTACATCATACACCCATGTTACCGCTTCGCCCACTGCCTCTTTGCCAACACCATCTTTTCCAACGTGGATGTTTCCACGGTGTCTATGGACGAGCTTTTCTTTCTTTATGCCATGTCTCACGACAGGATCTGTGGATATGACCCATTGCCCATTAACACCGCACATTGGATCATCTATGAGATTTTATCTGTTTGCCGTGCAACTTCCGGATCAATTTGCTGTGGTGGGATGATCACCCTAATTGTCAGCCATGTTTTGAGGCTACCGTCTGACCTCCAAATTTTACCGGGACGAACCCGTATCGATCGCACCTACTTGATCGATATCAGTATGATCACTCCTTTTGGTCGCGAGCGTGCAGTCTACCTTTATAGTCCAGACAATACTCCTTTTGCCGTCCTCCCACCATCATCTATTGATCGAATCCCCATTCGCACTTCTCATTTACAGTGGGAATTTTATTCGGTTTCTTGGTATTTTGCACTAGTACATTTTCCACCCTTGGATCCTCTCGATTGGCACCCTTATGCAAGGTCACCTGGTACCATTATTTTCCACCATGATCCACCGATCAATTTTGATGCACCTATGATCCAGCCTGTTGCCCCTCCTTCTCCTGTCGGCACACCTTCTCTAGCGTCCTTACCATCATCTTTCGTCCACTATTCCCCTCCTACCTCACCATCTCCCTACAATTATTCTGATAGCAGCTCGGATTGATTTTCCCCTAGCCATTTGTAACGGCCGCTTTCTGGATGTTCGTATTTTCAAAGTGTATGACTCTTTTTGTGTGCGTATTTATTTTTCCCTCTTTTTGGTTTCGGACTATGCGATATGATATGTCGTTGTGACTGTATGGAAGAGTAGTTATTTGTAGGTTTTTTGGTGAATGTCATTTCATGGGTCGTTCTCCCGCAAATCAGGTTTGATTGCAGAGTCGTCATAGCTTTAGACTTAGTCACCGGACCTTTTTATTTTTAGTTCGTTTTTCGTGGACCAAACGCACGATTGACCCCCGTACCCTCGAGCCTTTCGTCGCTGCGATCGCTCTGATATTTTTGGATTATTTTTCCGATGCCCGTAGGACAAGCTATCCCCTAATTACTTTTCATCCCCTAATGACCCTCAATTAAATTCAAATTCAAATCCTAATCACTTTTAAAACCAACCCCTAAATCTCTCCTACGTATCATGGGAATGATATTTCCTATTCTATTCTCACCGTCCTTTCCCTCTCTTTGCACTTCCCCTATCTCTATCCCTCTCTCAACTAACCCTATATTCCAAAGTTGTTTAGCAAACTTTCCCCCTTAAAAACACAAACCGAACCCATCATCTAGGTCACGCAAAAAACAGCCAGCCGCCCCATTTTCCTTGTGTCTTCCTCATTCCTCTCGCCGCCAGCGAGAAGCTACCGGACACCCCTAGTCCAGCCACCATTCACCCATCCTCCCTCTCTTCCATCTCCTCTCTCAAACACATCAAAACCCCTTACAAACCCCCATGGCCGAAAATAGTGTCAGCAGCTCCTACCCGCATGTGTGAGCTTTTTCGGCCACCCCGTCGTCGCACAACCCCCTGCCGGCCATCCCCTAGGCTCCGGTCATCTTCTCTCTCTCTCTCTCTCTCTCTCTCTCTCCTATCTTCTCTCTCCCCCCTAGAAACCCATCGAAACACCCCAAAAAGGCCCTAGAACTGATAGTTTTGACAGCTTGCAGCCCGCTGGAAAACACGCCAGATGCCACCGATCCGATCACCCCCTTCGGTGAACTCCACATCCCTCGGACTCCCCTCAAGTCCCCCTATCACCTGCAACTCTCCTTCCCCTTTCCACTACTCTTTATCTCCCTCAAAACACTCTCAAACACAACACTAACGGCAGTTTGGACAGATCTGTCCATCACCAGAAAAACACCGCGCCCGGCCACCTCCGGCGACCAACCTACCACCGTTGGACTTCCCTTGATCCCCCTATCAACTGGAACTCTCCTCCCTCACTTCTCTCATCTCTATCTCCTCGAAATCCCTTTGAAATCGAGCCCTAACGACAGTTTTTGACTGATCTATGCTCTGCCGTTCAACGCCGATGACTGGCCATCTTCGGCCACTTCTGGCGACCACTCCACCACCATTAGATCCCTCTTGAACCCCTTTAAATATTGCAAGTCTCCTTTGGCCCTCTGATCGATGTTTTTCTGTTGCGACCCGCGACAACGATCGTTGCGCAAATCTGTCTTATTCGTTTTCTCACGGCCGCCCACCGCCGTGCGCTGATGCTGTCGACCACCCACCGGGCTGAGCAATCACCACTGACCTCCTTCATTCTTTGGCATCCCCCTTTGCTTCTCGAAGTTCATGCACGTCACCGAACTTGCGTGTTTTCCCCTGACGTTTCTGCCGTTGTCTAGATCCGTTGCGCTACCCACAACGGGAGAGAGATCGATGTGTGCTCATTGTTTGTGCCTCCACCTCACTGTCTGGAAGTGTCTTGCTGTGCTACCCACAGCCAATACATTGCAGATGACACCGATCCATCGTCGTTCAGACCCGACATCCGCTTTTTGATCGACGTCAAAAGGTTAGTCCTCTAACGCGTAGTAAGAACCCCCACTGTAGCAAAACGAAAACCTAATCTAAAAACCGTCAACAATAACTAAATTTTATTTCTGCACCTTTAAAACGTTGCAAAATATTAGACATCGACGAAGGATTGAATATCTATGCACATAGGATAGATCGTCGACTAGGCTGAACCAAAACGAAAACGTGACTTTGACTGCTATGATAGCCCCGTTGAACCTAGAAATGAACTCTAATAGGAATGATGAAAAACGTGTCCTGACGCAATCGTTGACCTGTTTCAGACAGACCCTCGCTGACGCACCGCTTCGATGAGACGCTCCAGACAGACGACGCATTGGCCATCGCATGCCAGTGTTTCTCACTTGCGTACTTTCAGCCACGTTAAGGCCTTCCTTCCTTGAACTGTAAAAGTACGACTAAAGAGAACTGGACATGAAATGATAGCGTCCGAGACCCCCTTGACAACTTAGACTTGACGATGAAGTCTGAGCACAAACAACAACAACAACTGACACCTTAGGGTTATTCTGTGTGTGCGTGTGTGTGTGGACCCCCTAGAATCAACAACAACTACTACTGCTACCATAGGTTTCACCTATATGTGCGTGAGTGTTGACCCCCCCTAGAATGAACAACTTCTTGTTACTTGTCGTGTCATGGTCCGTGTTACAAAAAGCCTACAGGTGTTTCGGATGCTCTCCACGCGAGAGTGATCCATGTGTTACAAAAAGCCTACGGGCGTTTCGGATGCTCTCCACGCGAGAGTGATCCTTGTGTTACAAAAAGCATGTGGGCATTTCGGATGCTCTCCACGCGAGAGTGATCCCCGTGTAACAAAACGCCTCCAGGCGTTTCAGATGCTCTCCAAGCGAGAGTGATCCATGTCTTGTCGTGTCTTGAGCACTTGGGTTTAGGGCAGGATTGAGCGGTCGCACGGGGAGAGGGTCTGGCCGCCCTCAAAGCTTAAGGCGTGAACCCTTCGAGTCACACATGTCTTGTCATGTCTTATCTTGTCCTGTCCCGTCTAGCTTTGTCCCGTAGCCGGTAGCACACGCTACAGCTACTGACTGTCGTGTTTACTTTTTTTGCACCGTTTACTTTCTACTTAGTATAACTGCCATGTTGTAACCTCAGCATGTTAATCAACCAGTAAAATGTTGCTCTATATACCTTCCACTTACAGTAGAGTCTAACCCTTTCTTGTAGACTTTACCTGACGTACAGTTCCTTTTCTCTTGGATGTTGTATGCCAGGTGTTGAGCCAGAGTGCGTGGACGAATCGAACATACCGGAGTACGTGGAGCCAGAGGACGTCGACCCGGAGTACGTTCCTGACGAGGACCATGCCTAGAGGTCTTTTCCGTCGCTGCCTTTCAGAGGTTACTACTTTTAGTTTACTCTCTTTCTGTAGTTGTTGTCATGATGGGCTTCTTTTTAGACTTTTGTACTCGCTGGATATTATCTCCTTATATTAATGAATGCAACTTTCTTTCTGTGTTTTCTATTGTTCCGAATTTTATAAATGCAAGAACCCGAAATTTTTAAAATGGTACCCCTACAGACGCTTATTTGGTCCGAGCCTCACAGCTCTGGCCCAAGCGGACCTTTGTCACGTATCGCTTCCGTCGTTTTGGGAAGCGGGGCGTGACAGGTTTTAGTGGTGGCCCATGCAGGTCATGCAAAACGTTCGGAACAATAAGAGTACAACATTCATTTAATATCCATGTACAAGTCTAAATTAGGTTTTCCTAATCTTAGATGGTAGGAAGACTTAGATAGACATCCAGGTTTGATAGTCAGGTGACGTGGTTAAGATTTTGTCATACTCGCCTTAGGATACCCTAGTAGCCTCTCACCCGATTCTGACCATGTTAGATTTCTACAGTCTTTCTTTTAGTCGGTCGCACGGGTCCATCGACTTTGGGTCCAGCAGAGCGTAATCTTGATTCTCTTAGGACCCTTCCCTGAGATCTCTATTACATTCTAGTTCATTAGGAAGTCATAGTGCTGAATTTTCCTGATCTTTAGATGGCCTGATAGTTAGAACCCCTGATTTCTGGCATCTTCTTAGTCGTTATCTTTCTGTGTTATCGTCCGTAGGATTTCCATCGTAGCTTTTCATGAATCATATCTTAGGCGTATTCATCAGGCGATCATATTCCTTGCCCTCGATTCACGTGATCGCTTCATGACGATTATCGTTAATTCTTCGAAGCCTTCCCCATTTTCAAATTATGTTTTCTCTAAAAGTATTTTCGAAATTTCTTATTAAATTCTTCGCTCAACTTAACTTCTTTGAAAACCCCTTATTACATGTATTTAAATTTCTCGCTTTTCGGTTGAGTTAAAATTCTTTCACGGATTTTGAAACCTTCTTGGTCGAAATTTTTAGTTACTATCTCGTAACTATTTTTCTAAACCGGTATCTTTCGTATTCCAGTTTTAAAACCTTGTTATCATTTTGAAAATTCAATGTATCACCTTTTTCTAAAACTATGAAATTTATTTTTAACCACTTACCATACGTACTTTCAGAATATTTTTCTAAGCTAAATAGAATTTCAATTTCTTTTTATATATGTCAGTTCTATGTTAATCGTGCTCACATTTCAAAAAAAATTCTTTGTAAAAACCTATTTTCATTTGCGAAACAAATCGCTACCCCACCCTACTTTTCATTCCTCCGTCTAACTCTTTTTCCGAGTTGTAATTTTTTACCATCTGCTCACTTTTCTACATATTTTTATAAGAATAAAAGTATATGATACCATATTTTACACGTAATTCTTTTTTTATCTAGTTAATTATTTTGAGCAATATTTTTGTCCCACCCAACCAGCTATCTCTTTACCTCGCCTTATTTGAACTCGTTCCTTCTGATCTTATTTCGTTACGCTTTTGGTTTCAGTTTCCCTTCTATTATTTAGGTGTTAGTGCTCGTCGTTGCATGTGTCAACTCTAGTTTAGTAGTGGGCCCATTGGTTTTTGTTTGTGATGTCGTCGTGGTGCATGTTTATAGGTAGAGTGTGTGGACCTGTATGAGTGTGCTACCCTTAAGATCTTAATGATTGTCACGTGTGTCTTGTATGTATACTCAGTGTAATTCGTATTATATGTATGAGGTTGTCGGAATGATGGTATTCATATATGTGTGGATAGCGTCATTGCAGGTAATTCCATAGACTTAGTTTTTCATATTATAGTTTAGCTTATTTTTGGCTGCATGTGATTGTATCAAAACCTTTTCATTTTCTTTTAAATCCAATCTTTAAAGTTTTGAAACTAGCTCATTAAGATCACAACCCCCTATCTTCCCCAACCAATACTGCAACTCCACACGTTTTTCTCACATGTTTTTTTAAACATTCTTATCTTCTCTTTCCCTCTTCGGGTGTGTTATTTTTATTGTTATGTCATTATTAGTACTAGCTATTATTGTTATAAGATCATGTTGCGGGTAGTCATAGAGTGAGATGAGGTATGTTGTAGCTGTGATTGGTTGATTTTGAACGCAAATGATATTAGTTAGATTTCTTTGGATGAAAAGAATAAGGTGTCCAAGACTTATTAATGATACTAATGTGTAACGGACTCAATAGGGACTCTGGACGAATGAAATTACACACAGGAAGATGAGAACTTATCAAACCTGAAACTTGGACGAGTGGTAGATGGGAGTAGCTATGGAGTTATAGTATGATTTAGAGTGATCATGAAATGAGTAGAGCATTTAAATCATCAAGACTTGATTATTAAGTTGGGGGTGAGAAGACATTGGAGATAGCACGATGTGTTGAGACCAATGGGATGTTATGTAGATGAATTTAATATGATTAGGAGATTAGATGATAGGGGTAAGGATAGACGTATAGATTGATGGTTCATTAATTATGGAGGATAAATTTATGAGCCAGTATGGTGGAGAATTTATTAGGGACATGATGATTGTTGATTTGTAGACGGTGACGTGGATTTATAGGTAAGTGCTAGGATGTGATTTTAATTGTAGCATTATTTAGTGGAGAGACGAGCTAGGATGAATTGTTGAGGAACACTGATAGAAAATTATAGGATTAGCGAACATTATGTGGAATATGAGAGTTGTAGGCATAAGTATATATAGATATTATTACTATTAGTATAAGTGATTCCGAGGGCGGAATCATTTCTAAGGTAGAAAGAGTGTAACGACCGCTTTCCGGCCGTTCGTATTTTCTAAGCGTACGATTCTTTTCGTGTGCATATTTATTTTTGCATCTTCTTAGTTTCGGACTATGCGATGTGATATGTCGTTGTGACCGTATGGAAGAGTAGTTATTTGTGGGATTTTTGGTAACGACATTTCACAGGTTGTTATCCCACAAATCAAGTTTGATTGCAGAGTCGTCATAGCTTTAGATTTAGTCACCGGACCTTTTTATTTTTAGTTCATTTTTCGTGGACCAAACGTGCGATTGACCCCTGTACCCTCGAGCCTCTCGTCGCTGCGATCGCTCCGGTATTTTCGGATTATTTTTCCGATGACCGTAGGACGAGCTATCCCCTAATTACTTTTCATCCCCTAATGACCCTCAATTAAATTCAAATTCAAATCCTAATCACTTTTAAAACCAACCCCTAAATCTCTCCAACGTATCATGGGAATGATATTTCCTATTTTATTCTTACCCTCCTTTCCCTCTCTTTGCACTTTCCCTATCTCTTTCCCTCTCTCAACTAACCCCAAATTCCAAAGTTGTTTAGCAAACTTTCCCCCTTAAAAACACAAACCGAACCCATCATCTAGGTCACACAAAAAATAGCCAGCCGCCCCATTTTCCTTGTGTCTTCCTCATTCCTCTCGCCGCCGGCGAGGAGCCACCGGCCACCCCTAGTCTGGCCACCATTCTCCCCTCCTCCCTCTCTTCCATCTCATCTCTCAAACACATCAAAAACCCCTCACAAACCCACATGGCTGAAAATACTGTCAACAGCACCTACCCATGCGCATGAGCTTTTCCGGTCACCCCGCCACTGAACAACCCCCTATCGGCCATCCCCTAGGCTCCGGTCATCTTCCCTCTCTCCTATCTTCTCTCGCTCTCCCTAGAAACCCATCGAAACACCCCAAAAAGCCCTAGAACCGACAGTTTTGACAGCATGCAGCCCACCGGAAAACACGCCAGATGCCGCTGCTTCGGTCACTCCCTCCGGCAAACTCCACCTCCCTCGGACTCCTCTTAAGTCCCTTTATCACCTGTAACTCTCCTTCCCCTTTTCTCTACTCTCTATCTCCCTCAAAACACTCTCAAACACAACACTAACGGCAGTTTGGACAGATCTGTCCATCGCCGGAAAAATGCCATGCCTGGCCACCTCCAGCCACCATCGGTGACCACCCAACCATCGTTGGACTCCCCTCGATCCCTCCTATCAACTGCAACTCTCCTCCTTCACTTCTCTCATCTCTATCTCCTCGAAATCCCCTTGAAACCGAGCCCTAACGACAGTTTTTGACAGATCTATGCTCTGCCGTTCAATGCCGACGCCCGGCCATCTCCGGCCACTTCCGGTAACCAATCTACCACCATTAGATCCCTCTTAAACCCCTTTAAGTACTGCAAGTCTCCTTTGGCCCCTCTGGTCACTATTTTTCTGCTGCGACCCGCGACAACGATCGTTGCACAAATATGTCCTCTTCGTTTTCTCACGGTCGCCCACCCCCGTGCACTGACGCCGTCAGCCACCCACCGGGCCGAGAAACCCCCACTGACCTCCTTCATTCTCCGGCAGCCCCCTTTGCTCATCAGAGTTCACACACATCACCGAACTTGCGTGTTTTCCCCCAACGTTGCCTCCGTCGTGTAGATCCGTTGCGCTACCCGCAACGGGAGAGAGATCAACGTGTGCTCGTTGTTCGTGCCTCCACCTCGCTGTTTGGAAGTGTCTTGCTGTGCTACCCATGGCCGAGACATTGCAGATGACGTCGATCCATTGCCATTCAGACCCGCCATCCGCTTTTTGATCGACATCAAAAGGTTAGTCCTCTAACGCGTATTAAGAACCCCACTGTAGCAAAAAGAAAACCTAATCTAAAAACCGTCAACAATAACTAAATTTCATTTCTGCACCTTTAAAACATTGCAAAATATTAGACATCGACGAAGGACTGAATATCTGTACAAATAGGATAGATCGTCGACTAGGCTGAACCAAAACGAAAACGTGACTTTCACTGCTATGATAGCCCCGTTGAACCTAGAAATGAACTCTAATAGAAATGATGAAAAACGTGTCCTGACGCCGTCGTTGACCTGTTTCAAACGGACCCTCGCTGACGCATCGCTTCGACGAGACGCTCCAGACAGACGACGCACTTGCCACCGCAGGCAAGTGTTTCTCACTTGCGTACTTTCGGCCACGTTTAAGCCATCCTTTCTTGGACTGTAAAAGTACGACTAAAGAGAACCGGACGTGAAATAATAGCGTCCGGGACCCCCTTTGACAGCTTAGACTTGACGACGAAGTATGAGCACAAACAACAACAACAACTGACACCTTAGGGCTATTCTGTGTGTGCGTGCGTGTGGACCCCCAGAATCAACAACAACAACAACTGCTACCATAGGTTACCTGTGTGTGCGTGCGTGTTGACCCCCTAGAATGAAGAACTCCTTGTTATTTGCGTGTCATGGTCCGTGTTACAAAAATCCTACGGGCGTTTTGGATGCTCTCCACGTGAGAGTAATCCCCGTGTTGCAAAAAGCCTACAGGAGTTTCGGATGCTCTCCACGCGAGAGTGATTCCCCTGTTACAAAAATCTTCTGGGCATTTCGGATGCTCTCCAAGCGAGAGTGATCACTGTCTTGTCGTGTCTTAAGCACTTGGGTTTGGGGTAGGGTTGAGCGGTCGCACGGGGAGAGGGTCTGGCTGCCCTCAAACCATAAGGCGTGAACCCTTCGAGTCACATATGTCTTGTCTTGTCTTGCCTTGTCATGTCCTGTCTAGCTTTGTCCCGTAGCCGGTAGCACACACTACGGCTACTGCCTGTCGCGTTTACTTTTCCTGCACTGTTTTACTTTCTACTTAGTATAACTGCCATGTCGTAACCTCAGCATGTTAATCAACCAGTAAAATGTTGCTCTTTATTCCTTACGCTTGCAGTAGAGTCTAACCCTTTCTTGTAGACTACCTGACGTACAGTTCCTTTTCTCTTGGGTTATGTATGTCAGGTGTTGAGACATAGTACGTGGACGAGTCGGATATACCAGAGTACGTGGAGCCAGAGTACGTCGACCCGGAGTACGTTCCGTACGAGGACCAGACCTTGAGGTCTTTTCCATCGCTGCCTTTCAAAGGTTACTACTTTTAGTTTACTCTCTTTCTGTAGTTGTTGCCATGCTGGGCTTCTTTTTAGACTTTTGTACTCGCTGGATATTATCTCCTTATATTAATGAATGCAACTTTCTTTCTGTGTTTTTTGTTGTTCCGAATTTTATAAATGCAAGAGACCGAAATTTTTAAAATGGTACCCCTACAGACGCTTATTAGTTCTGAGCCTCACAGCTCCAGCCCAAGCGGACCCTTGTCATGTTTCGCTTCCGTCGTTTTGGGAAGTGGGGCGTGACAGGTTTTAGTGGTGGCCCATGCAGGTCATGCAAAATGCTCGGAACAATAAGAGTACCGCATTCATTTAATATCCATGTACAAGTCTAAATTAGGTTTTCCTAATCTTAGATGGTAGGAAGACTTAGATAGACATCCATGTTTGATAGTCAGGTGCCTTGGTTAAGACTCACTTGCGCTTCACCGTGTGGACCCACGACACTTGTAGGGACTCATAGTCATGGGTTTAGTGAGATGTTTATCGCATTCTTGTTTAGTGTGGCGTGTTAGTTTTTGCTGGCTCTGACGGGTGATCTAGGATTTTCTTTTCTTTTTCTACTTCTTCCTTTCTCTTTCTCCGTCCGAGCTCCTACTCTTACTCGTCTTCCTCGAGGACAAGTAAGGGTTCAGCTTGGGGGATTTTTACGTGCGTTTATATTTTATATATTCACGTACGTCTTCTCCGTGATTTCCCGTCGTTTTTCGTTATTTTGAGTCCGTCCTTCTGTGATTTTTAGTCCTTTTCACTTTCATTGTGTTTTTTTGTTTTTGCAGGATTACTGGCGTGGGGACATATAAAGCACACATCATGAGTCTCCGAAGCAACGGGAGGTGCCACACGAGATCCTGAGAGCCAATCGCCAAGGTATATCACGTATCTGCTCTCAACCGATCGAGTGGATAGACCCACCCAATCGGTTCGTGCATATGTATCAGACCCGACGAGGAGCGAGCAATGAGGCAAATCCTAACCAATCGGTTCAGGGATCGGTTGGTCACGACAGTACTCTCTGTTTTCTGAGCTGAACTCCACTCAATCGGTTGACTTGTCAACCGATCGGGTCACCTGTAGCATTTCTTCGCAAGCTTAAGAACCCAATGACTTCACCCGATTGGTTCAGTGATCGGGTGAAGTATTTCAGAAGCTGAAGACCGATTTCCATGCTGCCTCAACCGATCAGTTGATGTTTCAACCGATCGGTTGGACGTTTATTTTTGTCTTCTTCTGGGAATATTCCCTGGCATCTTGCCAGAATGTATATATAGCCCTAGGTTTTCCAGAAAATGAGAATCCCATTTTCTTGACTGTTTTAGGGGTTTTGGCTGCTTTCAATTAAACTTGTTTTGTAATTTCTTTGATCTTTCTAATACTTTGATATTGCGTTTATAATACCGTTTTCTCTAGTTGTCTATTGCTTGATCTTCATTTCTATGGCTGAAATTTGTTTTGTTGAATCTATTGCAATGATTAGTGAGTAGTTTCCTAATCTGGGACATTGGTGGAAGCCCCTTCGTGGGTTCTCCCTAGAACGACCATAGGATTAGGGTTTCGATAGGATTTAGGGATTTAGATAGTTACGCAGGATGTTTTATTGTCTCTGGCGAGAGAAAGACCGCCTTTGACCGTCGGTCCAAGGGGAAATAAAACGGGAGTTTGATCCCTTAGCCACAGCTCACACCCCTAGCGTAGACATTGTTTCCTAGCGCGTAGGAACGACAGGATGAAATGTCGGGAGCAATCATTACGAGCTTAGTGCTCCCAGAGTCGGTCGGTGCAGGACATGGGAATGCCCACCGTCCGAACTCGGGTAGACCTAGCGTATCATTTTGGGCATGACTGGAATATCGGGCCCATGGGATGCTAGGTACTGCTATTAGAGGGAACGTCTCACCACTAAACCCTAGAATCCGATCGTATTCCTATCCGTCGGTCGTAATAGAGAGAACACATGATAGAGTGGAAACCAAAGTCCTAGGTTACTTTTTATATCTTAAACCTTTCCGTAGTTTCATATCGTGACAACCACTAAGCGATAGGGCTAGCTCACCCACCGGGTGATCCGGTTCCTATTTGTTCTTAGGCACATCACACGCATCCCCGTGTTCAACCCCCAAGCCACACTACAACACCGTGCCCTTGCGGTTATAAATTTTAATCCTGGTATCCAGGTTCCGACTTTACATAGTGCCAAATCTAGGGGACGTCAAGCTTGATGGCGCCGTTGACGGGGAGGCAACGTGCTTATTTCAGTTAGGACCCAGTAACCCTCGAGACTAGTTCATATCCTTACCCCGTGATAATTTTCACATTCTTCACCCTTTTTAATTTTACTTGGACGTATTATGCATATTCGTTGTATAGGGTTGGTAGACTATGTCTCCATATCGCCATCATCATTTCTTATCTCTCCATTCATACAACTTGTGCTATTAACGTGTTCTCTATCCTTGCAGTCCCCTTTCTCTCCTTTTCTTACAGGTTTTCTACTCTACAGCAAGAATGTCGTGTGCCTTTTACGACGACGTCTCGGCACATGCACCCGACACCGGCTATAGGGTCCAGAGTCTAGCAGAATCTCTAAGGTCCTAGGGCTAATCCATTAGCCCTAGAAAAGACTACTTATGGATCATAGCAATATATATAAGAACGATAGAAAATTTCATTGCATGCATCAAAGAGATATTCAATAACTAATCAACAAGAAGAACTAAAATAGAATTAAAGAGAACAAAAATACTTATCTTGATACAGGGGAGGGGCCTATTGCATAGTCTAACTCCAAAAGATAATCTCCAAGAACTCCTAAGAAAATAAGATCTTTCTCTCTCTCCAAAGGGGGTCTCTCCAAAGGGGGGTTCGTCCCTCTCAATGACGGCTACAATACATATATATATTCCCCTTAAACCCTAGCAAATAACTCTAGAAAACCCCAGCAAAACCCCTCTGAAATTCGGCCCAAAACTGTCTCTGGCTGCAACTTATTGGTGGACCCCAGCCAGCTCGGACCGAGTAGAAATAGCACACGGTCGAGTGCAGATTTCAACACGGTAGTATCATCTTGCAGAAATTTCCTAGATTTCATCTAACCTCTGATTGATGTGTTCTTAGTGGCGTTGGAACCTTTATGAAGTCTACTATCCATAAACAATATGATAAAAATACTTTGCCAACTGAAATGATAGCAGATCTCAAAAGAGTGAGAGGCTATCTGAAAATCTAGGCGTCTCACCTTACTCGACCGAGTACGGTTGCACTCGGTCGAGTGGCCTTTGCGCTCGATCGATCTATAGTAGGATGCTGCTTTAGCTTCAAAATTCTTCTTTGGAAATTGGTTTAGCTCGGTCGAGTCGCTGATCTACTCGGTCGAGTCGCTGATCTGCTCGGTCGAGCTACAGTAAGCTGCTGAGGCCTTCATAAAATATGCTCTGTTTGGATTCAGCTCGACGAGTGTCTACCATACTCAGTTGAGCCGCTTTTGTGCTCTCTGACTTCGGCTAGGAATTTGGATAAGTGGTAGCCGGCCGAGTTGTACCGACTAAGTAACGATCCTACTCGGTCAAGTGGAGTGTCTAGTTGATTATTGAAACTTGTGGTGATGTCAAATTTTCTATTCTATTATGCATAGATGTTGTGATACTTGAATGAATGCTTAATCATGCTATTTGTCACTAAATTTTCTGACGTGATAGTATTCATTGATATGGCGCATGCCACGTGTTTGTTGAAATGCCCCAATGAATGTGAAGTTAAAGAAACGTGAGAATTGAGCCTAAATGCTCTTGTATCAAGAACCATGTTATAAATTGTGATGTTGCGAGACATGTATGGCATGATTTCATAAGTGATGTATCAATGAGTTGTGATGGAGAGCATGTCACTTGGTGCATGACCAATGTTGATATGTTACGTGGTTGAGATAAAGGGCATGACACTTAGGTGCATGACCCATATCGATATGAATGAGAAACATTGACACTGTGAAACCATGCCATCATGGCTCTTATAAGATGACTTATGATGTTTAATAGATGATTTAGAACGTCTCAGTCCTCTCTAAGGAGGGTGAGTTATCAAACCCGGGTTTTAGGTGGGATTTGAGTAAATTGTGGATATGAGGCCTGGACTTAGAAGTTAGGGGAAATGACTATGTGATATGTGATATTTATACCCACTCGCCTTTATCGGGAGTGGAGGGGATATACAGAGGTTGTGTTATTGTGGGAGAGCCTCACTACTGCCAGGGACGGGGGAGCTGAGAGGCTCGGTGTCGTACGGTGCCCGTGTCCACTGCGTTGTGTGCTATATTCACACTAAATTTGGGGTGATGTCCAGATCCTGGTATCATACAGTTTACCCAAGTACCAATTAATTCAATTTTAAAATAATAAAATAAGAATTTGCATGTGACTCCTTCTGCTGGCAGCACTTTCCCTTCCCTTTGCATGTTCTTTGTGACTCTAAGTCATGCCTCAGGCACTTACACTTATCTTATTAGATAATGGTTGCTTGAACACTTGTGTTATTATTATTATTCGTGCTAACCCTTTTCTTGCAGTAACTCGACATTGGACCGTAGGTATGATCCCCTTGTAGCTATTTAATTTTCAATATTGTTTTTAGTATATGCTCTATTTCTCTTGTCTTACCTTGTGGTTTGATAACCTTAGAACGGTGTTCCAAATCCAAGTTGGTTCCTACTGTGGCACGCATTGACGTGCTTCTCCCTATTTTTCAGGTAGCAGGAGTAGCGTGGTGGGTGATGACTTGGAGTGGGTTTCAGGAGTAGCAACTGTAGTTTGTAGTGTGACATGGTTGTCTTGGGAATGGAGAGTGACGGTGTATATGTAGCAGTGTACTTAGACTATGTATGTAAACGAAGGTCGTTATTTAAATGTGTTGTTGTTGCTCTATGTTATCTGTGATGTTGCTTTGATATTATTGTGGAGCTTCATTTGTACTATCCCAACATGTGCGCAGTGGCCTGCTTATTCACTTTCTTCTTTCTCTCTCTTCTCCTCTCTCATCACCCTCCCTCTTCAGGATACATGAAAAAAAAATTTAATTAATGCCGGATATGCTGGAGAACGGGACGTAACAGTTTTTTGCGGCCCATGCAGGTCACTGCACTGCGATGTGCGTAAGGATAGTACATGTGATGCTTCAGTAGATGATCGGGGTGCATTAGCCCTAAGATGGGTAGTGACCTTAGAGCCTTGAGTGATCCACCCTTAAACTCCTAGCTTAGGAGGTCAGGGGGTGCATTTCCTATAGTGGAGTATACTATAGATGTATATTGTAGGTATACACGTGTATATGTAACTGTGTGAACCCATGTGTATAAGTGCATTTGTTGTGCCTAGAGATTTGAATTATATAAATATATTGCGGTGTACTCGTATATTTGAATGGCATGAACGTTACATGCATCCTAGATGCTTGTAGTGGTATATGGATATGCATGGGTATATATATACCAGGTGGATGAATACTTGAGTATATGTATATTACGTCTCTATAAAAGTACATGATACAGATATGTGAGGCTGGTATGTGTTATACTTGTGTGACTCTGAGGTATAGGTTATAAGTATATGTTTGTTAGTGGATGTATACTGGTAGATACATATCAGCTAACGGGGATATTACAAGTTTGTAGAGACGTGGGTGAGGGTGTGTATGTACGTATGTGATATGAGTGCATGTATGCGATTCACTATCTCCTAAATTATAGTTGTGTTTCATGTGGGGAGTACACCAATGTGTGTACACCTACCTCGTATAGATAAAGTAGTGGAATGTCTATATTGTCTTTGGACATGGGGGGAAGTGTATATGTGTGAATATATGTGAACTTGTATGGGTAGAAGGTGTAGATGTATGTGAGTGAAGTTAGTGTATATATCACTAGTGTTGCATTGCTGAGGTATGAATTCCTAATGTGTTAAAATTTAAATTACTGTGAGTATGTCTATGTACTGCCTATGTGTTTATATGAATTGATATATTGCCTTAATTTGGTATATGGTTGTGGGTTGTATTATTGAGTGCAGATAGGTGTTGTGATATGGCTATACATAGCGTGTATGTAGCGATATAGATAAGTGATGGATGCATGGGTAGTATGAGTAATGCTCCAGGGTGTTTGGAGTAGATGTATCCTAAGGTGGGTAGGGGTGCTTTAGACCCGTCCACCCTAAGTTAGGCCTTAGCTCTATACCGTGCCTATTATGGGATAGGGATATAAGTGAGACATGTATCATATGTAGATGTGATGGATATAAGGATTTGAGACCATAGAGTGCAGGTATACATGGAAAGATTGTGGGTTTGCATGGTTAAGTGGAGTTATGGTATATGTGTGTGTGTGTGTGCGCGCGCGCGCGTGCCACATCGAATGGCATTTATTGGACTATTTGGATATATATATATGTAGTGTATGTATTCTTCTTTATAGGGTGGCATGAGGGGGATTGTGTATTGGTATATAAGATACTCGTATGTATGTAGGTGTGTTGTAGCAAGTGTGGTGTGATTGTGAGCATGTGTTGTTATTATTGAATGTGTATTGGTGTATGTCTTATGAATGGTTATATGTATACTAGTCATAACCCGTGCCCGCGGGCACGGTTCATTTAAGATTTTCCCCCACGAAATCTTTGTTCCCCAAAAAATTCTTTCTACAGCCAAAATTGCATGGAACAAATTAGCGTAAAAATATTTAGCGACAATGGTGCATCGATGCGGGCGCCTTTGGCACGGAACAACAAATTCGGCGCGGGCACCTTTGGCGTGGAACAACAAATTCGCCGTGATCACCTTTGGCACGAAAAAACAAATTAGCATAAAAAAATTTAGCAAGCGGACGCCTTCGTCGCGAACCCCTGCACTCGGGCACAGTTCATTTAAGATATCCCCTCAAAATCTTTGTTCCCTCCAAAAATTATTTCCCCTCTAAAATTTAAAGGGAAAAAAATTTAGCTTCGGAACGGGCGCCTTCGACGCGGAACCGTGCCCTCGGGCACGATTCATTTAAGATATCCCCTCAAAATCTATGTTCTTAACAAAAATTATTTCCCCTCCAAAATTTAAAGGAACAAAAATTTAGAAAATTCTTTCTACAGCCAAAATTGCGCGAAACAAATTAGCGTAAAAATATTTAGCGACATGGGTGCATTTGGTGCGGGCGCCTTTGGCACGGAACAACAAATTCGGCACGGTCGCCTTCGGCATGGAACAACGAATTCGACGTGGGCACCTTTGGTGCGGAAAAAACAAATTAGCGTAAATAAATTTAGCGAGCGGACGCCTTCGTCGCGAACCCCTGCACTCGGGCACAGTTCATTTAAGATATCCCCTCAAAATCTTTGTTCTCCTCAAAAATTATTTCCCCTATAAAATTTAAACGGACAAAAATTTAGCTTCGGAACGGGCGCCTTCGACGCGGAACCGTGCCCTCGGGCACGGTTCATTTAAGATATCCCATTAAAATCTTTGTTCTCAACAAAAATTATTTCCCCTCCAAAATTTAAACGAACAAAAATTTAGCGGGTGCCTTCGACGCAGAAATAACCCGTGCACACGTGCACATGGACAGAAAAAAACGGTCCGAAAAGGAGGAAGAATAAAAAGTGTGGGTGTGGGTGTGTGGAGGGTCCAGGGGCAAAAATGCAAATACCCTGGTTGTATGTGCAAAAATCACCTCATCCTCTCTTATCCCTCAAAATCTCATCTATTGTCCAATTTCTGTTGTCCAAATTCTCTTATCCAATTTCTCTTGATAGCATCCCTCATTTGTAATATAGATGTACGTATATGTATGTATGTATATGTACATATGTATATGTATATATGCATGTATATATATATATGTATGTATATACTCTTGTCCAAATTCTCTTATCCAATTTCTCTTATACAATTTCTCTTGATAACATCTCTATTTTATAGAATGTACATATGTATATGTATAGAAAAAACCCCGTGCACACGTGCATGACAAAAATCAAGATGGAGGATCAAAAAAGATCCGATCGAAAGCCAAGGGGTGAAAGCGAAAAAGGGAGGGGGTGTGTGGGGGGATTGTGGGGGGGGGGGGGTCAAAAGTGGAAAACAGCAAAAGGGAGGGTTATTTTTAAAAGAGGGGTAAAGGGGCAGTATTGCGCGCAATTAGGGATTTGTAGGGGGTTCTTTCTGCAAAAAAACCAAAAAAACCCAACAATGGGAATTTTGTCCTAATAGGACAAACGTCCCATCAATCCTTGTGTTTTAGTATAAGGATATATGCATGTATATATATGTATGTATATACTCTTGTCCAAATTCTCTTATCCAATTTCCCTTATCCAACTTCTCTTGATAACATCTCTATTTTATAGAATAGATATGTATGTATACACTTTGTCCAGATTCTCTTATCCAATTTCTCTTGTCCAAATTCTCGTATCCACTTTCTCTTGATAACATCCCTATTTTATAGAATAGATGTATATACTCTTGTCCAATTTCTCTTGACCAATTTCTCTTGATAAGATCCCTATTTTAAAGAATGGATGTATGTATATGTATGTATGTATGTATATGTATGTATATGTATATATGTATATGTATACTCTTGTCCAATTTCTCTTGACCAATTTCTCTTGATAAGATCCCTATTTTAAAGAATAGATGTATGTATATGTATGTATGTATGTATATGTATGTATATGTACTAGTCATAAACCGTGCCCGCGGGCACGGTTCATTTAAGATTTTCCCCTGCGAAATATTTATTCCCCATAAATTATTTCCGCAACCAAAATTTAAAAGAATAACAAATTAGCGTAAAAATATTTAGCGGCACGGGTGCCTTCGGCGTGGAATAACAAATTCGACGCGGGCGACTTCAATGCAGAACAAAAAATTAACGTAAAAAAATTAGCAGGCGTTTTCATTACAGACGCCTTCAAAAATAAATTCAAGGAATCGATGTTGTGAAAGTGCTAAATTTTTGTTCATACTTTTTCTTAAGTGAAACATATCTTAATTCCAGTAGGATCCATGCATCAAGAAATAGCAATAAAAATATGCACATTCATATTCCACCATTAATAACATCCAACTGAAAACCATACCGCAATTAAATCTCTTGCTTTTAAGTCCAGCTTCAACAATTATTTTTTAAAAAAAAATTGCTTAAAAATTCGTCAGCGTACCAATTTTTTGCATTAGATTTTCAATTTGGATCAGAGGTGAGTTACGTTCAAATCGATAAAGGAGCGCAAAGAAATATTACTCACAGTAGCAAATGAAATTCATGTGATTGGAACGCAAAAGATATATTTTTTTGGGGGGGGATACAAAAACGAAAAACCCAAATCTCGTTCAAATCGACAGGATCTTCATCATCCAGCTCAAGCAAAGTCCCAGGCTCCAAATCTTGAAGCAGAGACCGCTGCTGCTGGTTCTCTCCTATCGGCGAAACCCTAACCCTGGCTTCTTCCAGATCTTGGAATTCCAATGGCGGCAGCGGGAAGATCTCGACGGATGTGGCTGTCGATCCTTAAGCCGGTGAACTTCAACATGAAGCCAACCCTCAGCATCCGACGATGGTGGAAAACGGCAAGATCAGGAGCGATCAGCACACAGCTGAGGTTGTTTGGTAGGGATGGAAGGGGGGAGAGAGAGGAGAGAGAGATAGGTCAATGAAATCGGGGGGGGGGAGAGAGAGAGAGAGAGAGAGAGAGAGAGGGAGGAGAGAGATAGGTCAATGAAATAGGAGGGGGTAGAGAGAGTTCTACAGGGCTGATTTTTTCGGGTGGGATGGAGGTAGGGGAGAGAGAGGCAGCGAAAGTTTGGTCACCGTATTGGGTGATCAGCTGAGTTTGGCTGTGTGGGATAGGAGGAGAGATATTATGGCAAAAGGGATTGGAGGGACGTCTTCCGTCTGCGTATGCGTTGATCAAGGCTATAGGCATTTAAGACGTAGATCAAGTTTCCACACAACACCGAATTTTCTCCAACCCGCAAAAGCTTTCCCTCCGAATTTCAAAAGTTTTCTCCTCAAAAATTTTCTCAAAACATCATCTTAACCATTCATTTCTCAAGGTCAAATCTGAACCGTCTTTCTATCAACCCTTTTGTCTTATTCATCTTGTCCTAGTCAGCCCTAGGATTCAAAAAAGATGTCAAATGTATAATAGATGTATATGTATATATGTATATGTATATATGTATGTATATACTCTTGTCCAATTTCTCGTGATAACATTCCTATTTTATAGAATAGATGTATGTATATGTATGTATATGTATGTATATGTATATATGTATGTATATATATATTATATGTATGTATATACTCTTGTCCAATTTCTCTTATCCAATTTCTCTTATCCAATTTCTCTTGATAACATCCCTATATTTTAGAATAGATATGTATGTATGTATGTATGTATGTATGTATATGTATTTGTATACTCTTGTCCAATTTCTCTTGTCCAATTTCTCTTGATACCATCCCTATTTTATAGATTAGATGTATGTATATGTATGTATGTATATGTATATATGTATATGTATGTATGTATGTATATACTCTTGTCCAAATTCTCTTATCCAATTTCTTTTGTCCAATTTCTCTTATCCAGTTTCTCTTGATAACATCCCTATTTTATAGAATTGATGTATGTATATGTATGTATGTATATGTGTATATATATGTATGTATATATATGTATGTATATACTCTTGTCCAAATTCTCTTGTCCAAATTCTCTTGTCCAAATTCTCTTGTCCAAATTCTCTAGATAACATCCATATTTCTCTTATCCAATTTCTCTTGATAACATCCCTATTTTATAGAATAGATGTATATACACTTGTCCAATTTCTCTTATCCAATTTCTCTTGTCCAATTTCTCTTATCCAATTTCTCTTGATAACATCCCTATTTTATAGAATAGATGTATGTGAATGATCCCTATTCTGATATACATGTATCAGTATATGGATGTGTACTTATAGTGGATGTGGCTATCTATCGAATGTGTATGAATACTGAAATGTACCTATTTGTGTATGTACTAGTATGCTAGTAAAAGTGTGGATACATGGATGTTATGTATATAATGGTATGGGTAGCTACCGACTATCTGCTAGAATAATTTGAGTAGCTTGACTGTATGGGTATGTAACAGTAGGATATGTATGGTGTGTGTGAATGGGTGTGTGCCCATATATGTTAATGTGTGTGCATGGTGCATGGGTCCTAATACGTATATATATGCATGTCTGTGTGCATATCTACTATTAGTATAATGTCTTGTGTGTATGTGTGTACATGTATTTGGCTGTATGCAGATTCAGAAATCTATGTATGGTATTGATACTTATACATCTGTGGGTGTATAATGAGTATGTGCTTGTGGAATATCTATGTGGGGTATTGCTTGTTGCGTATACGTGAATATGTATTCTAGTTGTATGAATTTCTATTATACATGTCACAATGGAGTGTAGGGATGTGTTCATGTGTATGTAGTGTGCAGTAGGAGCATACTTAATGATATGTATATTGGATGAATGAATATATATATACTGGTACATATCTTTATTTGTTTATCTGCTGATCTATCCTATAGGGTTGTCTATCCAGGTGTATCTTGGTGAGCCTTGGATAAATGTATTCTTGTTTGTATGTGTGTATATATGGGTCTATACCATAGCATATGTGTATGTATATAAATATGCAACATGGATGTAAATGTGATAGATATGGAACATAAGTGTATATATACTTGTCTGATGAATATAAGTGTTTTGAAACTGTTTGATATGTGGGTATTGAGATGTTGTGTGTGTTTGTTGTGTATATTTGTACGCGTGTGATGTATAAATGGATATTTGAATCTATTGGACTATTGTGGCAGTATGTGCATGGGATATGTAAGACTAGTTAAATATAACATATGCGTGGAACATATTATGTTTGTGCAATCTGGTGTGTATTGTATAAAGTATATGTGCCTATCTGTGTGAGGCAGTAGGTGCATCGCTATGAATGTAAAATTATATGTATATTTATCTATAGTTATGATCGTGGGCCCCATATGACTAGATGATGCATGTGTTAATACGTGCCTGTAGGTGTATGTATGGATGTGACTAATATTGTGTGCTTATAAATATTTATGTGCATATAAGTAATTGTGAATAAACCCTGATAACTGAGTATTGAGTGTTTAGGGGTCCGATGTACATACGGTGTGACACTGTGATGGTGACCCGGTTTGCCAAACAAGGGTGTAAATTGATGTGTATAGCGGTGTGTCGGTGCATGGATATAGGCGTATATGTACATATATAAACAAGTAGAATATAAGTCGTTTATACTTTAATGTATTATCTGAAAGCGTAACAAGTATGAGTGCATTATAAATCATGATATGGATATGATGTGATGTCCTATCATATAGGTATGATTAGTGACCTGGATGCGTATAAGGATACATATAAAGATCTATCTATGGCATATGTGTTCTTAGATGTTTGCGTGAGGGATGCTTATGTATATGTATGTAGTGATACACATAGTGATGTGGGTATGCCACTAGATAAATAGTAGGATGTATCTGTGGTATGTATGTGATGCGGATGTATATGGATGACAGTGAAACGTATAGTGTATATAAGTATGGTATAGATATGTATTTTAGTTTGTACTTCATGGGTAGTAAGACCATTATACTTAGCTGACATTTGGCGGCCTCATACCATAGAAAGTCCGAGGACGGACTTTATTTTAAGGTGGGTAGGATGTCATGCCCTATTTTTCACTGTACGTGTATTCTACTGAACACACATAGTATTTCTACCTACGGTGCATACGTAGGCATGAAATAAATGTGTATATCAATGTATGTACCATAGTGCAAGGGGGATTAGACCGTAATGTGTGGCTAAGAGACGAGAAAGCGAGATTGAGTGCGAGAGAAGTGTGAAAGACATCATGGGCGCAAAACAACAGGATGTGTTGGAGGTGTGTGCGTGATGCATGTATGCAGGCATGGATATGCGTGGATGTGTGTAGGAAGAGCCATGCTAGTGTGAAAGGGGTTAGGGGTCAATGGCAACCCCCGTAAATTTTTAGAAAGGTTAGGGGCAAAACGGTCATTTGAACTAAAGCTGCTGTGCGTACATACTAAAGTTGTGTGTGCGTAAAGTAATGGCAAACTTGTAAATACTTGGAAGATGGGAGGGTATTTTGGTCATTTCCATAGGGTATATTCCCTTGGAATATTCCATTCTTGGAAGAGAAGAAAGGAATAAGAAGAGAATATTCCATAGATTTTTCTCCTCTCTTCTCCATATTCCTTTCTTCTCTCTTCTAAATTTTCTCCCCATTTTTCCCCTTGCATGGCCGGCCACACCCCTCTTTCCTTCCTCCTCATTCCTCAAATGAAAACCCTAATTCACATTTACAAATAGAAGGAATTCAAGCTTGCTTCAAGGAGGAAAAAGATGGAATGAAGAGAAGGAGAAGGAAAAGAGGAAAGATCAAATTTTGGGGTAGGAATTTACTTGGATTTGGAATTCCATTGCTTTGTTCTTGCTACCATGGTTTATAGCATGATTTACTTAATATGTGATAGGGGTAGTCAAATTAACATGCCATTATTCAATTTCACCAATTTCCACTTGAAATTCCAAGCAAACCCACCCCTTTAAAATTCTGAAATTCTGTTGGGTGATGTTGCTGTGATTACGGTTACTGTAGATTGAATTAGGTTTCAAAAAAATATGCTTGTAGATCTTGAAGTTCTACCCCAAAATCATATAAATTTTGATATATGTTCAATTCAGAAATTAGGAGTAAAAATTACATCTTTACAACATGTCTGTTTGATTTTCAATTTTGACACAGTTTAGGAAAATTGACCTAAACACCTGCACACACACTGGAATTTTATGTTCTTGGTCTTGTTGAAAATTTAACAAGTTTTTCTAAAATTTCATCACAGTACTTATATGTAGAATTTCTGGCTGCAACATGCCCAAAATTGGCTTTCAATACAGACCCTGAAATCTGTCTGAAAAACAGATTTGCCACACTTTACCGTATAATTCACTATAAATCATATACTTAATATTTTTATATGAAATTTTATCTTTGAATCCAAAACTTCCATATCTTCAACTTTTATTTAGAGAGTTTTGTCAAATTCGCAATAAAAATGGATCAAAAATGCTGATCTTGTAGCTGTTCTGGCAATTCCAGCAAGCTGGAGTGTCTAGTTGATTATTGAAACTTGTGGTGATGTCAAATTTTCTATTCTATTATGCATGGATGTTGTGATACTTGAATGAATGCTTAATCATGCTATTTGTCACTAAATTTTCTGACGTGATAGTATTCATTGATATGGCGCATGACACGTGTTTGTTGAAATGCCCTAATGAATGTGAAGTTCAAGAAACATAAGAATTGAGCCTATATGCTCTTGTATAAGAACCATGTTATAAATTGTGATGTTGCGAGACATGTATGGCATGATTTCATAAGTGATGTATCAATGAGTTGTGATGGAGGGCATGTCACTTTGGTGCATGACCCATGTTGATATGTGACGTGGTTGAGATGGAGGGCATGACACTTAGGTGCATGACCCATATCGATATGAATGAGAAACATTGACACTGTGAAACCATGCCATCATGGCTCTTATAAGATGACTTATGATGTTTAATAGATGATTTAGAACGTCTCAGTCCTCTCTAAGGAGGGTGAGTTATCAAACCCGGGTTTTAGGTGGGATTTGAGTAAATTGTGGATATGAGGCCTGGACTGAGAAGTTGGGGAAATGACTATGTGATATGTGATATTTATACCCACTCGCCTTTACCGGGAGTGGAGGGGACATACGGAGGTTGTGTTATTATGTGGATATCCTCACTCCTGCCAGGGACGGGGGAACTGAGAGGCCCGGTGTTATACAGTGCCCGTGTCCACTGCGCCGAGTGCTATATTCACCCCAAATTTGGGGTGATGTCCAGGTCCTGGTATCATACAGTTTACCCAAGTACCAATTAATTCAATTTTAAAATAATAAAATAAGAATTTGCATGTTCTTTGTGACTCTGTGACATGCCTCAGGCACTTGCACTTATCTTGTTAAATAATGGTTACTTGAACACTTGAGTTATTATTATTATTCGTGCTAACCATTTTCTTGCAGTAACTCGACATTTGGCCGCAGGTATAATCCCCTTGTAGCTATTTAATTTTCATTATCGTACTTAGTACATGCTCTATTTCTATTGTCTTGCCTTGTGGTTTGATAACCTTAGAACGGTGTTCTAAATATAAGTTGGTTCCTCCTGGGGCACGCATTGACGTGCTCCTCCCTATTTTTTACGTAGCAGGAGTAGCGTGGTGGGTGATGACTTGGAGTGCTTTCAGGAGTAGCAACTGTAGTTTGTAGTGTGACATGGTTGTCTTGGGAGTGGAGAGTGACGGTGTATATGTAGTGGTATACTTAGACTATGTATGTAAACGAAGGTCGTTATTTAAATGTGTTGTTATTGCTCTATGTTATCTGTGATGTTGCTTTGATATTATTGTGGAGCTTCACTTGTACTATCCCAGCATATGCACAGTGGCCTACTTATTCACTTTCTTCTCTCTCTCTCTCTCTCTCTCTCTCTCTCTCTCTCTCTCTCTCTCTCTCTCTCTCTCTCTCTCTCTCTCTCCCCCTCTCTCATCACCCTCCCTCTTCAGGATACTTGGAAAAAAAATTTAATTAATGTCGGGTCTCCTAGGGAACGGGGCATGACAGTTGGGAACACGGCTTATCTTATAAATAAGACTGTATCTTATGTATCTTATCTGTATACGCTCCTCTACAAGCTATAAATAAAGTACTAGGGGTTCCTCCCCAGATGTTGATTCATAACACGTTATCAGCACGAGCCTCTAAACAAAAATTCCACACAAAATTGATCGTTGCAAAAGCGAAGAAAGGCGGGAGATCTATGCACGCGGTGTCAAGCTTCATCAAACGAGCATCGTCATCCGTGTAGGCTTCGTTCAACCGTCGCTATATCCGGAGGATGGATATAAAGGTAAATCTCTCAAAAAATGTCATTTTTATCATATATATATATATATATGATAGTATTTTCCATAGATCTCACAAGATCGAAGTGGAATACGGGCTAATCGTCCAAAAATCATGTTGTTAACATGTTTCAAAATTGGAAATTATAGTAAAAATAGGGTTCATAGCCCAGCCGACGGCCTTGCCGCCGGCTGCTCCCCCTCCCCTTCCCCTTGTTTTTCCCTGGAGACTCCATTGGATCCCCCCCCCCCCCCGCCTGAAGCGAGGGGTCGGCAACCCCAGTCGAAACCCCCCCCCGAAGGGGGGCGGTGCTTCGTCGTAGATGAACCCCCCCCAAAGGGGGGCGACGCCTCGCCGTAGACGAACCCCCCAAGGGGCCGGCGCCTCGCCATAGACGACCCCCCCGAAGGAAAGACGATGCCTCACCCCAATCGAACCCCCCCGAATGGGGGGTGGCGCCTCGCCATAAGTCCCCCCCCAGGGGGGGGGCCAACGTGAGCCCCCCCTCCCGTAGGGGGGTCACCATCCCCCCCCCCCCTCCAGTGAAGGGGGGCGCCTGCCCCTGTCGCTGCGCGGCGGCAACACTTTGATAGGCAGCGACGGCTAACCCTAGCCACCGCCCCCTCAAGCATATTCCTCTGGGCCCGAATCCCAGACAAAAAAACAAAACAAAGTTACAGCCTTGCGGGCCTGAAGCCCACATGCACAGTGCAGGCCTCAGGCCCGCGGTCCTGATATTCAAAAAAAGGTTAATGACTGCGGGCTGAAGCCCACAGCCACACTGCGGGCTTCAGGCCTATAGGCCAGTATTGTTTTCGGGAAAAAAAAAGAAAGAAGGGGGGGCTAAGATATAAGCTATAAAAAGGCTTTTTGGGGCTAAAAATTAATTAAAATGGCATTTTGGGGACCTAAAAATTCATAAAAATCATAATAAATTATGGGACTATAAGGGGACTTTTGGGGATAAATTGGGGATGATTTAAAAGGGAAAATTTCTTCCTTTTATGAAGAACATGTCAAATATTGGGCTCTTTTTCAATCTTTTTGAATAAACCCAACTAGCACAACCCTTGCATTATATGATTTCCTTTATAGGATCATAAATATATGCTTCGCATCATTTTGGCTTATTTTGTGGATAAACTGTGTTTGGTTGTGCATATTTTTAAAACTTAATAATTAGGAAGATTAAGGACCGCTCTGCCGTTAGTTAGCTAACCTAACGGTGTATGACGTTGCCCAGTGATCCAATAATTGTTAAGTAATTAAATTGTTTATCCCTTTTTGCGAATATAAATGCATGTGATGCATGTGATGAAAATGTCTGCTGAAAATGTTCGATGAGCACAAATTTTTGGATGGATGGCTAATTGTGGTTTTGGATCGGCTGTTTAAGTCCCACATTTTATTTTCCTGCAGTTTTCTTTTACTTTTGAGAGAAATTGTAATGTGGAATTTATGTAAATGTCCAAGACCAAAGACCACTTTCCATGGAGACGGAGGCCACAATTGAAGCTGAAGATCTTATATGGGACCCACAGAGTTTTCAAAGTTGTAATTTCTTTTTAAAGCTTTCATTTGTGTAATATGGACTGTAATGGACTTTGGACTTTTTATTTATGTGGGACTGGCTGATCCACGCAATTAGCTCTTCATTTAAAATTGCATCCGCATAAAAATGTTTATTGTTTAAATTATTAATTCATGCAAATTTTGTGCTCTGCTAGATAAAATGGCTAAAATCGCAAGTCTCGATTTCGAAGTGCTGGATGCATCAGGGAGAAACTATCTGAGCTGGTAGCTCGATGTGAAGTTCCATCTGCGGGCTAAGTCCCTTATTTCTGCTGTGACCAAGAATGAAAATGTAAGCGATATAGAACAGGCGCAAGCCATTATCTATATCCACCGCCATGTGGATAAGACTCTAAAGGCTGAATACCTTACGGTCGAAGATCTATTTGAGCTGTGAACTGCCCTTGAGGACAGGTATAAACATCAGAAAGATGTTATACTACCAAGGGCATGATACGAGTGGGAGAACATGAGACTTTAGGACTTTAAGCCCATAGCTGAGTACAGCTCCGCTCTTTTTAGCATCACCTCACGCCTGAAGTTGTGTGGTGAAAAAGTCTCAGAAGATCGCATGCTGGAAAAGACGTATATGTCTTTCCATGAGAAAGATGCGATATTTATGCAGCAATACCATGAACAAAAGTCCACCAAGTATTCTGAGCTGCCGTCATGTTTACTCATGGCTGAACAAAACAGATAGCTTCTCCTTGCCACTCACCACATGCGCCCCCTTGTACTGCCCCCATCCCAGAAGCTCATAATGCCTCTTCTTCTCGAATGATGAGAGACAACAAGGAAAAGAAAGACCACAGAAAGGGGGGGACAGAACAAAAGGGCTAGGGGCCAAGTCCAGCAGCGAAGAAATGAAGGAAAGCGCAAGTTCACCTGGCGCAGAAATGACAACAAAAAGAATGATGCACCCCCGCCTAAAAGGGATTGGGAAGAACAGTGCCATAATTGTGGCATGAAAGGCCAATGGTCCAGAGTGTGCCAAACTCCGTAGCATCTCCAGGAATTGTATAAAGAAAACAAGAAAAAGAAAGCTGAAACAAACCTGGTGACATCTGATGCTCCAGTCAAGTTCACAACTGACGACTTCGAAACTGATGACCTGCAGATTAGCTTTCTATTTTTATCTTCGCAAATTGTCTGGAACATTTTATGTTAAAAGAGCTTTCATGTTATGTAATTTTGAATTTGAATAAATAAAGTTTATGTTCCTGAAATGCAAATGTTTTGTTCATCTTTATAGATGAATCGCTCTCATGACTGCTTGGTAGACAGTGCTTCGTCACATACGAGCCTTCAGTATAAGAGCTATTTTCATAGCATTATACCATACAAAAGCCCAGTAAATACTATTTCAGGGCCATTGAATATAATTGAAGGTTCTGGAAATGTAACCTTGTTGCTCCCTAATGGAACGAAAATTAAAATAAAAGATGCACTATTCTCTCCTAACTCCAAACGAAACTTACTAAGTTTCAAGGATATCCGCTTAAACGGATTCCATTTGGAAACAACAAATGTAAATGAAAAAAATTATTGTATGTAACGTCTCAAGAAAAAGGAGTAAAATCCATACTTGAACGTTTCGAGAGCCTCTCATCAGGCCTCTACCATACAAAGATTAGGAGAGAGGAAGCAAACTTGACGGAGCACCTAAAGTGCCCGACATCAGCCAGGTTTTACTTTTGGCATGACAGACTTGGCCACCCTAGATCTGTGATGATGCACCGCATCCTATCACAATCCCATGGGCACAACCTGAAGAAACAGAAGATTCTTCAAAAGGGAGAATTCCCTTGCATCCTCTGCTTCAAGGAGAACTTAATAACAAGGTCATCACCATTAAAAGTGGATATCGAGTCTCCAAGCTTCCTCGAAAGAATACATGGAGACATATGTGGACCTATCCACCCCCTAGTGGGCCCTTTCAGTACTTTATGGTACTGATTGGTGCATCTTCAAAATATTCGTATGTGTGTCTACTATCAACCTGCAACTTAGCTTTTCCAAAGCTACTGGCACAAATTATAAAGTTGTGGGCGCATTTTCCAGTCAACCATATAAAGAAAATACGTCTGGATAATGCTGGAGAATTTACCTACCGGTCATTTCAAGAGTACTGCCAGACAACAGGAATAGAAATTGAACATCCAGTACCGCATGTTCACACCCAGAACAGGTTGGCAAAGTCACTGATAAACAGACTCCAATGGATTGCACGTCCGTTGCTAATGAAATCCCAGTTGCCTATGGATGCATGGGGACATGCAATTCTGCATGCTGCATCGTTAATAAAAGTAAGACCCTCTGGAGGTCAGAGTCTCTCTCCAATGCAACTTGCATATGGAGGGCCACCGAACATTTCTCATCTGAGAATCTTCGGTTGCGCAGTCTACATCCCCATTACACCACCACAGAGGACAAAAATGGGTCCTCAACGTCGCCTAGGTATTTATGTAGGGTTTGACTCACCCTAAATTATAAGATACCTAGAACCCCAAACGGGGACGCATTTAAGGCACGTCTTGAAGACTGTGAATTTGATGAGACCATTTTCCCCAAAATGGGCCCAGAAACTGAGAAATCTGGTGCGAAGCACATCATAACATGGGACACAAAAAGTCTAACCCACTACGATCTGGTAATAAAACAATGTGAAGATGAGATCCTGAAGATCCTCCACATTCAGGACACTGTCCACCGATTGCCGGACTCATTTACTGACAACCAGAAGATTGTCAAATCACACATCCCTACTATAAATACTCCAGCTAGGATTGACATTCCCGAGAATGGATGCAATTCACCAGCAGCAGAAGTGGCTGCAACTTAACAGAAAAGAGGCAGACCACCAGGCTCCAGGGATAAAAATCCAAGAAAAAGAAAATTATCCGAAGACCTTGGGATGATACCTCCACAAAGAAATTAGCCCATATCCACACCCTCACCCCTCCTGGAATCAGAGGAACTGCCAGAAGAAACTGAAACATCATTAAATTATGTATGTACAGGGGAGGTGTTGGACAGAAAGAGTACAGTCATCGACGGTGACTTCGCATTTCATATTGCTATTCACATTGTCGAAAGAGACGATGATCATGATCCACATTCCGTTACTGAATGCAAACATAGAAATGATCGGCCAAAGTGGAATCAGGCAATAGAAGCTGAGCTGGACTCGCTTCAGAAATGCAAAGTCTTTGGGCAAATAGTCCAGACACCTACTTGTGTCAAACCTATGGGTTACAAATGGGTATTCGTGAGAAAAAGAAATGAAAATAATGATATCACACGCTACAAAGCACGGCTTGTAGCGCAAGGATTTTCCTAAAGACCGGGTATTGACTATGAGGAAACTTACTCCTCGGTCATAGATGCGATCACTTTCCGATTCCTGATAAGCTTAACAGCAAAGGAAGGTTTAGATATGCAGCTAATGGATATTGTGACTGCAGATGAGTCCATATTTTCTATCTTTTCATGGCATCATTTCAGTGCATTGCATGTCATATCTGAATCCAAATCCTGCATTTTCTTACGATACCTGCTTCTAATGCTATATTCGAGTTTCGTAGAGCTTTGTGGATTTTCAGGGATTTTTTTGGAGCGATTCGGAGCCATTTTGAGACATGGACACATCCAGTACGTCTGTGATACTATTGGCAAGGCTCTATAGGAGTTCGTCGAGATTCAGAAGCACATGGGAAGAGAAGAGGAGAAGCGAGCGAGAGAAAGGAGTTAAAGCCCCAGGCATATGCATCTTTCCCAAGTGACTCGACCCGAGTAGCACAAGTTACTCGGTCGAGCTGACACACAAGCCCAGCAGGAAGAATAATTGCATCCTACTCAACCAAGCAGAGCCTACTCGACCCGAGTAGGCAGAGCGACAATTTGTAAGGGGAGTTCCGACCTACTGACAACTCGATCGAGCAGGCGAGCTACTCGATCGAGTAGCTCGGACCCCTTCTTCCAAGCAAGGAGCAGTTAAGGTGCCTGCTCGACCGAGCAAGCGCCTACTCGATCGAGCAGCCGACTCGGTCGGTGACGTGTGGGCCAAAAACTTCCAGATTTTCAGAATTTTTCTGGGGGTCCACCCTCTATGTATTTAAGAGATTTTTCCTGACGTTTTAGACAGCTCCTAATTAGCTTTTAATTAAATTGGAGAGAGGAGATTTGAATTTGGGTTGTTTTTAGATATAGGGTTTTGGATTTGCCCCGTTTTTGCGAAAGATTGGATTTTTCTTGTCTCTTGCATCTTGGAATCTGTTGGAGCTCTTGTATTCTCTATTGAGCATCGTTCTTTCTCGGTTTTGGTACGTAAGAGCCACATATCTTGCTTAATTTAATTGCTACGATGTTTTCTATGGTAAAAATTGCATTTTTATTTGTCATAATCGCTATGTGTGAGTAGTCTCCTCTAGGGCTGATGGGTTAGCCCTAAGACTCTAGGAAAGAGATGTAGATCTGCATTTCTAGGTTGAATTGGGAATACAATGGGTTTATTTTGGTCGATCCACCCAAATCTCTAGGAGAACTCATACTGAGATCATGCCCACGATCAGTGGAATTGATTAGCTTAAGGAGCACCCTTGGGATTTAATTAGGAAGTTAGTGGATCCAACCAATGCTCATGACCATGCTCGGCTCGTGCCTTGATGGGATCCACCGACGAACTATATCATTACATTGACGGCTATCGCCATTATGTCAATGAGAGCCACCGAACTCAAAGCTCTAACCCACTAGAGTGGTATGAGCTGAGAGACCAACCCCTAAAACCCCCAATGCAACGTAGGAATCCTATTCTAACATCGATCTCAGACAGTCATAGCGGTGATCCCTAAAGCCCTAGTTTCTCTATATTGGATCAACAATAACATCAAACAAACAATTACCCAATCGACTGCTATCTCATTCTTAGATCTAGAAATAATCTGAGACTACTATACACTGTCATTGTCCATGTGGGATTCGACTATCTTATATACTATAATTTGACAATGTCTCCTTACGGATAGAACCCAGAGTCGACACCTAGGAGCCATACTACACCTGGAGACTGTGACACCGCCTGGTGGATTTTAGGTGTAAGTTCTAGGTGCGTCAAGTTTTTGGCGCCGTTACCGGGGACAGTTGCCGTGTATCTCAGTTTATTTTTGTTTCTAAGAATCTGCTAGAGAATCTTATCATTTCCTATCCTTCCACCCTTTTATTTTTATTCTGTTTATCTATTATCATCTTGCTACTCATGGTGCTCTTTGAGTTGATTTGTGCATGATTACTCGCTTCAGAGCAGCTAATGAAGAACTATTATTTGATCCTAAAATTGAGAAGACAACAAGAACCCTCAGAGACTCGACTAGGGGACAGACCCCCTTCGATCAGATGGTAGAGAATACCGCCACTCCTCCTCACACCGGGTCCATCAGGGACCATATGAAACGGAGCTTCGGGAACAATTCTTCCATCCTGAGACCGCAGATGGCGGTAAGTAGCTTCGAAATAAAGACCAGGCTCATAAATTTGATGCAGTAGGATCCTTCCATGGGAACCTGCACGAGAACCCGAATAATCATATCGACACTTTTCTGGCGAAGTGCGATACCTTCAAGACTAAGGACATAAGCGACGATGCGATAAAGCTAAGGCTCTTTCCCTTCACTCTAAGGGATAAGGCTTCATATTGGTTGCGGGCCCATCCATCCAACCACTTCACTTCCTGGGAGCAACAGGAGCTTGCTTTCCTAGATAAATTTTACCCACCGTCAAAAACGGTGAGGATCAGAGGAGCGATATCCAACTTTAAGCAACTGCTGCAAGAGTCGCTCTATGAAGCCAGGGAAAGGTTTAAGGACCTTCAGCATCAGTTCCCACATCATGGGATCCAGTCTTGGGATCTGGTACAAAGCTTCTACAACCAGCTGCAGCCCAGCACGAAGATGATCATGACGCTGTCGTGCAAGGCGCCCTTCTTGACAAGTCAGCAGATGAAACGATCGACCTGCTGGAACATATGGCAGCAAATAACCAACAGTGGAGCGATGAGCGCACCATTATCACCAGGACTCATGAGGTAAAAGCTGTTAGCCACCTCGATTCTTACATTAAAACTTTGTGCAAGCAGGTGGCTAGGATCGAACAATTGTTGGATGTCATTCCAATAACCACCAGCGCTCCAGCCTATCATCCTCAGGAGGAATACAGATAGCAAAGCTACATTCCCAATGAGGGACCTTATGACAGAGCCGAATCATCTGAGCAAGTACAGTATGTACAAGGAGATGGGTGAATTTAGTGGCAACATTCGGCAGCAAGGAATCACCCCGAGTTGTCCTACGGGAATCCAAGTGGAGGCTGCAACCTCCGCAGTTTCAGAGGCCACCGCTCCATCCTCCTTAACAACAAGGACCTCCACCGCATCAACAGCAGAGTGGATTTAGGCCATCTGGGCCGTATCGACCACCGGGCTACCAGTTTAATCGCCAGCCCCGGCAAAACTATGCACCAGTGCCACCATGTTCCTGTCTGGAGAATACCTTAGAGACGTTCATGAGCAGACAAGCAAAGTTCAATCAAGATATGTCTGCTCAATTCAAGAACATAAATACGTCGCTTGATGAGTTTAAGGGGTCAGATGTCTCAATTACTTAAGCACCAAGGGAGGTTGCCTTCGCAACCAGAGCCGAACCCAAGAGCTCAAGCTAATGTCGTGGTCTCTGTTACCACGCGAGGAGGACAGATGACCGACGCTATGATAGTGCCGGTTACAAACAAAGAACAAGTTACAATTGAGGATGCCACTATTGGCAATGATGAGGAAGAGGCTACGGATGACCTATCATGGACAGAGAGAGGGAGGCTTCGCCTTCCATCGTACCCACCATCACACCAGCACCAAAGGACGATGCAAATAGTTCTAGTAATCCATCTCCTAAGGACGCCGCTAAAGATAAGGGAAGCCGACCACCTCTGCCGTATCCACAGAGGCTCGCTTTAGCGAAAACGGAGAAGAAGTACGCAAAGTTTACGGAACTTCTGAAAGGCATTCAACTCAACATCCCTTTTATGGATGCCATTACAGAAATTCCTATCTATGCAAAGTTCTTGAAAGACCTCATTACCGGAAAGTGGAAACATGAGGAAGTAAAGCTTTTGGAGGATTCTACCTCCATTATAAAGAATTATCTCCCGAAGAAGTTACCAGATCCGGGAAGCTTCACAGTCCCATGTTCTATTGGAGGTACGCCTATCAACCGTGCTTTGATCGACTTAGGAGCGAGCATCATCTTGATGCCGCTCTCCATATTCGAAAGGCTATAAACCGGAAGTGAGTTGGAGCCCACAAACATGTACATACAACTAGCGGATCACTCAATCACGTATCCGGTAGGTATTGCCAGGGACATCATTCTGTAAATACCGCCTGGATTATGTGTACCGGTGGACTTTATTATAATAGATATGCCGGAGAGAGGGAGCTCGACATCCTGATAGATGTTTGCGAAGGGACTCTCTCAATGAACGTGGGTAATATTGGAAAACCAATTCCAGTTGCAAAGATCCGTGAAGGATCATGTCCGGGATGAAGGAGCGATTTATCTGGAGCTCTTAGAAGATGATGCTAAAGAGGACTATACAGCTGAAGGGGTCATGAAGGACCCGATGGGGACAGGTGTTGATGATGATGGCGACTCTATATACAACAAGGCGGTTACCGCCTATCTTCGTGTGCTTGATGGGGAGCCCACAGACGACTCTTTGCACCACCAAGAGCCGGAAGCCATCAACTATGTAGCTGAGGAGAACAATGGAGAGGAAACATGCCAAATACCGCTGCACGGTATCGTTGGCAAGTATGATGTGCGCATCTCTTACGCGCCAAACAATAATTGAAGAACTTGAAGGAGTCGAGCTCATGACTCAAAATGAGCACTTATCGGGAGGCAACCCGACTTTTTATATCTTAGATTTTCTTTTCTTCAATTTTTGTTTTGCTCTATCTATCCGAGAAAAACCAAGTAAAAATGCTTTATATTCCACAAAAAATGCAAAAATATAAAAATCTGATAGGTTCTTCCTTTCTACAGGTTGAATGTTGAGAGGAGCGCACAAGTGATGTATTGAATGGAAGGAAGCATGAGAGAAGAAGCTGATAGAAGAACAAGTTTAGGGAAAAGAGTAGTAGGTGACTCGACCGAGTAGGCACCTACTCGGTCGAGTAGAAGAGAATGCAGGAGGAGCAAAGGAAAACGGTGTTCTGCCTACAGGGCCCAAGCAGCACTCACTCGGTCGAGTAGCGGCTTACTCGACCGAGTATCCACTTGCTCAACCGAGCTAAGGAAAGCACACGAAAATATTGGAAAAATGGCGTTCTGCATACACGGCTAGAGCAGCCCATGCTCGGCTCGAGCAGTTGAGGGAGTATTCTAAACCTCAATTTCGATAAATTTTACCCTCCGACTCGATCGAGCAATTACGTTGCTCGGTCGAGTTGCGGGATCCCAATTCATGGGGGCCCACGATGTGACCGTGTCGGGTTTATTAAAACCCAACTCGTTTTTTATTATACCCTAACCGATTTCAATTATCCCCAAACTGAACTGCTCGAGCACCCAACCCCCTTGCCTACTCGACCTGCACCGTCGTCATCACAGTCCCCTCCGCCCTCTGCATCGCCGGCCCCACCACTATTCTGGTCCACCATCTCCCCCTCTCTCCCTCTCCTTTTCTTCCTCCCTAACCCTATCTCCCCATATTCCCTCTCCCCCGTCCAAATTCACCCCCATCTGCCCCAGTGATCACCGGATCAATGCCGTCGGCACCGCCCAGTGCCGACGGCGCCTCCCCAAAAACCACCTCCCCACCCTCTCTCCTCCTCTTGAAACACCCCCTCCCCTCAAGCCACCCCTCTCCTATCGAAACACCCCCTGCCCCCCCCCCCCCCCCCAAATAGCCCTAGGGCACCCAGTTCACTCGACCGATCACGATTAGTGCTCAGCCGAGCCATCAACCCCACCCCCTCCCATCAATCAAGCACAATTACTGCTCAGTCGAGTAACCCTCTCACCAATCCAACCCCGCCGCCCTACCTACTCGACCGAGCATGGCTTGTGCTCAGTCGAGCTTCCTCACACATCTCCCCCTACACACTACTTTTGATCCCACTGATATTATTTTCTACTTATATTTCATGTACATTGTGCCTACAAAGGAGATATTAGCTTGGGGGATACCTCTGATTAGCAGCAGTCACGTACCCGATCACATCGCTCTTACCGTGACCATCGTGGTTGTACACTCTACCCTCTTTTTATTTCTATTTCGACACACTCCACCTGCCTGTAGCACGATGCCGCCTCGCACTAGGGGGAGGCAGACCACACCCGCACGGCGTGGGAAAAGGAAGGCCACTGACGCCTCCTCTTCTCGGCCCGCACGCTGCACTTACCGTACCCACCACCGAGGAGGAGTACGTGGTCGATTCTTCGTCCGCATCTGACTCCTCTGACTACACCACCACCCTCCCACTCACCGTACTTCCCACACACGATCACCCACCATATCGCCCACACATCCCCACCACTTCCGCCCCCATCCCCACTACCACACCACCCGCCCATCCCGCCACTTTGTCGTCGCGTATGCAGACATTCGGCATCACCTTTCGGGAAGATGCACATCACGACCGTTTCGTCACGCTGTCGCAGTGGAGGATCGTTCCAACATAGTTCGTCCACCTCCCCGCCCTCAGACACCTAGGACTCCTGTAGGGGGTCCATTGGCTTTATCGTACCATCGTTTTGACCGACTCCTCACCGACCACGCCCCCACCTACACCCGCCTCACTCTAGAGGCGTTGAGTTCCATTGCCCGCTCCCCGGCGGGTGATGGAATTATCTTCGGGCTGCTGGACCACGACTTCGAGGTCACATACGCCCAGATTTGCGCTCACTTCCACTTTCCAGCCGTCCTTGACCCCGCGCCGCCTTCTCCCCAGACTACAAGCTAGCCACGTTCGCTGCCTCTGCTTTCTGGCATCACATTTCTTGTCTGGACCATTACCGCCCCAGCCAGACGAAGGCATCGTGCATTGTGCACCCCTGCCTTCGCTATGCCCAGCGACACCTCGCCGCCACCATTTTCTGCAGGCCAGAGGTTGGGACCATGTCCCCACCCGAGCTTTCCCATCTCATGGGAATGACCCGACCACTGCGCTACCACCCATACGGCTCCCTCCACCCCTTCGTCCTTTCCGACACAGCCCACTGGTTGTGTTACCGCCTCCTACAGACCTCCCACACCGCTACGCCACCGATATCTACTGCGGCAGATTTTTCACCATTTTCGCACGGATGCTAGGCATAGATCTTCCTGATGGCCTAGTGACCCCCCTGGTCCCACGCGCTTGACTTTGGTTGTGCTTGAGCACATGCATATTATCCGGCCATATGGGGCACGTCACTGGGCCTATCTTTTAGGCACCCATGACACACCCCATTTTGTCCTTCCCGCCCCCCACCTCACCGCCGTCGTGCCAGTCTAGTAGAGCTGGATGATTGAAAGGGTCTTCCCACTTCCCTCCCTCCACGTCCTCGAGACCCCTGGAGCACCTGTCGATGTTGATGCCGACGACTGGGTGCTCAGCTCTTCTGATGATGAGGAGCATGACCTGGCAGCCATTATGGCTGCCCAGCCACCACAGCCTGCATACCATCTGCTACCAGGAGGCACTACCCTCTCCACCTCTATCACCACCACCACCACCACCGTCGAGACCACTGGGACTGTCACCACCCTTTGCCCCGAGGCCACTGCCGATGTCTCCTCCGTACCCATACCTGAGGGCATGGTCATCCCTTCTGCTCCCGAGGCTATCGCTCCACACTTTTCGGATCAGGAGCCAGCCAACACCCTTCCACTACTTCGGAACCTTCTAGAATCTCTACCTATCTCCTTAGGGTCCCATATACCATTCACTAGCCCCACTTCCACATCAGCAGCAGCCGTCCTTACAGAGAGCGTCTCGACTTCTGTCTGCACATCTGTGTCGATGACAGCTCCATCTTCCGCTGCCGATGCTATTGCTACCACCACAGCTTCTCTGGATCTCGGCCACACTACACTTCACACTTCCACCACCGAGATCCCTTCGAGTTCACCCTCGCTGACCTTTCAGCCTAGGCACCGTGGATCTGCTCCACGAGGCCTTTTTACGAGAGTCGTGTCCCACAGTACCCATCCTCCCCTCGACTCCCGTACCACTGACGCTCATCTAACGGTGTTGGAGGACTTGACTTCTTGCCTTCGACGGGATTTCGACGACTTTGCCCGCTCGACAGCCACCCATCATCAGAGAATCGAGGTGGACCTCGCTTCGATTATGGACCTGTTGTGGACACGGGGCCCACCTCCCGTGATCCTCGCTCATGCCCCTCCCCCAGGACAGCCCCTGTCTTGACTGATGCACCACTCAGTGCCTCACACTCTCAGGATTCTGCAGGGCCTGCCACTTCTACACCTAAATTGGTAGCCACGGTAGTGGGCACCTCAGTCGTCGACCCACACACATCCACACCAGTCAAGATTGCCATTGTCCCATTTTCAGCTGAGCTCACTATCACTACCTCTGATCTCCCGGCCGACACACCTGTCGAGCCACAGCCCGATGCCTCAGCTTCTGTTCCATAACAGAGGGATCCACCACCGCCCTCAGAGGACGGTGCCCCTGCTTGATGTTGTCCCTCCACCACTTTTTGTTCATGTGCTTCCCTCATCCTATTTTGTGCGCATCTGTCTTTTTGAGGCCCTAGTCTTACCCAGCTTGGGGGAGGACCCACCATGCATCATTCCTTGCATTTGCATTATCACTTTATCCTTGCATCATATCACATTTTCTTTCTTTTGCACATTTTTATTTTCTATTTATCGTCTATCTCCGCACCTACCCACCCACCCTAGCATCATTTCCTGCATACCAGCGGGTTCTCAGCAGTGAGGACACTTCTGCGTTTAGCTTGTGGGATGAGCGCTATCGCTTTATTTTTCATTTTTTCTTTACATTTTTCTTTCATTTTTCACCTTTTTACTTTACTTTTCCACCATTTTCCACCTTTCCATCTTTTTTCTCTTTCAGCATCACGTTTTCCATTTTTTTCCATGCTTGCATGCTTGTTTTCGTTTTCTTACTTTCTCTTCCTTTCTCCGTTTTAACTAGAATTGTTCTGCATGATGATATCTCTCATAGCCCTCAGTAGCTACTCACGATGCTTATATCTGTCGACATGCTATTTAGAGTAGTCTCAGTCTTACTATTTATATGCTTGCATATTCTCTTGCCGATCTTTCTAATTTAATGCCTGCTATGAATTGAAAATGAATGCATGAAATAGTATCTAGTACGTTCTTTGTTGGGTAATGCACCTAGGTTCAAGCATCATTAGAATATTTGGAGCACCTGTTTGTTATCTTATCCACTTCTGTTTGCATGCCTGATATTATTGTGCTTTATACCGCATGCTTTCATTATTCGCTGAGATGAATGAAAATACACATGCTAGCTATGAGTTTAGTTAGAGTATTATCCCATTGAACAGTTGTGCATGTCTGATGAGTGAACCGAGTGATAAATTATCTTCTTTCTCTACATATCTTTATGATTCGCTACATATCATTTAGTTTCACCCCCTACAGCTACCTCTACCGCACCTACTTCCCAAAAATCCCAAAAGAAAAAGATAGCTTCTAAAGACCCGTGTGTGTGTGTGTGTGTGTGTGTGTGTGTGTGTGTGTGTGTGTGAAAAGAAAAAAAGAAGGAAAAAACAAGAAGAAAAGAAGAAAAGAAGGAAAGAAAAATGTTCCCAATCTCTTTATTAGAAGCTACTACAAATACTTGGGAAAAGACAAAATTTCCACATCCTATTCCTAGATGTGACGCCTCAAGCTAAGCTTGGAGGTGAACCATTTGATTATATGAGTGAGTATAGCATTAGAGTGGAGATGGTGCATAATGGGGAGATTCGATAATGCTTAAACTTTACAAAATATTTTAGCTTGGAGATTTGAAATGAATACTTGAATGTCATGACCCCTTTCCATTCTCTATTGCATATTAACATGATTTCTTTGTGCTACACTTATATCTATTGATTGAAAAGTGCATTGCCAACTCTTTTTATACTAGACTCTATAGATTGCATGAAATTGATATGAGTGGATGGCATGATTTTAGAGGATCCCTACTTTTGCCTTTATTGCATGCATGCTAGCCATATGATTAGTAAGACTTGAAAATACTATTAGCATGTGTTTTATTATTCAAAGTATCGTGATATGCGACTGAAGCTTGACATCTAATTGAACATTTTTCGCACCCCTTTCCATCTCTTATCTCTTTTATTTTCTTTTATTATCGACCAGTAAGCCTAGTATTCGTCTTCCTCGAGGACGAGTAAGAGGTAAGCTTGGGGGATTTTGATGTGTCCATATTTTCTATCTTTTCATGGCATCATTTCATTGCATTTCATGTCATATCCTCATCCAAATCCTGCATTTTAATACGATATTGTGCTTCTAATGTTATATTCGAGTTTCGTAGAGCTTTGTGGATTTTCAGGGATTTTGGAGCAATTCGGAGCCATTTTGGGACATGGACACATCCAGTACGTCTATGACGCCATTGGCGAGGCTCTACATGAGTTCGTCGAGATTCAGAGGCATATGGGAAGAGAAGAGGAGAAGCGAGCGAGAGAAAGGTGTCAAAGCCCCAGGCATATGCAGCTTTCCCAAGTGACTCGACCCGAGTAGCACAAGCCCAGCAGGAAGAATATGTGCATCCTACTCGACCGAGCAGAGCTTACTCGACCCGAGTAGGCAGAGCGACAATTTGCAAGGGGAGTTCAAACCTATTGACAACTCGACCGAGCAGGCGAGCTACTTGACCGAGTAGCTCGGATCCCTTCTTCCAAGCAAGGAGCAGCTAAGGTGCCTGCTCGACCGAGCAGGCCCCTACTCGATCGAGCAACCGACTCGGTCGGCGACGTGTGGGCCCCAAACTTCCAGATTTTCAGAATTTTTCTGGGGGGGTCCACCCTCTATGTATTTAAGAGATTTTTCCTGACGTTTTAGACAGCTCCTAATTAGCTTTTAATTAAATTGGAGAGAGTAGATTTAAATTTGGGTTGTTTTAGATCTAGGGTTTTGTATTTGCGCCGTTTTTGCTAAAGATTGGATTTTTCTTGTCTCTTGCATCTTGGAATCTGTTGGAGTTCTTGTATTCTCTACTGAGCATCATTCTTTCTCGGTTTCGGTACGTACAATCCCCATTTCTTGATTGATTTAATTGCTACAATGTTTTCTATAGGAAAAATTGCATTTTTATGTTTCATAATCATTATATGTGAGTAGTCTTCTCTAGGGCTGATGGGTTAGCCCTAAGACTCTAGGAAAGAGATGTAGATCTGGATTTCTAGGTTGAATTGGGAATACAATGGGAGTATTTTGGTCGATCCATCCAAATCTCTAGGAGAACTCGTACTGAGATTAGGCCCACGGTCAGTGGAATTGATTAGCTTAAGGAGCATCCTTGGGATTTAGTTAGGGAGTTGGTGGATCCAACCAAGGCTCGTGACCATGCCCGGCTCGTGCCTTGAGGGGATCCACCGATGAACTATATCACTACATTGACGGCTACCGTCATTGCGTCAATGAGAGCCACCGAAGTACCTCAAAGCTCTAACCCACGAAAGTGGTATGAGCCGAGAGACCAACCCCCATAAACCCCAATGCAACATAGGAATCCTATTCTAACAGCGATCTCCGATGGTCATAGCGGTGATCCCTAAAGCCCTAGTTTCTCTATATTGGATCAACAACATCATCAAACAAACAATCCCCCAATCGACTGCTATCTCATTCTTAGATCTAGAAATAATCTGAGACTCCAATACATTGTCACTGTCCCTTTGAGATTCGACAATCTTATATAATATAATTTGACACCGTTCGCTTGCGGATAGAATCCAGAGTTGACACCTAGGAGCCATACTACGCCTGGCGACTGTGACACCGCCAGATGGATTTTAGGTGTAAGTTCTGGGTGCGTCAACTGTATATCTATACGGTAATCTCGACAAGGAGATATACATGAAACTTCATGATGGCTTTTCAATGCTTGCTGAATTAAAAGATAGACCTCAGGACGTCTACTCTGTTAAGCTCCAAAGATCACTATATGGTCTTAAACAATCGGGACGGATGTGGTATAACAGACTAAGTGAATTCCTTGTACAACAAGGATTCAACAATAATGAAGTCTATCCTTCCATCTTCATAAGAGCAAAGGGAAAAGGATTCGTCATAATAGCAGTTTACGTAGACGATCTGAATCTCATTAGAACTCCTGAAAAGATCACGGAGATATCTGTAAGCCTGATAAAAGAATTCGAAATGAAAGACCTAGGCAAAACGAAATTCTGCCTTGGCTTACAGATTGAACATCTAAAAGACGGAATCCTATTACACCAAACCACATATACGAAGAAAATGTTGCAAAGATTCCACATGGACCAATGTCATCTACGTAGTACACCTATGGTAGTATGATCTCTGGATGAACATAAAGACCCCTTCCGACCGCTGGAAGAGGGGGAGGATATACTTGGTCCAGAAGTCCCTTATCTGAGTGCTATTGGAGCACTTTTATATCTGGCCAACTGCACGCGTCCCGATATAGCGTTTGCAGTAAAATTACTAGCCAGATATAGTGCAGTGCCTACGCAGCGCCACTGGACCGGGGTAAAGCACCTTCTGTGCTACCTCCATGGGTCTACAGATTTGGGACTCTTTTATAAAAATGGATTATCCTCGTACTTGTTGATTATGCTGATACAGGTTACAGGTCTGATCCCACATTGCAAAGTCACAGACTGTGTACGTGTTTACTCATGGTGGGACAGTCATTTCGTGGAGATCTGTTAAGCAAACCATGACGACTACCTCATCCAATCACTCAGAGATCATCGCCATCCATGAAGCAAGCAAAGAATGTGTCTGGCTACGGTCAGTTGTAAATCACATCCTGGTGACGACCGGATTGAAGTCTGGGGATCTTAAACCTACTACAATGTTCGAAGACAATGATGCTTGCATAGCTCAGCTACGAGGTGGCTACATCAAAGGTGACAGAACGAAATATATTTCCCCCAAATTCTTCTGGACGCACGAACTACAGCGAGATGGTGTGATCGATGTCAGACAAGTACAATCATATGACAACCTGGCAGACTTGTTCACTAAAGCTCTTTCTACTTCTACCTTTAGGAAGTTTGTACAGAAAATTTTGATGACGCGCCTACGAGATTTGAAAACCTGAGTGCTTGCACAGATCAGGGGGAGTTAGGGAGTGTCTGCACTCTTTTTCCTAAACTATGGTTTTTCCCACCGGGTTTTCCATAGCTAAAGGTTTTAACGAGGCAAACCTCACCAACTCAGGATCCTGAAGTATCCACCCCATGTGAGACTCCTACTATACTCAGAATCCTGAAGTATTCATGAGCAGATTCCACACCTATGGCTGGATAAGGGGGAGTGTTGTGAAGGGATTACACCGAGTCGGTTAGTCGGTTGAGATCACAGCTTATCTTATAAATAAGACAGTATCTTATGTATCTTATCTGTATACGCTCCTCTACATGCTATAAATAAAGTACTGGGGGTTCCTCCCCATATGTTGATTCATAACAATAGAGAAATATTTTTTTCTTCTTTTTGTTTTTGTTTCTCATTTTTCTTTTTGGATTTTTGTAGGAGCTATTTGATTTGTATTTTTGGACTTTGGCTCCTTTTTAGCTTTATGTACTTTTTTGGAGCTAACCTTTTCTTTTGCAAAGGATTTTTGGAAATGAATGCGGTATAATTAGCTTTAGGAGGTGGACTCAAGTGACATGCAGAGAATTTAAGATATGTGTGGAGAAAGAAATAATAACACTCGGTTCACTCTAAGATGTGCACAAACGGTTCAATAAGATAATTCTTCAACTAAAACTCATATATAAACATGGATATTCTCAATCATTTCAATAAATAGTGAAATCAAGTAGTAAAGTTTACAATCATATCAGGCATGCAACAGAAGGTGAATAAGACGAAAAGATTGATGCTTCAGAAATACTAATGATGCGTGAATCTTGGTGCATTTCCAACAAAAGCATAGTAAACACTGCTGCATACATTTAGCTTCAATAAATATCATGCATTCAGATAGAAAAATCATCAAAATAAATATATATGCAAGCATATGTGGATATAGAGATACTGAAATACTGTTAGTAGCATGGCCAGAATAATAAGCATCGTAAAAGCTGCTAAAGTTATAAGAGATGTCATCATACTTAATATATCTAGCATAAAGAGGAAAAGAAAATTTGGAAATTAAAATAAAAGAAAAGAAAGGAAAGAAAAACAAGCACACGATATACTGCATGAACACACAAACAAAGAAAATAAAATGGAGAATTCAAAAAGATGACGCAAAAAATTTAAAAATTCGAAAAACCCTAAATTAAAAGTAAAAATGTAACTAATGCAACTAGATGGCATGGAAATGCACTCCCCCAAGTTTAAACTTCGCATTGTCTTCAATGTGATCATAAAAGGTAATTATGAGGAACAACGATAAATATGAGGGGGTGAATGAAAAATGATGATACGAATGATATGAAATCCTAATGCAACTACATGCACATGCAATGATGCATGAGAGCGCCTTCCCCCAAGCTTATACCAAATAATCTTATTCAAATGACTCGATAAAAAATGTCCCGGCTTCACTAAATGAGATCAAGTCAAACGAATAAGAAAGTAAGATTACATTTGAGAGAAATGCTCGATGGTGGGCAAAAGGATGTGACAAATCAAAATATGAAGAAGGTAGCAATCAATTATAGCATATAAAGGGTAAGGCGTAAAAGATTATTGTTGCAGTCATATGAGGTGATATTTATTCTAAACTAACAAATCAAGCAAGTTTATACGGTCCTCTTGCTGTCGAGAGGAGTCGTGTTTATTTAAAGCAAAAAATACCACACTACTAGATTGATATCACCTATAGCAAAAGGCGGATCCAGTATCTTTGTCGGTGCAGGCAACTGCTCCAACTGCTCCTTCCATGGCTCTACCAGGTGTGTGTGTCCACAGACTCCATCAGATTCCAGCAATATGGCTCCCAGCATCTCTCCAAGGAATCCCACATGAACCATGCAAGAGATAAGCCGCATCAATCTGATGTGGATAATTCTACCCCAAAATAAATGTATTCCAAAGAAGGTCATCAAAAGAAATATTTAAAACTAAGGCTGGTTGACAACACTTCCCTGGAAATAAATCTCTACCCTCGTGCACCACGTCGATCAACTCCTCGTTGTTTGCCTCAGGTTCTTCAAGTAGCTTTATGATGCTCCTGAAACCAACACTTAAACCCCACCTAGCAAAGGCACGAATGCCGAGGACTAGATGTATCCCAAGTGTGAATTTTCGGAACCTAAGGCAAGCGTACGATGTCAAGTAATAGTATAAACGATATCGATCCCACAGTGAGGTAAGTGACGCTGTTGTCTTGGGTGATTTCTAGATCTCAGAATAGAGCTGCAGTCGGTTTCAAGAGATTGTTTGTTGTGAGATTGTAATCAATAATAAAAGACTGGGGCATTAGGACTCACCACTAGGATCGTCGGATGTCGATGCGAGGCTAAGACTCTTACGTTGCATTGGCTTTATTAGGGATTGTCGCATCTAAGATGTAGAACGCATGACTCTAAGCGCCATGAATCTAACGTATCACATACTATACCCCGCTTTCGTGATAGGCACACACGATCCGTACATTAAGAATCGACAATGTTCATGCCACTCTCGTGGATAGAATGATCTCAACTTACGCCACTCTCGCGGATTAGATCTTCGATGTGCTTTGATGGCTCTTATTGACGCAATTACGGTAACCGTCGATTAGTAATATATGACGTCGGTGGATCCCGTCAAGGCACGTGTGATTGCCCCGCTCTCGCGATAGGCGGCACATGCCCTGATTGAACTCACTAAATCCCTAATTAAATCCATAGGATACTCCTTAAGCTAATCGCTTCCACCGACCGTGGTCACGATCTCAGTACGAGATCTACAAATTTGGCTAGATCGACCAAAATACGCCCCTTTTATACCAACGCAACCTAAAAATCCTAACTTCACATCTAAATCCTAAGATCCTAGGTCTAATCCATTAGCCCTAGATAGAACAAATCATGGATCATAGTAAAAACAATAAAAGATTTAATGGATGCAAAGGAATTCATCTTTGCAATAGAAAACATCAAAAACTATAGAAAGTTTAGAGAATCGTACCAACGCATCGGAGAGAAATAGCAAACCAAAGAGAATTAAGAATATAAAGAGTCCATGCAATAAAGATCAATAAAAATCCAAGCCTTAGTCTCTACAAATTAGCGACAGCACACAAATTATCTAGATCTAAAAACTCCAATTAAAACTAAGGAAAATACTAAAAGTCTAGTATCTCTGCAAATAGGGTAAAAATTGTGCTTATAGACAAGGGGTATGGACCCACAAAATCTCAAAAAATCTGGGCACTTGGGCCCATCAACTTGACTGGTCGTGTCACCCTACTTTGTCAAATAGTGGTGCCTGCTCAGTCGAGCTGATATAAGGCTACCGCTTGTTGCTGCTTCTGCTCTGGCTGATATGGGCTGCTCGGTCGAGCAGGCCATCCACTTGGTCGAGCTACAATGCTTTGGAGAATAGCTCAAAATAGTTGCTCTGTTCGATACAGCTTGGGTTGAGCTGGATGTCTACTAGGTCAAGTGGGGCATGACCGTTTCATTGTGAATTCTGCGTGTCAGCTCGGCCGAGTAGCTGTTGCTACTTGATTAAGTCGCCTGGGAAATAGATTCTGAAGTGTCCATCTCTCGCTCTCTTCTCCTCCTATCCTCCAATCTTCTTACTTGCCTTGGCGAACTCTCATAGTGCCTTGCCAATGACGTCCCGGACGTCCCGGTTGTGTCCATGTCTCAAAATAGCTCCAATTCGCTCCAAAACTCATGAAAGTCCATAAAGCTATACAAAACTCGAATATGGCATTAGAAGCGTAATAATGTATGAAAATGTGGTTTTTGGAGGTGAATATAACATGCAATGATGCAATAAATATATGTAAAATATGGACATATCAAAATCCTCTTAATCGTACTCGAGGAAGACGAATACGAGGCTTATCGGGTGATGAAAATAAAGAAATAGAAAAAGAATGGAAGATGGATGGGGATGCTAGACCATTCGATCAGATCTCAAGCCATAGCTACATATCACGATACTTCGAAGATGGATCACATGCTAATAAGAATTTCATATCTTAACTAAACATATTACTTGCAAGCATTTAAGAGCAAATGAAGGGATTCTCTAAATTCATGCAATCAATTCATATCCACCTCGTGTAATTTATAGAGTTTAATATACAAATATTGGCGATGCACTTTTCAATCAAAAGATGTAAGTGAAGCATACAAGAGTCGAATCAAGCATGCAATAGAGAACAGAATAAGGATCATGGCTTTCATATATTCATCTCAAATCATGAAAAATCTCCATAGCTAATATATTTTGCAAAGTCTAAGCATTATCAAATATTCCCAATTATGCACAACTCCACTCTAATGGCATACTCACTCATATAATCAAATGAATTCACCCCACCCCACCACCCTCCCTCCCAAGCTTAGCTTGAGGCATCGCATCTAAGGAATAATAATGGAATTTTTGTGGCTTTTTCCCAAGTATTTTTGTAGCTCCAAGTAGTAAAGTAAAGAAATATTTTTCTTTTCTTCTTCTCTTTTTTTTCTTTTTTTGACTTTTTTAGTAGGAGCTATTGAATATGTATTTTTGCTTTTGGCTCCTTTTTAGCTTTTTTGGAGGTTAGCTTTTTCTTTTGGGATTTTTGGGAAGTGGATGCGGTATAAATAGCTGCAAGGGGGTGAGCACAAGTGACATGTAGAGAATAAAAAGATATGTGGAGAAAGAATTAATATAACACTCAGTTCACTCATAAGATGTGCACAACGGTTCAATAAGATAATACTTCAACTAAACTCATAAGCAAGCATGCGTATTTTCATTCATTTCAACGAATAATGAAGTCAATCTGTAAGGCATACAATCATAGCAGGCATGCATTAGAAAGCAAATAAGATAACAAGGCAGATGCTTCAGGTATTCTAATGATGTGTGAATCTTGGTGCATTTCCAACAAGAGCATACTAGATACCATTGCATACATTTAGTTTCAATTCATTTCATGCATTCATATAGAGAAATCATCAAAAGAAACATATATGCAAGCATATAGATAGCAAGACACTGAAATACTCTAAATAGCATGGCAAAAGATACAAGCATCATGATAGCTACTAAAGTTAAGAGAGGTATCATCATTCGGAATATATCTAGCAAGAATGGGAAGAATTTCACTCTAAATAGCATGGCAAAAGATACAAGCATCATGATAGCAACTAAAATTAAGAGAGGTATCATCATTCGGAATATATCTAGCAAGAATGGGAAGAAAAAAGCGGAGAAAATAGAATAAAAGCAAGTATGCAAGCACACCAAAACATGGAAAATATGGTGCAGAATGAAAAAAAAGAGAAAATGATGAAAAAATGGGCGAAAGATGAAAACAAAAAGGTGTAAAATAAAACGAAGTATAATAATGAAACTAAAAAAACGATATCGCTCATACCCCAAGCTAAACACGGCAATGCCCTCACTGCTGAGAACACGCGTGAAAGATGGGAAAATGAGGCTAGGGTGGGTGGGTGGAAAATAAAAGGAAAATAAATGAAAAATGAAACTATACAAATAAAAGGAAAAATGCAGATGCATGACCTACTGCCTAAGATGCAAAAATATGGGCAAGTAGGCACATGATGCAAATGATGACATGATGCGAGTGGAATATATGCAAATGCAACATGATGGGTATATACAAGTGGTGCAAAATGGGTCCTCCCCCAAGCTATGAGAGAGCGGGGTCCTAAAGAGACATATGGGCAAAAAATATAGGGAGGAGCAAAAATAAATAACGATCAAGCAGGGCACCACCCTCTGAAGGTGGTGATGGGTCCCGCTGCTGAGGACCAGAAATAGGACCATCAGGCACAACAGGCGAAGGCTCGACAAGTGTGTCGCTTAGCAGGTCAACAGATCGTGCAACGGTCTCAGAAGAGAGTGGAACAGCTGGTGTGTCAACAAGTGTGAGAATGGGTGTGTCAACAACAGAAGCGTCCACCAGTGGTGCAACCGACTCAACAGAAAAAGTGACAGGCCCTGCAAAAGCCTAAAAATAAGATACAGTGAGCGGTGTGGCTGTGACAGGAGGAACGGGGTCTGGCCTAGGAGGAGGGGCAGGTGCAAGTATCATAGTGGGTGCACACTGGTGCCTAAGAATATCGAGAATGTCAGTGATGTCCCGCTCCATTGACTACTGAAAGGCAGCGACCGAGCTCGAGAGGGTGTCAAAGGCACGCCTCAAGATAACGACCTCGGTCTCCACCGCAGTAAGACGTGTGTCCATGTTGTAGGAGCTAGGAGGTGGGCGTGAACTGCTAGAAACCACTCTCGTAGCATGGCCTCGTGAAAGTGATCCACGGGGTCTGAACTGAAAGTCAGTGGAGGGTGGTCTCAAGGGGATCTGGGTTGAAGAAGCCTGAAGTGGAATGGATCCGAGATCCAGTGCAGAGGTAGAAGCAGCAGCAGTATCAAAAAAGGGAGATGTAGTGGCAACAGAAGTGGTGACAGACACCACGACGCTCTCAGAGAATACCACTAATGCTGGTGCAGAAATGGTGCCAGGAAGTGTGACTTTGGACCCTAAAGAGGTAGGAAGGAAAGTGAGGAGGTCCACAGGGTCAGGTAGGGTGCTGGCAAAAACAGGACTGGTGGGGACAATAGTGTTGGGGACAGAACTGGCAGGCTCCAAAACGGTGGAAAAAGGAAGATCGGGAGCAACAGAAACAACCGTGCCCTCAGGTCCGGGCACGGAATAAGGTGCAATAATGACCTTGGTGAAAACGGTGTGGACAGCCCTGGAGGTCTTTACGGTGGTGGTGGTGGTGGAAGTGGTGCTCACACTGACAGAAGTGGGGACAGAAGTGTGAGGTGGCTGGGTGGCTAGGATGACAGCTATATCAGGCTCCTCCTCATCGGAGCTTAGCACCCAGTCATCGTCGTCATCGACGACTGGTCCTCCTGGGGGCTCAAGCTTGCAGATGGGAGGGATTGGAAAAATGCGGGAACTGGCTCTACACGGGTGAGGTCAAGGTGGGGCAGGTATAGGTGCTGCTCTCGATGGATTCCTAGTAGGTAGATCCAGTGACGCTCACCGTACGGCCTAATGATGGACATGCAGGTAAGCAAGTCCAATGTCAGTCGTGGAGGCCCGGTGGGTATCGCCAGACCTGCAGGAAGTGCAAGGCCGAGCATGGAGGTGAAAATGATGAAAAATCCGCTGCAGTAGATATCGGTGGTGGTGTGGTCGGTCTGGATGAGGTGGTAACACAGCCAGTATGATGCATCAGAGAGAAGGAATGGGTGTGGAGAACCATCGGGGTGGCGATGCAGAGGTCGAGTCATCCCCATAAGATGGGAAAGCTCAGGCAGGGAGAGTGTCCCGGCCTCTGGCCTGGAGAAAAGGGTGGTAGCGAGGTGGCGTTGGGCGTAACGGAGACATGGGTGGACTATACTAGAGGATTTAGCCCTACTAGGGCGATATACTCACAAACCAGTAATGCGATTCCAGAACTGCTCGGCATCGAAGGTGGTGAGCTCATAGTCTGGGGAGTTAGGTGAGGGTAGGGTCGGGGATGGCAGTAAAGCAGAAGTGTGCATGGATCATGGCGTGTGTGACCACTATGTCGCAGTCAAGCAGCCTAAAGCAGATGCCAGCACCCTCTAGGGTGATGGAGCTCAGCGCCTCGAGAGTGAGACACGTGTAGGTGCGTGTGTAGGTGGCAAAAAGGCGGTCAAAACCTATGACCTGGTAGAACCTATGGACACCCTAAAGGATGCCAAGGCTCTGGAGGGTGGGAACGTGGATGAATCGGGTGGTAACAATGGTGCGGTGGGAGATGGCGATGAAATGCGAGCAGTGAGCGTCGTCCCTGAAGACGATATCATATGTCCTCAGGGCGGGTGGTGGAGGAACTGGATGGGGTGGAGGTGCGGTATTGGGAATGGGATGAGTGGTAGTGCATGGGGTGGGTGGGGGCCTCTATCGCTAGATGCGTAGGGGATGTGGATCGGGATGAGTCAGACGAGGACGACTAATCGCCCAAGTAATCCTCGGGTGTGGGCGAGCATGCACGCCAGGAGCATCGTGCCGGCCTAGAAGAGGAGGGACCTGTGTCAGCCTTCCTTGTCATGCCCCGCTTCCCAAAACGGGTGCGAGGATGAGAGGAAGGTCCGCATGGGCCGGAGCTGTGAGGCTCGGGCCCAATAAGCGTCTGTAGAGATACAATTTAATTACAGGTTCTTGCATATAAAAGTTCATAACAATAAGATAAGAGAACTCGAAGGGAAACTACATTCATTGATAAAAGAGATAATATCCAGCAATACATCAAGTCTAATAAAAGAAGCCCCAAGCATGGCTACAACTCCGAAAAAGGGAAACTAATGGTGCGACGCACCCAACCTCGAGAAGAAGTAAAATGGTGCTACACACACAAACTAGAAAGCAGTAAACCTTCGTAAGACAGCAACGGTGAGGGACCTCTAGGTCTGGTCCTCGTCTGAAACGTACTCCGAGTCAATGTCCTCCGGCTCCAAGTCCTCAAGTAAGGCTGGCTCATCTGTGTACTCTGTCTCAGTACCTGACATAAAACATCCAAGAGAAAAGGAGCTGTACGTCAGGTAAAGTCCACAAGGGAAAGGTGAGAAGACTCTACTACAAGTATAAAGGAATTTAAAGACAACATTTTAAGGTTGATTACATGAGAGATGCAACAGCATGGCAGTTATACATATAGGCGAGGAAAGTAAAGACTGCAGAAAGTAAACGTGGCAAGCAATAGTCGTAGCGTGTGCTACCGGCTACAAGACATGACAAGACTAGACTAGACTGTGTGAGACCAAGAGGGTTCACGCCTGCAGCTTAGAAAGTCACCAAACTCTCTAACCTGGTGGTCGCTCAACCCAACCCCACCCCAAGTGCACAAGACAAGATTGTACGAGGACCACTCACTCTGCTAGGTGAGTGCCTCTATCCCCACAGGTTTCAGGGGCCACTCACTCTGCTAGGTGAGTGTCAAGCTTTCCATATGTTTTTCTGTACAAATTATCACCCACTCTGCTAGGTGGGTGCCTCAGTCCCCGCAAGTTACCAAGGGTCACTCACTCAGCTACGTGAGTGCCGGGTTTTCCGCAGGTTATTCAACAATATTTATGCATAAGATGACATGGCATGACATGGCGAGAGTGAAGTAAGTTCATTTCGTTCTTATTGGGTCCACACGCACACACGCACAAAAATAGTGATTTACTGGGCAGTTGTTGTAGTTTGTGCCTAGACTTCATCGTCAAGTCTAAGCTATCTTGAGGGGGTCCCAGACGCTATCATTTCACGTCCGGTTCTCTAGTTCATACTTTTACAATTTAAAGAGAGATGGCCTAAACGTGGCCGTAACTACGCAAGTGCATACACTTTCCTGCGGTTGTGAGAAGAACGTCTGTCGGAAGCGTCTCGTCACTGGCAGTGTGTCGGTCAAGGTCCGATGTCACAAGTCAACGGGCGGGGTCATGAACAATTTAGAAAATCCTATTAAGTTGTCTCTAAGTTGACTGTGGCTACCTTATCAGTTTCAAATCAAGTTTTGAATGTTCAGCCTATTCGACTATTCTAACCTATATGCACAGTTAAAAAGTCCGATCGTCGATCTACGGTTTCACAACGTTTTAAAGGAGCGTAAAATAAATTTAGTGAGTTAAGTTATCAATTTTTAATTAGGTTTTGATTTCTTACATTGTGGGTTTTTCTATGGTAAAAGGACCAACCTAGAATGATGCTCGAGCAAGATCTAACGTCGGATCTGGAACAGTGGCAGTACTCGGTTTTCTCGACTACAGGTAGTGCAGTAATGGTTCATCGGGATCGCCTCGGCTGCAAGTAGTGTAGCGGAGCGACGTCAATGGGGAGGAGCAGCGACTACGGTCCCGAACGACAAGAACGACAGCAACAGTGACAAGGGAAGGCGGCTGTGTCAGTGAGGAGGGCAGCGACTATGCACAGCTGAACTTGCGACAGCGATAACTCGTGGCCCAGAGGGTTGTCGTGTGTGGGTGTGCCCGAAGGGGAGGGCAGCCGGCGGTTGTGGAAAGAGGGGAGAGATCTTGGCATGGGAATGAAACAAGGGGTGCATCTATATCGGGAAGCCGACAGATCTGTTGGAGTTGGGCGTGGACAGCAGGGAAATGGGTGGCCGGTGGTTTGCTTGGCCGGTGGCAGCTGAGGGGGTGCGGCCTGCGGTGTTTGCTGTGGGTGAAGAGAGGGGAGAGAGAGTAAAATCCGACGGGCTGACGTGAGAGTGGTCGGCGGTTATGGGGGCTTGCAGGTCGAGGGCACGGCAGATCGAGGTGGGGGGTCAGACTCAGTGGTCGGGCAGCTTGCTTGGCCAGTGAGGCTGTCAAGGGAAGAAGGGGCTGGCGACTGTCAAGGAGTGTGGTGCGTGGGTTGGTCGGAGAGGAAGGAAGAGGTCGGCGATAGTTGTGTTAGGTTCGGGTTTAAGGGCTGGGTTCAAAGAAACCCTAGGTGCTAGCTTACGTACTGGGGGAGAGAGAGAGGAGGGTAGGTTTCAAAAAAGAAATGAGTCTGTGCTTGCTTCGTGCAGCTCCAAAGATGTACAAAAACCCTATTTCTTTTAGGTTTTAGACTGCCAATCTAATAGACTAGGTTGTCCTTTATAGAATAAGGAGAGAGGGTGGAAACGTGGGAGGTTAGGGTGATGACGTGGGAGAGAGGAAATCATGTGTACAGTTTATGATAGTTATTATTTAGATTTGACTAAATCAATGATTTGATTTTCTTTTTAAAAACATGAGTGGAATTTGAATTTTGAAAACTTGGGGAAAAATAATGGGCTAAGCGGGTCAGTCAAACGATGTACCAAAATTACAAGAAAAATACCGAGCGATCGTGACGATCCGAGGTTCGAGAATACGGGGTATGGCCATGTGCTAGGCCTACCGAAAACAATAATAAAATAAAGTATGAAAATACACATTCTAAGCAAAATACGTACGAAAAACGCGCGGTCAAAAAGCAACCATTACATCCTACCCACCTTAAGAAAAATTCCGCCCTCGGAATTTCTAACACATACTGCTCAGGAAACAAATGAGGGTAGCGCTCTCTCATCTCATCCTCTCTCTCTCTCTCTCTCTCTCTCTCTCTCTCTCTCTCTCTCTCTCTCTCTCTCTCTCTCTCTCTCTCTCTCTCTCTCTCTCTCTCTCTCCCCCATATGGACTCTCCAGGTGATACATGATGCCACATCACTCTCACCAGGTCGACTACCTTGTTCCTCAACTGCCTCTGTCGACGGTCCAAAATCTGCAGTGGATGCTGCTCATACGTCAAGTCTGATCAAACCGTGATTTCTGAAAAATTCACAACGTGCGATGGGTCACTGATGTACCGATGTAGCTGAGATACGTGGAACACGTTGTGAACTCCCTCCGACGATGGTGGCAGAGCAAGGCGATAAGCCACTACTCCCACACACTCCAGCATGTCAAACGGTCCAATACACCTCGGACTCAGCTTTCCCTTCTTCCTGAAACGAATGAATTCATGGTTCAGAGAAATCTTTAGGAAGACATGATCTCCTGGCTGAAACTCCAAAGGTCCCCTATTGGCGTCTGTCCAATGCTTGTAATGATCTTGAGCAATCCAAAGCTTATCCCTAATGTCCCTCATGACATCCATAGCTACTACAATCATCTCCGAATCCAACAGCTCTCGGTATCCGAAGTCATCCCAGCTCAGAGACGATCGACATTTTCTTCCATATAGGGCAACAAACAACACCATGCCAATGCTCACCTGGTAGTTGTTGTTGTATGAGAATTCCACTAGATGGAGATGATCTTCCCACGAACCCTTCAGATCGAGTGTACAAGCTCTCAGCATATCCTCCAGAATCTGAATAGTCCTCCTCTCTAACTGTCCATCGGTCTGTGGGTGGTACGCCGTGCTGAAACTCAGAGTCATACCAAGATTCTCCTGCAGACTCTTCCAGAACTGAGATGTAAATCTCGAGTCTCTGTCTGATACGATACTTACCGGAACTCCATGTAAGCACACAATCTCATGCACGTACATGGTCTACATTACGAACTAAACTCAAGGAGGAACTATAAATAGAGAAGTAAAATATCTTTACCTCTAAATACTTCCTTGCCAAGATTTCCGTGGACTGTCGCACTCGGAAAGGTATGAAATGCGCAGACTTGGTCAATCGATCAACGATCACCCAGACTGTGTCGTTCTTCTTTGAGCTCTGAGGTAGGCCTGTCACGAAATCCATCGTGCTGTATTGCCACTTCCACTCCGGAATATTAAGCATTTGTTGCAATCCAGCAGTCCGATGGTGCTCTGCCTTCACCTGCTGGCATACGAGACACTTGGCAATGCTCCGTGCCACATTCCTCTTCATACCAATCCACCAATAGTTTAGACGGAGGTCTTAATACATTTTCGTGTCCCCATGATGTATGGAATAAGGCGAGCTATGAGCCTCACTCAACAGCTTATCTCTAATGTCACCTACAGGTACGCAGAGTCTACTGACGTATCTCAGGAATCCATCCTCATGAATAATAAACTCCGTTCGAAGTCCAGCTTCTACCTGCCTTCTGAACCTCTGCAGCTTCGGATCTCCTGCCTGAGTTGCCTTGATATGATCCACAATCGCGGACTGAATCTGCATGTTCATCAATGAAACAACCACTCCAGGTAGGACAACCTCAATATCCATCTCTCTCAGCTCCTGCTGTAATCTCCAATGGGCAGAATGCATCATCACTACGGGGAGTCTGCTCAAAGCATCTGGCACTACATTCACTTTCCCCGGGTGATACTGCAGGTCTATCTCGTAATCTGCCATAAGCTCCAACCATCGTCTCTGACGCATGTATTGTATCTGGATCTAAGCCTAGAGGGGGGAGTGAATAGGCTTATAAAAATTCTCATGCAACCCACGAGAAATCACACGCAGTTATAATCACAGGCAGGGTAAACAATAAGCAACCATAGATGCACAGCAGATTTTACCCTAGTTCGGTTGCACCCACGACCTACGTCCAGCCCCAAAAGCAATACTAGATTATTAAAGTTAACTGGTACAACCTGTAGCTAGAGCACCAACTCTATACTCACTTGGCTCTCAGTACCTGCACTCACCAAAGTGCCCAAACAATAACAATCCAAGTAAAACTCTCTTTTGGCTAGTCCCAACTAGCCAAGTCCTAAACAAATATAAAATAATTCTACAAAGATCACAACGCCATAATCACAAATAAAATAAAGTTTAGAGTTTAGAATCGCTCAGTTGTGACTGCGTTGATGTCTCTGTCGTTCAGCGTGTGGTCAGATCAATCTGACAAGTAGTAGTCCCTAGTCCCCTCAATAGCTTGGCTCCCCTCTCGATGAAACTTGTGCCCTCTACCAAAGGTTGAAACTTGTGGCACCTCACCAAAGATTGCAACTTGCGACACCTTGACTCGTGAGTTCTTTTGGGGAAAAAAGAACATTGCGGCTGTCTTCTATTTGCTCGTAAGCCTACAACCAAAGAAGCAAAGCCGAAACAATATGAGATCATATAGAAACCCAGAGATCATTAGAATATGTAAAATAATGTCAGGCCTTCTTGATGTGCATTTATATTTTATATATTCACGCACGTCTTCTTCGTGATTTTCCGTTGTTTTCCGTCGTTCCGTACCCTTTCTCTTGTGATTTTTATTTTTCTTTCACTTCTTTGTGTTTTTGTGTAAATGCAGGAGATTGCCAGCATTGGGGACGTATAAAGCAGATATAATGAGTCCCCAGAGCAATGGGATGAGTTACGCGTGATCCAGAGGGCCAAACGACGAAGAAATCCATATTTCAGCCCTCAATCGATTGGGTGGATAGAGCCACCCGATCGGTTGATGCATCTGTATCCGACCCGGACAGGAGCTGAAGAGAAGAGCAGCTCACCCGATCGGTTCAGTGATCGGGTGAGATCGACAGAGCCCTTTGTCTTTTTGAGCTTAATTCCAACCGATCGGGTGATATCTCACCCGATCGGTTCATCTAAAGCTGAAGTTCAACAATTCATGACCTGGTCACACCACCCGCTCACCTCAGCGCCCGGTTGAAGCTTCTGAAGTCCGGTGGCCAATGCGACAAGCAGCTCACCCGATCGGTTGATGCTTCAACCGATCGGTGGCCTTTTCTTCCCCTTTCGCATACTACTGCTCATTCATTGAAGATTTGCTAGATGGATTTTGGGTGATATCTTATTTTTCTAGCATCGGCATTGTCGTTAGCTTTCCAACGATAGGTCACATGCCCAAATCCAATTTTTCTAGATTTTTCTGGAATTTTCTGAGTGCAGCTGTGTGCTGAAAATGGGTGCTGTCTGGATTTTCAATTCAACCAATCGGTTGGGTGTCCAGGTGGCCGTCCGGTTGAGCCAAATTTCAACAGTTTACTCTCTGTTTATTTCCAACCGATCGGGTGAACTTCCACCCGATTGGTTGTGCCTATTTTAGCAGTTTTAGTGGGTTTTTGGACCCGAACTGTTAAGGGTTTGAGGGGGCTTATTTATATGAGATTGTGCACGACTTGTAGGACTTCTTCCCCCATTTTTTTCAGCAGTTTTCAGCCCCTTTCATGGGAGCTTAGGTTAGTTTAGATTAGGGTTTCTCTCTTTCAATAATCTTGTAATGGATTGATGGATTCAAATGCAAACTAAGTATTTCTTTTTCTTATTTTTCCATTGTTTTGTGTTATTTTCATTGTGCTTGATCGTGAATGTTTGTTTGTCATTTTTATTGCTTTCTATCATGTTCTTCACCATTGAGTAGTTCTTGATGAACCCTAATATGGGTTAGAGTAGGATTGATGCTTGGGATTTACATTTGACTTGATTGCATGGTATGTGTTCGATGGAATGTGTCAATGGGGATTTCTAGCAATCGGAGTCCAATTCGTACGGCAACACACTAGATGTGTTGGGGATTGGGGTCCAGTGTCTTGTCCAGTCAAGATCCGCTTTAATGTATTGCTAGAAATCACATTCGACCTATTTGGCCATTAGGGTTACGCGAGGGCGTTTCATTGTCGTTGGCGGGAGAAAGACCGCCTCTGACCGTCGAGCCAAGGGGGAATAAACTTGGCGGTTGACTCCCTAGCCACAGCTCACGCCCCAAGCATAGACATTGAGTCCTCTCGCGTGGGAATGGCTTGGATGAAATGTTGGGAGTTATCATTGTGGCCTTAATGCTCCCGGTTGTGGAAGGTGTTAATGGACATGGGAATGCCCACCGTCCAAAACCGGGTAGACCTAGCGTACTGGGCATCGACCGGAATATCGGGCCCATGGGATGCTAGGTACCACCTTTAGGGGCAATGTCTCACCCTGGGTCAAGTCAAATGCCAAGTGTCATGAGTGCTCTAGCCCGTGTTAGCGTGGATTCATTTCTTGTCTTTTTTTCATTTCTTTCTTTTATTTCTACACTTCCACTCATCTAATCCGTGTAGCTTTCACACAACCTAGGCGAGGCTTGTAGCCATTCAAGCCATCCACCTCCCTGCGTTCGATATACCTGCACCCTACACTAGCCGTGCATTGCGGTAAAACAACACAGCGCCCAAACCGTAAACTGGGCGCCGATCAAGTTTTTGGTGCCGTTGCCGGGGAGGCGTTCGGTTTGATATTAGCTTAGTTTGGGTTCGTTAGACTACGCACAAAAAATATAATAACCAAGAAATTTTCCCCCACCATTATATTATCGTTTTGTTATTTTCTTGTACTATTGACGCTCTTATCTAGTTCTCTTATTTTTGTTGTCCATGTATCTTTGATATTACCATGTGGAGACCCAATTTTGATGATCAGATGGGAGGATACTGTTTTGATCACAATGCTCAGACGATTGATGAGATGCTTGCACATCAGATTGAAGTGCGAGACAGACTTGAAAGGTGTGATTTTCTATTGGAATCGGTGAAGAGGGACCCCGAATTAAATGCGCTCATGCCTCAGTCCGCAATGATTTCCAAGGATATCAGTTCTGCTTCTTCATCTTATGGGCAAGAATCGTCGCCCGTCCAATCACCAGAGCCCAGAGCCACCATGTGCCATCGTCGATCCAGCATCCTACAATACAGCTATTGCATATGAAGGTTGGATGGATGAAGGGGCAGTGGGGGAAGCGAAAATTGAGTCATATGCACCGCCAGAGGAGGACACATTTCAAAACTTGCTGGATGGGATCTTGGAGTCAATAAGGTTCACTGGTTCTGCCAGCGTCACGGCAGGCGATGCGTTTGAGCTACGCTTTACAGGTTTTGTTATGAAACGTGTTTCGGCTGCAGGAACAATTGGGGGAGACATCCGTGTCAGTTATTATTTCTTGGGGAGTAGACTACTTTTTTGGATCGCTAGCTTGCTTTCTCCCCCACTTTATACATCCCCACAAGTTGACACACATGAGCAGCCAGCATCGCCATTCCAGAGAGAGCCCACATTGATAGTTTTTGAGGAGGCCTTACACGCGGAGTTAGAGCTTATCGACGAGGAGGTCGTGCATCGAGACGGGGACACAGCCATTCATGGGGATCCCGAGCACTGCACTCCTCCATTAGAGCTTTCGCAGCCACCTCATTCTTCCACTGATGCCGAGGAGACTACAGAGCTTATGCTTACCGACGAGGAGGATGTGCGTAATGACGAGGACACCACGACCGCATACGAGTGGTCCCCTCCACTTCCACCTCCACAGTCATCTCTGTCATTGGTCCTTCCTTGGTCTGTGGTCAACCATGATGATGTCATTCAGGACATCGGGCAGATGGTGGAGCATGAGCATATCGTTGAGGAGGATGTGCATGAGGGTTTGGATACGATGGTCCACTTCATGGAGCCCGAGTCACATCTACCTCTACCGTTGCTCTCCACTTCTTCTGCGACTGAGCATCTACTTGAGCATATCGCCCCTATTCAGGAAGATTTTCATACTCACTCTCACTCCACATTTGAGTCTCGCTTTTCACGTCCTATTTCTTTAGACTTATATATTTTTGACACACCGTATCTCTCGCAGGACACAGGATCTACTTCCCTTGAGGTATGATGTGGTGCGTCACCACCTGGAGAGCCAATTCACGTGGAGAGCGAGGCTTCGGTCGTCGCTATTACAGAGGATAGCGACCCATTCTCAAGGAGTATTCATCACCCTTTTATTCTTTTCCCATCTTATTTTGACGATTATCTCTGGGATACTTTTATTTGGGGAAAGATTTTTTGCCATGGACTAATGCACCTCGTCCTTTGCAAGTTATAGGTGGACACCTACGAGAGATGCTTGGATGTGCATTGCTTGGGTCCGTTGGCACACGTGGCACAACGCTTCTAGCGGAGCCACAAAAGGAGCAGTTAGAGCAGCTACCTGCCCCACTCCAAATTCTGGATCCGCCTATGCTCAGGTGTATCCTAATCTAGTAGTGTAAAAATTTACCGCTTCCTAGTTTAGATTAGAATAATCTCGTCTCCTCTCATTAGCGAGGGGAGCGTATCTAGGGTTTGCTTTTGCATCATAATAACCCATCATGTCATGTCCTTCTATAATTTCACCCCATCCTCTATCGAGGAGGACGAGAACTCGTCCTCTCCTGCATTTTGATTTCTTTCTTTTTCTTTTCCGATCTTCCCCCTAGCATTTTTCTGCATCACATTGATCATATCAATTCGATAGCATTGTCATGTTCAGCTTGGGGGAAATCTCTTTTTATGTGTGTTGTCGTGTGATGTCTTTGTGGTGTGTCTGTTTACATGGGTTCTTATTTGTATGTTTCTTTTTCTTTATTTTTCTATTTCGTTCGTGTGATTTCCATGTTTTTCATTATTTTTGTGTCGGTGCATACCCCCCCATTTTCATTGCCCTCCTGTATTTACTACTATTGCATTGAGGGAAATGCAAGCTTCAGCTTGGAGGAGTCGCACTTTGTGCGTCAGTCGCATCTTTTTCATCGTTTTTGAGTCGTTTTCATCATGTTTTTCTCTTCTTCTCTTCTTTTTATCTCCCTCTCTAGAGATGACCCCATATGATGAATTGCCCCAAAACCCCACACACACACCTAGCTTAGCTACGATAATCACTTTCACTAACCCTAGGAAACTGAGTCCTATTGCATTCCATGCTTCGTGGGTTCACTTTGCTTTTATATGAGTCGTGTGTCGTGACTAGCTAGTTGGTGTGCTTCTACTTTGTGATTTTGATTTATATACATGTCCTTGGTTGACCCCTAGATTATCATGCTTCGATTTGAATATGCGGTATTTGCTTCTACTGTCTGCTTCTATATGCATGAATACATATATATCGTATACTTCAATTCGCATGTGTCGGGATTTCACAAATAGGACTAGGATAATCCATTTAACTTATGCTCTGATTTGCGAGAAATATCTCCTTTGCCCAAGAGTTTAGATTCCGATTTCTTTTTTGTTTTACTTGGTGCAAATCCCCTCGTCGTGTATCGTTCTCCCACTTGGGAGAGTACACATGTATATATCCCAAAATCCAAAAATCCAAAAAAAAACAGAGAGAAAAGAAAAACCCAAAAAGGAAAAGAAAAGAAAAGAGAAAAGAAAAAAATATGTAAGCCAAAAACCCAAAAAAAATACAAATACCAAAAACCCAACAAAAATTTCCGTGTGAATATTTTTCCTACCTGCCGGAAGGCGAGAATTTGCACCGAGTGTTCTACTCCACACCTTATCAACCTCCATCGTTTTCGAAAACACTTGGCATAGGAACTTTCTAGCTGTTACCTAGGCGATAGTGTGGTGATTTCCTAGTCCCTAGCTGCAGAGTCCCCGACGCATGATATGCTTCAATTCTTATACTTTTCTCATGCATGCTTGAGCTATTATTCACCGTTGTTTCAAATCGAATCAATATTTGCATCAATCCTTGGGTATGTGTTTATGGAGCTATATTGCACAATGTAGATAGTGACACCGTCTGTTAGCACACGACCACACTCACTCGCGCTTCACCGCGTAGGCCCACGACGCTTGTATGGACTCAAATTCCTTGGTTTAGTGTTGTGTTTTGTCGCATGCTTGCTTAGTGTAGCGTGTTTGATTTTGTTGGCTCTGACGGGCGATCTAGGATTTTGTTTTCTCTTTATGTTTCTCTCTCTCTATTTTTCCCTCCGAGCTCCTACTATCACTCGTCTTCCTCAAGGACGAGGAAGGGTTCAGCTTGGGGGATTTTGACGTGCGTTTATATTTTATATATTCACGCACGTCTTCTTCGTGATTTTCCGTTGTTTTCCGTCATTCCATACCCTTTCTCTTGTGATTTTTAGTTTTCTTTCACTTTTTTGTGTTTTTGTGTAAATGCAGGAGATTGCCAGTATTGGGGACGTATAAAGAAGATAGCATGAGTCCCCGGAGCAACTGGAGGAGTCACGCGCGATCCAGAGGGCCAAACGATGAAGAAATCCATATTTTAGCCCTCAACCGATCGGGTGGACTGAGCCACCCGATCGGTTGATGCATGCGTATCCGATCCAGACAGGAGCTGAAGAGAAGAGCAGCTCACCCGATCGGTTCAGTGATCGGGTGAGATCGACAGAGCCCTCTATCCTTTTGAGTTTAATTCCAACTGATCGGGTGATATCTCACCCGATCGGTTCATCTGAAGCTGAAGATCAACAATTCATGACCCGGTCATGCCACCCGCTCGCCTCAGCGCCCGGTTGAAGCTTCTGAAGCCCGATGGCTAATGCGACAAGCAGCTCACCCGATCGGTTGATGATTCAACCGATCGGGTGGCCTTTTCTTCCCCTTCCACGCACTGCTGCTCATTCATTGAAGATCTGTTATCATTCCAGAGGGATTTTGGATGATCTCTTATTTTTTAGCGTCGGCATTGTCGTTAGCTTTCCAACGATAGGTCGTATGCCCAAATCCGATTTTTCTAGATTTTTATGGAATTTTCTGAGCGCAGATGTGTGCTGAAAATGGGTGATGTCTAGATTTTCAATTCAACCGATCGGTTGGGTGTCCGGGTGGCCGTCCGGTTGAGCCAAATTTCAGCAGTTTACTCTCTGTTTATTTCCAACCGATCGGGTGAACCTCCACTCGATCGGTTGGGCCTGTTTTAGCAGTTTTAGTGGGTTTTTGGACCCGAACTGTTAAGGGTTTGAGGGGGCTTATTTATATGAGATTGTGCACGACTTGTAGGACTTCTTCCCCCATTTTTTAAGCAGTTTGCAGCCCCTTTCATGGGAGCTTAGGTTAGTTTAGATTAGGGTTTCTCTCTTTCAATAATCTTGTAATGGATTGATGGATTCAAATGCAAACTAAGTATTTCTTTTTCTTATTTTTCCATTGTTTTGTGTTATTTTCATTGTGCTTGATCGTGAATGTTTGTTTGTCATTTTTATTGCTTTCTATCATGTTCTTCACCATTGAGTAGTTCTTGATGAACCCTAATATGGGTTAGAGTAGGATTGATGCTTGGGATTTACATTTGACTTGATTGCATGGTATGTGTTCGATCGAATGTGTCAATGGGGATTTCTAGCAATCGGAGTCCAATTCGTATGGCAACACACTAGATGTGTTGGGGATTGGGGTCCAGTGTCTTGTCCAGTCAAGATCCGCTTTAATGTATTGCTAGAAATCACATTCGACCTATTTGGCCATTAGGGTTACGCGAGGGCGTTTCATTGTCGTTGGCGGGAGAAAGACCGCCTCTGACCGTCGAGCCAAGGGGGAATAAACTTGGCGGTTGACTCCCTAGCCACAGCTCACGCCCCAAGCATAGACATTGAGTCCTCTCGTGTGGAAACGGCTTGGATGAAATGTTGGGAGTTATCATTGTGGCCTTAATGCTCCCGGCTGCGGAAGGTGTTAATGGACATGGGAATGCCCACCATCTGAAACCGGGTAGACCTAGCGTACTGGGTATCGACCGGAATATCGGGCCCATGGGATGCTAGGTACCACCTTTAGGCGCAATGTCTCACCCTGGGTCAAGTCAAATGCCAAGTGTCATGAGTGCTCTAGCCCGTGTTAGCGGGGATTCATTTCTTGTCTTTTTTTCATTTCTTTATTTTATTTCTACACTTCCACTCATATAATCCGCATAGCTTTCGCACAACCTAGGCGAGGCTAGTAGCCATTCGAGCCATCCACCTCCCTGAGTTCGATATACCTGCACCCTACACTAACTGTGCACTTGCAGTAAAACGACACCGCGCCCAAACCGTAAACGGGGCGCCGGTCACTTCTCCCTTTTTGTTGTGTGGCAGGATGATAAAGCAGTCACAAATTTCGGCCCCCCTCTCCTTAAAAAAATGATGCGGCAGCTTGCTTTAGTGACCCCAAAAAAATCGGCTGAACTTGTTTTTGTTTTTGTTTTGTGTAGAAACGTGAGGCTCTTGATGGATTTAGAAAGCTTAGGCCTTTGAGATTATGCACGGGGGAAAAGAAGGATTCGGCGTTTGAGATTTTTGATTGGAGAGATGAAACAAAAAAAACAACGGCCTGTGGGATTTATTTCCAAGGTTTTGTGTAGCCTTTCAAGAGGAAGAGAAAATTTTTATGGCTTGGAGATCTCTTTGATGAAGAAGGAGGCTATCTCAAAAAAAATAGTGCGGATGTCTCCTCTCTCCCTTCTTATTCGTTGCTAGGGCTATTGGAATTTTTTTATCAAATCCAAAAAAATTGTGTGGCTGCTAATCAATGAAAACCAAAAGAGTGTTGTTATTCGCACCACAGAAAGTTATGAATACACCACATTACTTGATTCACCACACCTATACTTTTAACATCAGCTGTTCGGATTTGGAGATCCGAATGGCTCTAATACAATAGATGTGTAAATTCGTACACAATACATATTTTATTATTCTGTTTGGCTTTGGAGATCCAAACGGAAGAATTAAAGTACTAGAACCGCTCGAATCTCCAAATCCGAACATTTGATGTTAAAAATATAGGTGTGGTGAATCAAGTAGTGTGGTGTATTCATAAATCTCTTTGGTGCGAATAACATCACTCAAATCAAAACCCTCTTTTTTTGTGCGCGCGGCCTCTCCCTCAGAACTTTTGATACGAAATTAATTTTTGTAGTGTTTCTTTTTTTCGGATATAGTGGCCACAGATTTCGGCTGAGGTGGTTATTGGAAATTTAGGCTTGCTCTCCCTTTTTTTGGAATTTAATTTTTGTGTGCTGTGGTGATTATTGTTGGCCGACTCCTGCTCTTCTCCCCTATTGGATGTTAGGTCAAATATGAGAGGGTCTAGGGTAGGTGTGGCAAGATGTGATCCAAGGGCTAGGATTAATTAGGCTATAGGGAATCCTAGTGATAGGCAATGGGAATGAAGTGTGGACTTGATACAGTATATAATTAGGGTTTGACTCCAATAGATATGAGTCCCCTCAAGCAAGGTTCATCCCCTTTCTTCTTTTGCACATTGACCAAGTCTCTCCGTGAATTAATCACACGTTCGTCGTTCTTGAAACACTTAACACACACGTTAAAACGTTCACACACGTTTGTTATCATCAAACACGAAGTTCATAGATCATTGCTACCAACAATCTCCCCATTTTGATGATAACAAACTAGGTATAAGATTTGCACATTAAGTGTCCAAATAGTGTGTGTGAAAGTGTGACGATAGTGGGTGACATGCAATGAGATGAAATGATGTTCGAACAGTAATGTGTAAAGTTTAGCAATAAGCATGCTCCCCCAATTTTTGTGCTTCCCCATATTCATTAATGCTCCCCCTTAATCAAACAATCATATTTTTGCGAGCATTACAAAGATAGTACCAAATGCCAAATACCAATGCCAAATACCAAATCTTCCCAAATTTTTCTCCCCTTTTGTTATCATCAAAAGTCATACCACGAAGTCAGAATCATATATCATGCAAAAAGAGAGTATTATTAACCATTACCAACAATTGCATGCATATACTCATAGAATAATCAAGTCAAAACCCAATGAAATTAAACAACGAAGACTTCAACACCAATGTGTAAATTGAGATGATTAAAGTTGAAGCACGTAGGGAGAATCATGTAAGAAAGTCAACCAAAACCAATCCACATTTTCCATATAACGTTCTATCACCTAGGATTGATTGTCCTCATCTCATTAAAAAAATGAGTTCAATGTATCACACCCTAAAACATAGCCTATAATGACTCTTAGATGTGGGTGTGGCATTGCTTGACGAGTAAATACACCAACGCTAAAGTTTACCCATAAAGCTTATGTTGGATACTCGTGGGTAATACCGTTGCCAAGGATTGTATCCATTTTCCATACAGAGCAATTATCTTTTGTTTTCATATTATTTTTAAATACTTATACCAACAATTTCTTTTTGCTCAATTTTTATCCATGGCAAGGTATATCATATCCCTTAGATTTTCAGTTAAGTTTTCCTCCTACATTCACATTCCATACTTCATAAATGATATCTTCAAATGTGCAACAACAATAATTCATGTGAAAGTGAAATAGGAGGTGTAGAAATCAAGTTATTTGAGTCATTGAACATGTCTTGAACATTTAGAAAGTTTGACATGCACATGTAGCAAAGGAAATAATACACCAATTTCTACATAGATATGAAAATCATTCATGAAGACTTCTTTTAAAGAATCAAAGAGAAGGATACACATTGAAGCACCATTTTTTTTGTTTTTTTGTTTTTTTTAATTTTTTTGTTTTATGCATGAGGTGCTAAAGCAAACATGAGATGCAGTCACACAAGACAAAGAAAATCATGCACACATAATCATGCAACTACTAGCACACAAATAAAAAAAGTTCAAGCACACAAAAAGCTATGAAGGTATGCATTAAGTTCAAAGAGAAAGATATACCTTCACTTCGACGTTTGGCTAAGGAGCTATATAATGAGAAACGTTCAATTGAAAAACTCCTCACCAAATCTCCATTGCACCTACACGGTAGATGCTATGTGTGACCTTGGAATCCAACAAGGTCCACCCATGTTATCCAATAAAGTTTTAGGAACCCACACTTGTTTAAACTTTATTTTCGTGTTCCTAAACTTGCAATTATAAGATGTATGACCAACACTATCATAAGTAAAGCACTTTGCACGCATATTTTTCACAATAGATGGCACATTGTGGAATTTCTTAAAAATAGGCTTTTTAACATTTTCACTATCGTCGTCACATGTTAGCACTTTGGCTTTTCATTTCGTTTCAGCGACGATATCCTCTCCTTGTGGGCATTGGCTCCTAAAATGTCCTTGCTTCCTGCATTTAAAACACACAATTTTATCATTAGTAATGTCACAATTATTATTAGACATAGAAGCATCATGTTTATTTAAGAGAGCGTTTCTTCCCTTTTGTGCTCTCTTTTCATTGCTAGAGATGTGATCAATGGAGGATTGCTTGCTTTCATAATATGTCTCCAAAGTCCTCCATATATCCTGCGCAAAAGAGCAATGTGAGATAAGATCAAATATTTTTCTATCTATTCCACATAATAAAATATTCATTGCTCTAGCATTTATAGCACACACATTTCTAGCATCCAAATTACTTTCAGTCTTAGGAATTACAGTATGTTTGTTTTCAAAAATGTACCAGGTGTCAACATCAACGGATAGTAAAAAAGTTTTCATCCTAGCCTTCCAGTATATGTAATCATGGCCACTAAATAATGGGGGTAAGTTTATAGGCATGCCATGAGCGGGAACTAATCCTGGAGTATTCATGATTTCTAGACTAGATCCTCTAACCGGCTCTGATACCACTTGTTGGATCTGGATCTAAGCCAAGAGGGGGGTGAATAGACTTATAAAAATTCTCGCGCAACCCACAAGAAATCACACGCAGTTATAATCACAGGCAGGGTAAACAATAAGCAACCAGAGATGCACAGCAAATTTTACCCTGGTTCGGTTGCACCCACGATCTATGTCCAGCCCCAAAAGCAATGCTAGATTATTAAAGTTAACTGGTACAACCTGTAGCTAGAGCACCAACTCTACACTCACCTGGCTCTCAGTACCTGCACTCACCAAAGTGCCCAAACAATAACAATCCTAGTAAAGCTCTCTCTTGGCTAGTCCCAACTAGCCAAGTCCCCAAACAAATATAAAATAGTTCCACAAAGATCACAACGCCACAATCACAAATAAAATAAATTTTAGAGTTTAGAACCGCTCAGTTGTGACGGCGTTGATGTCTCTGTCGTTCAGTGCGTGGTCAGATGAATCTGACAAGTAGTAGTCCCTAGTCCCCTCAATAGCTTGGCTCCCCTCTAGATGAAACTTGTGCCCTCCACCAAAGGTTGAAACTTGTGGCACCTCACCAAAGATTGCAACTTGCGATACCTTGACTCGTGAGTTCTTTGGGGAAAAAAGAACTCGTGAGTTCTTTGGGAAAAAAAGAACGTTGTAGCTGCCTTCTATTTGCTCACAAGCCTGCAACCAAAGAATCAAAACCCAAACAATATGAGATCGTATAGAAACCCAGAGATCATAAGAATATGCAAAATAATGTCAGGCATTCTCCCTTTTTGTTGTGCGGCGGGATGATAAAGCAGTCACAAATTTCGCCCCCCATAAAAAAATGATGCGGCAGCTTGCTTTAGAGACCCCAAAAAAATCGGCTGAACTTGTTTTTGTTTTTGTTTTGTGTAGAAACGTGAGGCTCTTGAGGGATTTAGAAAGCTTTGGCCTTCGAGATTATGCACAGGAGAAAAGAAGGGTTCAGCCTTTGAGATTTTTGATTGGAGAGATGAAACAAAAAAACAACGGCCTGTGGGATTTATTTCCAAGGTTTTGTGTAGCCTTTCAAGAGGAAGAGAAAATTTTTATGGCTTGGAGATCTCTTTGATGAAGAAGGAGGCTGTCTCAAAAAAATAGTGCGGATGTCTCCTCTCTCCCCTCTTATTTCGTTGCTAGGGCTATTGGAATTTTTTTATCAAATCCACAAAAAAATGTGTGGCTACTAATCAATGAAAACCAAAACCCTCTTTTTTTTTGTGCATGCGGCCTCTCCCCGCAGAACTTTTGATACGAAATTAATTTTTGTAGGGTTTCTTTTTTTGGATGTAGAGGCCACAGATTTTGGCTGAGTGGGTTATTGGAAATTTAGGTTTGCCCTCCCTTTTTTGGAATTTAATTTTTTTGTGCTGTGGTGATTATTGTTGGCCGACTCCTGCTCTTCTCCCATACTGGATGTTAGGTCAAATATGAGAGGGTCTAAGGTAGGTGCGGCAAGATGTGATCCAAGGGCTATGATTAATTAGGCTATATGGAATCCTAGTGATAGGCAATAGGAATGAAGTGTGGACTTAATACGGGAATATGATTAGGGTTTGACTCCAATATATATGAGTCAACTCAAGCAAGGTTCTCCCCCTTTCTTCCTTTGCACATTGACCAAGTCTCTCCGTGAATTAATCACACGTTCGCCGTTCCTGAAACACTTAACACACACGTTAAAACGTTCACACACGTTTGTTATCATCAAACAAGAAGTTCATAGATCGTTGCTACCAACAGCATGTTGAGCTCCTTCTGGGTAAAAATATACTTCAAGCTTTTGTGATCGATGAAAATTTTCACGCGCTCACTCAGCAGGAAGTGTCTCTAGATCTTCAATGCAAAAAATCACAGCTGCTAATTCCAAATCATGTGGCGGGTAGTTCTTCTCATGATTCCTTAACTGTCGAGAAGCATATGCGACCACATGACCATGCTGATGTAGAACACAACTGAGACCCATGTCAGATGCATCATAGTAAATCTCAAAGCCTCTGCTCGATCCGGTGCAGCCAAAACTGATGTTGTGGTCAATCTTGCCTTCAAAATACTGAAGGCCTCCTCACAATCCTCTGACCAGACGAACTCCATATCATTCCTCATCAGCTTCGTCATCGGCTCTGTAATCCTCGAAAACCCCTTAATGAACCGATGGTAGTAGCCAGCTAATCCAAGAAAGCTCCTGATATCTGATGCTGACTGCAGGGTCGGCTACTCGTTGACTGATCTGACTTTCTCCGAATCTACAGATATGCCATCACCAGACACCACGTGTCCCAGGAATGCGACTCTGTCCAACCAGAACTCGCACTTACTATACTTGGCATACAGCTTATGACGTCTCAGTGTCTCCAACACTGTCCTCAGATGACGGTTGTGCTCCTCTTCAGACTTCGAGTAAATAAGAATGTTGTCGATGAAGATGACGACGAACTTATCCAGGAAGTCGTATAAAATCAAATTCATCAGTTCATAAACTTTGCTGGAGCGTTGGTCACACCAAACGACATGACTACGAACTCATAGTGTCCGTACTTTGTCCTGAAGGCCGTTTTAGGAATATCGTCCTTCTTCACTTCTTCACTTTCAACTGATGGTACCCGCTCCTCAAATCTAATTTCGAGAAAAACCCTCGAACCTCCAAGCTGGTCGAAAATATCATCAATACGGGGCAGCGGATACTTATTCTTCACAGTCATTGCATTCAGCCCTCGGTAATCCACACACATCCTGCGGGATCCATCCTTTTCTTCACCAATAGGACTGGTGCACCTCAAGGTGACACATTAGGATGTATGAATCCCTTCTGCAGCAATTCGTCCAACTGCTTCTGTAAATCCTCAAGCTCTACAGGAGCCATTCGATATGGCACCTTCGAAATAGGTTGCGCTCCCGGCATAAGGTCTATGCTGAACTCCAAAGCTCTGTCGGGTGGCAATCCTGAAAAATCATCGGGGAAGATGTCGTCGAAGTCTCTGATGACTACTGGTCTACTGATCTCCATCTGCATGGCGACAACGATCGACTCCTCTGGCTTGGCCTGGAATCTAACGGGACCAAGCGATCTCTCTCTGCTGAGAAACTCAAACTCCGTATGGCCTGGAATCCTGAACACCACTTTCTTACTGCGACAATCGATCGAAGCATGAAAATCTCCCAACCAATCAAATCCAAGGACAACATCAAAATGTGGCAGATCGTGGACAATGAAGTCGGCATAAAGCTCGTGTCCACCGATCACCAATGGAATCGATCGGCATCCCAAATTAACTATCACCACTCCGTTCCATGTAGTGATGTCCCAACACTTTGGAAGTGTGTGGGTGGGAATGGAATACCATGTTACGAACCGCCGGGATATGATGCACATAGATGCACCGGAGTTGAACAAAGTTAGTGCCAGATAAGATGACACTAAGATGGTGCCTAAGATACAAAAAGATAAAGCTAAGGTTAAACAAGGCTACTAATCTAACTAGCAAGGATCAAACAACCATATGCAAACGATATGATCTATGCTATAAAATGAAAAGACTAATTCTAAAGAATTACCTGCAATGACGCCATCCACGTCTTCAGCCTCCACGGCTGTCATGGTATAAGCTGGCCTCTGAGGTGGCACTGCCTGCCGGTAAACCTGCTTATGTGGTGCCAAAGGGGGTCTACGAACAACAGCTCCTCTCTGAATAGGGGCAGGTGCTCTACTCTGCAGTGGGGCGGGTGCTCTGCCCATAGTAAGAAGAAGGTTCGGGCAATCTTTAGCAACATGTGTGGCAGCTCCACATACCAGACACACACCTAACATCTTCCTGCAATTGTTCCTATGATGCCCCGGCTTGCCACAGAAATGGCATGGACCCCTTGTCTGGCTCTATGCAGGTGCTCCTGGCCTCTTGAAAGGCACTGTCTGATTGGATCTCATAGCAGGCCTAGCAGGTGGCCTATACTGCTCCATCGGTCTCTTTCCTCCACCAGCAGGAGGATCAGAAAGTCTCGCTACAGCCTCATGGTTCCTGGCTGCATTCAGTACAGCCCCTATAGTAGTCAAGTCTGCTGAAGTCATAGAGGCCTGGCTCTTGGGGTTCAGTCCCTGACGAAACCGATCAACTCGGTTCTCTTCCTTCTTCACCATGTGCGGGTCGAAGCGGCTTAACATCTCAAACTCCGCTTCGTACTCATCTACGACATGCTCCGCTGAGTCAGATTCACGAACTGTTGCAAGAGCTCTCTCTTTATAGCCTTGGGGAAGTACTTCTCCTTGAACATTGACTTGAAGGTGCTCCATTCAACTGGCTTCTGCAGAGCCTCTCCTCAATGCGCCACCAGTTCCTTACATTTTCAATCAGATGCATCTTCGCTATCTCCACTCTAGTCCCTTCAGGTATCTTGGCAGCTATCAGTTTATCCTCAGTGCTTTGGAACCATTCATCAGCGTCCAGAGGTCCGTTCTTTCCAGAAAAAGTCTTTGGCTGTAACTCATTGAACTGCTTCACTCCATGTTCAGCTCTAGGGACAGCCGGCGGTGGTGGTGGTGCAGCCTGAACAGCTCGTGCAGCCTGGTTGGACTACTCAATCAAGAGGTGCTCAACGTCCAACATCTCTCTCATGATGCCCAGAAATTGGTGGAATTCACCACCTTGGCCTTCCATGGCACTGTCGGCTGAAGGTCCGGCTCGAGTTATGCATCCTCCTGCCATCATATTGACAAGGAAACTCCCATTTAGCTTGTACATGATAAACTGGATATTTAAATGAATGCGAGTATTTTTATTGCTACGAACTTTCATATTTTATGGACATGCATGGGCCACCACTAAAACCTGTCATGTCCCGCTTCCCAAAATGGGTGCGAGGACGAGAAAAATGTCCGCATGGGCCGGATCTGTGAGGCTCAGGCCCAATAAGCATCTGTAGAGATACCAATTAATTACAGGTTCTTACATATAAAAGTTCATAACAATAAGATAAGAGTACTCGAAGGGAAACTACATTCATTGATAAAAGAGATAATATCCAGCAATACATCAAGTCTAATAAAAGAAGCCCCAAGCATGGCTACAACTGTGGAAAAGGGAAACTAATGGTGCGACGCACCCAACCTAGACAAGAAGTAAAATGGTGCTACGCACACAAACTAGAAAGCAGTAAACCTCCGTAAGACAGCAACGGTGAGGGACCTATAGGTCTGGTCCTCGTCTGGAACGTACTCCGGGCCAATGTCCTCTGGCTCCAAGTCCTCAAGTAAGGTCGGATCATCTGTGTACTCCGTCTCAGTACCTGATGTACAACACCTAAGAGAAAAGGAGCCATACGTCAGGTAAAGTCTACAAGGGAAAGGTGAGAAGACTCTACTGCAAGAGTAAAGGAATTTAAAGATGACATTTTAAGGTTGATTACATGAGAGATGCAACAGCATCGCAGTTATACATATATGCGAGGAAAGTAAAGACTGTGCAGCAAGTAAACGTGGCAGGCAATAGTCGTAGCGTGTGCTACCGGCTACAAGACATGACAAGACTAGACTAGACTGTGTGACACCAAGAGGGTTCATGCCTGCAGCTTAGAAAGTGGCCAAACTCTCTAACCTGGTGGCCACTCAACCCCACCCCACCCCAAGTGCTCAAGACAAGAATGTACGAGGACCACTCACTCTGCTAGGTGAGTGCCTCTATCCCCACAGGTTGCAGGGGCCACTCACTCTGCTAGGTGAGTGCCGAGCTTTCCGTAGGTTGTTTTGTACAAAGTATCACCCACTCTGCTAGGTGGGTGCCTCATTTCCTGCAGGTTACCAAAGGTCACTCACTCAGCTAGATGAGTGCCAGGTTTCCTGCAGGTTATTCAACACTATTTATGCATAAGATGACATGGCATGACATGGCGAGAGTGAACTAAGTTCATCTCGTTCTTATAGGATCCACACGCACACATACACAGAGATAGTGATTTACATGGCAGTTGTTGTAGTTTGTGCCTAAACTTCGTCGGCACGTCTAAGCTATCGTGAGGGGGTCCCAGACGCTATCATTTCACGTCCAGTTCTCTTGTTCATACTTATACAATTTAAAGAGATATAGTCTAAACGTGGCCGTAACTACGCAAGTTGGTACACTTGCCTGCGGTGGCGAGAAGAACGTCCGTCAGAAGCGGCTCGTCACTGGCAGCGTGTCGGTCAAGGTCCGCTGTCACATGTCAACGGACGGGGTCAGGACCAGTTTAGAAAATCATATTAAGTTGTCTCTAAGTTGACCATGGCTACCCTATCAGTTTCAAATCAAGTTTTGAATGTTCAGCCTATTCGACAATTCTGCCCTATATGCACAGTTAAAAAGTCTGATCGTCGATCTACGGTTTCACAACGTTTTAAAGGAGCGTAAAATAAATTTAGTGAGTTAAGTTATCAATCTTTAATTAGGTTTTGATGTCTAACGGTGTGGGTTTTTCTACGGTAAAGGGATCAACATAGAATGACACTCGAGTGAGATCTAACGTCGGATCTGGAACGGTGGCGGTACTCGGTTTCCTCAACTGCGGGTAGCACAGTAAGGGTTCGTCGGGATCGCCTCGGCTGCAGGTAGCTCAGCGGAGCGACGTCAACAGAGAGGAGCAACGACTATGGTCCCGAACGACAAGAACGACAGCAACAGCGACAAGGGAAGGCGGCTGCGTCAGTAAGGAGGGTAGCGACTACGCACGGCTGAACTTGCGACAGCGATAACTCGCGGCCCAGAGGGTAATCGTGTGTGGGTGTTCCCGAAGGGGAGGGCAGCCGACGGTTATGGAAAGAGGGGAGAGATCTCGGCCAAGGAATGAAACAAGGGGGGTGCAGCGATGTCGGGAAGCCGACAGATCTGCTGGAGTCGTGCGTGGACAGCACGGAAATGGGTGGCCGACGGTTTGCTTGGCCGGCGGCAGCTGAGGGGGTGCGGCATGCGGTGTTTGTCGTAGGTGAAGAGAGGGGAGAGAGAGTAAACTCGGATGGGCTGAAGTGAGGGTGGTCAGGGGTTATGGGGGCTTGCAGGTCGAGGGCACGGCAGATCGAGGTGGGGGTCGGACTGGGTGGTCAGGCGGCTTGCTTGGCCGGGGGCTGTCAAGGGAAGAGGGGCATGGTTGCTGTTAAGGGGTGCAGTACGTGGATTGGTCGGAGAGGAAGGAAGAGGCCGGCGGCAGCTGTGTTAGGTTTGGGTGTAAGGGCTAGGTTCAAAGAAACCCTAGGTGCTAGCTTACGTACGGGGGAAGAGAGAGGAGGGTAGGTTTCAAAAAAGAAATGGGTTTGTGCTTGCTTCGTGCGGCTCCAAAGATGTAAAAAAACCCTATTTCTTTTAGGTTTTAGACTGCTAATCTAATAGACTAGGTTGTCTGTCACGACCCGCTTCCCATAAACGGGAGGCGAGGCGTGATGAGGTCCGCTCAGACTTGGAGCTGTGAGGCTACAAGTCTGATAAGCGTCTAGAAAAAGACACTTCCAATAACCAGGTCCTTGCAACCACAAAGCGAGACAAAGATAATAATAATTTAAAGCAGAAATAAAACTCCACCAATAACATCCAGATTTTTCCAAACATTCAGTGACAAGTCGTAAAGAAAGTACAACAGTCTGAAAAGAGGCCTAAAGCATGGCCGACAGAAATAAACGTACGGAAAGGGAAAGGCCCTACGCACCAACAACCTAACAAGAACTAAGCAGAAAGCAACACAAAAAGAAATCTCTACGACTGGTCGCCGGTGTTCTAGAACTCCACGTCAACAGTGGACTCAGGCTCAACGTCAGCAAACACCTGGACCTCAGCAACGGGCTCTGGCTCAGCAACTAACATGCGACACCCAAAGAGACGAGGGCGCATGTCAGCAAAGTCTACAAAAGACTTTGTGCAAGGAAACTAAAAGAAAGGGAAACAGCCTAGCAGTTCTAAAATATACGATGACATGGCAGTTTAAGGCATGGATGCAACAAGTAAGAAAGTGCAACAAGTATGACAAGGCATGGGTAGGAAAGCTACTAAAACATTCACATGGATTTACAAGACAAGTAAACACGTCGTGCACAGAGTTTACGCCCTTCGGCTGGAGCGGCTGTACGGGCCAACTCCTAAGCTCAAGTGATCGCTTAACCCTACCCCTCCACGTGTAATCGGGCATTGGCTTTTGACCAACACACGTAGCCCGCTTCTGGTTCACGAGCCAGGAAGTGTACTTGGTATAGGATTGTGCCTGCAACACAGGTACCTCACCTCAACAAGGAAGTACAAGTAGCGTGTGCTACGAATGCAAACATTCAAGCATGGAATGCCATGTTAGGATGCATGGCATGGCAAGAGTACAAATAAGGTGCGTACATATATAGAAATTAAACGTGACATGCAAGATGTATGTATGGCATGGCAGGGTACAAATAAAGTGCGTACAGACATAGAAATTAAACGTGGCAGGCAAAATGTATGGATGACATGGTATGGTGTCAGATCTAGCTTCGTTGTCAAGCTAGATCTTGAAGTTGCGTCTAGGCGACTATCATTTCGTCGCCTAGCCTATTTTACGCTAAAAACGAGGGATGGCCTGAAACATGGACTAAACATAAGTTGGCAAGTTTCACTTGCCTGAAATACGTGCTGGTATCACAATTCTCAAAGTTCAATCACAGATTCACCAAGTCCAGATCTCCCACGCTCAGTCCAACAATCAGCCTACAGTCCCGTACTATTAAGTTGGATTAGTGAGTTACAAAGCAGTTAAAACACAGTTTTTATCTTGTTAACATACGGGTGTGGGTTCCTACAGTTCAGATATACCTTAACACGATGCGAAAGCTATACTGATGTCGGGGAGCGACGTCAAGGGTTGAATTAATAGAGGCGGGCGAAGATCCACTGCACGGCAGCGATCAGCGCCAATGGCGCACGATAGCGGCAACGAACGACGATCAGCCGGATAGCGGCACGATCACCGATCAGCGACGTGGAGGGGAGGACAGCCGTACGAGGTTCTACGACCTGCAATGGGTTGAGGATGGAGCCGTGGGGGTTGCGAGTGAAGAGGACAGCCAGAAGTTGAAAAAAAAAGGCAGCTTAAGGGTTTAGATGGCAATGGAGTTAAGGAGGCAAGTATCTCGGCCTTGTGAGGGGAAAAGTGGAGATGTTCAGCGATACTTGGCTGGAGGTGGCCGACGGCGGCTTAGGGGAGGCAGACCGGAGTTGTTGCACGGAGGAGAAGGCCGCGACCATGGAGATGGTCGGAGATGCAAATCTGGGCGGCTATGTTGTGGTGTGAAGGGGGAAGGAGAAGCGTCGCGCGGTCATGGGTGCTCGCCGGCCTGCGGAGGCCGTAAGAGGGTGCAGCTGGGGACTTGGGAGGAGCAAGTGGCTGTGATAGGCACGGGTCAGATGTGGCCGCCAGTGAGGTAGCCGGCAAGGGGATCTTGGGAGTTTTAAGGGGAGAGATGGGTTTAGGGTGGGTGTGCTGGTGTTTCCCGGCAGCTATGGCCGGAGTAAGATCGCTGGAGGGGAGAGATGATGAGGCCGGAGTTGCAGATCCGCGGGTATGGCACGGTGATGGCCGGCGTCGAAGGGAGGAGACCGGCGTTCAGCAATTTTAGAAGAGGATGCGGAGGACTTTTGGCTTGGTTTCGAGGAGGAGGAGAGGGTCTCGTCAGGTTGAGGTTGCTCCGGCGATGGGTGGCCGGAGGTCAGGTGAAACGAGTGCATCCAAGGAAGATGGCGGCGGCTGATATTGGGAGGAAGCCCTAGCATCTTGCGGGTGTGTTGAAAAGTTAGAGGGTTTTGCTATATAGATCTTGAATTACAGTAGAGTTAGGTGGTTGGGGAGAGAGAATGTGAGAGGGAGGGAGTGCACCTAGGATGATATAGGGCGGTGATTAGCTAGGAATAATTCAGCATGATAGATTGATCATATGGCTTAGATTAATTCAGATTTAATTAAGTTTAAATTAGGGGTAAGCTAGGCTAATTACAAGTTGGATGTGATTAGAGTGATTGGCCAACTAAACGGTGTCTAAAAATATAATAAAAATACCGGGACGACCATGTCGATGAGAGAATCGAGACTAAGAAGATTGGTCACCGGCTAGGGCAATAAAGGAGGAACTAAAAATAAAGAGATTTAACGAAGAAGGTGGAGTCTACGACACCTCTTCAAACAAAGTCAAATTGTGGGAGAACGACCCGTGAAATGACGTTCCAAAATATTTCGACAAATTAATACTCTTCCAGAGGGTCACAATGGCATATCATATCGCGCGTTTCAAATGAATGACAAGGCTAAGAAAAATACGTGAACTTCATGGAAAATAAGCGTACAAAGGATACGGGGTCCAAAGGCGACAGTAATCCCAAGTTGGGCACACGTCGGGGGTTGGCTTGCTAAGGATGTAATCAAGGTGCTACGGACCTATCGACTCAACAACACGACTCATATACAAAGCAACAAAACCAATCAGGTACCCGAAATTGCTAAACGCACAGTCGTATTACGAATAGTGAGTACCGGCCGTTACATCCTACCCACCTTAGAATAAAGTCAGTCCTCGGACTTTCTAACTATAAATATATCTCTAGCCAGACTAGTAGCTATCCCAATCACATCACACTATAATTCAACCAGGTATAGTCATTACAAGTGCTTATATATGCACTAGGTAGTCAAACAATAACACTACTAACATGTATATATTCACATTATACACTTATACCTATCATAGTCAGTCATAATCATACACGTATTTCAATCATTCATATCGTCACGTCTATCCTTATATAACTATTAAACATTTATTACATACCATGGTACACATACTCACAAACAAATAAATAGTTCACACCAGCAAATACAATCGTAGTATTTCACGTATAGATAACTACCGATGCACAAAACAAACATGGGTATACTACTCCCTAATATTTCCTAGTATACATCCAACACCAAACACATCAACACATATAATCACACCATACCATTATTAAAACAAGTTTACTATATCTAATATACATTCACCATTACTATAATTTCACAAATATATAGTCATTCAAATGCACGCAGATACTTCCCCATATATTCACATCACATACGGTCCTATAACTATATTCAAGACAAGCCACACATACCATAGTTACAAATACATATAACTAAGCACATACTTACCCGCGCACGGTGCATGCACGCACGCACTAACGTATCATTCATACATACCACTTGTACCGATATATACTTAGCACAACTACACACCTAGTCAGCTAGCACAAATACATTCAACATGTAAATCCTTAGTAAATAATTATACCACAAGACCAACACCTATAACTATATTATGGTATAGCCACCCACAATCATGTGCGTAACACCACCAGACACAACCAATCCTATCACTATACATACATCATCCATTACTATTTTCATGGTACTACACGCAGTCCACAGACATATGTAACAATATACTTAGTATACCCACTCAAGATTGAGTGGGACGCCAAAACCCACATCAGAAAACTCTATATACATATCACGGTATCTATACGTATACCAATACCACTCCAATATGTATTCATCCACTAACATAACCACATACATACCATAATATCAATCACTATATTTTGTCAAGTAAAGCCCACATAATGCAAACTTATTTTCACCCTATAGTAATATTACCAATATCAGCACACGTCTAATTATAATACACTCTCTAATACACACATTCATCGTATAGTCACATACATGTAATATATATATATCCACACCATAGCCAACTACCGATAATTAGTATACTACTACATATACATGTCCGTACCTAGTTAAGACATGCAATAATCGTGTATACCTCATGGTATACACGCACACACAACATCCCGTAAAAGCAAGCAATATCAAACAAAATTATAATCATATTACCATACGTTTATCTCATATATTCATGCAGCAATTTCATATCTACATACGTCTAAGCACACTACATACCTAGTCGAGTACACGCTCACACGTACTAACATATAGATCAAATAATAGGCATGCACATTTAACTATAAGTACCCTAGTATCATTATACCTAATATACACATAAATTTACCAACATATTATTTCAACCATTAACAAGTATCTCCAACCACATACACCCCCAGTAGATATTCCAATACTAATTCTTATATACACAGACATCCTTAGAGTGGTATAGCTATCACACACATATTTATAATTACTAACACACATACAACTTCATATATACCAAGTAATTATATGCACTACAACGACATCACAATCTATACTAATGGGCCCACCATACTATACTAAGGTTAACGCAGGCAACAGTAAGCACTAATGTGATAACTAAACAATAGTGAGGAACCAAAATCGAAATTGAAATGGAACAAGATCGGGATGAACAGTTTTAGATGGGGCGACATATAAGGGAAAAGCTTGGTTGGTTGGAACAAAATATAGTTCAGAATAATCAAGTAGGGAAGAAGGATATAGAATACGAAATAAGGATATAATAAAATGTAAGTTATGAAATAAAAAATATAACAATATCCTTATAAAACGTAGAAGAGTAGTATGAAAGTTAAATCACGACATTAGGACTAGACATAGAATAATGAGTATGGAGGCGAATGAATTATTTTGCAATTGGAGATAAATTTTAAATGGAGATAGTATTTTACAAAAAAAATTGAAGTAGAAAAATGATGAGTATAAAATCGACACGCTGAATGCTGAAGTCCCATGTAACTTAGAAAAATATATTAAGAGTAAGCTTGATGAGTTATTCGAATAAGTTTTAATGGCATAAGTAAGAAAAGAAAATTATAAATTGAATTAGTGAAAATAGAAGTACGGTTCAGAATAAAATTAGTATATGAAAAGGGAAAAGATATTTATATAGGTATGAAAGGTATAGACAGGAAAAATTATTATAAAATAGTAATCAAAAATCTCGACAAAAGTTTCGAATTTCAAAAAAATGAATTTAAGTCAACGGAAGAGTATGAAGTCTAAATATATATATTAAAAATTTTCGAACGAATTTAAACTTAGCGAACGAGGAATATCGAAAATACTTTCCGAAGATTCAAGATTTGTAACGAAGAGATTCGAAAATTAACGACGATCGTCATGAGGCGATCTCGTGAATCGAGGGCAATGAATATGGTCGCATGATCGAAACATAAATACGCCTAGGATATGACTCATGAAAATCTACGGGGAACCCCTACGGTCGACCAACCAAATATTAGGAAACTTGACGCTAAGGCTTTCTAAGGAAATAGACTGTAATGAACTGCGTTTGGCTTGGCCCGGAATCGATAGACCCAAGCGAACGACTAAGGGAATTCTAGAAGTCTAATATGGTTAGAGCTAAGCAATAACCACTAAGGTAACTCCTAAGACGATTATATCAATTTCTAGCATGGAGTCCAAATAACAATCAGGGATCTCTAACTAGCAAGCACAGACGACTAACTAAGTCTTATTATAGTCCTGATCTAATGGATTTCCCTACTAAGCTGATATAGATGCTCGTGCAACACGTCTTCCAGCCACCTAGGACACGGAAAACGCTCTTATTAGACTCAGATTTTACAACTCGAATGTTTCGAATAATTAATGAATGTTTTTATTATTATCGTTGTCCCAATATTTCGCAGTTGCAAAAGGACCTGCATGGGCCACCAACAAAACCTGTTACGACCCGCTTCCCATAAACGGGAGGCGAGGCGTGATGAGGTCCGCTCAGACTTGGAGCTGTGAGGCTACAAGTCTGATAAGCGTCTGGAAAAAGACACTTCCAATAACCAGGCCCTTGCAACCACAAAGCGAGACAAAGATAATAATAATTTAAAGCAAAAATAAAACTCCACCAATAACATCCAGATTTTTCCAAACATTCAGAGACAAGTCGTAAAGAAAGTACAAGAGTCTGAAAAGAGGCCTAAAGCATGGCCGACAAAAATAAACGTACGGAAAGGAAAAGGCGCTACGTACCAACAACCTAACAAGAACTAAGCAAAAATCAACACAGAAAGAAGTCTCTACGACTGGTCGCCGGTGTTCTCGAACTCCACGTCAACAGTGGACTCAGGCTCAACGTCAGTAAACACCTCGTCCTCAGCAACGGGCTCTGGCTCAGCAACTAACATGCGACACCCAAAGAGACGAGGGCGCATGTCAGCATAGTATACAAAAGACTTTGTGCAAGGAAACTAAAAGAAAGGGAAACAGCCTAGCAGTTCTAAAATATATGATGACATGGCAGTTTAAGACATGGATGCAACAAGTAAGAAAGTGCAACGAGTATGACAAGGCATGGGTAGCAAAGATACTAAAACATTCACATGGATTTACAAGACAAGTAAGCACGTCGTGCATAGAGTTTACGCCCTTTGGCTGGAGCGGTTGTACTGGCCAACTCCTAAGCTCAAGTGATTGCTTAACCCTACCCCTCCACGTGTAATCGGGCATTGGCTTTTGACCAACACACGTAGCCCGCTTCTGGTTCACGAGCCAGGAAGTGTACTTGGCATAGGATTGTGCCTGCAACACAGGTGCCTCGCCTCAATTAGGAAGTACAAGTAGCGTGTGCTACGAATGCAAACATTCAAGCATGGAATGGCATGTTAGGATGCATGGCATGGCAAGAGTACAAATAAGGTGCGTACAGATATAGAAATTAAACGTGACAGGCAAGATGTATGTATGGCATGGCAGGGTACAAATAAAGTACGTACAGACATAGAAATTAAACGTGGCAGGCAAAATGTATGGATGACATGGCAGGGTGTCAGATCTAGCTTCGTTGTCAAGCTAGATCTTGAAGTTGCATCTAGGCGACTATCATTTCGTCGCCTAGCCTCTTTTACGCTAAAAACGAGGGATGGCCTGAAACATGGCCTAAACACAAGTTGTCAAGTTTCACTTGCCTGAAATACGTGCTGGTATCACAATTCTCAAAGTCCAATCACAGATTCACCAAGTCCCGAGCTCCCACGCTCAGTCCAACAATCAGCCTACAGTCCCGTATTATTAAGTTGTATTAGTAAGTTACAAAGCAGTAAAAACACAGTTTTAATCTTGTTAACATGTGGGTGTGGGTTCCTACAGTTCAGATATACCTTAACACGATGCGAGAGCTATACTGACGTCGGGTAGCGACGTCAAGGGTTGAATTAATAGACGTGGGCGACGATCCACTGCACGGTAGTGATCAGCGTCAATGGCGGACGATAGCGGCAACGAACGACGATCAGCCGGGTAGCGACACGATCACCGATCAGCGACGCGGAGGGGAGGACAGCCGTACGATGTTCTACGGCCTGCAATGGGTTGAGGATGGAGCCGTGGTGGTTGCGAGTGAAGAGGACAGCCGGAAGTTGGAAAAAAAGGCAGCTTAAGGGTTTAGATGGCAATGGAGTTAAGGAGGCTAGTATCTCGGCCATGTGAGGGGAAAAGTGGAGCTGTTCGGTAATACTTGGCTGGAAGTGGCCGACGGCGGCTTAGGGGAGGCAGACCAGAGTTGTTGCACGCAGGAGAAGGCCGCGGCCATGGAGATGGTCGGAGATGCAAATCTGGGCGGCTATGTTGTGGTGTGAAGGGGGAAGGAGAAGCGTCGCACGACCATGGGTGCTCACCGGCCTGAGGAGGTCGCAAGAGGGCGTAGCTGGTGACTTGGGAGGAGCAAGTGGCCGTGATAGGTGCTGGTCAGAGGTGGCCGCCAGTGAGGTAGCCGGCAAGGGGATCTTGGCAGTTTTAAGGGGATAGATGGGTTTAGGGTGGGTGTGCTGGTGTTTCCCAGCAGCTATGGCCGGAGTAAGATCGCCGGAGGGGAGAGATGATGAGGCCGGAGTTGCAGATCCGCGGGTGTGGCACGGTGATGGCCGGCGGCCAATGGAGGAGACCGGCGTTCAGCAATTTTAGAAGAGGATGCGGGGGACTTTTGGCTTTGTTTCGAGGAGGAGGAGAGGGTCTCATGAGGTTGAGGTTGCTCCGGCGATGGGTGGCCGGAGGTCAGGCGAAACGAGTGCGTCCAAGGTAGAGGGCGGCGGCTGATATTGGGAGGAAGCCCTAGCATCTTGCTAGTGTGTTGAAAAGTTAGAGGGTTTTGCTATATAGATCTAGAATTGCGGTAGAGTTAGGTGGTTGGGGAGAGAGAATGTGAGAGGGAGGGAGTGCACCTAGGATGATATAGGGTGGTGATTAGCTAGGAATAATTCAGCATGATCCATTGATACTATGGCTTAGAGTAATTCAGATTTAATTAAGTTTAAATTAGGGGTAAGCTAGGCTAATTACAAGTTGGATGTGATTAGAGTGACTGGCCAACTAAACGGTGTCCGAAAAATATAATAAAAATAGCGGGACGACCGTGTCAACGAGAGAATCGAGACTAAGAAGATTGGTCACCTGCTAGGGCAATAAAGGCGGAACTAAAAATAAAGAGATTTAACGACGAAGGTGGAGTCTATGACACCTCTTCAAACAAAGTCAAATTGTGGGAGAACGACCCGTGAAATAACGTTCCAAAATATTTCCACAAATTAATACTCTTCCATTGGGTCACAACGGCATATCATATCGCGCGTTTCGAATGAAGGACAAGGTTAAGAAAAATACGCGAACTTCATGGAAAATACACGTACAAAGGATACGGGGTCCAAAGGCGACAGTAATCGCAAGTTGGGCACACGTCGGGGGTTGGCTTGCTAAGGATGTAATCAAGGTGCTACGGACCTATCGACTCAACAACACGACTCATATACAAATCAACAAAACCAATCAGGTACCCGAAATTGCTAAACGCACAGTCGTATTACGAATAGTGAGTACCGGCCGTTACATCCTACCCACCTTAGAATAAAGTCAGTCCTCGGACTTTCTAACTATAAATATATCTCTAGCCAGACTAGTAGCTATCCCAATCACATCACACTATAATTCAACCAGGTATAGTCATTACAAGTGCTTATATATGCACTAGGTAGTCAAACAATAACACTACTAACATGTATATATTCACATTATACACTTATACCTATCATAGTCAGTCATAATCATACACGTATTTCAATCATTCATATAGTCACGTCCATCCTTATATAACTATTAAACATTTATTACATACCATGGTACACATACTCACAAACAAATAAATAGTTCACACCAGCAAATACAATCGTAGTACTTCACGTATAGATAACTACATATGCACAAAACCAACATGGGTATACTACTCCCTAATATTTCCTAGTATACATCCAACACCAAACACATCAACACATATAATCACACCATACCATTATTAAAACAAGTTTACTATATCTAATATACATTCACCATTACTATAATTTCACAAATATATAGTCATTCAAATGCACGCAGATACTTCCCCATATATTCACATCACATACGGTCCTATAACTATATTCAAGACAAGCCACACATACCATAGTTACAAATACCTATAACTAAGCAAATACTTACCCGCGCACGGTGCACGCCCGCACGCGCTAACGTATCATTCATACATACCACTCGTACCGATATATACTTAGCACAACTACACACCTAGTCAGCTAGCACAAATACATTCAACATGTAAATCCTTAGTAAATAATTATACCACAAGACCAACACATATAACTATATTATTGTATAGCCACCCACAATCATGTGCGTAACACCACCAGACACAACCAATCCTATCACTATACATACATCATCCATTACTATTTTCATGGTACTACACGCAGTCCACAGACAAATGTAACAATATACTTAGTATACCCACTCAAGCTTGAGTGGGACGCAAAAACCCACATCAGAAAACTCTATATACATATCACGGTATCTATACGTATACCAATACCACTCCAATATGTATTCATCCACTAACATAACCACATACATACCATAATATCAATCACTATATTTTGTCAAGTAAAGCCCACATAATGCAAACACTTTTCACCCTATAGTAATATTACCAATATCAGCACACGTATAATTATAATACACTCACTAATACACACATTCATCGTATAGTCACATACATGTAATATATATATATATCCACACCATAGCCAACTACCTATAATTAGTATACTACTATATATACATGTCCGTACCTAGTTAAGACATGCAATAATCGTGTATACCTCATGGTATACACGCACACACAACATCCCGTAAATGCAAGCAATACGAAACAAAATTATAATCCTATTACCATACGTTTATCACATATATTCATTCAGCAATTTCATATCTACATACGTCTAAGCACAATACATACCTACGTACGAGTACACGCTCACACGTACTAACATATAGATCAAATAATAGGCATGCACATTTAACTATAAGTACCCTAGTATCATTATACCTAATATACACATAACTTTACCAACATATTATTTCAACCATTAACAAGTATCTCCAACCGCATACACCCCCAGTAGATATTCCAATACTAATTCTTATATACACAGACATCCTTAGAGTGGTATAGCTATCACACACATATTTATAATTACTAACACACATACAACTTCATATATACCAAGTAATTATATGCACTACAACGACATCACAATCTATACTAATGGGCCCACCATACTATACTAAGGTTAACGCAGACAACAGTAAGCACTAATGTGATAACTAAATAATAGTGAGGAACCAAAATCGAAATTAAATGGAACAAGATCGGGATGAACAGGTTTAGATGAGGCGACATAAGAGGGAAAAGCTTGGTTGGTTGGAACAAAATATAGTTCAGAATAATCAAGTATGGAAGAAGGATATAGAATACGAAATAAGGATATAATAAAATGTAAGTTATGAAATAAAAATATAACAATATCCTTATAAAACGTAGAAGGGTAGCATGAAAGTTAAATCACGACATAAGGGCTAGACGTAGAATAATGAGTATGGAGGTGAATGAATTATTTTGCAATTGGAGATCAATTTTAAATGGAGATAGTATTTTACAAAAAAAAATTGAAGTAGGAAAATGATGAGTATAAAATCGACACGCTGAATGCTGAAGTCCCATGTAACTTAGAAAAATATATTAAAAGTAAGCGCGATGAGTTATTCGAATAAGTTTTAATGGCATAAGTAAGAAAAGAAAATTATAAATTGAATTAGGGAAAATAGAAGTACGGTTCAGAATAAAATTAGTATATGAAAAGGGACAAGATATTTATATATCTATGAAAAGTATAGACAGGAAAAATTATTATAAAATAGTAATCAAAAATCTCGACAAAAGTTTCGAATTTCAAAAAAATGAATTTAAGTCAACTGAAGAGTATGAAGTCTAAATATATATATTAAAAAATTTCGAACGAATTTAAACTTAGCGAACGAGGAATATCGAAAATACTTTCCGAAGATTCAAGATTTGTAACGAAGAGATTCGAAAATTAACGACGCTCGCATGAGGCGATCTCGTGAATCGAGGGCAAGGAATATGGTCGCATGATCGAAACATAAATACGCCTAAGATATGACTCATGAAAATCTACGGGGAACCCCTACGGTCGACCAACTAAAGATTAGGAAACTTGGCGCTAAGGCTTTCTAAGGAACTAGACTGTAATGAACTGCGTTCGGCTTGGCCCGGAATCGATAGACCCAAGCGAACGACTAAGGGAATTCTAGAAGTCTAATATGGTTAGAGCTAGGCAATAACCACTAAGATAACTCCTAAGACGATTATATCAATTTCTAGCATGGAGTCCAAATAACAATCAGGGATCTCTAACTAGCAAGCACAGACGTCTAACTAAGTCTAAATATAGTCCTGATCTAATGGATTTCCCTTCTAAGCTGAGATATATGCTCAGGCAACACGTCTTCCAGCCACCTAGGACACAGAAAACGCTCTTATTAGACTCAGATTTTACGACTCGAATGTTTCGAATAATTAATGAATGTTTTTATTATTATCGTTGTCCCGATATTTCGCAGTTGCAAAAGGACCTGCATGGGCCACCAACAAAACCTGTCACGACCCGCTTCCCATAAACGGGAGGCGAGGCGTGATGAGATCCGCTCAGACTTGGAACTGTGAGGCTACAAGTCTGATAAGCGTCTGGAAAAAGACACTTCCAATAACCAGGTCCTTGCAACCACAAAGCGAGACAAAGATAATAATAATTTAAAGCAGAAATAAAACTCCACCAATAACATCCAGATTTTTCCAAACATTCAGAGACAAGTCGTAAAGAAAGTACAAGAGTCTGAAAAGAGGCCTAAAGCATGGCCGACAGAAATAAACGTACGGAAAGGAAAAGGCGCTACGTACCAACAACCTAACAAGAACAAAGCAGAAATCAACACAGAAAGAAGTCTCTACGACTGGTCGCCGGTGTTCTCGAACTCCACGTCAACAGTGGACTCAGGCTCAACGTCAGTAAACACCTCGTCCTCAGCAACGGGCTCTGGCTCAGCAACTAACATGCGACACCCAAAGAGACGAGGGCGCATGTCAGCATAGTATACAAAAGACTTTGTGCAAGGAAACTAAAAGAAAGGGAAACAGCCTAGCAGTTCTAAAATATACGATGACATGGCAGTTTATGGCATGGATGCAACAAGTAAGAAAGTGCAACAAGTATGACAAGGCATGGGTAGCAAAGATACTAAAACAGTCACATGGATTTACAAGACAAGTAAGCACGTCGTGCATAGAGTTTACGCCCTTTGGCTGGAGCGGTTGTACGGGCCAACTCCTAAGCTCAAGTGATTGCTTAACCCTACCCCTCCACGTGTAATCGGGCATTGGCTTTTGACCAACACACGTAGCCCGCTTCTGGTTCACGAGCCAGGAAGTGTACTTGGCATATGATTGTGCCTGCAACACAGGTGCCTCGCCTCAGCAAGGAAGTACAAGTAGCGTGTGCTACGAATGCAAACATTCAAGCATGGAATGACATGTTAGGATGCATGGCATGGCAAGAATACAAATAAGGTGCGTACAGATATAGAAATTAAACGTGACAGGCAAGATGTATGTATAGCATGGCAGAGTACAAATAAAGTGCGCACAGATATAGAAATTAAACGTGGCAGGCAAAATGTATGGATGACATGGCAGGGTGTCAGATCTAGCTTCGTTGTCAAGCTAGATCTTGAAGTTGTGTCTAGGCGACTATCATTTCATCTTCTAGCCTCTTTTACGCTAAAAACGAGGGATGGCCTGAAACATGGCCTAAAAACAAGTTGGCAAGTTTCACTTGCGTGAAATACGTGCTGGTATCACAATTCTCAAAGTCCAATCACAAATTCACCAAGTCCAGAGCTCCCACGCTCAGTCCAATAATCAGCCTACTGTCCCGTATTATTAAGTTGTATTAGTAAGTTACAAAGCAGTAAAAACACAGTTTTAATCTTGTTAACATGTGGGTGTGGGTTCCTACAGTTCAGATATACCTTAACACGATGCGAGAGCTATACTGACGTCGGGTAGCGACGTCAAGGGTTGAATTAATAGACGTGGGCGACGATCCACTACACGGCAGCGATCAGCGTCAATGGCGGACGATAGCGGTAACGAACGACGATCAGCCGGGTAGCGACATGATCACCGATCAGCGACGCGGAGGGGAGGACAGTCGTACGACATTTTACGGCCTACAATAGGTTGAGGATGGAGCCGTGGCGGTTGCGAGTGAAGAGGACAGCCGGAAGTTGGAAAAGGAGGCAGCTTAAGGGTTTAGATGGCAATGGAGTTAAGGAGGCTAGTATCTCGGCATTGTGAGGGGAAAAGTGGAGATGTTTGGCAATACGTGGCTGGAAGTGGCCGACGGCGGCTTAGGGGAGGCAGACCGGAGTTATTGCACGGAGGAGAAGGCCGCGGCCATGGAGATGGTCAGAGATGCAAATCTGGGCGGCTATGTTGTGGTGTGAAGGGGGAAGGAGAAGCGTCATGCGGCCATGGGTGCTCGCCGGCCTGAGGAGGCCGCAAGAGGGCGCAGCTGGTGACTTGGGAGGAGCAAGTGGCCGTGATAGGCGCTGGTCAGAGGTGGCCGCCAGTGAGGTAGCCGGCAAGGGGATCTTAGCAGTTTTAAGGGGAGAGATGGGTTTAGGGTGGGTGTGCTGGTGTTTCCCATCAGCTATGGCCGGAGTAAGATCGCCGGAGGGGAGAGATGATGAGGCCGGAGTTGCAGATCCGCGGGTGTGGCACGGTGATGGCCGGCGGCCAATGGAGGAGACCGGCGTTCAGCAATTTTAGAAGAGGATGCGAAGGACTTTTGGCTTGGTTTCAAGGAGGAGGAGAGGGTCTCGCGAGGTTGAGGTTGCTCCGACGATGGGTGGCCGGAGGTCAGGCGAAACGAGTGCGTCCAAGGTAGAGGGCGGCGGATGATATTGGGAGGAAGCCCTAGCATCTTGCGGGTGTGTTGAAAAGTTAGAGGGTTTTGCTATATAGATCTAGAATTGGGGTAGAGTTAGGTGGTTGGGTGGAGAGAAGGTGAGAGGGAGGGAGTGCACCTAGGATGATATAGGGCGGTGATTAGCTAGGAATAATTTAGCATGATACATTGATCCTATGGCTTAGAGTAATTCAGATTTAATTAAGTTTAAATTAGGGGTAAGCTAGGCTAATTACAAGTTGGATGTGATTAGAGTGATTAGCCAACTAAACGGTGTCTGAAAAATATAATAAAAATACCGGGACGACCGTGTCGACGAGAGAATCGAGACTAAGAAGATTGGTCACCGGCTAGGGCAATAAAGGCGGAACTAAAAATAAAGAGATTTAACGACGAAGGTGGAGTCTACGACACCTCTTCAAACAAAGTCAAATTGTGGGAGAACGACCCGTGAAATGACGTTCCAAAATATTTCCACAAATTAATACTCTTCCAGAGGGTCACAACGGCATATCATATCGCGCGTTTCGAATGAAGGACAAGGCTAAGAAAAATACGCGAACTTCATGGAAAATACGCGTACAAAGGATACGGGGTCCAAAGGCGACAGTAATCGCAAGTTGGGCACACGTCGGGGGTTGGCTTGCTAAGGATGTAATCAAGGTGCTACGGACCTATCGACTCAACAACACGACTCATATACAAATCAACAAAACCAATCAGGTACCCGAAATTGCTAAACGCACAGTCGTATTACGAATAGTGAGTACCAGCCGTTACATCCTACCCACCTTAGAATAAAGTCAGTCCTCGGACTTTCTAACTATAAATATATCTCTAGCCAGACTAGTAGCTATCCCAATCACATCACACTATAATTCAACCAGGTATAGTCATTACAAGTGCTTATATATGCACTAGGTAGTCAAACAATAACACTACTAACATGTATATATTCACATTATACACTTATACCTATCATAGTCAGTCATAATCATACACGTATTTCAATCATTCATATAGTCACGTCCATCCTTATATAACTATTAAACATTTATTACATACCATGGTACACATACTCACAAACAAATAAATAGTTCACACCAGCAAATACAATCGTAGTACTTCACGTATAGATAACTACATATGCACAAAACCAACATGGGTATACTACTCCCTAATATTTCCTAGTATACATCCAACACCAAACACATCAACACATATAATCACACCATACCATTATTAAAACAAGTTTACTATATCTAATATACATTCACCATTACTATAATTTCACAAATATATAGTCATTCAAATGCACGCAGATACTTCCCCATATATTCACATCACATACGGTCCTATAACTATATTCAAGACAAGCCACACATACCATAGTTACAAATACCTATAACTAAGCAAATACTTACCCGCGCACGGTGCACGCCCGCACGCGCTAACGTATCATTCATACATACCACTCGTACCGATATATACTTAGCACAACTACACACCTAGTCAGCTAGCACAAATACATTCAACATGTAAATCCTTAGTAAATAATTATACCACAAGACCAACACATATAACTATATTATTGTATAGCCACCCACAATCATGTGCGTAACACCACCAGACACAACCAATCCTATCACTATACATACATCATCCATTACTATTTTCATGGTACTACACGCAGTCCACAGACAAATGTAACAATATACTTAGTATACCCACTCAAGCTTGAGTGGGACGCAAAAACCCACATCAGAAAACTCTATATACATATCACGGTATCTATACGTATACCAATACCACTCCAATATGTATTCATCCACTAACATAACCACATACATACCATAATATCAATCACTATATTTTGTCAAGTAAAGCCCACATAATGCAAACACTTTTCACCCTATAGTAATATTACCAATATCAGCACACGTATAATTATAATACACTCACTAATACACACATTCATCGTATAGTCACATACATGTAATATATATATATATCCACACCATAGCCAACTACCTATAATTAGTATACTACTATATATACATGTCCGTACCTAGTTAAGACATGCAATAATCGTGTATACCTCATGGTATACACGCACACACAACATCCCGTAAATGCAAGCAATACGAAACAAAATTATAATCCTATTACCATACGTTTATCACATATATTCATTCAGCAATTTCATATCTACATACGTCTAAGCACAATACATACCTACGTACGAGTACACGCTCACACGTACTAACATATAGATCAAATAATAGGCATGCACATTTAACTATAAGTACCCTAGTATCATTATACCTAATATACACATAACTTTACCAACATATTATTTCAACCATTAACAAGTATCTCCAACCGCATACACCCCCAGTAGATATTCCAATACTAATTCTTATATACACAGACATCCTTAGAGTGGTATAGCTATCACACACATATTTATAATTACTAACACACATACAACTTCATATATACCAAGTAATTATATGCACTACAACGACATCACAATCTATACTAATGGGCCCACCATACTATACTAAGGTTAACGCAGACAACAGTAAGCACTAATGTGATAACTAAATAATAGTGAGGAACCAAAATCGAAATTAAATGGAACAAGATCGGGATGAACAGGTTTAGATGAGGCGACATAAGAGGGAAAAGCTTGGTTGGTTGGAACAAAATATAGTTCAGAATAATCAAGTATGGAAGAAGGATATAGAATACGAAATAAGGATATAATAAAATGTAAGTTATGAAATAAAAATATAACAATATCCTTATAAAACGTAGAAGGGTAGCATGAAAGTTAAATCACGACATAAGGGCTAGACGTAGAATAATGAGTATGGAGGTGAATGAATTATTTTGCAATTGGAGATCAATTTTAAATGGAGATAGTATTTTACAAAAAAAAATTGAAGTAGGAAAATGATGAGTATAAAATCGACACGCTGAATGCTGAAGTCCCATGTAACTTAGAAAAATATATTAAAAGTAAGCGCGATGAGTTATTCGAATAAGTTTTAATGGCATAAGTAAGAAAAGAAAATTATAAATTGAATTAGGGAAAATAGAAGTACGGTTCAGAATAAAATTAGTATATGAAAAGGGACAAGATATTTATATATCTATGAAAAGTATAGACAGGAAAAATTATTATAAAATAGTAATCAAAAATCTCGACAAAAGTTTCGAATTTCAAAAAAATGAATTTAAGTCAACTGAAGAGTATGAAGTCTAAATATATATATTAAAAAATTTCGAACGAATTTAAACTTAGCGAACGAGGAATATCGAAAATACTTTCCGAAGATTCAAGATTTGTAACGAAGAGATTCGAAAATTAACGACGCTCGCATGAGGCGATCTCGTGAATCGAGGGCAAGGAATATGGTCGCATGATCGAAACATAAATACGCCTAAGATATGACTCATGAAAATCTACGGGGAACCCCTACGGTCGACCAACTAAAGATTAGGAAACTTGGCGCTAAGGCTTTCTAAGGAACTAGACTGTAATGAACTGCGTTCGGCTTGGCCCGGAATCGATAGACCCAAGCGAACGACTAAGGGAATTCTAGAAGTCTAATATGGTTAGAGCTAGGCAATAACCACTAAGATAACTCCTAAGACGATTATATCAATTTCTAGCATGGAGTCCAAATAACAATCAGGGATCTCTAACTAGCAAGCACAGACGTCTAACTAAGTCTAAATATAGTCCTGATCTAATGGATTTCCCTTCTAAGCTGAGATATATGCTCAGGCAACACGTCTTCCAGCCACCTAGGACACAGAAAACGCTCTTATTAGACTCAGATTTTACGACTCGAATGTTTCGAATAATTAATGAATGTTTTTATTATTATCGTTGTCCCGATATTTCGCAGTTGCAAAAGGACCTGCATGGGCCACCAACAAAACCTGTCACGACCCGCTTCCCATAAACGGGAGGCGAGGCGTGATGAGATCCGCTCAGACTTGGAACTGTGAGGCTACAAGTCTGATAAGCGTCTGGAAAAAGACACTTCCAATAACCAGGTCCTTGCAACCACAAAGCGAGACAAAGATAATAATAATTTAAAGCAGAAATAAAACTCCACCAATAACATCCAGATTTTTCCAAACATTCAGAGACAAGTCGTAAAGAAAGTACAAGAGTCTGAAAAGAGGCCTAAAGCATGGCCGACAGAAATAAACGTACGGAAAGGAAAAGGCGCTACGTACCAACAACCTAACAAGAACAAAGCAGAAATCAACACAGAAAGAAGTCTCTACGACTGGTCGCCGGTGTTCTCGAACTCCACGTCAACAGTGGACTCAGGCTCAACGTCAGTAAACACCTCGTCCTCAGCAACGGGCTCTGGCTCAGCAACTAACATGCGACACCCAAAGAGACGAGGGCGCATGTCAGCATAGTATACAAAAGACTTTGTGCAAGGAAACTAAAAGAAAGGGAAACAGCCTAGCAGTTCTAAAATATACGATGACATGGCAGTTTATGGCATGGATGCAACAAGTAAGAAAGTGCAACAAGTATGACAAGGCATGGGTAGCAAAGATACTAAAACAGTCACATGGATTTACAAGACAAGTAAGCACGTCGTGCATAGAGTTTACGCCCTTTGGCTGGAGCGGTTGTACGGGCCAACTCCTAAGCTCAAGTGATTGCTTAACCCTACCCCTCCACGTGTAATCGGGCATTGGCTTTTGACCAACACACGTAGCCCGCTTCTGGTTCACGAGCCAGGAAGTGTACTTGGCATAGGATTGTGCCTGCAACACAGGTGCCTCGCCTCAGCAAGGAAGTACAAGTAGCGTGTGCTACGAATGCAAACATTCAAGCATGGAATGACATGTTAGGATGCATGGCATGGCAAGAATACAAATAAGGTGCGTACAGATATAGAAATTAAACGTGGCAGGCAAGATGTATGTATAGCATGGCAGAGTACAAATAAAGTGCGTACAGATATAGAAATTAAACGTGGCAGGCAAAATGTATGGATGACATGGCAGGGTGTCAGATCTAGCTTCGTTGTCAAGCTAGATCTTGAAGTTGTGTCTAGGCGACTATCATTTCATCTTCTAGCCTCTTTTACGCTAAAAACGAGGGATGGCCTGAAACATGGCCTAAAAACAAGTTGGCAAGTTTCACTTGCGTGAAATACGTGCTGGTATCACAATTCTCAAAGTCCAATCACAAATTCACCAAGTCCAGAGCTCCCACGCTCAGTCCAATAATCAGCCTACTGTCCCGTATTATTAAGTTGTATTAGTAAGTTACAAAGCAGTAAAAACACAGTTTTAATCTTGTTAACATGTGGGTGTGGGTTCCTACAGTTCAGATATACCTTAACACGATGCGAGAGCTATACTGACGTCGGGTAGCGACGTCAAGGGTTGAATTAATAGACGTGGGCGACGATCCACTGCACGGTAGTGATCAGCGTCAATGGCGGACGATAGCGGCAACGAACGACGATCAGCCGGGTAGCGACACGATCACCGATCAGCGACGCGGAGGGGAGGACAGCCGTACGATGTTCTACGGCCTGCAATGGGTTGAGGATGGAGCCGTGGTGGTTGCGAGTGAAGAGGACAGCCGGAAGTTGGAAAAAAAGGCAGCTTAAGGGTTTAGATGGCAATGGAGTTAAGGAGGCTAGTATCTCGGCCATGTGAGGGGAAAAGTGGAGCTGTTCGGTAATACTTGGCTGGAAGTGGCCGACGGCGGCTTAGGGGAGGCAGACCGGAGTTGTTGCACGCAGGAGAAGGCCGCGGCCATGGAGATGGTCGGAGATGCAAATCTGGGCGGCTATGTTGTGGTGTGAAGGGGGAAGGAGAAGCGTCGCACGACCATGGGTGCTCACCGGCCTGAGGAGGTCGCAAGAGGGCGTAGCTGGTGACTTGGGAGGAGCAAGTGGCCGTGATAGGTGCTGGTCAGAGGTGGCCGCCAGTGAGGTAGCCGGCAAGGGGATCTTGGCAGTTTTAAGGGGATAGATGGGTTTAGGGTGGGTGTGCTGGTGTTTCCCAGCAGCTATGGCCGGAGTAAGATCGCCGGAGGGGAGAGATGATGAGGCCGGAGTTGCAGATCCGCGGGTGTGGCACGGTGATGGCCGGCGGCCAATGGAGGAGACCGGCGTTCAGCAATTTTAGAAGAGGATGCGGGGGACTTTTGGCTTTGTTTCGAGGAGGAGGAGAGGGTCTCATGAGGTTGAGGTTGCTCCGGCGATGGGTGGCCGGAGGTCAGGCGAAACGAGTGCGTCCAAGGTAGAGGGCGGCGGCTGATATTGGGAGGAAGCCCTAGCATCTTGCTAGTGTGTTGAAAAGTTAGAGGGTTTTGCTATATAGATCTAGAATTGCGGTAGAGTTAGGTGGTTGGGGAGAGAGAATGTGAGAGGGAGGGAGTGCACCTAGGATGATATAGGGTGGTGATTAGCTAGGAATAATTCAGCATGATCCATTGATACTATGGCTTAGAGTAATTCAGATTTAATTAAGTTTAAATTAGGGGTAAGCTAGGCTAATTACAAGTTGGATGTGATTAGAGTGACTGGCCAACTAAACGGTGTCCGAAAAATATAATAAAAATAGCGGGACGACCGTGTCAACGAGAGAATCGAGACTAAGAAGATTGGTCACCTGCTAGGGCAATAAAGGCGGAACTAAAAATAAAGAGATTTAACGACGAAGGTGGAGTCTATGACACCTCTTCAAACAAAGTCAAATTGTGGGAGAACGACCCGTGAAATGACGTTCCAAAATATTTCCACAAATTAATACTCTTCCATTGGGTCACAACGGCATATCATATCGCGCGTTTCGAATGAAGGACAAGGTTAAGAAAAATACGCGAACTTCATGGAAAATACGCGTACAAAGGATACGGGGTCCAAAGGCGACAGTAATCGCAAGTTGGGCACACGTCGGGGGTTGGCTTGCTAAGGATGTAATCAAGGTGCTACGGACCTATCGACTCAACAACACGACTCATATACAAATCAACAAAACCAATCAGGTACCCGAAATTGCTAAACGCACAGTCGTATTACGAATAGTGAGTACCGGCCGTTACATCCTACCCACCTTAGAATAAAGTCAGTCCTCGGACTTTCTAACTATAAATATATCTCTAGCCAGACTAGTAGCTATCCCAATCACATCACACTATAATTCAACCAGGTATAGTCATTACAAGTGCTTATATATGCACTAGGTAGTCAAACAATAACACTACTAACATGTATATATTCACATTATACACTTATACCTATCATAGTCAGTCATAATCATACACGTATTTCAATCATTCATATAGTCACGTCCATCCTTATATAACTATTAAACATTTATTACATACCATGGTACACATACTCACAAACAAATAAATAGTTCACACCAGCAAATACAATCGTAGTACTTCACGTATAGATAACTACATATGCACAAAACCAACATGGGTATACTACTCCCTAATATTTCCTAGTATACATCCAACACCAAACACATCAACACATATAATCACACCATACCATTATTAAAACAAGTTTACTATATCTAATATACATTCACCATTACTATAATTTCACAAATATATAGTCATTCAAATGCACGCAGATACTTCCCCATATATTCACATCACATACGGTCCTATAACTATATTCAAGACAAGCCACACATACCATAGTTACAAATACCTATAACTAAGCAAATACTTACCCGCGCACGGTGCACGCCCGCACGCGCTAACGTATCATTCATACATACCACTCGTACCGATATATACTTAGCACAACTACACACCTAGTCAGCTAGCACAAATACATTCAACATGTAAATCCTTAGTAAATAATTATACCACAAGACCAACACATATAACTATATTATTGTATAGCCACCCACAATCATGTGCGTAACACCACCAGACACAACCAATCCTATCACTATACATACATCATCCATTACTATTTTCATGGTACTACACGCAGTCCACAGACAAATGTAACAATATACTTAGTATACCCACTCAAGCTTGAGTGGGACGCAAAAACCCACATCAGAAAACTCTATATACATATCACGGTATCTATACGTATACCAATACCACTCCAATATGTATTCATCCACTAACATAACCACATACATACCATAATATCAATCACTATATTTTGTCAAGTAAAGCCCACATAATGCAAACACTTTTCACCCTATAGTAATATTACCAATATCAGCACACGTATAATTATAATACACTCACTAATACACACATTCATCGTATAGTCACATACATGTAATATATATATATATCCACACCATAGCCAACTACCTATAATTAGTATACTACTATATATACATGTCCGTACCTAGTTAAGACATGCAATAATCGTGTATACCTCATGGTATACACGCACACACAACATCCCGTAAATGCAAGCAATACGAAACAAAATTATAATCCTATTACCATACGTTTATCACATATATTCATTCAGCAATTTCATATCTACATACGTCTAAGCACAATACATACCTACGTACGAGTACACGCTCACACGTACTAACATATAGATCAAATAATAGGCATGCACATTTAACTATAAGTACCCTAGTATCATTATACCTAATATACACATAACTTTACCAACATATTATTTCAACCATTAACAAGTATCTCCAACCGCATACACCCCCAGTAGATATTCCAATACTAATTCTTATATACACAGACATCCTTAGAGTGGTATAGCTATCACACACATATTTATAATTACTAACACACATACAACTTCATATATACCAAGTAATTATATGCACTACAACGACATCACAATCTATACTAATGGGCCCACCATACTATACTAAGGTTAACGCAGACAACAGTAAGCACTAATGTGATAACTAAATAATAGTGAGGAACCAAAATCGAAATTAAATGGAACAAGATCGGGATGAACAGGTTTAGATGAGGCGACATAAGAGGGAAAAGCTTGGTTGGTTGGAACAAAATATAGTTCAGAATAATCAAGTATGGAAGAAGGATATAGAATACGAAATAAGGATATAATAAAATGTAAGTTATGAAATAAAAATATAACAATATCCTTATAAAACGTAGAAGGGTAGCATGAAAGTTAAATCACGACATAAGGGCTAGACGTAGAATAATGAGTATGGAGGTGAATGAATTATTTTGCAATTGGAGATCAATTTTAAATGGAGATAGTATTTTACAAAAAAAAATTGAAGTAGGAAAATGATGAGTATAAAATCGACACGCTGAATGCTGAAGTCCCATGTAACTTAGAAAAATATATTAAAAGTAAGCGCGATGAGTTATTCGAATAAGTTTTAATGGCATAAGTAAGAAAAGAAAATTATAAATTGAATTAGGGAAAATAGAAGTACGGTTCAGAATAAAATTAGTATATGAAAAGGGACAAGATATTTATATATCTATGAAAAGTATAGACAGGAAAAATTATTATAAAATAGTAATCAAAAATCTCGACAAAAGTTTCGAATTTCAAAAAAATGAATTTAAGTCAACTGAAGAGTATGAAGTCTAAATATATATATTAAAAAATTTCGAACGAATTTAAACTTAGCGAACGAGGAATATCGAAAATACTTTCCGAAGATTCAAGATTTGTAACGAAGAGATTCGAAAATTAACGACGCTCGCATGAGGCGATCTCGTGAATCGAGGGCAAGGAATATGGTCGCATGATCGAAACATAAATACGCCTAAGATATGACTCATGAAAATCTACGGGGAACCCCTACGGTCGACCAACTAAAGATTAGGAAACTTGGCGCTAAGGCTTTCTAAGGAACTAGACTGTAATGAACTGCGTTCGGCTTGGCCCGGAATCGATAGACCCAAGCGAACGACTAAGGGAATTCTAGAAGTCTAATATGGTTAGAGCTAGGCAATAACCACTAAGATAACTCCTAAGACGATTATATCAATTTCTAGCATGGAGTCCAAATAACAATCAGGGATCTCTAACTAGCAAGCACAGACGTCTAACTAAGTCTAAATATAGTCCTGATCTAATGGATTTCCCTTCTAAGCTGAGATATATGCTCAGGCAACACGTCTTCCAGCCACCTAGGACACAGAAAACGCTCTTATTAGACTCAGATTTTACGACTCGAATGTTTCGAATAATTAATGAATGTTTTTATTATTATCGTTGTCCCGATATTTCGCAGTTGCAAAAGGACCTGCATGGGCCACCAACAAAACCTGTCACGACCCGCTTCCCATAAACGGGAGGCGAGGCGTGATGAGGTCCGCTCAGACTTGGAACTGTGAGGCTACAAGTCTGATAAGCGTCTGGAAAAAGACACTTCCAATAACCAGGTCCTTGCAACCACAAAGCGAGACAAAGATAATAATAATTTAAAGCAGAAATAAAACTCCACCAATAACATCCAGATTTTTCCAAACATTCAGAGACAAGTCGTAAAGAAAGTATAAGAGTCTGAAAAGAGGCCTAAAGCATGGCCGACAGAAATAAACGTACGGAAAGGAAAAGGCGCTACGTACCAACAACCTAACAAGAACAAAGCAGAAATCAACACAGAAAGAAGTCTCTACGACTGGTCGCCGGTGTTCTCGAACTCCACGTCAACAGTGGACTCAGGCTCAACGTCAGTAAACACCTCGTCCTCAGCAACGGGCTCTGGCTCAGCAACTAACATGCGACACCCAAAGAGACGAGGGCGCATGTCAGCATAGTATACAAAAGACTTTGTGCAAGGAAACTAAAAGAAAGGGAAACAGCCTAGCAGTTCTAAAATATACGATGACATGGCAGTTTATGGCATGGATGCAACAAGTAAGAAAGTGCAACAAGTATGACAAGGCATGGGTAGCAAAGATACTAAAACAGTCACATGGATTTACAAGACAAGTAAGCACGTCGTGCATAGAGTTTACGCCCTTTGGCTGGAGCGGTTGTACGGGCCAACTCCTAAGCTCAAGTGATTGCTTAACCCTACCCTCCACGTGTAATCGGGCATTGGCTTTTGACCAACACACGTAGCCCGCTTCTGGTTCACGAGCCAGGAAGTGTACTTGGCATAGGATTGTGCCTGCAACACAGGTGCCTCGCCTCAGCAAGGAAGTACAAGTAGCGTGTGCTACGAATGCAAACATTCAAGCATGGAATGACATGTTAGGATGCATGGCATGGCAAGAATACAAATAAGGTGCGTACAGATATAGAAATTAAACGTGGCAGGCAAGATGTATGTATAGCATGGCAGAGTACAAATAAAGTGCGTACAGATATAGAAATTAAACGTGGCAGGCAAAATGTATGGATGACATGGCAGGGTGTCAGATCTAGCTTCGTTGTCAAGCTAGATCTTGAAGTTGTGTCTAGGCGACTATCATTTCATCTTCTAGCCTCTTTTACGCTAAAAACGAGGGATGGCCTGAAACATGGCCTAAAAACAAGTTGGCAAGTTTCACTTGCGTGAAATACGTGCTGGTATCACAATTCTCAAAGTCCAATCACAAATTCACCAAGTCCAGAGCTCCCACGCTCAGTCCAATAATCAGCCTACTGTCCCGTATTATTAAGTTGTATTAGTAAGTTACAAAGCAGTAAAAACACAGTTTTAATCTTGTTAACATGTGGGTGTGGGTTCCTACAGTTCAGATATACCTTAACACGATGCGAGAGCTATACTGACGTCGGGTAGCGACGTCAAGGGTTGAATTAATAGACGTGGGTGACGATCCACTACACGGCAGCGATCAGCGTCAATGGCGGACGATAGCGGTAACGAACGACGATCAGCCGGGTAGCGACATGATCACCGATCAGCGACGCGGAGGGGAGGACAGTCGTACGACATTTTACGGCCTACAATAGGTTGAGGATGGAGCCGTGGCGGTTGCGAGTGAAGAGGACAGCCGGAAGTTGGAAAAGGAGGCAGCTTAAGGGTTTAGATGGCAATGGAGTTAAGGAGGCTAGTATCTCGGCATTGTGAGGGGAAAAGTGGAGATGTTCGGCAATACGTGGCTGGAAGTGGCCGACGGCGGCTTAGGGGAGGCAGACCGGAGTTATTGCACGGAGGAGAAGGCCGCGGCCATGGAGATGGTCGGAGATGCAAATCTGGGCGGCTATGTTGTGGTGTGAAGGGGGAAGGAGAAGCGTCATGCGGCCATGGGTGCTCGCCGGCCTGAGGAGGCCGCAAGAGGGCGCAGCTGGTGACTTGGGAGGAGCAAGTGGCCGTGATAGGCGCTGGTCAGAGGTGGCCGCCAGTGAGGTAGCCGGCAAGGGGATCTTAGCAGTTTTAAGGGGAGAGATGGGTTTAGGGTGGGTGTGCTGGTGTTTCCCATCAGCTATGGCCGGAGTAAGATCGCCGGAGGGGAGAGATGATGAGGCCGGAGTTGCAGATCCGCGGGTGTGGCACGGTGATGGCCGGCGGCCAATGGAGGAGACCGGCGTTCAGCAATTTTAGAAGAGGATGCGGAGGACTTTTGGCTTGGTTTCAAGGAGGAGGAGAGGGTCTCGCGAGGTTGAGGTTGCTCCGACGATGGGTGGCCGGAGGTCAGGCGAAACGAGTGCGTCCAAGGTAGAGGGCGGCGGATGATATTGGGAGGAAGCCCTAGCATCTTGCGGGTGTGTTGAAAAGTTAGAGGGTTTTGCTATATAGATCTAGAATTGGGGTAGAGTTAGGTGGTTGGGTGGAGAGAAGGTGAGAGGGAGGGAGTGCACCTAGGATGATATAGGGCGGTGATTAGCTAGGAATAATTTAGCATGATACATTGATCCTATGGCTTAGAGTAATTCAGATTTAATTAAGTTTAAATTAGGGGTAAGCTAGGCTAATTACAAGTTGGATGTGATTAGAGTGATTAGCCAACTAAACGGTGTCTGAAAAATATAATAAAAATACCGGGACGACCGTGTCGACGAGAGAATCGAGACTAAGAAGATTGGTCACCGGCTAGGGCAATAAAGGCGGAACTAAAAATAAAGAGATTTAACGACGAAGGTGGAGTCTACGACACCTCTTCAAACAAAGTCAAATTGTGGGAGAACGACCCGTGAAATGACGTTCCAAAATATTTCCACAAATTAATACTCTTCCAGAGGGTCACAACGGCATATCATATCGCGCGTTTCGAATGAAGGACAAGGCTAAGAAAAATACGCGAACTTCATGGAAAATACGCGTACAAAGGATACGGGGTCCAAAGGCGACAGTAATCCCAAGTTGGGCACACGTCGGGGGTTGGCTTGCTAAGGATGTAATCAAGGTGCTACAGACCTATCGATTCAACAACATGACTCATATACAAAGAAACAAAACCAATCAGGTACCCGAAATTGCTATACGCACAGTCGTATTACGAATAATGAGTACCGGCTGTTACATCCTACCCACCTTAGAATAAAGTCAGTCCTCGGACTTTCTAACTATAAATATATCTCTATCCAGACTAGTAGCTATCCCAATCACATCACACTATAATTCAACCAGGTATAGTCATTACAAGTGCTTATATATGCACTAGGTAGTCAAACAATAACACTACTAACATGTATATATTCACATTATACACTTATACCTATCATAGTCAGTCATAATCATACACGTATTTCAATCATTCATATAGTCACGTCCATCCTTATATAACTATTAAACATTTATTACATACTATGGTACACATACTCACAAACAAATAAATAGTTCACACCAGCAAATACAATCGTAGTACTTCACGTATAGATAACTACCTATGCACAAAACAAACATGAGTATACTACTCCCTAATATTTCCAAGTATACATCCAACACCAAACACATCAACACATATAATCACACCATACCATTATTAAAACAAGTTTACTATATCTAATATACATTCACCATTACTATAATTTCACAAATATATAGTCATTCAAATGCACGCAGATACTTCCCCATATATTCACATCACATACGGTCCTATAACTATATTCAAGACAAGCCACACATACCATAGTTACAAATACCTATAACTAAGCACATACTTACCCGTGCACGGTGCACGCCCGCACGCGCTAACGTATCATTCATACATACCACTCGTACCGATATATACTTAGCACAACTACACACCTAGTCAGCTAGCACAAATACATTCAACATGTAAATCCTTAGTAAATAATTATACCACAAGACCAACACCTATAACTATATTATGGTATAGCCACCCACAATCATGTGCTTTACACCACCAGACACAACCAATCCTATCCCTATACATACATCATCCATTACTATTTTCATGGTACTACACGCAGTCCACAAACATATGTAACAATATACTTAGTATACCCACTCAAGCTTGAGTGGGACGCCAAAACCCACATCAGAAAACTATATATACATATCACGGTATCTATACGTATACCAATACCACTCCAATATGTATTCATCCACTAACATAACCACATACATACCATAATATCAATCACTATATTTAATCAAGTAATGCCCACATGATGCAAACACTTTTCACCCTATAGTAATATTACCAATATCAGCACACGTAAAATTATAATACACTCTCTAATACACACATTCATCGTAGAGTCACATACATGTAATACATATATATATATATAACATACGGTCTAAGGCAATCGTTACATTCCTCTTCTTCGACTGAGGCTTCCTAGGCCTAAGGCTAGGAGGCATCGTGTAAGATTGGGGCTGGCGACGTGAGAACAATATACGGTAATGAATATAATAAGTGGAAGGAGTATACCGATATTGTAAGTCGTTGCGAAAGAAAATGCGGAGTGTGCACGTGAGAAGTCTCAGACCAAAGCGATCCCCCAAGCTAGTCCAAACCAAGCTCCTCCTCGAAGAGCTCCAAATGTACCTGTAAAATGATAAGAAGACGATTTTAGTATGCAATTAAGAAATTAAATAAGTTGGGGTTCTTAATTAGAAAGAGTTTGAGAATGGAGTTCGAATTTGGGGAAAATGGGGAGAATGAGAGAGATAGGGAGAGGATGTGGAAAAAGAAGGGTGGAGAGATAGGTGGTGGGTGGTCGAACCGAGCAGCTGGGCGTGGCGATACTCGGTCCAAGCGCAGCTGTGCTTTGGCATCGGTTGTCGGGACGGGTGGAGCTAGGGCGCATGTGTAGAGAGGGGGGTGGGAAATAAAGAGAGGGAGAGGAGCGGTGGAGATATGGGCAAAGGGGGCGGACCGAGCAGCGGCACCGTCGGCACTCGGGTGGCACAGGTGGCGACGGTGGCGGCGGTCGTCGGAACGAGTAGAGGATTAGGGGAGCTCAGGCACTGGGTTTGGGGATTTCGAGTGGGATTAGGTCTTAAGCCCGAGTCAAGCTAGATTTATATAAACCGAGCACTGCTCGGATTTAAGTTGTGGGCCCCATCGATAATAGTCATTGCTCGGTCGAGGAGCGATAGCTGCTCGACCGAGTATAAAAGATAGAAAATTTGAAATTAAACCCAGAAGTTACGTCCTAGCACTCGACCGAGCTGCTTACTCAGTTCGATTGAGCCAAATTGAAATAGATTGTTGATTCATCTCTCTTTTGCTCCCACTGTAGCTCGACCGATTATGGTAGCTACTCGGTTGAGTCCATTAAGCTTTCCAGAGTGCCCTTTTTTGCACTTTTGGACTCCTCCTGTAGCTCAACCGAGTAGGGAAGCTACTCGGTCGAGTTGAATTAGAAACAGAGTGCTCTTTTCGACCTCTTGGGACTCTGACTGTAGCTCGACCGAGTAGGCAGCTACTCGGTCGAGTCGCAATTGATTTCCAGAGCCACTTTTTGGCATCTTTCTACAGCTCTCTGTAGTTCGATCGAGTAGGGTAGCTACTCGGTTGAGTGGCCTCTCCAGGCCCTCCAAGCTATGTATTGTTCTTTTGTACTCTCCTCTCGTTTCCTTCTCCTTCTTTTTATCATTTAGCGCGCTCTCCTCATTGTTCAACCTGTAGAAGGAAGAACTCATCAAATTTTTTTGTTTTTGTATTTTTCTAGAATTAAAAACGTATCTATTTGTTTTTTGAATAGAAGAAAGAAGAACAAAAAAGAAGAAAAAACAAAACTAAGAGGATGAAAATCGGGTTGCCTCCCGATAAGCGCTTGTTTTAAGTTGTAAGCTCGACTCCCTCAAGGTATTCAATCAATGGTGGGGGATGTTTGGCGCATAGGAAATGCACTCGTCGTGCTTCCCAATGATCCTGTGTGGTGGTATTTGGCACGCCTCTCCTCGTTGGCCTTCCTCGGCCAAAAAGATTGTAGCCCCGGTTCTTGATAGTGCAAGGGTATGCCAGACGGCTCCTCGTCTAGAACTTGTAAGTAGGCGACCACCGCCTTGTTGGGTACGACGTCGCCTTCGTCATCTAGGCTCGTTCTCACGGGATCTTTGAATATTTCTTACATGGTGTATTCATCCGTGGCCTCGTCCTCGAAGAGCTCCAGATAACACGTATCCTCTTGTGGGGCGAGGTCCCTCATCGACTTTTGTAAGCGGAATTCGACCTCAATGTTGCCCACATTCAAAGATAGCATCCCTTCACGGACGTTAATTTATACTCCAGCCGTCGCCATGAATGGACGCCCCAATATGATTTGTGAACTACGCTTCTCCAGTATGACCATAACCACAAAGTCTACCGTCACCCATAACCCAGGCGGTATTTGCAATATGATGTCGCGTGATATGCCCACCGGATATGTGATAGAATGGTCTACCAATTGGATGCTCATGTCGGTCGACTCAAGTTCCGTCCCCGTATTTAGCATCTTAAAGATGGTGAGCGGCATCAAACTAATGATCGCTCCCAAGTCGATCGAAGCTCTACTAATGGGGGTGCCGCCAACGGAGCACGACACCGTGAAACTCCTGGGATTCGGTAACTTCTTTGGTAGATGTTTCTTGATAATGAAGGTGGAATTGTCCAAGAGCTTCACCTCCTTTTTCTTACGCTTCCCCGTAATAAGATCCTTCAAGAACGTAGTGTAGGTGGGGATTTCCGTGATAGCGTCCATAAAGGAGATGTTCAATTGGATTCCCTTGAAAAGATCGGAGAACTTGGCATATTTCTTCTCCAATTTTGCCATAGCCAACCTTTGAGGATATGGAGGTGGAGGTCGCTTGCCTTGTCTCTAGCAGCATCCTTTGGAATGGACTTGTTGGAAGTAATAGTGTCCACCGGTGCCATAGTGGTAGTAGGCAATTTGGAAGGCGAAGCCTCCCTCTCTCCAATAGCATTGGGCTCAGTTGTAGCTTGCTCCACGTCCTTTGCCACAATAGGGGCTGAAATTGTAGTGTCTCCATCTTGCACATGAGAGTGGTTGATTTTTGGCTCACCTTGATAGAAACCGGCACCATGACATTGTTGGTAATATTTCATCCCCCCATAGTAACTGCAACCACCATGTTGACTTGGGCTCTAGGATTAGGCTCAGGCTAAGAAGGTATCTCCCTTGAGTCTTCATGAGCTGTGATATTTGGGCCTTTAGCTCGTCAACGGAGGCATTAAGATTCCTAAATTGTGTTGCGTTCTCACTATTGATCTTTGTTTACCCACTAATGAAGGCATCCAAGGTCGCCTCTAAATTGGGTCTTGGGGCTGCCGGTTGGTATTGTTGCTGTGGCGGGCGGTTGGTGTATCCCGGTAGTCTATAAGGTCCAGATGGCCTAAACATATATTGTTGTTGCTGAGGGGGCGGCCCTTGTTGTTGAGGAGGTGGAGGTGGTGGCCTTTGTTGTTGCGGAGTTAGCAATGCTCCATTTGGATTCCCATATGATAATCCGGGGTGATTTCTCGCCACCGGATGTTGCCATTGATTTCTCCCAACTCCTTTCATGTATTGGACTTGCTCCACCGGCACATCTGTTTCCTCGCAGGAACCTTCTAATGGGTCGTACCTTTGCTCGGCGTAGTCCTCGTATGCAGCATAAATTAGAGCTCTAGGAGTGGGGGAAATAGCATCCAACCTCTGTTCAATCCTTTCTACCTGCTTGCATAAAGTCTCAAGTGGCCCATCTTGGTTTGTATCTATCTTCACCTCTGGACCCTTGATGTTTGAGCGTTCATCGCTCCACTGTTGGTTGTTGGATGTCATTTGTTCCAACAAAGATATGGCCTCCTCAGGTAGCTTATCCAAAAGAGCGCCTTGAGCGGCGGCGTCTATAATCATCTTCTTACCCAGTTAGAGCCTATTGTAGAAACGCTGAATAATGTCCCAATCCGGGACTCCATGGTGTGGGCATTGATTCTACATGTCCTTAAATCTCTCCCAAGCATCATATAGTGACTCTTGTGGCAGTTGTTTGAAATTAGTGATTGCCCCTCGAATCCCCACCATTTTGGATGGTGGATAGAACTTGTCCACGAAAGCTAGAGCCAACTACTCCTAAGTCATGAAGGTGTTTTAGGGATGCGCTCGCAACCAGTAAGAGGCCTTGTCCCTCAGAGTGAACGAAAATAGTCTTAGCTTAATAGCATCTTCACTCACATCTTTGGCCTTGAAGGTGTCTCACTTCGCCAGAAAGAGGTCTATGTGATGATTTGGGTTCTCAGGTGGATGCCCGTGAAAGGGGTCTTGATGTATCAGGTTGATCAACCCAGTCTTTAGCTCAAAGCCTCCTGCCGCTAGCTGCAGCCTGAAGATAGAAGACGTACTACAAAAGTTTGGCTTCATGGTCCCGAATGGACCACGTACGTGGGGAGTAACCTGAACCTCTACCATTGGATCAATAAATATCTGACTCCTCTTTAATGCTCTGAGTCTTCTTGCTGTCTTTTCAATCTCGGTGTCATATAATAATTCTTCGTCAAGACCCCCCGAGACGAGTGTTCAAGCACCGCAAAAACTCAAAGAAATACCGTCAATAGCAAAGTGATAAAAGAGACTAAAAATGTGGAAAGATACGAGATGATAAGATTTGCTAACAAATTTGTCGAAAAAGGAATAACCCAAGTAACACCGTTACCTCCCAGGCAACGACGCCAAAAACATGATGCTCCCGAAACCAACGCTTAAACCCCACCTAACAAAGGCACGAATGCCGAGGGCTAGATGTATCCCAAGTGCGAATTTTCGGTACCTAACGCAAGCGTACGGTATCAAGTAATAGTATAAAAGATATCTATCCCACAAGGAGGTAAGTGACGTTGTTATCATGGGTGATTTCTAGATCTTAGAATAGAGGTAGCAGTCGTTTGCAAGTTTATTGTGAGATTGTAATCAATAATAAAAGACTAGAGCATTGGGACTCACCACTAGGATCATTGAATGTCGATGATATGCTAAGACTCTTACGTTGCATTGGCTTTATTAGGGATTGTCGTATCTAAGATGTAGAACTCATGACTCTAAGCACCGTGAATCTAACGTATCGCATACTATACCCCGCTTTCACGATAGGCACACACAATCTGTGCATTAAGAATCAACAATGTTCATGCCACTCTCGTGGATAGAATGATCTCAACTTACGCCACTCTCATGGATTAGAGCTTTAATGTGTTTTAATGGCTCTTATTAACGTAATTATGGTAGCCGTCAATTAGTAATATATGACGTCGATGGATCCCGTCAAGGCACATGTGATCACCCCGCTCTCACGATAGGCGGCACATGCCCTAATTGAACTCACTAACTCCCTAATTAAATCCATATGATACTCCTTAAGCTAATCGCTTCCACCGACCGTAGTCACGATCTCAGTGCGAGTTCTCCTACAAATTTGGCTAGATCGACCAAAACACTCACCGTTTATACGAAGGTAACCTAAAAATCCTAACTTTACATCTAAATCCTAAGATCCTAGGGCTAATCCATTAGACCTAGATAGAATTACTCATGGATCATAGCAAAAGCAATAAAAGATTCAATCGATGCAAAGGAATTCATCTCAGCAATAGAAAACAACAAAAACAATAGAAAGTTTAGAGAATCGTACCAATGCGTCAGAGAGCAATAGAAAATCAAAGAGAATTAAGAATATAAATATTCCACGCGATAAAGATCAATAAAAATCCAAGTTTTAGTCTCTACAGCGACGCACACAAATTCTCTAGATCTAAAAACTCTAATTAAAACTAAGGAAAATGCTAAAAATCTAGTCTCTTTGCAAATAGGGTAAAAATTGTTCTTATAGATAAGGGGTATGGACCCCACAAAGTCTCAGAAAATCTGGACACTTGGGCCCATCAACTTGACTGGTCGCGTCGTCCTACTTGGTCGAGTAGCGACGCCTGAGCTGATATAAGGCTACCGCTTGCTGCTGCTTTTGCTCTGGCTGATACGGGCTGCTCGGTCGAGTAGCCCATCCACTCGGTTGAGCTACAGTAGGTCTGAAGCTTCTTCAAAACGCTGCTCTATCTGATGACGACTCGGGTTGAGTAGGTGGACTACTCGGTCAAGTGGCTTTGCTACTCGGTCGAGCTACAGTGCTTTAGAGAATATCTCAAAATAGTCGCTCTGTTTGATACAGCTCTGGTCGAGCTGGCTGTCTGCTCGATCGAGTGTGGGCATGGCCATTTCCTTGCGAATTCTACGTGTCAGTTCGGCCGAGTAGATGTTGCTACTCGGTCGAGTCACCGGGAAAACAAATTCTGAAGTGTCCATCTCTCGCTTTCTTCTCCTCCTCTCCTCCAATCTTCTTCCTTGCCTTGGCAAACTCTTATGGAGCCTTACCAATGATGTCCCGGACGTTCCAGTTGTGTAATGATGTCCTGGGCATGGCCATTTCCTTGTGAATTCTACGTGTCAGCTCGGCCGAGTAGCTGTTGCTACTTGGTCGAGTCGCCTGGGAAACAGAATCTGTAGTGTCCATCTCTCACTTTCTTCTCCTCCTCTCCTCCAATCTTCTTCCTTGCACTGGCGAACTTCATGGATCCTTGCTAATGATGTCCCGGATGTCTCGGTGGTGTCCATGTCTCAAAATAGCTCCAATTCGCTCCAAAACTCCTGAAAATCCATAAAGCTATACAAAACTCGAATATGGAATTAGAAGCACGATAATGTATGAAAATGTGGATTTTGTAGGCGAATATGACATGCAATGATGCAATAAATATATGTAAAATATGGACTTATTACTTTGGCATATAAGCGTGGTTCTCATCAGGCAACTCCTCCTCATCGTCAGACTCATCGCAGTGTACCTTCTGAACATATTTAATAGCATCTGTGGCGGGTGGATCCTCAGTGTCCTCCTCATCAGACACATCCCAATGTACCTCATGATCAAACATGTAAGTGTCCTGCAAAATATGTAATGTGTCATCAGTATCTAAATCATCATAAATAACATGAGTGGAAATAGATTTAGACAAGAGAAAAGAGTGGGTAAAAGATTCTCTCTAAATTGGAGCAATAAGCTCTGTGGGATGGTCCTCAGCATCAGTGGAAGGATGAGGTGGCTGCGGAAGCTTTAAAGGAGGAGGGTAATGCTCGGGATCCTAATGAATGGTTGTGTCCTCGTCCCGATGCACGACCTCCTCGGCGACAAGCTCTGGCTCCGCGAGGTAGATAACATCAATGTATTCTCCATCTGAATCTTCCATCCACTCATCATATGAACTAGCTGTATCAGTGGGTAGGGGAGCGATGGCAGAGCAAACTGGATCTGCAGTAACACCTCCCGAGTGTCTCATCGCAATTCTCTTATCAGAAGTGCCTGCATCCGTGTTTGGTTCCGCTGTCTCCTCAGAGGTGGAAGCATCAATGCTCTCGGTCTCTCCCTCGAGTTCTTGAGATGAAAGATTCTTGTTGGTATCATTCAGCTTAGCTCGCATTTCCTGACTTTGAAGTAGTATAGCTGCACAGCTCTCCTTAAACCGTCCAAGCGTCAATTTAAGGGGATGGTCAGGATTCAAAAGATAGACACGGCTTTCATAGGGCATGTGTCCCTCCTTGTCACAAGACTCACAGTAGGCATAGCACTCTGAATAGTGCTCATATCCTTCCATCTGATAGTATGGGTCCTGTGGATAATCTCCATATTCTTCCATTGGAGCCTCATACTGTGCCAAATAATCATTGCCTGAATAATGCCAAGATTGATCCATTGTACCTGAATAGTAAAAAACAAACAACCTGGAAAATATATCAGTGGTACAAGAAGATAGAAATTATCTAATTGTGATAATAGTTAATAAGGCGAAATGTCTCCCCGGAGACGATGCCAAAAACTTAATCGGCCCAGAATTAACTTCGGAACGATGTCGTTTTACCACAAGCGCATGGTATATCGACGAGTGGGTATTGAACCAGGGGAGGCAGTGCTACACTACCTATCTACTCCTAGGTTGAGTTAGACTTGCGTTTTTATTGGTGGATGCAGAATGTGGAGTGTCGTGATGGTGATGGATGCGTAGGTCATGTCACTCGATGTCGCAACTGACTCCACACAAAGAAAGGAATAAAAGACTAGGGAATTAGGACTCACTACTAGGATCGTCAGATATCGATGTTAGGTAGCACTCTTACGTTGCAATGGCTTTATTAGGGATTGTCGCATCTAAGATGTAGAACTAATGGCTCGACAAGCCATGGGTCTAACATATTGCATGCTTACCCCGCTCTCGCGATAGGCATAATGATATGCTCATATTTTGCTTGTTTTATAGCATATTTTCATGACAAATTTCACCGTCCAAACCCCATTTTATACGCTTGTATGCTATTATTTGGAACAATATGACTTCCGGAGAGTTTATGCCCATTGCAGGGATTTGGAGCGATATTGGAGCAATTTGGGATGCTGACACATCCAGCACGTCTAGGACGTCATAGGCAAGGCTCCGCAGGAGTTTGTCGGGGTTTAGAAGCAGGTAGGAGGAGAGGAGGAGGAGCGAGCGAGAGACAGGATCAACAGCCAGGGCCCAAGCCACTTTTCCAAGCGACTCGACCCGAGCAGCATTCTGCTGCTCGGTCGAGCTGACACACAGATTCAACCAGGAGATGTGCACGAGCGACTTGATCGAGCAGATAGGTGACTCGACCTGAGTCAACCCAACTTCGAGCCTCCTCCATTAAACATCCGACTCGACTGAGCAGGACCTACTCGACCCGACCAGGCTGAGCGAGCTTTTGGACAAAGAATCCAGACTTCCTAACGACTCGATCGAGCAGGACCTACTCGAGCCAAGTAGGCAGAACGACAATTTAAGGAGAAGCTCAGATCCACTGACGACTCGATCGAGCAGCAAGGCTGCTCGACTGAACACGAAGGCTCCTCGGTCGAGTAAGGCAAACGCCCAGATTTTCAGGTAGCCTCTCACTCTTTTGAAATCTGCTATCATTCCAGCAGACGAAGTATCTTCCTCATATTTTTTATGGATAGTAGACTTCACGACGGTTCCAACACCGATAAAAACGTGTCAATCAGAGGTCGGATGAAATCTGGGGGATTTCTACAAGTTGACATTGCATTGTTGAAATTTGTACTCGACCGAGCAGCATACCTACTTAACCGAGTCAGCGCGGGCCCAGAACTTAAGTTGCGGCCAGAATTGATTTTGGGCATGAATTTCAGAGGGTTTCTTGGGTTATTTGTTAGGGTTTTGAGGGGTATATATATATATATATATATATATATATATATATATATATATATATATATATATATATATATACATACATACATACATATATATATATACATACATACATACATATATATCTATATACATACATATATATATATAATTGTAGCCGTTATTAGAGGAAAAAACTTTGGAGGGTTTTTTGGAGGTTAGATCTTATTTTCTTTGGAGCTCTTGGAGACTCTTTTAGGAGTTAGGCCATGCCTTAGGCCCCTCCTCTTGTACCAAGCTAATTGTTCAATCTCTTTAATTCTATTTTAGTTCTTCTTATTGTTATTCTATGATGCTAGCAATGATCTATATTGTTTTCATAATGTTTGCTATGCCTCAGTAATATTTTCTAGGGCTAAGGGATTAGCCCATTGATCATAGGATTTAGATGCAAAGATAGGATTTTTATGATGTGTTGGATATAAAATGGGTTGTATTTTGGTTGATTTAGCAAAATCCTTAGGAGAACTCATAGTGAGATCGTGCCCATGGTGGGGGGAATCGATTAGCTTAATGAGTATCCTACGGATTTAATTAGGGAGTTAGTGGATTCAACCAAGGCTCGTGACCATGCCCGGCTCGTGCCTTAATGGGATCCACCGACGAACTATCTCACTAATTGACGGCTTCCACCATTGCGTCAATAAGAGCCACCAAAATACCTCGAAGCTCTAACCCACGAGAGTGGTAGAGTTGAGAGCATTCGACCCATGAGAGTGGTGAGATTATTGTAGATCCTTAATGCACGTATCGTATGCGCCTATCGCGAGAGCGGGATTAATATGGTATGTTAGATTCATGATGCCCAGACGTATGAATTCACTTCCTAGATGCTACAATCCCCAATAAAACCAATGCAACGTAAGAGTCCTTGCCTAGCGTCGACATCCAACGATCCTAGTGGAAAGCCCTAAGGCCTTAGTCTTTTTACATTTTATTCTTTTATATTGTGTGGAATCCCTTGTTTGCGATATCGAGTGACACGACCTTCACATCCATCACCATTACGACATTCCATATTCCACATCCACCAATAAATTCGCAAGTCTAACTCAACCTATGAGTAGATAGGCAGTATAGCACCACTTTTCCGTGCTCGATACCCGCTTGCCACTATATACCATGCGTTTGCTGTTAAACAACATTGTTTCGGAGTTAATTCTGGGTCAATCAAGTTTATGGCGCCGTTGTCAGGGAGGCGTTCCGCCATATTATCTATTTACCATAATTAGGTTGATTAGATTATGTTTAAAAACAAAACAAAACACACACACACACACACACACAGAGAGAGAGAGAGAGAGAGAGAGAGAGAGAGATTTTTCACCACCACCTGCTTTATCATTATCTCTATCTTCTTGTACCACTGATATCTTTTCCATGTTATTTGTTTTTGACTATTCAGGTACAATGGATCAATCTTGGCATTATTCAAGCAATGATTATTCGGCACAGTATGAGGCTCCAATGGAAGAATGCAGATATTATTCACAGGACCCATACTATCATATGGAAGGATATGACTATTTAGAGTGCTATGCCTATTGCGAGTATTATGACAAGGAGGGACACTTGCCTTACGAAAGCCGCGTCTGTTGGTTGAGTCCTGACTATCCCCTCAGATTGACGCTCACACGGTTTGAGGGGAGTTGTGCATCTATTCTACTTCAAAGTCAGGAAATGCGGAATGATACCAACAGGAATCTTTCATCTCATGAACCCGAGAAAGAGACCGAGGACATGGATGCTTCCATCTCTGAGGAGACAGCGGAACCAGGCACGGATGCAGCCACTTCTGATAAGAGAACTGCAATGAGACACTCGGGAGGTGTTAATGCAGATCCAGTTTGCACCGTCGTCGCTCCCCCACCTACCGATACAGCTAGTGCATATGATGAGTGGATGGATGATTCAGATGGAGAAGACATTAATGTTATTTACCTCGTGTCGGATGATAGATACGGTGCGTCCAAGGGCGACACACTCACTTCCATACACACGGAGCCAGAGCTTGTCACCGAGGAGGTCGTGTATTGGGACGAGGACACAGATATTCATAAGGATCCCGAGCATTACCCTCCACCATTAGAGCTTCTGCAGCCACCTCATCCTTCTACTGATGCCGAGGACTATCCCACAGAGCTTATGGCTCCCCTTCAGGGAGATCTCTTTACTCCCTCACACTTTACATTTGATTCCCCTCCCGTGTATGATGTTTACTATGATTCATATTTTGATGACTCATTGCACCTTTTGCAGGATACACATACATATGATCAAGAGGAACAATGGGACGTATACGAGGACGAAAGCGATGAGTTAGCACCCATGGACACGTATGAATACGATTAGGAGGTGCGCTGGGACGAGTCTGACGATGATGATGAGTTTCCTGATGAGACCCATGCTTATACGCCAGAGTTACCTGAAAAGCCTGAGGCGAACGACAGGGAGTTGCCTATCGTCGTGCTTGAAAGCAGAGATACATTTCCCGGAAAGTGTTGTCAACCATCCTTAATTTTAAATATTTCTTTTGATGACCTTCTTTGGAATACATTTATTTTGGGGAAGAATTATCCACATCAGATTGATGCGGCTTATCTCTTGCAGGGTACAGGTGGAGTCCTTAGGAAGATGCTGGGAGCCGCATTGCTGGAATCTGATGGAGTCTGTGGACACACACATCTGGCAAAGCCACGAATGGAGCAGTTGGAGCAGTTGCCGGCACCGACAAAGAAACTGGATCTGCCTTTTGCTATATGTGATATCAATCCAGTAGTGTAGAAATTTTTATGCTTTAAATAAACATGAATCCTCTCGACAGCGAGAGGACCATATAGATTTGCTTAATTTGTTAGTTCAGAATAAATATCACCTCATATGACGGCAACAATAATCTTTTACGTCCCGAACCCATTATATATATTAATTACCCTCTTCACATTTTGATATGTCCCGCCATTTTGGTCACCACCCATCGAGAATTTCCTTCAAGTGAAATGTTACTTTCTTATTCGTTTGACTTGATCTCGCTTAGCGAAGCCGTGACATTTTTGATCGAGTCATTTGAACAAGATTGTTTGGTATAAGCTTAGGGGAAGGCACTCTCATGCATCATTGCATGTGCATGTAGTTGCGTTAGGATTTCATGTCATTCATTTCATCATTTTTCATTCACCCCCTTATTATTATTGTTATTCCTCATATTCTTCCATTATGATCACATTGAGGACAATGTGAAGTTTAAGCTTGGGGGAGTGCATTTCCAAGCCGTTTAGTTGCATTAGTTGCATATTTTACTTTTATTTTAGGATTCTTTAAAATTTTCAAATTTTTCATCATCTTTTCAATTTTTCCATCTTATTTTCCTTTTATGTGCATTCATGCATCATATTGTGTGCTTGTTTTTCTTTTATTTATTTCTTCTATTTTTATTTCTCTATTTTCTTTTCTTTCTTTTGCTAGTTGAATTCCCTGTGATGTGTTATCTTATGCTTTCACCTCTCTCACAACGCCTATTTTTTATACCATGCTGCTTAAATAATTTCATAATCCTAATCCTTATAAGTACTTGAAAATATTCGTTTTGATGATCTCTCTAGTATGAATGCGTGAAGCTTATTGAAACTGAATATGTAGAGTAGTATGTAATATGTTTTCATTGGAAATACACCAAGATTCAAGCATCACAAGTATATTTGAAGCCTTGCTTTCATCTCTTATTCGCATTCTTATTGCATGCTTGATATAATTGAAAATATTACTGCTTGACTTCACTACTCATTGATACCCGTGCTATTATACGAGTTTAGTCGATATATTATTTTACAGAACCATTTGTGCACACTTTTGAGTGAACCAAGCGTTATATCTATTCATCTCCACATATATCTTATATTCTCTACATGTCATTCAATTTCACTCCCCAAAGCTATTTCTATTACATCCATTCCCAAAAATTTCCTACAAAAGAAAAGGTTGCTCCAAAAAGTCCAAAAAGCCAAAAGGGGGCCAAAACCCCCAAAATTCAAACACTATTGCTCCTACAAAAATCTAAAAAGAAAAAGAAATAAAGCTCAAAATTCAAAGAAGAGCTCAATTTTCATGAGCAATACATATACTATTGGGAAAACCAAAACAAAATTCAAAATCCACAAATACTTCTTTCGATGCGACGCCTGAATTCAAGCTTGGGGGAAATTTTTGACCACATGAGTGAGCATGACATTAGAGTGGAGTTGTGCACGAACGGGAAAGTTTGATAATACTAAAACTTAACGAAACAATTTAGCTATGGGGATTTCTTATGATTTGATATGAGGATGTGTATGTCTTGATTTTTATTCTATTCTTTATTACATGCCTTGTGTGAATTTCCACGCTTCAGTTATATCTTTTGATTGAAAAGTGTGTAGCCAATGTTATGCATATTCGATGCTATTAAACATACGATATTGATATAGACTAAATGTATGAATACTAGAGAGACCCCTTTCATTCATTCTTGACTCTCAAGTACTTCGTGTATATAAGATATGAAATCTCTGTGGTAGTGTGTGATTTACTTTCTGAGTCGTTGTGTTATGTGGTGAATGTCGTGATATCTGAGAGAATAATTTAGCGACCCTCTTTTCTTCGTATTCTTTTTCATTTTCTTATTTTTACCTCCCAGTGAGCTTCGTACTCGTCTTCCTCGAGGACGAGTAAGAGATAAGCTTGGGAGATTTTGATATGCTCCTATTTTGCATGTTTTATCGCATATTTTCATGACACATTTCACCTTCCAAAGCCCCATTTTTATGCTTTATGCTATTATTTAGAACAATATGACTTTCGGAGCGTTTATGCCCATTTCAGGGATTTGGAGCGATATTGGAGCAATTTGGGATGCGGATACATCCAGCACGTCCAGGACGTCATAGGCAAGGATCCACAAGAGTTTGCCAAGGTTTAGAAGCATGTAGGAGGAGACGAGGAGGAGCGCACGAGATGAAGGATCAATAGCCAAGGCCCAAGCCACTTTCCCAGGCGACTCGACCCGAGAAGCATTCTGCTGCTCGGTCGAGCTGACATGCAGATTCAGCCAGGAGATGTGCACGAGCCACTCGATTGAGCAGAGAGGTGACTCGACCCGATTCAACCCAACTTCGAGCTTCCTCCATCAGACATTCGAGTCGACCGAGCAAGACCTACTCGACCCGAACATGCAGAGCGAGGTTTTGGACAAAGAATCCAGACTTTCTCACGACTCAATCGAGCAGGACCTACTCAACTCAGGCAGGCAGAACGCCAATTTAAGGAGAATCTCAGATCCACTGACGACTTGATCGAGCAGCAAGGCTCCTCGACCGAGCACAAAGACTAACTCAGTCGAGTAAGGCAAGCGCCCAGATTTTCAGACAACATCTCACTCTTTTGAAATATTCTATCATTTCAGTAGACAAAGTATTTTTATCATATTTTTTATGGATAGTACACTTCATGATGGTTCCAACGCCACCAAGAACGTATCAATCGGAGGTTGGATGAAATCTGGAGAATTTCTACAAGTTGATGCTACAGTGCTAAAATCTGTACTCTTGTATCAAGTTAAGTATTCTATCTATTTAATTCTATTTTAGTTCTTCTTATTGTTATTATATGATGCTAGCAATGATCTCTATTGTTTTCATACTGTTTGTTATGCTTGAGTAATATTTTCTAGGGGTAAGGGATTAGCCCATGGATCATAGGATTTAAATGCAAAGATAGGATTTTTATGATGCGTTGGATATAAAAGGAGTTGTATTTTGGTTGATCTAGCAAAATCCCTCGGAGAACTCGTACTGAGATCGTGCCCACGGTCGTTGGAATCGATTAGCTTAAGGAGTATCCTACGGATTTAATTAGGGAGTTAGTGGATTCAACCAAGGCTCATGACCATGCCCGGCTCGTGCCTTAATGGGATCCATCGACGAACTATATCACTAATTGACGGCTACTGTCATTGCATCAATGAGAGCCACCAAAAAACCTCGAAACTCTAACCCACGAGAGTGGTACGAGTTGAGAGCATTCGAACCACGAGAGTGGTGAGATTATTGTAGATCCTTAATGCACGTATCGTATGTGCCTATCGCGAGGACAAGGTTAATACGGTATGTTAGATTCATGATGCCCAGACGCATGAATTTACTTCCTAGATGTTACAATCCCCAATAAAACCAATGCAACGTAAGAGTCCTTGCCTAGTGTCGACATCCGACGATCCTAGTGGCGAGCCCTAAGGCATTAGTCTTTTTATATTTTATTCTTTTATATTGTGTGGAATCCCTTGTTTGCGATATCGAGTGACACGACCTTCACATCCATCACCATTACGACATGCCATATTCCACATCCACCAATAAATCCACAAGTCTAACTCAACCTAGGAGTAATGGGTAGTATAGCACCGCTTCCCCGTGTTCGATACCCGCTTGCCACTATACCGTGCACTTGCAGTTGAACGACATTGTTTCGGAGTTAATTTCGGGTCGATCAAGTAACATACGATCCGTGCATTAGGATCGACAATATTCATACCACTCTCGTAGATAGAATAATCTCCACTCATGCCACTCTCGTGGATAGAGCTTTGATGTGTGGATTGGTATGCTCTTATTGACGCTACTCTCGTAGTCATCAATAGTAATATAGGACGTCGGTAGATCCCATCAAGGTACGCGTCACTCTCGTGGTCACAAACCCTAATTGAATCTACTAACCTACCTAATTAAATTCATAGGATACTCCTTAAATTCATCGCGCCACTCTCGTGGTCACGATCCTAGTACGAGATCTCCTACAAATTTAGCTAGATCAACCAAAACACTTCCCTTGCATGCCAACATAACCTAAAAATTCTAACTTTACATCTAAATCCTAAGGTCCTAGGGTTAATCCATTAGCCCCAGAAAGACTACTCATGAATCATAGCAATAAATATAAGAACGATAGAAAACTTCATTGCATGCATCAAAAAGATATTTAATAAGCAATCAATAAGAAGAACTAAAATAGAATTAAAGCGAACAAAAATAATTATCTTGATACAAGGGAGGGGGCTATGGCATAGCCTACTCCAAAAGATAATCTCCAAGAACTCCTAAGAAAAGAAGATCTCTCTCTCTCTCCAAAGGGGGGTTCGTCCCTCTCAATGACGGCTACAATACATATATAGTCCCCTTAAACCAAATAACCCTAGAAAACCCTAGCAAAACCCCTCTGAAATTCGCCCAAAACTTTCTCTGGCCGTAACTTATTGGTGGACCCCAGCCAGCTCGAACCGAGTAGAAACAGCACTCGGTCGAGTGCAGATTTCAGCACTGCAGCACCATCTTGCAGAAATTCCCCAGATTTCATCTGACCTCCGATTGATGCGTTCTTGGCAGTGTTGGAACCTTAATGAAGTCTACTATCCATAAAAAATATGATAAAAATAATTTTCCAACTGAAATGATAGAAGATCTCAAAAGAGTTAGAGACTGTGTGAAAATCTGGGCGTCTCACCTCACTCGACCGAGTACGGTTGCACTCGGTCGAGTGGCCTTCATAGTCGGTCGAGCTATAGTAGGATGCTGCTTTAGCTTCAAAATGCTTCTCTGGAAATTGGTTTAGCTCGACCGAGTAGTTGCCGTACTCGGTCGAGTCGCTGATCTGCTCGGTCTAGCTATAATAAGCTGCTGAGGCCTTCATAAACTATGCTTTGTTTTGATTCAGCTCGACCGAGTGGCTGTCGTACTCGATTGAGCTGCCTTTGTGCTCTCCGACTTCGGCTAGGAATATGGATAAGTGGTAACCGACCGAGTTGTACCGATCGAGTAACGATCCTACTCGGTCGAGTGGAGCATGCACTTTGCCTTTGGAGCTCTTGGTGTCAGTCTGGATGGTAGTTCGGTCGAGTACTGAGGCACTCAACCGAGTAGTCTGGAAAATCAGTGTATATCTCCATAGAGCTCCCTTCTCCTTTCTCTCCTCAATTCTTCTCTTCCACTAAGTCAAGCACGTAGGGATGCTCTGGCAATCTCGGATGTGTCCATAACTCCAATTTGCTCCAAATCGCCTCAAAACTCCTGAAAATAAGAATAAAGCTCCGAAAGTGATATAATACGATAAAAGATCAAATGGGAGACAATTATGAGTTTTGAGCGACTAAAATGGCATGAAATGATGCAATAAAACATGGAAAATATGGACACATCAATCGCGCCGCCCCATCATCCCCACTCGCTTCGCATCCATCACTGCCCTTACGAGCCTGGGCATCCGTCAAGGTGTCTAGTGCCTCTACCAGACCATAGGATGGGACCACTTCCTGACGATGCACTCCTGCATGTACACTCGTCTCACCTATGAGGCGATGAGCTCTATCGTCGGGAAGGGGGACGGTATCCGTTTCTGGCTGCTGGATCGGGACGTTGTCGTTACATACGACATGATCCACGCCCACTTCCATTTCCATCCTATCCCCAACCCAGACCGAGCCTACTCTCCTGATGTCGAGCTCAGCTCATTTGATGCCGAGGAGTCCTGGCTTCGTATCACAGGTCTTCGCAACTTCAGCACTAGTAGGGCAAAGTCATCCTCCATTATCCACCCATGCCTCTGATACGCTCAGTGCCACATCACCGCCACCGTCTTCTTTAGACCTGAGGTCGGGACCCTTTCCTTTACAGAGCTTGCACACCTTATGGGGATGGCTCGTGCCATTAGACAGTGGCCCAACGGCACACTCTGCCCATTCCTACTTTTTGACACCGCCCGCTGGCTGTACCACCGCCTTCTTCTCCAGGCCTCCGCCGCCACAGAGATCTGTTGCGGTGGTTTCTTCACCATTTTCACTTTGATGCTCGGCCTTGCACTCCCAGCCGATCTAGTGGTCGCACCTGGGCCTACCAGACTTGACACAGATGTGCTTACTCGCATGCACATTATCACGCCCCATGGTGAGCACCACTGGATCTATCTTCTAGGCACCTGCTGTAAGCATCATATGTATCTAACCTGCCCCAATCTCACATAGATAGATCCAGTCATACTTGACTGGCTCCTTCCTGGCATTCATCCCATCCCACCCGTCCACATCCATGAGCCTCCCACCCAGCCCACCGCCAAGGATGGCGACAAGGACTAGGAGCTTAGTTCTGATGATGAGCCTGCCAGCACTTCCACCACCACCACCATACCACTGGTGTGCACTCTGTCCTTACTTCTGTCACTGCTGCCACCACCACCACCACCGCAGTGACCGCCGAGGCTATCCACGCTTCTATTCCCGAGGCCACAGCCACACTTTCTTCCATGTCCATGTTGGGGTTTTGGCGGACCCCAGAGCTCGGATCTGTGTCCGTCCTAAGTCGGACGGACACAGAGGCACAAAAACGCAGCGGAAATAGAAAATCAAAATTTTCTAGACTAGATAAACTATTTAGCTAGGCTCTGAGGGAGCCAGAACCTAGCCCGATCTATGCCAACTTGGGGTGGATCTGACCACCCCAAGAGGGATCTACTCTAAAGCGACTAATTAAATCTACACTAAAACTACTTAACCACATACCCGGAATCTTGGCCCTGGAGCAGGCAAGATGTACCGCACCGTCTTCAAAAGCTCCTCGTAGCCGACCCGCTTTGACTCGATCCGCCTGAGCCGCCTCGCACCCTTCGAACCGATCCGCCCGAGCCGACTTTCGCCTCCGAGCCGATCACACGCGGTAGAAAGTTTCACTTGAGAAGAACCCGCGTCTTAGACATCCGGATCAAAATCCAAACCCCCTTCGTAGTCTTGCTAGGACTACTCCAGAGAACAGGAAGAGAGAGAGAGAGAATAATTTAGTCGCCGATCGAGCTTGCTCAAAAAGTCTGGAGCTACTCGATCGATGACTTGGTGTATATTTCAATGAAGAGAGTGCATCCCTATTTATATAGGGAGTCGGCACTCATTCCTTCGTTGCGAGCAATGTGTGACAATTGCAAAATGGGAGAAAAATCAATTAAGCCAATTTGGCTTAATTTCTAGTTTAAGTGAGCTTTTCATAAAAGCAAACTTTAACTAATTAATTCTCTTTGCACATTAAACCTTAGACACCAAACAAGCTATCAATCCGAAGAGCTTCGAATGGTGAACGCGTAGGAACCGACGGCGACGAATTTTGACTTCGTTTGACCCCTCAAACAATTGCCCAAAGTTGGGCAAACAATCGATTTTTGTAGCCGTCATTTGGGGTTTCAAAAAACCCTAAATTAACTTAAGTTGCGGGCGCGCCCGCCCAAAGGGGCAAAGGCAGGCCGCACGCCCGCTGCCGCAGCGGGCCGTGCCCGTTGTGTAGCAGGCGTGCGCCTGCTCCTGCAGCGGGCGCCCGCCCGCTGCAGCAAGCGGGCGATGCCCGCTGCAGCCAGCAGGCTGCGCCCGTTTGCCTTTGCCTATGGGCTTATTAGCCCAGTGGGTCTAACCCACTTCGCTGTGGACTGTTTTCGCGTTTTTGGGCTCGTTTGAGCTCCGATTTGGACACGGTTTGAACTTGTGTTTAGACCGGGACGATCCCGTCATCCAGGTAACCCCTTCCAACATATTTGTTCCTACTAAATTTGTCGTAACCAATTTACGACACGTTTAATCATAGTTTGCATCAAATGCAATGTTTGTCACTATTGCTATTGCGACTAACTTTCACAACAAGCTTTGTGAATATCATCAAATGATATCTCTCTCTATTCCATCTTCCTATTACTACGACATGAACACTACTCGGTGTGAGACCCTACAGCCTGACCTTACTATAGGTTAGGGCTCGGAACCCCTAGACGATGGTCACTACGAGCAGTAGCTGTCGTCCCTGTTTCAAAATCATCATAACGTGATCGACCCTTTGACAAAAAACATCATTGGGTTTACATTGGCTGTGTCAGTGATGAACTCCGTTAGCCGTAGTCCCTTCGTCAAGACTGTGTTCTTGTTGGCCTAGGGTATGGTTTACTGTCAACCCTATTAGACAACATTGGTCAGTATACGGCGGTCTTCATTGTATACACGTTGTACTTCTTACAACGCACCCCGGCCGAGGATTAACATAAAGACCGTACTGAGCCTGTAACACTAACTTTCCTTTAACGGAAGTGACGAATCCCATCTTAGTCATCTACTCACCTCGAGAGCTTCGGGTGCAGCTCAACATAAGATCTTTCAGCAGGCCTAGCCTCGAAGCTAGATCATAGGTCTAAGCTACACCGTTCACTCACAGGTTTGTACAAATGACTTCAGGTCTTAAGGACCAGCTAACCTATCATCACCCCAGAGTTATTAAAGACAGTTCAGTTAAAGTCAACCATTTAATAACTCTTATGTGGTCGTTCAGTGAACTCATTCTCCAATGAGCACTTGTGTCTCGTCTCCGACTTCACCAAGTCGAATGACTATGAGATCATCATTACCCTAAGGTAAGACTAAGACACAGTGGTCTATCCGATGTGTCGATATCCAGTTCTCGACACATCTATGACCACGAACCGTTTAAGACTTACGTTTATATTTGGTCGCTTACTTACTCATAATCGAGATCTCATCTAGATACGTAAGGACCTAACTATAAGTCTATGGATATTATCTAAGTATATTAATACGAACGATTTATACTTAGAATAATAGGTACCATATACAGTATGAACAAGACGTACACTTTTGGATAAATTGCCTTATGGGCATATATTCTCCTACATCTCCCACTTGCACTTAGGCTATTTTTATCTCGATATCTCATACCGTTATAGCATATCAGTCACATTGACATTTATATGACAAACCTAAGAGTGGTTTTACTAACTAGTATCTACAACTAATTTTAATGGATTAAATAATACATCTCTTGATCACACCGGGTTGATCCTTTGGAAAAATGATCTGAATCAATTTTCCTATCGTTGTATAGCTAACAATTAGCTAATACAACCTAGATGTATGGTCTAACATTATAATCTATAAGTCAGTCTCAGCTCATTCAACTTTTCTTGTGTCAATATGTCAAGTACATACATGACACCCTAAGTCTCTATATATACGATTAAATCAAAACAATTTTGATTCAATGTTTTATATAGATGATTTATTTAAGGTGGAAATCCTTTTTACTTAGTCCGAAAGATCGGAACCAAGTATACGAGCTGGCTTCCACTGACTTTGAGAATTACCTGGTCGAATACTTCAATATTATATCTAAATCATATTTAGATTATATATATGAAGATATAACCATTTTATAAGTGCTTTTGATGGAATGTACTAGTGTCAGGTTCGGTTTGACGAATGAGTCAAGTCAAGATCGGTTTAAGGAATCTTGACATTGACTCGCTCAATCAAAAACGTCCTACACTGTACTTTTCCCTTAACCAACATTTAATATGAACTCTTTAATAACTAAATACGGTTTATTAAGAATTAATCTTAATATGCGTATAATTGTGATCGCACACAATTTATACGCCCTTGGAACCTATACTTAACTACCAATTGACTATAACATTAAGTCAGCTCAAAAATCAACATTTTTCGAAGCTTTGCATCATCATTCGAGAATTTTTGCAACCATCTCAGAAAGCCACAATCACAGAAAATTTAAGCCAATCAAATTTCAACTCAACAAAAACGCAATTTCCGAGACATTCATTAAAACAACGGATTCATTAAGATGAACCGTAATTTGTTTATCCCATAAACTTTGAGTGCAGAACACTCAATCATTGTTTTTAACTTTCAAGAAATGATACAATTTATTAAACTAAGATTAGTATCATCTCCTTCTTGATCATGTCTCTTAAAGTCGTTGAACGGCCCTAGCAGCAACGATTGCTCAGATTGCCGACCGTCCTCCGCACTTCTCCAAATCTCCGCTTCATATCAGCCACCTGTATACATTACATAGATGTCTTTTAGTATCTCATACTATATGATTAGAAATAATTACGTTTTATTGAGTTGAATTTGTACCTGAGGTGGAGGCATCCGTATGCCCCTTCTTCTTCTCTGCAAGATAGATCTTACAGTTCCTCTTCCAGTGGCCAATCTTGTGGCAATGGAAGCACTCAGATTTTGACGGGGACCCTTTAGTATTTTTCTTCCCTTTCTTCACCTTCGCAGGTTGCGGGACCTGCCTCTTCTTACCCTTGCCTTTCGGCTGGTCGGAAGAAGCAGAGCCAACAACCAATGCAGTCGGCTTCTTCTCAATCTCCTCAAATTGCCTAAGCATATTGAGGAGACCAGGAAGATCCGTTTCAAGACTGTTCATTATAAAACCAGTGATGAAAGGCTTAAACTCAGGAGTCAAAGACTTTAGGATAATGTCTATGGACATTTCATTGTCCAGGACAAATCCTAACTGGGCGGCGTCCTCTACGTACCCGATCATCTTGATAACATGATCCTGTACGGGCCCTGCCCCCATCTTTGTGCCCCAGAGGTTGCTGGTGGCTTCGAACTTGGCAGCTCAAGATCGCTTGCCATATAACTCTTGTGCATTGAGAAGCATACTTTGAACATCCATATGTTCATGCTTCCTCTGCAGCTCGTTACTCATCGAAGCTAGAGAAAGGCACCTGGCCTTCTCTGCATCCCTCTGGTACAATTTGTTGGCTTCCTTTTCCTCGAAGGTCGAATCATCATCGGGCTTATCCGGAGCGTCCTCGAACAGTACGTATCCTATCCCGGCTAGGGAAAGGACCAACTTGATGTTCCTAAGCCAGTCTTTGTAGTTTGTTCCATCGAGCACATTCTTCTCAACTATATATATAAGACCCGAATCCATTCTGCATTTTATAGATACTTTAGTCAGTATATGTTCGTAGTATAGTTTTAATGGTTTTTAATAAAACTATATTCTCCCACTAAATTTATTAAAGCCATAATAAACAATTTATTACAAAATGACATTTGTGAGATAGGGATCCGATTACCCTGAGTCTGACAACCTTGAGTGTGTCTCAACAAGTTGTCCGACTCTGCAGTCGGTAGACGAACTTGTCGTCAATCATATTAAAATATGATTCCCTATCGATTTTACCCCTAGTCATTTGTGATCATGAGTGTGCTCAACCGGATCACAATGGCTAGCCTAGTCGGACCCTTGTTTTCGTGTCTATCCTGACTTGTCCCGCCGCTCGGTGTATGCACGACACGTTGGTTGGGTCAGGACTTAGACTACATTCTTGGTTAGACTTACGCCGATGCTCGGAGGATGAGACATCGGTTTCAGTCAGGTCAAGATGTCAATCAAGAAATCGGTTTCTATAAGATTGACATATCACGGCTTGAGTGTAGCTCAACAACCGTAACATGTTTCTTACAGTTGCCAACTCCTAAAACAAGGAGGGCTACGATTTATCTTGAACAAGATTATTATCGTATTGACTTAGTGATAGTCGATGGACTTTCATAGTCATGAATCGACTCCTTGCGGTCCAGCTGACTAAGCCAGGACCACTTGTTACCCAGTCTAGCTAGGTTGGTCCAGCAAACTTAGCCAAGCACATTGACCGACATCATGATCCATTGAAGGAGTTTTCATCAATTATATGTTTGTCCAAACAACTAAATGGCTTATAATTAAGAAGACTAGTTAATCCTTATCAACTAGTGGATCCTAAAATTCGAAATTTTATGGATTGGTTGAACAATTTTTATTAAGTCCTTATCAACTATAAGGTTCATTTGTTCAACGTGCTACCCCAATCTAATTAGGATTTTATAAAACAATTCAACATTTGTCTTTTATGAAAATCATCAATTAAACGATTTAATGAAATGATTGACAATCAAAGGTACTAACCTAATCTGGTATTAGATTTTAATGTTGTTTTGTTTTATCAAACATAATATGTCACTAGTTAATTAAAATTTCATCTCATAAAATTTTAAACATTTAATGGCTAACCTAATAAGGTTTATGAATACATTATTCAATATGTCCATTAAAAATGAAACAACTAATTTATCCGCATAAATGAAAGTTTCATATTTGTGACATATAACGAGTATTTGCAAGTTTAAAATTATCTACATAATAAAACACGCAAATCTAAAATTTAACAATTAAATTCGAAGATAAAAATTTTAAAGCTTCAAAACATTTTATCACATAAAACTAGGTATAAAATTATCAAATAATTCTAAAACCTAGGCTTTAAAATTTTAATCAATTATTTCTAAAATTTAAATATCGCATAAATAATTTTAGAAACTTACATGTAATTTAAAAGAAACTAATTTATCTTTCATCTCATGAAAATAAAATATTTCTATAATTTACATATCCTCTAAAACAATTTTAAAACACTTTCAAAATCATTAGAAATAGATTTAAAAGCTTTCAAACAAAGTTTTAAAATTTCTAATCTTTATGTAACTTAAGAAAAAATTAAATTTCAAAAATAAAATATTTCTTAAAATTACATAAACATTTAAATGCTCGGAAAAATATTTATATCTCATAAAAAACTTTTATAAAGCATTTGAACATTCGAGATTCATTTAATATTATCGCATAAAATTAAATCATCTCAAAAAGGAATTTCCGTGTTGTAAAAACAATTTTTAAAACACAAAACGATTTTAAACTAATTTATCATAAAGCTAAAATAGTTTGTATGTTTAAAAATAAGCAATTTTAAAGATTTAAAAATTCGCTATAATAGATCTATAGCAAAACCGTGGCTCTGATACTACTGTTGGGGTTTTCACGGACCCCAGAGCTCGGATCTGTGTCCGTCCTAAGTCGGACGGACCACAGAGGCACAAAAACGCAGCGGAAATAGAAAATCAAAATTTTCTAGACTAGCTAAACTATTTAGCTAGGCTCTGAGGGAGCCAAAACCTAGCCCGATCTATGCCAACTTGGGGTGGATCTGACCACCCCAAGAGGGATCTACTCTAAAGCGACTAATTAAATCTACACTAAAACAACTTAACCACATACCCAGAATCTTGGCCCTGGAGCAGGCAAGATGTACCGCACCGTCTTCAGAAGCTCCTCGTAGCCGAGCCGCTTTGACTCGATCCGCCTGAGCCGCCTCGCACCCTTCGAACCGATCTGCCCGAGCCGACTTTCACCTCCGAGCCGATCACACACGGTAGAAAGTTTCACTTGAGAAGAACCCGCGTCTTAGACGTCCGGATCAAAATCCAAACCCCCTTCGTAGTCTTGCTAGGACTACTCCAGAGAACAGGAAGAGAGAGAGAGAGAATAATTTAGTCGACGATCGAGCTTGCTCTAAAAGTCTGGAGCTACTCGATCGATGACTTGGTGTGTATTTCAACGAAGAGAGTGCACCCCTATTTATATAGGGAGTCGGCACTCACTCCTTCGTTGCGAGCAATGTGGGACATTCGCAAAATGGGAGAAAAATCAATTAAGCCAATTTGGCTTAATTTCTAGTTTAAGTGAGCTTTTCATAAAAGCAAACTTTAACTAATTAATTCTCTTTGCACATTAAACCTTAGACACCAAACAAGCTATCAATACGAAGAGCTTCGAATGGTGAACGCGTAGGAACCAACGGCGACGAATTTTGACTTCATTTGACCCCTCAAACAATTGCCCAAAGTTGGGCAAACAATCGATTTTCGTAGCCGTCATTTGGGGTTTCAAAAAACCCTAAATTGAATTAAGTTGCGGGTGCACCCGCTAAGCTTAGCGGGCGCGCCCGCCCAAAGGGGCAAAGGCGGGCCGCACACCCGCTGGGCAGCGGGCGTGCGCCCGCTGCAAGCAGCGGGCGCTGGCCCGCTGCTTGCGCCCGCTTGCAGCGGGCGCCCGCCCGCTGCAGCCAGGGGGCTGCGCCCGTTTGCCTTTGCCTATGTGCTTATTAGCCCAGTGGGTCTAACCAACTTCGCCTTGGACTGTTTTCGCGTTTCCGGGCTCGTTTGAGCTCCGATTTGGACATGGTTTGAACCTGTGTTTAGACCGGGACGATCCCGTCATCCAGGTAACCCCTTCCAACATATTTGTTCCTATTAAATTTGTCGTAACAAATTCACGACACGTTTAGTCATAGTTTGCATCAAATGCAATGTTTGTCCCTATTGCTATTGCGACTAACTTTCACAACAAGCTTTGTGAATATCATCAAATGATATCTCTCTCTATTCTATCTTCCTATTAATAAGACACGAACACTACTCGGTGTGAGACCCTACAGCCTGACCTTACTACAGGTTGGGGCTCGGAACCCCTAGACGACGGTCACTACGAGCAGTAGCTGCCGTCCCTGTTTTAGAATCATCATAACGTGATCGACCCTTTGACAAAAAACATCATTGGGTTTACATTGGCTGTGTCAGTGATGAACTCTGTTAGCCGTAGTCCCTTCGTCAAGACTGTGTTCTTGTTGGCCTAGGGTATGGTTTACTGTCAACCCTATTAGACAACATTGGTCAGTATACGGCGGTCTTCATTGTATACACGTTGTACTTCTTACAACGCACCCCGGCCGAGGATTAACATAAAGACCGTACTGAGCCTGTAACACTAACTTTCCTTTAACGGAAGTGACGAATCCCATCTTAGTCATCTACTCACCTCGAGAGCTTCGGGTGCAGCTCAACCTAAGATCTTTCAGCAGGCCTAGCCTCGAAGCTAGATCATAGGTCTAAGCTACACCGTTCACTCACAGGTTTGTACAAATGACTTCAGGTCTTAAGGACCAGCTAACATATCATCACCCCAGAGTTATTAAAGATAGTTCAGTTAAAGTCAACCAGTTAATAACTCTTATGTGGTCGTTCAGTGAACTCATTCTCCAATGAGCACTTGTGTCTCGTCTCCAACTTCACCAAGTCGAATGACTATGAGATCATCATTACCCTAAGGTAAGACTAAGACACAGTGGTCTATCTGATGTGTCGATATCCAGTTCTCGATACATCTATGACCACGAACGTTTAAGACTTACGTTTATATTCGGTCGCTTACTTACTCATAATCGAGATCTCATCTAGATACGTAAGGACCTAACTATAAGTCTATGGATATTATCTAAGTATATTAATACGAACGATTTATACTTAGAATAATAGGTACCATATACAACATGGACAAGACGTACACTTTTGGATAAATTGCCTTATGGGCATATATTCTCCTACAGCACAGACCTAAGGGCACGTCTGTGCTTGTCCCCACCTATTCTATCCCCACCCATTCAATCGCTTCCAGCACTCTCTCTGCAGCCGTGGACCCCATTCCTTCCGATCACACCATTTTAGAGTCCATAGCTACTCTTCCTGGCACGACTGTGGTATTCACTGAGAACGTCATGACTTCTGTCCATACTTCTATTGCCACGACGACTCCTGTTTCTGAGGTCCCTACTCCGACCTCCGCACCTGATCTCGGCTCCATTCCTATCCTATCCTTCGCCGAGATCTGCCATAGGCCACTCTCTCCCGAGTTTTCTTTCAGACCCCGTGAAGCACATGCACGTGGCCATGTTGAGAGAGGTGCCCCTAGGGGTGCACGTCCACCACTTGACTCCTGCCTCACTGACGCATGATTGTCAGTGGTGGAGGATGAGGTTGTTCGTTTGAGGCGTGACTTTACCACCCTCACCTGCTCAGTCGCCACCCACCATAAGTTAGTGAGCCAGGATATTAGGGATATTCTGAACATCTTAAGGACGCATCATGGGCCACCTGTTATACTCACAGCTGCTCCTCCGCTCACAGCTACACCTGCTCCTCCAGCCACACTTGCACCGCTCTCTGAGCCTATTGCTCAGGCTTCTGCAGGGCCTTTCACATCTTCTGTAGAGTTGGTTGCACCTTTAGTGGACCCACCAGTTGTTGACCATCCTGTCCTTGCAGGTGTTGACACACACATTCTCACACTCGTCGACACACCTGCCCTTACACTTGTGGACTTGCCTGTTGTTCCTTCTTCTGGTCATCAGCAGTCAGACCCACCATCACCCACAGAGGGTGATGCTGCTGCTTGAGTTTTATTTTTGCTCTTGTACCCCCTACCATATCTGCGCCCATATGTCTTTTCGGGGCCTAGCACTTATTTAGCTTGGGGGAGGACCCACCATGTCCATTTGCATATATCCATCTTGCATCACTACATCATGTACATCATCTGCGTGCTTGTACATACTATAGGCATTAGGACATGCATCTGCATTTTTACTGTTTATCTGCATAGTTTTAGTTTTCCTATTTTTACCCACCCGACCAACCCTAGCATCATTTTCCTGCCTAGCACGCGTGTTCTCAGCAGTAAGGACACTGCTGCTTTTAGTTTGGGGGATGAGCGCTATCACTTTTATTTCTATTTTTATCCTTTTCCTTTCATTTTACTCCTCCTATTTTTTTAATTTTCCACCCATTTCCCCCCTTTATTTTTTTTTCCTTTTAGCATCATATTTTCCATCTTTTAGTATGCTTGCATGCTTGTCTTGTTTTACATTTTCTACTTTTCTCTTTCCTGCTGGATATATTCTATATGATGATATCTCTTATAGCTCTAGCAGCTTTGACGATGCTTATTACCCTTGCCATGCTATTTTAGAGATTTCAGCATCTTGATATCTGCATGTGCTTGCATATATATTTATTTTGATGATTTCTCTAAGTGAATGCATGATATTTGTTGAAGCTGAATGTATGCAGTAGTGTTTAGTATGCTTTTGTTAGAAATGTACCAAGATTCACGCGCCATTAGTATATCTAAAGCATCTATATTATTATCTTATTCATATTCTGTTGCATGCCTGATATGATTGTATGCTTTACTGCTTGAATTCACTATTTATTGAAATGATTGAGAATATTAAAGTTTACATATGAGTTTTAGTTGATGTATTACCTTATTGAACCATTTGTGCACATCTTAGGAATGAACCAAGTGTTATATTATTTCCTTCTCCACATATATCTTTTTATTCTATACATGTCACTTGAGTTCACCCTTGCAGCTACTTATACCGCATCTATTCCCAAAAATCCAGCAAAAGAAAAAGTTAGCTCCAAAAGTACAAAAAGCCAAAAAGGAGCCAAAAATAAAAAAAATACAAATCAATTAGCTCCTACAAAAATCCAAAAAGAAAAATGAGAACAAAAAGCCCAAAAAGAAAAGAAAAATATTTCTATATCTCATTATTGGAGCCATGAAAATACTTGGGAAAACCAACGCAAAAATCCCATTTTCTCCTATCTTTTTCCTTTAGATGCGAAGCCTCAAGCTAAGCTTGGGGGGTGAATTCATTTGACCATAATAGTGAGTACGACATTAGAGTGGAGTTGTGCATGAAAGGGAATATTTGATAATGCTGAAACTTAGCAAAACAGTTTAGCTATGAAGACTTCTTATGAATTGATATGAATATGTGAATGTCTTGATTTATTCCATTCTCTATTGCATGCTTGGTGTGACTCTTATATGCTTCATTTGTAACTTTTGATTGAAAAGTGCATCGCCAACATTTGTATATTAGATTCTATGAATTGTATGAAGTGGATGTGATTTGATTGCATGAAATTAGAGAATCTCTTTTCTTTGTTCTTAAAAGCTTGCAAGTACCATGTTCTTTCAAGATATGAAATCTCTATAGCATGTGTTTCCTTTTCAGAGTACCATGATATGTACCTTGTAGCTTGAGATCTGACCGGATAATCTAGCACCTCCCTCCACTTCGTATTCTTTTTCTATTTCTTATTTTTATCGCCCGACGAGCTTTGAATTCGCCTTCCTCGAGGACAAGTAAGAGGTAAGCTTGGGGGATTTTGATGTGCCCATAATTCCATGCATTTTCTTCATCATTTCATATCATATTCGTCTTTCAAAGTTCACATTTTTATATATTATCGTGCTTCTAACATCATATTCGAGTTTCGTATAGAAATGACGATTTTCAGAAACTTTGGAGCGAATTGGAGCAATTATGGGACGTGGACACATCCGACACGTCCGGAGCATCATTGGCAAGGTTCCATGGGTGTTTGCCAAGGTAACGAAGAAGATTGGAGGAGTAGAGGAGAAAAGAACGAGATTTGAGAACCTTAAAAACAATGGAGTCTGATTTCCCAGTCAGCTCGGTCGAGCTACTTAGCACTTGACCGAGCTGATACACTAAAAGCTCCAACGCAATTGATATGCCCCACTTGAGCGAGCAAAGCTCCTACTCGACCGAGCTGATTCCAAATAGAACGACTATTTCAAGCCTATTCTCTAGTACTGTAGCTCGACCAAGCTAGCATGGCGACTTGACCGAGCAGACCTTCTATTCGATCGAGACAGGCCCAACAGAGCAGCATTTTGGAGACAATTTCATACTACCGAAGCTCGATCGAGTGGATGGGCTACTCGACCAAGTAGCCCCGTAAAAGCCCAAAGCAGATGAAGCGGCCAAAGCGGATCTGTATCATGCTCGACCAAGCAGTGCCGTGATCGCTCCCGGATATACACCCGGGAAACAATTGTAGTTTTACCGCAAGCACATGGTTAAGTGGTAAGCGGGTTATCGAACACGAGGAGGGACCAATGACGGTACTCTATCTTAATCACTAAGCTATTGGTGGAAAGGTGATTTGGAAATGGTTTAAAAATGTTGGTGTCACAATCGTTCAATTATCAATTCAATTCAATTTAATAAAAGTGTCTAGGGCTAGGGAATCACCACTACGGATTGTCATGCATCCTTGTGAATCGCAAATCTCAATGTTACTAGACTTGGATTGAGGTGATCTAATCGTAACTAAATAGAGAACCAAGCTCACGCTCTCTCGCTATTGCAGGTCTATAGTGACCTAGAGTAGAACCCACTCTCGTGCAAACCCTAATCTAAGCAACTAGCATTAAGATCGACATCATCATCCAATCACAGCTCAAGCCCACTTTCGTGCAAACTTGAGTTATGATCTAGACTGTGATAGCTCGTATTCGTCCAATCTCTTGCAAACGAATATGGGTATAGACTTATAATAAAAATGCTAGCTTTGGTCCAATCTCTTGCAAACCAAACCTAGTGAATCTCGATTATAAATCTAAATCGAATAACTAGACCTTCCCCTTGATCAGAGCCAAATCTCTTGCAAAATCTAGATCAATGGAAATTCCTAGCTATCTGTAATAAATCAATCACAAACTAACCTCCAAGAAATTCTAGCATTCGATTCATTCATCACAAATCTAACATTAGATCCATTGGGTTCATCCCTTTGCCCTAGAACAAGGGATCTACTCACAATTCATCGAAACAATAGCAAGATCAATGATAGAAAACATATTGCAATTTAGATCTAGAAGGAAAGAATTCATAAAAATGCAAATATTCAAAAGGATTAGACAAACCAGATCTGAGTTCTTCAATCTCCTTCAATGCAAAGCGGAATTCAAATTAGAATTAATCTAAAACTATTCTAAGGTGTGTCTCTCAAGCTGGAATAAAAACTGGGCTTAAATACATGCCCAAACGTCCAAATAAGCATGACAGAACTACCCCTGCGTAGCCCAAACCCTAGTTTCTAACCCAAGCTGGCGACGCTACTCGGTCGAGAGGAAATCACACTCGGCCGATTGCAGATTCGAATAAAAACAGAGAAATTGGAGGGTTTGGGCACTCTATCACTTTGCGTCACTCGGCCGAGTAGAGTTCATTACTCGGTCGAGTGGACTTCCTACTCGACCGAGTGGGTCTTCTGCTGCGCTCCACAGAATTCCAGAGAGTCTGGCGTGTTTTTCTTCAGAAAATGTGACCTCACTCGGGCGAGTGGAGTTCCCTACTCGGCTGAGTGGAATTAACCACTCGGGCGAGTACATTGCGACACTAGGTCAGGCAGATGTCTTCGTATCAGTCGTACTCGACCGAGTACGCTGCTTCACTCGGGCGAGTGACTAGCGTGACTCGGCTGAGTGGCATGTTTCTGGAATCCTTCCTTCTCATCCTCGCCTCCTCGTTGATTCTATCGATCTTCTTCTTCTCCCGCTCATCGTCCAATACCGTTAGCTCCTCAATAAGGCCATGAGCGATGCTTTGGCATGCGTGGAAATCCCTTAATCTCATTTATGCTCCCGATTGCTCCATATTTCCTAAAATCCGACAAAAACAAGAAATAGTGAAAAGTAATGCAATATCGTCAAATAATCGTGAAAAGCGCTATATGGGCGATCAAAATGGTATGCAAATATACAGAAAAAGGGTGTAAAATATGGACCGATCACGTCGCTACTCGACCGAGTAAGGCGCTGCGGCCAGACTGCTTGGTGGGCCCGATTGCCTATGATTCCAGAATTTTGTGGGGTACATACCCCTTGTATTTAAGCACAATTTTAACCTTATTTTAGGGAATTGTTATTTTCCTTAGTAGAGTTTAAAGTTTAGTTTTTAGATAGAGTTTCATAGCCGTCGCTACTTTGTAGAAGAAATGGCTTGGATTTTTATTGATATTTTTGCTTGGAATCTTAAAGTTCTTAATTCTCTGTGATTATCTATCACCCAACCACGTTTTGGTAACGATTTCTAATATTCTTATGATTCATTTGGTGTCTTCTATTGCTATGATGAATTCTCTTGCTTTCGTTAAATCTTTCATTGCTATTTCCATGATCCATGAGTAGTCTTACTTAGGGCTGATGGATTAGCCCTATGATCTTAGGATTTAGATGTAAAGGTATGATTTTTATATTGTCTTGGGTAAAAAGGGATTTGTTTTGGTTGATCCAGCCAAGTTCGTAGGATATCTCGTACTGGGATCGTGACCACGTCAGTGGCACGCGTGCTTAAGGAGTATCCTATGAACTTAATTAGGCACGTTAATAAATTCAATTAAGGTTCGTGACCACGACAGTGGCGAGCACTTTGATGGTTTCCACCGGCGTCCTATATTACTAAATGATGACTACGACAGTAGCATCGATGAGAGCCACTAATTCACAGAACGAAGCTCTGATCCACGACAGTGGTATGAGTATAGATTTAGAATAGTAGTCGATCGTAATGCACGGATCGTGTGTAAGGCTATCCACGACGGTGTGGCCAAATACGGGATACGTTAGACGAATGGTACAATGATAGTTGGCCATGAGTTATACATCTTAGATGCGACAATCTCTTCCTAATAAAGCCAATTCAATGTAAGAATTCTAACTTAACATCGATATCCAATGATCCTAGTGGTAACTCCTAACGCCCTAGTCTTTTTATATTGTTCACAACCTTCTTGAGAGACATCCGTGACAACCAACTTGAGTACACCAGCTAACATTGTTCTAAAATCTAGAAAATACCCAAGTCTATAAGCATCATATCTCTATACTTCAAAGCCTGCCACCGTGCACTTGCGGTAATTTCTGGGGTTAATTGAGGAACGCATCTAGTCTTTGGCACTGTAAGCGGGGATTTATCTCTGTGTAGTTCGTGTCATAACTAGGTGGGTTTTGAGGTTAATTTTGGGTACATCACATGTCCATTTTAAGCATCTTTATAAACTAGCTAAGTATGTTTTAGTTAAAGGTTTTCCGAAAAACATCTTTTAATAAGAAAAGCTTTTGTGATTCATGTTAACGTGGAAAACTCTGTAAATCTTCATTTAAACTTAAAGATGACATAACTTCTAAGAGCCCCTAGAACTACTTCATTTAGACTTATTTGGGCCCACTAGAGTAGCATCTTTAGGAAATACTCATTATGGATTAGTCATTGTAGAGGACTTTTCTAGATTTACATGTGTATCATTTTTAACTAAAAAATGAAGCCTTTGATGAGTTCACCAAATTTGCCAAGAAACTTCAAAATCTCTTAGGAACCACCATTATCACTATTTGTAGTGATCATTGAGGGCAATTTGAGAATGAACTTTTCTCTAAGTTTTGTGATGACAATGGTATAACTGACAATTTTTCCTTCCCTCGCGCACCACCACAAAATGGTGTTGTTGAGAGAAAGAATAGGACTCTTATTAAATGTGCACACACAATGATCCATGGTAGTCATCTTGGACTTCAATTTTGGGCGGTGGCGGTGCACACGACATGTTATGTGTTCGATAGGATCCTAGTGAGATCCCGTACAAACAAAACTTATTTTGAACTATTTTATGATAAAAAGCCTCAAGTCAAGTACTTTCGAGTTTTTGGTTCAAAATGTTTTATAAAGAACACGTTTGGTAATTTAGATAAATTTGAGCCAAGATCCGATGAAGGAATTTTTGTTGGATATTCCATACGTAGCAAAGCCTACCAGATATACAACAAAACCTCTTCAACAATTGAGGAATCACTTCACGTTTCTTTTCATGAAGATTTTGATGTTCCTCATAATGTTGACGATGACTTAGAAGTTTTATGTGATTCCATTAGTAATGTAAAAATTGATGATGTTATTGAGACTAACGTTACTAATGAAAACGTTGAGAATTTTCCAAGTGATCCAGGAATTCCCAAAGCTTACCCAACCATTCGTGACCATTCCCATGACCAAATAATTGGAGATATTGGTGTGGGTGTCTGAATAAGGTCAAGGATTGATGAGTTCTCTCATTGTGCCTTTGTCTCTACCATTGAGCCAAAGAACATCCAAGAAGTGTGTGAAGATAGCTCGTGGATCGTAGCAATGGAAGAGGAGCTCATGCAATTCAAAAAGAATGAAGTTTAGGAGCTCATGCAATTCAAAAAGAATGAAGTTTGGGAACTCGTCCCTCTTCCAAGTGGTCACCAATTCATTGGGACTAAATGGCTATTCAAGAACAAGACAGACGAAAATGAAGTCATCACAAGGAAAAAAGCAACGTTAGTAGCTCAAGTCTACCGGCAAGAGGAAGGTATTGATTTCGAAGAATCCTTTGCCTTCGTAGCTAAATTAGAAGCTATTAGGTTGCTTTTATCTTTTGCATCCCACAAGAATTTTAAACTTTATCAAATGGATGTAAAAAGTGTGTTTTTAAATGGTTTTGTAGGTGAAGAAGTTTATGTTTCACAACCACCCGGTTTTATTCATGAAAAAATTCCAAACCACGTTTTCAAACTTACAAAAGCATTATATGGGTTGAGACAAGCTCTAGAGCTTGGTATGATCGACTCAAAACCTTTCTTTTGGATTTAGGTTTTAAAATGGGTGAAGTTGATTCTAATGTGTTCACTAAATATTATGAAAATGACATCCTCCTTATTCATGTTTATGTAGATGATATTATTTTTGGATCTACTAACTATGACATTTGCCAAGAATTTTCTAAATCTATGAGGAAGAATTTGATATGAGCCACATGGGTGAGCTCAACTATTTTCTAAGTCTTCAAATTCGGCAAATGAAGGATGGGATTTTCATACACCAAACCAAGTATACCGGGGAGCTTATCAAGCGATTCAGTATGGAAAAATCTTCAAGCAAAAGGACACCCATGAGTACGACTACATATCTACAAGATCGTGTTGAGATGTACGCCCAAAACAATGTAGTTTTACCGCAAGCGCACGGTCTAGTGGCAAGCGGGTATCGATCATGGGGAAGAACTAATGACGGTAATCTATATGATTTACTAAGCTATTGGTGGAAAATTAGTTTTGAAAGAGTTGGTGTCATAATCGTTCAAGTATCGATGTAAATTCAATATATAAAAATGTCTAGGGCTTGGAAATTCCCACTATAGATCTCAAGTAATCAATACAAATTATGAATCTCAATATTACTAAACTTGGGTTAAGGTGAACTTGTCGCAACTAAATAGAGAACCAACGCACGCTCTCGCGCTACGCAAGTCTATAGCAATCTAAACTAGAGCCTTGCTTTTGCGCAAGCCTAGTTCAAAATACTAGCATTAAGATCGACAATCATATCCAATCCCAACTCAAGCTCGCTCTCTCGCAACTTAAGTTCGGATCTAGATCGTGATAGTTCGTACTCGTTTCACCGTCGTGCAAACGTATATAAGTATAGAAATATAATAAAGATGCTAGCTTTGGTCGCTCTTGCGCATCAATTCTAGGGAATCTCGATTATAGAACTAAATCGAATATTTAGGGCTTCCCATAGATCAAGATCCTCTCTTGAGCTCTCAAGATCCAATGGAAATCCCTAACTATCCGTAGTAAATTAATCATAATCTAACCCTTTAACAAGTTTAGCAACATGTGTATTCAATAATTTCACGTATCAAACTTTAGATCCATAGAGTTCATCCATTTGCCCTAGAGCAAGGGAATTACTCACGAATCATCATGAAAATCACAAGAGAAATAAGATTGACAAGAAAATTCATTGCAAAACTCAGATCTAAGAAGAGATATAGCATAAAATCGTAAACTTACAAGAGTTTTAGAGATACCAATGTCGATTACAAGCTTCAATAATAAAATCAAGATCTAAGTGTTTAATCTCTCGTCAAAAGAAATCTCTAAACTAAAACTAAAACCCAGAAAATAAAATATGGAGTCTCTCCTCCCTTGGGCTGCCTCTAGATCTGGCTATTAATATGTGCCCGAAAAGATGTAAAAATCGTGACAATTCTGCCCCATGTCGGCCTCAAACCCTAGTTTACAATCTGGGCTGACTGTGCCCCTCGTCCGAATGAACATCTCACTCGGTCGAGTGAGGAATCCGCATCGAAATCGGAATATCAACGTACTGGGCTCCTCAGACCACTCAACCGAGTAGTCTGCTCACTTGGTCGAGTAGAGTTTCGACTCGGTCGAGTGGAGTCTTCTACAGATCCTCCAAAAAACAGAGAAGTGTCAAAGATTTTCTTCACAAAATTTTGCTCCACTCGGTCGAGTGGAATCCTCACTCGGTCGAGTGAAAATTCCCACTCGGCCGAATACATTTCAGTCTCAATCAGGCTTGATTCGTCATATCAGCTTCACTCGGTCGAGTGAGCCGCTTCACTCGGTCGAGTGAGCCGCTTCACTCGGTCGAGTGAGCCGCGTCACTAGGCCGAGTAGCCTGTAAATCTTCTCAAACCTCCTTCTTCTTGCTTCCTCATTGATTCATTCGCCTCTCTTCGTCTTCTACTCATCATCCAGCGCTGTTAGCTCTCTGATATCGTCATCAATGATGCTCCGGGACGTGTGTATGCGCTCATGGCTCCAAATCGATCCCAATTATTCCATATCTTCTGAAATCAGACGAAACCAAGAAATAGTGAAAAGTATCGCAAAATCGTCGTATGATCGTGAAAATTGCGATATGAGCAATCGAAATAGCATGCAAAAAATGCAGAAATTAAGCGTAAAATATGAGCCTATCAAAATCCCCCAAGCTTACCTCTTACTCGTCTTCGAGGAAGATGAGTAAAAAGTGAACTTGGCGAATAAAAATAAAGATAAATCAAAGAAGATGAAAAAGAAGATGAAGATGGGAAAGGCTAGATCATTCTCTCAGAACTCGGATTTGCTTACTCAAATAGCACGAACTACGAATAAGAAACATAGCTAAAGCTTTTATTTCGATATCACATCATATGGGTACATTTGATAGAAAAAAATAAGAACACCGTGAATCATCTGAAATATGTAATCATTTTAAAATCAATCATCATTTGAGGCATATAAAACAATATACGTGATTATAGACAACACACTTTTCAATTGACTGCTTCTAATTGGAGTATAAAAGATATCACACATTTCAAATCAAAAAGAATAGAAAGAGATGGTTTTCATGAATTTCATGCCAATTTTTCAATTCATAGACTTCGTTATACTCTAAGTCATCTCCCTAAGTATCAGAAATTACCTAGCTTAGGTCATCATGCACATACAAGTAGTTACTCTCTCTCGCGTCATTGGATCCCCTCCCCCAAGCTTATCTATAACAGTGGTGGTATCAGATAGAAAATATAATCTTTTCCCCGTATTTTTGTAGCTCCATATAGATAAAAGGGAAAATAAGACAGAAAGGAAGAAGGGATTGTGTATATACAATGGAACTTTCTTTTTGTTTTCCTTCTCTCTCTTTTTTTTCTCTCTTTTTAATATACACAAGTACAATCCCGAAGATATATATATATATATATATATATATATATATATATATATATATATATATATATATATATATATATATATATATATATATATATATATATATATATATATATATATATATATATATATATATATATATATAATAATGGCTATCATACGCCATATGAGAGCTTCTCTCATACGCCCTCTCACATAAAGCACCCAAGTACAACCAAGTACAAGCCCATGTGGGCTTGTACTTGGGTGTTTTATGTGAGAGGGCGTATGAGAGAAGCTCTCATATGGCGTATGATACCCATTAATCCCTATGTGAGAGGGCGTATGAGAGAAGCTCTCATATGGCGTATGATACCCATTAATCCCATATATATATATATATATATATATATATATATATATATATATATATATATATATATATATATATATATATATATATATATATATATATATATCTTTTGAATATTTGGGATAATGGAGCTTATTCTTTTTAGCATGGGAAAGATGCAATAATAAGATTCACTAAAGGGGAGATTCACCAATGACTGTAGGTATAGGAATGATTTTCAAGATATGTAGAGAAAGAATATATAATAACGCTCGGTTCACTCTTTTGCATGTGCACAACAACTTCAGCAGGATAATGTAATCTACTTAATTTGATATTAAAAAGTAAACTAATCTAATCATATCAAATGACAATCAAATCATTCAACCTGGAAATTCAGTACCCTTTCATGCAAATAAGAAGTGATAATAAGATGCAAAGCAGTACTCCAAGTAATATGCAATCAATGTGTGAAGCTTGGTGTGTTTTCTATAAACAGTATACAATAGTGTAATTTCCAGACTTCGCCAACGCTAAAATTCATTCATAAACAAATAAAACACGATGGAAGTTCTTTTTCTCAAATACACGGCAATATATCGCATATGACATTAGAAATAAAGAGCAATATCATGGCAAGAAATACGTGCATATAAGTAAAGCAGAATCCAAGGTATAGTCATCATAAAGAATTCATCTCTAGCAAAGAAAGTAAAAGAAGAAAAGATAAAATAAAAACTATCTATATACATGCAAACACTCCAAAAGAAAGGAAACATGATGCATGTCAATAAAAATTAAAAAAGGGGGTGAAAATAAGTGAAAATAAAGAAAAGTGAAAAATTAAGATAAAATGAATAAAATAAAAAGTGTGTGTACACTCACTTTCTCAAGCTAAACATCACATTGTCCTCAATGTGCGAAGTGTGGCACTAGGACATATAAGATAGGGGTGGGTGGGTGTGGATGTAGTATGATGCAAAATAAAAGAAAATAAAGAAAATAAAAGATGATGATGTATGCAAATGGTATATGAAAACAAGCATGCAAAGTGATGAATGGATGCAGCATGGTAGATGATATATGCAAGATGGATACAAGATGGTGGCCCAGAAATACATACTCTCCCCCAAACTGATATATATAGTGCCCTACAAAATGGTGAAGACAGATAGGCAAACAAAATAATGGGGTGAGGGGTGAGGCAAAAATATGACAGGCATCAAAAGTACGTGCTTAAACTGGTGGTGCAGCGTCATCGCCTCCCTGTGGTGGAAGCGGGGGTGTCTCACATGGCCTCCAAAAACAAGTGGGGCCACTATCGGGTGTGTGTGTGTAGTGCAGTGCTCACAACAAGACGCTCAGCCTCTAGTGGAGGCTGAGACGCAGGAATGCTCTCAGAAGCATATGCAGCGGTTGCGGAGGATGGGACATCAGCGGAGGATTGGACATCAGCAGAGGACGAGGCAGGTGGAGAGGTCGTGGCAACAGCTGTGGTGACAGACACCATGACGCTCTCGGTATATACGATGGCGGCAGAGATAGAGGCATCGACAGCTGGGGAGGTCGTGAAATCAGCAGAGAATGACTCCTCAGGAGTCGAAAAATCAGGGGTGTGTAGGGTCTCGGCAGTCACGAAGGAAGAAGGCTCGCCACTCTCAAAAGCGATGGATTCGGTGCTCTCAAAGCTCATATACGAAACTGGGTCAACTCGCAGCGGTAGAGAAGAGGCAGTGGGAACAGACACAGCAACTGAAGAGCTCTCGGCACGAGTGTACCAAGCATGATGCGACTCCACACAAGCAAAATGAGCGAGAGGCACCTCCCCTAAGCTCTGAATCAGCGTATGATCTCCTCCAAGCTATCCTGAAGCACAAAAAAGATGAATTAGTAATGAATCTCATAAAATTTTGGGGTTAATCAAGAGTATTAGGTGAAAATAGGGTTGATTTAAGAATGGGATTGAATTGGGCTTACAAAATGAATAGGGGAAGGGATGGGGCGAAATAGGCAAAATGGGGGGTGATCACCGGTCGAACAGCGGCAGAGGTGGTGCCGGGTCGGGGCTGGTCGGGCGCGACGACCGGTGGCTTGGGCGAGTGGGGATTGGCTTCGGGCGAGTCGGAGGGAAGAGGGAAATGTTTGGGGATTTGGGGATTTCGAAGCGCACATCGGTTCGGGCGAGTGAGATATGAATTTAAATAGGGTGGCCTTCTTAAGTTACTCTTCCGAGTGACGGTCGTCACTCAGTCGAGTAGCCCAACATTAAGAAATTTGAATTTTGGCGCTTCGGTTGAGTTGAGTGACTCGGCCGAGTGGTTCGAGTCACTCGGACGAGTGAAAAGTTCCACTTAGTCGAGTGGCAAATAAAAATAGAGATTGGATTTTTCGAAAATTCTGCTACAGTCTCCTACTCGACCGAGTAGAAATAGTCACTCGGTCGAGTGAACTAATCTACTCGACCGAGTAAACAGACCTCACAAAGCAGTTTTAGAGCCGTCTGAGATAGAATTCACTCGGTCGAGTGACAAAGTCACTCGGTTGAGTGTCATATAATTTCCAGAGGGGGGTTTTTTGAGACTTCCTTGTATAGTATCCTACTTGGTTGAGCGGGGTCTTCACTTGGCCGAGTTACTTAAGTCACTCGGCCGAGTAAGCTGTTTGATTCTACTCCTTTGCTCTCTATTTTTCTTCAGGTGTTGTTCTTTCGTCTCCCTTCAGTTTCTTCCTTCCCTTGGCATTTAAGCGCGTTCCTGGAGTGCTCTCCATCGCCATGGCTACCCTCCATTCAAACGGATTTCTCTTATCTTCTTCCTACAATGAAAAATGTTGCCAGTTGTCAGCTTTTTCCTAGACTCTTGACTCTCTAGGCTAATAAAGATCTAAAAAATAAAAGTAAAATTCAACTAGACAATAAGATATAACTATCGTGTTCCCTCCCGACAAGCACTCGTTTAAGGTCTTAAGCTCGACCCCTTAAGATATTTCGTTTAGCGCATGATGTTCAGCGCATAGGAGATGCGTGTATCAAACATTGCGGGGAGGCTAGTAGGGTTCAGATGTTGTGCTTGTTCTTCTTTGGCCTCCTTTGAATGTTCCTCCTCTCTAATGATGGTGGGGGATGACTCACCCAAGCTTTTGTTCTTGGCTTCCTTTGGCTTTTCCGGTGGTGAAGATGTGTTCGTTGGTGGCACTTTCTTTCTTTGCTTCACCGTAGAGAGCTTCTCTAATCCTTACGACATCAGCATCATTCTCCTCTTCCTCGGTGAGGGGTTCCGGTGTATCTCCAATTAGAGCGCCATTATCAGAAATTGGCACTCCATCAAGACTATCCGCGTGCAAAGCTCCAATGGCATGTGGCATGGCCTCATCGATAACCTTGTCAAGGAGGTCCATATAGTCGCCTTCCTCCTGCGAGGATCTATTCTTCATGGCTCATGGGAGGCGAAACTTGACTTCAATATTTCCAACGTTGAGTGACAACGTTTCCTCCCTCACTTCAACAATAACTCCAGCTGTAGCTAAGAAGGGGCACCCAAGTATAAGAGATGTATCACCCTCTTCTTTCACGTCCATAATGACAAAGTCACATCGTTTGTATAGTCCTTCCGGTATTTGCAATGGCACGTTCTCGGCGATCCCCACCGGCCTAGTAATCTGCCCATCGACGAGTTGAATCTTCATATCTGTGGCCTTGAGGTCGGTCCCCGTATTGAGCTTCTTGAACATGGTAAGAGGCATAAGGCTCGCGCTCGCACCCAAATCTACCAAAGCTTTTTGTAGGGGGACTCTACCAAGAGTGCATGGAATCCTAAAACTTCCGGGATCATTTGGCTTCTTCGGCAACTTTTCTTCATTAATGAACCAAATACCTTGTTCGACGAGCATGGTCTTCTCCGTTCTTTTTCTTCCCGGGATCAAATCTTTGAGAAACTTCGCATATGTTGGGATTTCAATAATTGCATCAAGGAACGGGATGTTTAAGCTAATACCTCTCAAGTACTCCAGAAATTTGGCGAACTTCTTCTCCAATTTGGCCTTTACCAACCGTTGAGGAAATGGTACCGATGGCATATATGTTTGCTCCTTCTAAGGCTCATCAATTTCAGTTTTTTCTTCATTGTTTGTTGTCGTCGTGGGCTCCTTCTCTTCATTACTTCCCTCTTTCTCAACCAGGGCTTCATCCCTTGAGTTTCTAGTTTGGACCATGATAGGAGTGGTGTTCTTCCTGCCTCTAGTAGTAACCGCCACCACTACATTGATGTGGCCGGTGTTGCTCCTAAGAATTGGCTCCGGTTGGGCCGACAATTGATGTTGGGCCTTATTAAGCAAGGTAATCGGTTTCGCCAATTGCACCACTATAGTATTGAGACTATCTTGGCCCGCCATCAATCCAGCATTGATTTTCTTCTGCTCGACCATAAATTCTTCAATTCTAGTCTCATGCTCTGACCTCTGTGGTGCCGACGGTGGACTTTGGGGCCTCCATCCTTGATTGAATCCGGGGGGGTCTATAAGGCCCGGTTGTTGCCTCTGTTGGAATTGTTGTTGTTGCGGCGGCCTTTGTTGGTAGGGTTGTTGTTGAGGTGGCGGCCAGGCATGTTGTTGTTATTGTGGTTGTTGAGGAGGGGTTAAGGCTACACTATTATTAGCATATGAAAATCCGGGGTGACTCCCAAGCCGGATTCACCCAAGATCCATTATTAGCTCCACCTTGAACATACTGAACTTGCTCCATAGCTTTCTCACTAGCCTTGCCGCCAACATACATAACTTGGCCTTGCCAATCATTAGATGTAGATATGTCAGGTGCAACATGAGGCTTGCGTAACTTCTTCTCAAGTCTCTCTACCACTCTAGATAGAGAGTCAAACTTTGTCGCTAACTCTGCCACTGGCTTTGCTTCGTAGATGCTTGCCGGCTTTACAGATGATGATGTTTGACCCCTCTCATCAGCCCACTGCTGATTGTTAGAGGCCATCTCCTCTAATAACTCCGTAGCATCATCTGGTGTCTTTGACAATATAGCTCCATTGGAGGTGGCGTCGATGATCATCTTTGTGTCCACCCTCAAGCCATTGTAAAAACTGTGTACGAGCTCCCAATCATCGATGCTATGGTGTGGGCATTGGTGTTGTAGATCTTTGAAGCGCTCCCACGCCTCATATAAAGATTCTTGGGGCCCTTCTTAAAAGACATCAAGGAATTTCTTATCTTCACTGTCTTCGACGGCAAATAGAACTTGTTGATGAATGCGCGTGCCAGCTCGTCCCAAGTAGTGAAGGTACCATGTGCTTGCATCCTCAACCAATATTGAGCTTTATCTCGACGAGTGAAGTGGAAAAGGCACAGACGGATGGCGTCCTCCGTTATCTCGAAGAGTGAAGTGGAAAAGGCACAGACGGATGGCGTCCTCCGTTACATTGGGGATATGAAAAGTGGCACACTTTGTCAAGAACATCTGGAGATGGTAATGCGGATTTTCACGCGCATTCCCATGGAAGGGGTCTTGTTGCATCAGCACTACAAGCCACGTCTTCAGCTCGAAATTCTTATCTGGCGGCAACTTCGGCATGAATATGGGAGATGTAGTAGCCGAGTTGTTTGGAGTAAGCCTTCCCGGATGGAAATATACCTAATGGGCCTTCGGTGAACATTCTCCTCCACCATTTGATCTTCCTCTAGAATTTGTCTCTTTTCTGCTCTTAATCTCATTGTCATGCGCTCGACCTTGAGATCAAATAATATATTATCCTCAGTTGCCCTTGATCGTGTGTACACGCACAGAAAAATAGACTAGTGTTAGCACAATAGAGGAATAAAAAGGAACTAAAGAAAATGATAAAGAAATAGCTAAATAAAAATGTAGAAAACTGTAGCCTCCCCGGCAACGGTTCCAAAAACTTGGTCGTCTCGGAATACAACTCCAGAAACAATGTAGTTTTACCGTAAGCTTACGGTCTAGTGGCAAGCAGGTATCGATCCCGGGGAGGAACTAATGATGGTAATCTATATGATTTACTAAGCTATTGGTGGAAAATTAGTTTTGAAAGAGTTGGTGTCACAATCATTCAAGTATCGATGTAAATTCAATATATAAAAATGTTTAGGGCTTGGAAATCCCCACTATAGATCTCAAGCAATCAATGCAAATAATGAATCTCAATATTACTAAATTTGGGTTAAGGTGAAATTGTCGCAAATAAATAGAGAACCAACGCACGCTCTCGCGCTACGTAAGTCTATAGCAATCTAAACTAGAGCCTCGCTCTCTCGCAAGCCTAGTTCAAAATACTAGCATTAAGATCGACAATCATATCCAATCCCAACTCAAGCTCGCTCTCTCTCAACTTAAGTTCAGATCTAGATCGTGATAGTTCGTTCTCGTTTCACAGTTGTGTATACGAATATAAGTATAGAAATATAATAAAGATTCTAGCTTTGGTCGCTCTCGCCCATCAATTCTAGGGAATCTCGATTATAGATCTAAATCGAATATCTAGGGCTTCACATAGATGAAGATCCTCTCTCAAGCTCTCAAGATCCAATAGAAATCCCTAAATATCCGTAGTAAATTAATCATAATCTAACCCTTTAACAAGTTTAGCAACATGCGTATTCAATAATTTCATATATCAAACTTTAAATCCATAGTGTTCATCCCTTTCCCCTAGAGCAAGGGAATTACTCACAAATCATCATGAAAATCACAAGAGAAATAAGATTGACAAGAGAATTCATTGCAAAACTCAGATCTAAGAAGAGATATAGCATAAAAATGTAAACTTAGAAGAGTTTTAGAGATACCAATGTCGATTACAAGCTTCAATAATAAAATCAAGATCCAAAAGTCTTTAATCTCTCGTCAAAAGAAATCTCTAAACTAAAACTAAAACCCTGAACATAAAATTTGGAGTCTCTCCTCCCTTGGGCTGCCTCTAGATCTGGCTATTTATATGTGCCCAAAAAGATGCAAAAATCCTGACAATTCTGCCCCTGATCGGCCTCCAACCCTAGTTTGCAATCTGGGCTGACGGTGCCACTCGGTCGAGTGAACAGCTCACTTGGTCGAGTGAGGAATCCACATCGAAATCGGAATATCAACATTCTGGGCTTCTCAGACCACTCGGTCGAGTATTCTGCTCACTTGGTCGAGTGGAGTTTCTACTCGGTCGAGTGGAGTTTTCTGCAGATCCTCCAAAAACAGAGAAGTGTCATAGATTTTCTTCACAAAATTTTGCTCCACTCGGTTGAGTGGAATCCTCACTCGGTCGAGTGGAAATTTCCACTCGGCCGAGTACATTTCAGCTCTCAATCAGGCTTGATTCGTCCGTATCAGCTTCACTCGGTCGAGTGAGCTACGTCACTAGGCCGAGTAGCCTGTAAATCTTCTCAAACCTCCTTCTTCTTACTTCCTCATTGATTCCTTCGCCTCTTTTCCTCTTCTACTCATCGTCCAGCGCCGTTAGCTCTTCGATATCGTCATCAATGACGCTCCGGGATGTGTGTATGCGCTCATGGCTCCAAATCGTTCCCGATTGCTCCATATCTCCAGAAATCAGACAAACCCAATAAATAGTAAAAAGTATCACGAAATCGTTGTATGATCATGAAAATCGCGATATGAACAATCGAAATGGCATGCAAAAAATACAGAAATAAAGTGTAAAATATGAGCCTATCACTACACAAAGACGAAAACGGGAAAGATATAGACATTTGGCTATATCGAGGTATGATAGGTTACTTTATTTAACCGCAAGTAGGCACGATATCATGTTTTCATTTTGTCTGTGTGCTAGATATCAAGCTAGACTTAAGGAATCACTGTAACGACCACTTTTCGTTGTACTTTGTTCGTGCACGTGCTTTTGGCCGTGCACGTGTTTATTTTAGACTTTATATGAATGTGAACACTTTTGTGTGATATGCCGTTGTGAACGTCTCCGAGGGTATTAAATAGTGGCACTAATTTGGAACGACGTTTCTCGAGTCGTTTTCCCACAATTTAATCTTATTTGATGAGACGTTGCGATTTTCACTTTTGACGGGAGACGTTTCTATTTTTAGTTTCGTCGTCCGACGTTGAAATTGAGATCAGTCTTCTTAGTTAGCTCACTTTCATCATCACGATCACCCCGATATTTATTTTATAATTTTTGGAGTTTATTTGACCACTTTTATATTTTTAACAAGGTTTATAATATTTTTAATAATTAATTTTTAAATTATTTTCGGCCAAATAAAATTTATTTGAGTTTTAAACGTATTATGAGCCAATTTCCAGCTCATTTGGACCGCATCAAATCCTTGTGTGAGTTGGAGAAGTTGAGTTTCAAACTTTAAATATTTTTGAACTTCTAATCCTATTAGATTTAGCCCTAGACCAAGTCAACCCATCTACACTATATAAACAACCCCTAAGAAGACCTATTTTCGTAAGAAATTAACCCTAGCCGCTTCCAAAACTCAAATTTGACGTTGCGACGATTCGTCGCAACGTTGCTACGAACTTCTCCCGCACCGACCGAGGAAAACAGCTCCGTTCCCCCGCTCAGACCGACAGCCGCCCCGCACCAAGCCCTCTCCGCACGCTGCACCGCTCGCCCGCTCCGTTCCCCCGCTCCGACCGAGAGAATCTCTCGGTCAGACCGAGAGAATTCCCCCGCTCACGCTCCGCTCCGCACCGCAGCCGTCGCCCGCTCTGTCACCCGCTCCGCATCGCGTCTGACCGAGGCGCCCGCCCGCACCGACTGAAGCCCCGCTCCGTTGCAACGTTGCAACGTTGCAATGACCCGCCCAAACGCCCGACCGAGACCCTCCTCCGCACCGATCGAGAGGAAGCCCCGCACCCCGCAGCTGCGACCGACCCGCACCGCTGCACAGCCGTTCCCCTGTGTCTGACCGAGCCAAGTCCCCGCACCGAGGCTGTACGACCGAGAGCCATTCGTCGCAACCCCGCACCCGTCGCACCACTTGCCACCGTGGTCCCCCCAAGTTCTCCAGAGGTATTGTGGGTCCCCCATAGGTCCCTAGGACTACTGTGGGCCCCACCTAGGTGCTTTCTCTTCGAGGATTCGTCGCGTACGACGTTGCGACACGTCGTAGGCCGTCGTCGCACGTGCTAGCTTTGGAATCTGGATTCGTTGCTCCGGTTGATTGCTCTGAAATTTCCAGCGAGGAATCTAATTGGAATCTGGACTTGGAGCGCGATCTTTTATTCCAACCCCCGGCGTCGCTACCCGACGCCGATGTAGCTTTCGCGTCGTGTTGAGGTAACGCTTTGCACCCCTAGGACCCCCAACCCAATGCATGCTAATCAAGACTAAAATTGACGTTTTTAAAGTATTTTAAATGTTTTAGAATTCACTAATCAAGATTAATAAAATGGATGTAGGCCGGTGGACTTGTGCACATAGGATTATTGTGATTTTGGACTCATTGGACGGTGTTGCTCAGACGTGATACTTGCAGGCAAGTGAAACTTGCCAACTCTTGTGTAGGGCCATGTTTTTAGGCCACTTCCTTGCTTCTAGCGTAAAAGAGACTAGTCAGTGAAATGATAGCTGGCTAGACGCCTACTTGATCTAGTTTGACAACGAAACTAGATCCGTCACCTAAATGATCTACCTTGACAACGAAGCCAGATCCAACTTTTTAAACTTGTTGATCATGCATACTAAACTGTCATGTTTACTTTCCTTACCTGTATGCTTTACTACTTGCCATGTCATGTCATCCATGCATTAAATGTCGCATTCGTAGCACACGCTACATACTTGTACTTGCTTGTCTCGGGCTAGGTGCACCCCTATGCCAACATGAAAAACACTTCCTGGCACGTGATCCAGAAGCGAGCATTCCCGTTCGGGGGTAAGGCCCTGGCTCGATACACGTGGAGGGGTAGAGTTGAGCGACCACTCAGCGTAGAAGTGTGCCCGTACAGCCTCTTCAGCTGTAAGGCGTGAACTCTGTGCACGACTTGAAAAGTGACTTGAGATTGTTAGTAGTTTACTACTCCTGCCATGCCATGCTAGTTGTCCTCTTGTACTTGCTTTACTTTACTTGTTGCACTCGTACTTTAACTGCCATGTCATTGCATCATGCTAGAACTGCTAGGTTGCTTTTACTTGTACTTTCAGTTTCCTTGCACAAGTCTTTTAGACTTGCTGACATGTGCCCCTTGCTCTTTTGGGTGTCACATGTTAGACCCTGAGCCAGAGACAGTTGTTGAGGACGAGGTGTTTGCTGACGCTGAGCCTGAGCCTACGTTCGTCGAGGAGTTCGAGGACACCGGAGACCAGTCTTAGTGACTGTGGAGTTGCTTTTACTTTAGGTTGCTTTTAGTTGTCGGTGCTTGCACCATTACTTTGTTTTCGTACTTTGTACTTTTGTTGGCCATGCTGGGGCCTCTTTTAGACTCTTTTATTTTTAGCCTGGTGGCTTTTCTGCGATGTTGAAATTTATTATGGATATTCTGAGATTTATTTTTTGTCTCTTTTCCTTATTATTATCTTTGTTTCGTTTCGCGTTGCAAGGACCTGCAGTTTAAATTTGATTGACGCTTATCGGACTTGCAGCTTTGTAGCTTCAAGTCTGAGCGGACCTCCTCACGCTTCGCCTCCACGTTTTTGGGAAGCGGGGCGTGACAATCACACTTGATTGCGGTTAAACGAATTTTTTGTTACCTCAATCAAACACTAGATTATGGGTTACTTTACCCTAAATTTAGCATGTATGAGCTAGTCTCGTATAGTGAAGCTGATTTTGTTGGATGTAAATCCGATATGAAGAGCACTAGTGGCACTTGACATTTTTTGGAAAATTCCCTTATCTCTTAATTTTCCAAGAAGCAAAATTATGTGTCAGTGTCCACGACCGAAGCGGAATATATTGCCGCGGGTCTTGCATGTGCACTAGTTCTTTGGATGAAACACACTCTCAAAGACTATGGTGTCAATTGTGATACTTGTCCTATCATGGTTGACAACCAAAGTGCAATTTGTCTCTCCAAAAATCTAGTACATCACTCCCGTACCAAACATATAGATGTGAGACACCATTTCATTAATGATCATGTAGCTAAGAAGGACATCATCTTAGTACATTGAAACCCAAAAACAAATCGTCGACATCTTCACAAAACCTCTAAAAGAATATTCATTTGTGAGGTTGCGTGGAGAATTAGGGATTATGGGTGAATCTGAGATTTAGGACTTCATTTTTACATGTTATAGCGTGTTTTGAGCTTATATGAACATTTTCATATTTCATATTATATGTGTCTATTTTTCACATTGGTTTTCTATGAGATTTATTGAAGAATTTGTTGGAGAATTTGATGTTTTTATGATTGGATTGATATCTTTGCTATGCATATTAGTTTATATGTTTATGATAACTAGTTGATGTCATTAAAGTGTTTAGAGTATAGGTCTAAGGGTGAGAAGTCTAAAATCTTTGATTTTATCTCTACTCTGGATTTCAGAAACAAGACAGTCGACTGTATCTTCTTCAACAATCGACTACCCAATCTCTATTTTTAAGCCTTCATAACTCATATCAGTGACATGCAACTGATGTTTATTTTACAGGCGCCTGGTCATCTCCCAGGAGACTGTATTTTTGTCATCAAGCGTCTGCACAATTGTCTCTCTTTTGTAAGGATCGTCTTACCCTTGCAATACTAACAACAACACACTAGAGGGGGGTGAATAGTGTAATGGCAATAAAATTGTCCAATTAAAATTAAACTTGCAAATACGGAATAATAAATGCAAGAGGAAATAATTGACACAATCAATCCCAACGCAAACACAAGGTTTTACCCTGGTTCCCCAAACTTGGGTATGTCCAGCCACACCAATACTCGCTATATTCCCACAAAGAGAAGTGAATACAAATCCCACAAAGAGATACCTCACCAAGAATATTTTGCCCCACACAAGGACCTAACCAACCCTACACAGGGGTCAAACTCCCACCTAGAGAATTACTAACTCCGACTCAGAGAATTAGGGTTAGCCCTACACTAGGACACCAAACTCCCACAAAGAGAGTTACTCCCACAAAGAGAGTTATTCCCACTAAGAGAATATACTAATCCCACAAAGAGATAAACTCCCACAGTAGAGAAAGACTAATTTCCACAAAGAGAATTAGTGTTACAAGAATCACCAAGTAAAATAAATACTCTTACCTATGCCTTAAGATGCTTACTCATAAATGAATGCAAGGCATGGAAGAGGATCTCCAAGTGTTGAGATATGCTGAAAGCCCTTGAGCTGGACTTCAATGCATGAAGAGGAATGAGAGCTCAAAAGAGGGAATTGAGAGAGTTTGATAGTGGCATATAGATCTCTTGTGATTTTAAATAGCATCAAGAAGTTCTAGAGATATCAGCACACCCATATATATAGGAACCCTATATCAACCCTCAAAACCCAAGAAAACAGCCAACAGCCCAAAGCTGTAACGGCTAGAAACTGGACGAAAACGACATTAACAGTCGACTGATGATCATAAAACAGTCGACTGATCAACGGCTAGAAAATATCCAACGGCTATAATCTGAGCCAGGACAGTCGACTGAAGAAGACAATACAGTCGACTGAAAACAGGACATGCGCCTGTAAGACCTTCAGCAGGCGACTGCTGCAGGAGAAGGAATAAAACAGAGAGCTGCACTCTTTCTCCAGATACGCATACAGGCGACTGATGTCAATAATACAGTCGACTGTAAAATAGTCAGGCGACTGTACTTCCTTCATCAGTCGTCTGCTGCAGAAGATGGATAAAAACAGAAAGAGGCAGAGATTGCACTTACGCTACTCAGACGACGGTTGACCAATTCCCAGGCGACTATAAATATACATGCGACTTTAAACTGAGCAGCAGTCGACTGATGCGAAAAGCTCAAGTAGAGTCAATTGAAATGTTGACTTGAGCAGTGCATATCAGTCGACTGTAGAAGGATCTACAGGCGACTGGAAATCACCCAGTCGACTGTTATTCCTTCAGCATGCGACTGATGGAAAACCAGAAACTCCAAATGAGTCTTTGGACAAGATGAACCTATTAGGTTGGATTCTATGATAATCCTAAGGCTCACTAAGATGGCTAAATGCATATGCATGAATGAGTAGACCATCTATCAAGGCACTACATTAACCTAGACTCAAATGAGAGAGAAAGCAATAAAGGAAATATTACATGGATTGCATTGCTTTCCTTAGAGTCTAAGTCTTCCATCTTGATGCCATGATGCTCTCCATCATCTCCCAGCTTTGGCACCCCTTGAGTCCAAGCTTTGGTCCTTCTCCACTTGATGTCCATCCTTGCACCAAGTGATTAGTCTCCAAGAAAGATAATCTTGAAATGGAACTGTGAGACTAAAACACGATAGTCATTAGCAACAACATAATGTTGTGATCATCATCAAAATAAGATTGGTATGAAACAGCAATACTCAACAATCTCCCCCTTTTTGATGATGACACACATTATGTAAAACACAAAGAATTAAAGCACAGTGCTAATGAACTCCCCCTACTTATATGCACCAATTATTCAATGAGCTACACAATATTAAAAACTCATTCTACCAAATAAGATCATGGTGACATATAATAGGCATGGATTACATAAACCAATTGTAATAGACAATATCATGCAAACATGAATGGTTTATACAATCCCATATATCTCTCCCATAGATATATCTCTCCCCAATATGCATATGTATGAAATACAAGATAGAAATTTACATAATGCATATATCTCTCCCCTTGACATCGTCAAAAAGGTGGACATCAAATATATCCCCCTTTGTCATCTTAATCAAGATGTGACAATATGCAAGGAATAAGGAGATGTATGATACCAAATTGAAAACTTTAGTGGGTATCAATCACTATCCCATGCTCCCCCTAGATCATAGAAATGGTCAAGTTTTGACTTCTAGAATCTAATACCAATTATAAAGATGGAGATTAGCAATCTCTAACAATTGAGGTAAATACCAATTATAGAAAAATAATCTTGGAAAATAATCTCTTTACTAATTGATATACATATAATGGAGCCATGGTCCAAAAGTGTATCAAAGTAATAGATATGGAAAAATCAAGCTTCGAAGATACACAATGATATTGCCAAAAAGGATATAACATGAAACATGTTGGTAATATACAAGAGGTTTGGTTTGAGACCAAAAATAACAGATAATGATCTCAAACACACCCCGAAATGAGAGTCAAAAATATGTTTTAAAATATTTTAAACATTCACATATTAACTCCCCCATTGACATACATATGGATCAATAAATGCATGCATGTCAATATATTCCCCAAGATCCCCATTTTCATGAAAAAATAAGTTTAAAAACATTTTCAAAATCATGAAACACACACAAACAATGGGTATGCAAAAATAAACATTTAAGCATAATACCCATGTAATATGCATATGGGTGAGGAACCTAAACATTAGGAAACCAAACCCAAGAGGAGTTTAACTTCCTAATGTAATCACATGAGGTGATCACATCCCTAACTAGAGAGTTGATGTAACTATCCCTCTCTTGCACGCTAACCTTAGTGGGAATCCATACACTCAAGGATTTCCTAGGCAAGGGTTTTGCCTTTGCAAGTGGGATGGATGTGGCATGCTTAGGTGTAGAAACTAATTTCATGGCATGCAAAGAATGAGGACTTTTCTTCTTAGCAAAAAATGAAGAGTCTTCATTCTTCCTCATTACCTCGTGATTTACATGCTTCTTGTTGATGTTATTATTGTACAAGAAAGCATGATGATTCTTCTTAGGTGCTTTAGCAATATTTCTTGTATTTGCACCATAAGAGGAATTGGAGGTGGGTTTGGGTACCACATTTTGAATATAACCCAAACCTCCTCTATGATTTGCCGGATGTTGTTTTTCCAACAAATCGTGGAGTGAATCCCTAGAATACACAAAGCTTTTGAGATTCCGGGATTCCTCTTCACATTTCAACGTAAGTTGTTGAATGCGAGTTTCTAAGCTAAGGTTTTGAGCAACAAGATTCTCATTAGTTAAAATCAATTCCTTAACTTGAGAGAGAAGTGTGTCTCTCTCACTAGTGTCACAAACATGTAACGCGTCATGATTATTTACATTAGTAGATTCTAAAGTATGCACCCTACTCATAGCATTCTTAAGATTAGCTTTCCTTTTACCATATGAGTTGATGCACTTACTTGCCAAGTTAGAGGCCACATTGAGGTGGTATTCTAACTCCTCGTAGGATAGCTTTTCCTCCTCAACTTCCTCATCTCTTTCCTCCTTGACTTCCTCATCGCTTTCCTCCTCGTTTGAGCTTGACGAAGACTCTTCCTCATTAGCCATGAAGCACATTTCTTCTTTGGATTTGGCCTCCATCTCTTCATCGTATGAGCTAGAGGAGATTGATGAAGAATCATCAAAAGCTGCGAAACACCTGTGATCGTGCTCCTTGTCATCCTTTTCTTCATCACTTGATGTGTCCACATCGGAATCATCAAAAGTACCGATAAGTCCCTTCTTTTGGTTCTTAAGCTCGGACTTGATTTTCCAATACTTCTTTCCTTTCCCCTTGTAGGTATCTTTGATGGGTTTGGAAGGACATTCAGTAGCAAGATGACCTTTTCCTCCACAATTGAAACAGATAAACTTGTTAGGCTGGGAGGCAAACTTTGACGAAGATATACCTTGTTTGTCTTTGATGAATGCCTTGAAATTCTTGAATTGCTTGGCAAGCTCGATGTAGTCATCGTCGCTATCATCTCCTTCTACATCATCTTCACTCGGAGCTTCCCATTGGAAGTTCTTTCTCCACTTGAATGACTCCTTCTCGACATGGAGTGCAACCCCTTTTTTCTTCTCGGGCTTGATTAGTTGAACCTCTTTATTATGTAGAAGTAACACTTCATGAGAAATCTCCAATGTATGCCAAATTCCATTGGCCGATTTACACATGGAGATACGGTCGAACTCATCCGGAGTGAGGGCGCAATGGAGTACACACATAGCCCTAGCATTGACTCTGATCGAGTCCTTCTCCACTTTAGTTCTCGAGGCCACGGGTGAAGTAGGCTCCTCAAATGGCGACTCCGTGATGTCCCAAAGGTCGTGACCCTTCAAGTAGACCATCATCCAGGTCTTCCAACTTGGGTAATTGGTTCCATTGAAGAGCAGGGGCCGAACGGTTGAATAACCTTCTTCATGAGACGTGGATGAGGTGTTGAATGCCATCGTTGCAGTATGATATAACCTCGCTCTGATACCATTTGTAAGGATCGCCTTACCCTTGCAATACTGACAACAACACACTAGAGGGGGGTGAATAGTGTAATGGCAATAAAATTGTCCAATTAAAATTAAACTTGCAAATGCGGAATAATAAATGCAAGAGGAAATAATTGACACAATCAATCCAAACGCAAATACAAGGTTTTATCCTGGTTTCCCAAACTTGGGTACGTCTAGCCACACCAATATTCACTATATTCCCACAAAGAGAAGTGAATACAAATCCCACAAAGAGATACCTCACCAAGAGGATTTTGCACCCACACAAGGACCCAACCAACCCTACACATGGGGTCAAACTCCCACCTAGAGAATTATTAACTCCCACTCAGAGAATTAGGGTTAGCCCTACACTAGGACACCAAACTCCCACAAAGAGAGTTACTCCCACAAAGAGAGTTATTCCCACTAAGAGAATATACTAATCCTACAAAGAGATAAACTCCCACAAAGAGAGAAAGACTAATTCCCACAAAGAGAATTAGTGTTACAAGAATCACCAAGTAAAATAAATACTCTTACATATGCCTTGAGATGCTTACTCATAAATGAATGCAATGCATGGAAGAGGATCTCCAAATGTTGAGATATGCTTGAAAGCACTTGGATGAATTCCCTTGAGCTGGACTTCAATGCATGAAGAGATATGAGAGCTCAAAAGAGGGAATTGAGAGAGTTTGAGAGTGGCTTATAGATCTCTTGTGATTTTCAATAGCATCAAGAAGTTCTAGAGATATCAGCACACCCATATATATAGGAACCCTATATCAACCCTCAAAACCCAAGAAAACAGCCAACAGTCCCTTAAGATCTCCAAAGAGCCTAGGGTTAGGATCCCCAAGGCAGCCCGTACCCAAGGCCGTCGAAAACCTCGCACCAAGAAAGCTACCCCTGCTTCTGAGTTCTTGGCCTTATCTGGGTCTGAGTGATCTTGGTCGAGTGATGAGCATCCTCAGCCTCTCAAGCGTAGAAGTAGGCAAGCACCTACGGATGTGCTTTCTCCATCTCATCCTCTAGCAATTGTTCAAGCCGAACCCCATATCGAAGCTGAAATTCCCCATGCCACTGAAACCCATGCTGAAACCCAATCAAACCCTAAAGCACAAGGCCAAAATCAAACCAAGTCTCCTCAGTCTAGGGCTCCTACTTCGTTTGTTCCTATTTGCCGTGACAATATTTGTCTCGGGAAGTACAATGCTTTGATTGACGTCAAGCTCCTTAAGGAGCGATTCATTTCATATCTAGCATTTCAGGCCGAGAACCTCTCACATCTCATGACTACGACCAAATTGGTCGATCTCTTCTGTTATTTAGCTGAGTCTCCCAGGCCTTATCCCCTGCTCGTTAAGATTTTCTATGCTAACCGCATTCGCGGTGAGTATAACAAGTCAAGAATTCTAGTCAGTGTAGTACAGAGGACGTCAATCAAGCTTGACCCCAAGTTTCTAGGGTCCATTCTTAGCATCTCATCCTCAGGATCCCTACTTGCTGATATCTCCATATCCTCTGTTGCTGAGCTTGATCAGGCCGTCCTCCAGACATGTTCTGTGTCTTTCCTCATATCCTCACCTCTGGGGTGAAGGCTTCCATGTTCTCTCCTCGTGGTTGGGCTGTCCATCATGTGGTCAAGTCCAACATCCTTCCCAAATATGGATCTTCTGACAAGCCCTCACATGAAATCCTCAGGTGCATGTATGCTATTTTTCCGGTGATGGATGTGAACTGTGCCGAGGTTATTCTTGATCGGATGGATCACATAGAGATCACATCCTCCACATCTCATATCATATACGGTTGCATTTTTACTCATGTCTTCCGTTACTATGAGATTGACTTGGCCTCCTATGAGCATGTACCCCTTAGCCCCCTCTTGGATGCAGCTGCATAGCTGAAGTCTTCTTCAGCTCTGCAGACTGCAGCCAAGAAGAGGCAATCAACTTCTCAGCCCTCATCATCTGTGCCTCCAACTATCACATCTGCTCCTCCTGCTGGTACCTCGATTTCATCATCGTCTTCATCTCCTCATATTGATCCCTTCTTTATCCAGTTGGAAAAGAAGGTGATTGTCTTGCTTGAGCTGTTTCACACATCCTTTGAGCACCATGGCATACCCATTCCAGCCTCCCTATAGACATTATTTCATCCTACTGCTGAGCCTACCCATACTGCTGCTTCTGGTGATGCTCAGGCTCCTCCAGCTGACGTCACCCAACCTCCTCCAGTTGTGGCCACTCAGACTCCAGAGCCTACTGCTACTACTGCTGAGTTGTTGATGTTGTTCCAGCTGCTGCCGTAGTGTCTTCGTCATAGTTGGAGACCCAGGGCTATCATGTTGAGATGAGAGCTCCTGAGGATGTTGTCCAGGTTGATGATTGATGATGTTGCTTGAAGACTACTCACACTAGGACCTAATTTCTTTTTGTTAGGTTTGAGAGTCTTGATGTTTGATGTATTGGATGGATAGTTTGGATGTATGGATGGTTGATGTGATACTTTTTGATGTGATCATTTTTGTTGTTGTTATATGATGTCTTGGTGGTGATATATCATTTTGTACTCCATACTCATATATATATATATATATATATATATATATATATATATATATATATGGCAATCTTCGGGTGCGAAAAATCCCGTGCGAAAGCCGTGCGAAAACTTTTTTTTTATTTTTTTGAAAATTTTTTTTCAAAAATTCTTTTTTTGATGTTTAATCCATACAATTATATACCCCAGGGAAAATAATGGGTGAACCCGTTGGGCATTAGAGCACTCATCCACCCGTTACAAATTTAACGGTCTCAAAACGTGCGAATTTGATGAAATGGCTTGATCGAAGGCCAAATGACATTATTTCTCAACCATTATTTTTTGAGGGGGGTATAACAACATATAATGAGGGTGGAAAAAAGAATTTTTGAAAAAAAAATTTCAAAAAAAGATAAAAACATTTTCGCACGGTGCGAAATGTTCTCATTTGAAAATTTTCATATATATATATATATATATATATATATATATATATATATATATATATAGAAGTAATTAGTATCCTTTATTAAAAACAAAATGTTGTACAAATGAGGGGATCAGTACATAGCACCAGTAGAGATAAAGAGGGATATGGGAGAGGGCACAAGCGTCGTCACCCTATACAGACTTAATTCTACTATATCTATGTAATGTTCCCAAAAATTACAATCATAAATATAACCATAACCATAAGTATATACAATTTAGCCAGCATCCAAAAAACCCCAGTTCGAGAAAGGGGTGATATCTGAAGCGTCATCCAGATCTACGTCACGCAGCGAGATAGTGACATCTGCTACTATATCTTCAAAAAGCAATGTCTTATCCAAACTTTTGGCCTCAAAATCTGCCTATTTCGTTGTTTCCATATATGCCAAACCATGGACGCAAGGGCTGCTATAGCCAGCACTCCCACAGGGTCCGAATTTCTGTATCTGGATAGGATCAAGTCACACACAGCTGGAAGATTGGTCGGCACAATCCATGTATATCCGAGTTTGAGAAGTCCTCTAGCAAGTATATATTGGGAGTAATCACATTCATAGAAAAGGTGTGACCCACTCTCCTGGACCTCATCTTCACAAAGAACACATAACTGTTCAGAGATAATTCCCCATCTAAAGAGAACATCTCTTGTAGGCAGCTTACCTTGTATGGCTCGAAGAAGAGAAAGTGCCATTTTTGGCACATGTTTGTTGTACCACACAAGCCGGTGATAAGCAAAAGCTGGGCACATCTCGCATAAACCCTCTCAGGCGAAGCGATAGGAGCATTCCAGCCCCACATTCCATTTCCAGGAGTCACTGGAACGGCCAAGTGATATAGGCAATAGGTCCGGTAGTAGAGGTTGGATTTCAGGGATATTGCGCCAAGCTCCCATTTCCCAATAATCACAGACCCGAATTGAATCAGCCCCAGGTGGCGGTGTGTGTAAAATATGGAGTGGGCCTTTGGGATGCCAATTGTCAAACCAGAACAAAGTGGTAGATCCGTCACCAACAGTGCGTTTGATCAAGTTTTGGGAATAGCATCTGTTTCGTATCATGTATTTTAAAGTGCCAGATTGAGATGCACTTGGACGGGTTGAAAAAAATTTGCTGGAGACAGGTGCATGGTGCCGCCTCATATGGGTTGCCCATAACCCTTCAGAAGTTAGGAATCTCCAAGTTAGACGAACCCCCGAAGCTGCATTTAAGTCCTTCAGTTGCCTTAGCCCCACGCCCCCTTCCTTCTTCGGGACGCAAGAATCTCGCCAAGCCCAACTATTCAGTTTCCCCCATATGAACTTTCTACAAGCCGAATTGATGGACCAAATGACGGTAGAAGGAAAGTGATATGCTTGCATCCAGAAGGCCACCATGCCGTAAATAACAGTACGGACCAGTTCGATTTTTCCCAAGGTAGATAGGAGAGAGGAAGACCACCCTAGCAATCTCTTCTTGCATTTATCTACCAACCTCCCATACATAGAAGCTCTTGGATAGTTTGAAGAAAGGGGCAATCCTAGGTAGATAGAGAATGAAGTTACCAGTTTGATGCCAAGAGTTGCAGACATGACTCTAGGATCACGAACCCCTTTACTGAAGATGGCTGAACTTTTATCCCAGTTAACCTGAAACCCTCTATATAAGTGGAAGTTGTGTAAAACATCTTTCAGGCCTTCAAAAGAATGGGGGGTGGCGCGGCAAAAAACTAGGAGGTCATCGACAAACAACAAGTGAGAAATAGCCCCTGCTCTCTTCAAAGGAAGGATGGATAGAGTAGATTCAGCCCTAGCCATCAGGAGTGAGAAAGCCTCCATGACCAACACAAATAAGTAGGGGGATAGGGGGTCCCCTTGCTGCAGACCTCTATTGGAATCAAAGTAGCCTTCAGGGGAACCATCAATTAATACCGAAAACATCGGGGTGGAGATACATTCTTTAATCCAGCTAATAAATTGGTAATTAAAGCCCATCTGGTGCATTTGAAAATAAATGAATTCTCTGTTGACACTATCAAATGCCTTACGGAGATCCAATTTGATGCAGCTTCTGGCTCCCATGGGATTGCTGAAGTCCCTAATCTGCGCATGGGCTATAAGGGTGCAATCAGCTAATAATCTGCCCTTAAGAAAAGCAGCTTGGTTAGGAGATACCAAATCTGAAATAACATGCTTCAGTCTGTTGCATAAGACTTTACTAATAATTTTGTAAATGACATTGCAGCATAAGATAGGCCTATAATCGCCTAAGCCCGAGGCAGTAGCACTTTTTGGAACAAGAGTGAGAAAGGTATGATTTATATGATGGAGCATTCTGCCAGATATGAAGAAAGATGAAACAGCGGAGATAACATCCTCACCACTTACCTCCTAAGTCTGCTAGTAGAAATACGAATTGTACCCATCTGGCCCTGGCGCTTTGTCCTTCCCAATTTGAAATGCTGCATTTTTGATCTCTGCCTCAGTAACCTGCCTATCCATCCAAGTAGAAGCTTCAGAAGTTAAGATACGCTTGGGAGTGAGTTTGGGAAATACATTCCAGTAGTCTGAATGCTTATATAGGTTCATATAGTAAGTTGAAGCTTGTTGCCAAAAAGCGATCGGCTCATAGCTCCCTTGGCCATTAGTAAACATCAGATGGGTAAGATTGTTATGACACTGTCTGGATTTCATAGCAGCATAAAAAAATCTCGAATTTCTATCCCCAAGATTGAGCCAATTATGTCTACTTTTCTGCCTCAACTCCTCCTCCTCTACATCAAGAGCTTTAGATAATTGGACTGAGGCCAGTTTTTCTTTCTCTTGCAACTCAGAATCAAAGATGATGTTGGGATTCTTTTGTAACGTCTCCAGTGCAGTGCGACACTGAACTACATCCAACCCTTCTCTAGTAGTAGAAGCCCATTCCTTCAGCTTGTATTTCAGGTTTTTAAGGCCGGCCGCCAGCCTATGCATTGGCGAACCAGTTCCGCCGCAACTCCAATTATTTTGCACGAGATCAATAAAACCTGGGAAGTTGACCCAAGAATTGTAGAATCTAAAAGGTTTGGGGAAGGAGGGTACCTTAGCAAGGGGCCAAACAATCATACCAGCATGGTCACTCGTACCAGTAGTAGTGTATTCGTAGAAGGAATGCGGCAAACAACGAATCCAATCAATGCCAAAGACATGGACAAGCCTAGCCGAGATGCAAGAGCCCCCAATGCGTCGGTTGTTCCAAGTGTATTTGCCTCCCACACTTTTGAGTTCAAAGAGCTGACAGTCGCCAATACATGAATTAAATGCGTCCATACTAATGCTGTCAACATTTCGCCCCCCAAGCTTTTCAGTTGAATTGCGGATACAGTTGAAGTCCCCCCTATGAGCCAGGGGGTAGTGTTCATCACTCTAGAGTCATTCACTAGGGAGTGCCAGAGCGAAATTCTAGCATAAGGCAGATTAAACCCATAGACAGCTGAAAGTGCCATAATGAAACCGCCAGAGTTAGTGAAAGAGGCTGTCATATGTTGGTCTGATACCGAGCTCACAGTACATGACCATGTCAATTTTTTGTAGAAAATAACAATCCTGCCCCCTTTGTGGTAGTTACGGTTATCAATACTTCCCCAATCCTTAGTAAAACATCGTGTGATCCTCTCTTCATTAATAGCTTCCACTTTAGTCTCAAATAGGCAAACTATAGAAGGTTTATGTAATCGAACCCTATACCTCAGGTCAGCAGGACGCGATGTGTTATTGAGCCCTCTTGAATTCTAGAAGAACACAGACATTAGGAATGGGAGGATTAGGGCTGAGTCTGGGCTAGCCGAGTACTTCGTCGAGTAGTAGCAGGGGATAGAGCGACAGTTTTGGTCTTATTCTGTTGATGCAATGCCTTCAGCTTAGAGTGTTCCTCCTCCCATTCGAGGTTAGGGATAGTGGGTATGTCCGGGAGATCAACATCCTCCGCTCGCTGGAGCACAATAGGAGAAGGGATATGTCGTGACGCACGGCGGATGGATCCAATAGGTGCAGAATGCTCTGCCAAGACAGCTAGCTCATGCACTGAGACATGGGGATGGGCAGGAGGATCCCTACCATAGCTACACTCCCCCTCTTCTCTAAGGAATCTATGTGTCTCTTCAATATTTCCAGGAGGAACAGGGGCATCATCACGTCCAGATTCCAGCGCAGTGGGTTTAGTAGCAAAAGTGTGATGTGCAAGATCAAGTTCAATGTCAAGTACCTCATGTGATTTAAGTGCATTGACATTGGCCACTTCTATCATGACGCAAGGGACATCAGATTGGTGAGTTTGTGCAGATCCTGAAGTAGTGTGATGTAGTATCTCCGGTGGGTCAGTAGCATTGTCATTGGACCCTTCCAATATTGCATTAGGGACAGCAGCATTTCGAGATCCTGGAAATTCTGTATTATCACTCGAAGAGATAGGAGTAGTATCAACGGCCCTTGGCTCATTGAGTACCACCTCATTATTCATAGATTTTGGGATTGAAGGGAGCTTTGCAACATCAGGGCATAGGGAGTCATCATGACCAAAACACACACATAGGCTACATCTCGGTGGTTCTCCTTCGTACTTAGTATCAACATTTACGATGGATCCATCATCCAATTCCAAACCCACTGTCCGATGCAGAGGCTTAGAAGCATCAACTTCAACCATGCACCTCACATACGTCAACCTCTCTAATTTAGCCGTTGCCCTGTCCAGGCATAGGGGATTGCCTACAATAGAACTCATAATGTTGAATATATCTAAAGTCAACATACTCAAAGGCAACCCATGGAATTGGACCCATACTGGGACAGTAGCAAGCATACCACGGTCGAACTGAAGTGTCGAGGTCCATCTTTGAAGGACCGTTAACCTACCATCAAATAGCCACGGTCCTCCGTAGAGGATCCGTTCACATTCCTCCGCACACTCAAATCTGAAATAGAAGAACCCATTTTCCCTGCTGAAGATACGGACCCCCTTCTTCAACTTCCACAGTCGGTCAACCCATGCCCTTAGTTGTCCATAGTAAGGGACATCCCCCAGGACAAATCCAACAAGTGTGTTTTTCCAACGGTCCGCACCCTTTTCAATCAAGGATCCCAGAACTCTTCCAACACTAACCCCATTATCCTTGGCTAGGAGGGATGAATGTCATCCTCAATGATTCCTCATATGATCGCCGATTAGCACAAACATCAGAGAACGAGAGCTTTGTACCAGAGGTATTAATCTTCAAAGGGACTAGTGGTCTTACAGGAAATTTAACAAACACCTGGCTATCAACCGGAATACCTCCATTCTTCTTAGTGCCTCTATTATGCTCCACACTGGAAAGGCCCAAGCGTGACTTCCCCACATCATACTGCGGACTGACTCTTGGGCGGGATATTCTAGTGGTCGCTCCCCTATGGAGATGCCCATCTGAACTAAGGGGGGACGGTGCCCATTGCTGTTCTTCCCTCTAGTAGAGTCCTCCCGTTGGAGACCTCTGCGTCGTGATACCAACTCCCAGCCGCCCTCTAGATTTGTAGTGTCGCAATCCTCGCTTATCGAGCCGTGGAGATTGACGCCCGACCTAGGACCCTCAATCCCCTTAAACTGGTTGTTGGGTGTCTTAATACCTCTTCCGAGTTCTGTGACTCCTCCGTTTTGCCCGCCCAAAGTCTTGAAACCCCGATCGCCTGAACTCCCAATCGCCTCACCGCCACGGATGACGCTCGGCCTAGGACCCCCAGTCAAATTGAACTGGTTGCCCGGTGTATTGGAACCACCCTGATCACCCTCGAGATCCTTGCTTACGCCGTCGGAAGGCTTGCCCACCGTCTTGAAACCCTGATCGCCATTTCCTCCAGTCGCCTCACCGTAAATCCCGGATTCCATATATATATATATATATATATATATATATATATATATATATATATATATATATATATATAGTCTATGAAATAGGGATGTTATCAAGAGAAATTGGACAATAGTATATACATACATATATATACATACATATATACATATACATACATACATATACATACATCTATTCTATAAAATAGGGATGGTATCAAGAGAAATTGGACAAGAGAATTTGGACAAGAGTATACATATACATATATACATATACATACATACCTACATACATATCTATTCTATAAAATAGGGATGTTATCAAGAGAAATTGAATAAGAGAATTTGGACAAGAGAAATTGGATAAGAGATGCGATTTTGAGGGATAAGAGAGGAGGTGGGAAATTTTGCACATAAACCCCAGGTTTTTACATTTTTGCCCCTGGACCCTCCCCTCACACACACCCACACTTTTTATTCTTCCCCCCTCCGACCGTTTTTTCCTAGTCCAGGTGCACGTGCGCACAGGTTATTTGCTAGTATATATATACACATGTGATGATCATTTATGAGTCATTTACTCTCTGATGTGAATGTTGTGTGATATTGTCTCTCTGTGTGTTCTTCCCTATATATGTTGTTTGATGCGACATATTGCATGTTTAATGTTGCTATTGGACTTATATTTCTCTAGTCAACCTAGTTTTGATGATTTTGATATGTATTTGTGGGATACACCTTCATTTTCATATTTTCATTTGGTATCACATTAAATGCATATGCAATTCTTTATACTCCTACGATTGTTTTACTTTTATTTAGCACTAGTTGTTGTTGTTTCTCCACTTCCACTATTTGGATAATGCCATCGGGGGAGATAAATAAACAAACTCATAATTTTGTGCTAATTAGAAGCTAAACTTGAATCTAATTTTGAAATAGCCTTAGATTCAGGGGGAGTACGATATAGTGAATTTGGATTCAAATATCATAGATTCAAATACTTGAACTCGTTTCATTCACTCATATCATGCTTATGCTTTAATTGATCTTTAGATGCCCATATCTTTATTGTATAACTTGATTGGCATCTATGTAGGGGGAGTAAGTATGTCTTTAAAGCACAATTGTTTCTTTTTATTTATGATTGTTTGTCGTCACTAAAAAGGGGGAGAACGTTGAGTATTGGACTTCTCCCTACTTGGTTTTGATGATGATCAAACATAAATACTTGTAACTAATCCCCTCCATACAGTTAATCCATTGCCTAAGCTAATCATGAAGATCAAATTGCAATGGATGACTATCAAGATCAATCAAAGCACAAAGAATTGAAGATTGGATGATCAAGTTGAAGAAAGAAGCTTCAAGGAATTCAAGGCCATCCAAGAGAAAGAAGAGAAACAAAAATATAATGTAAATATTTTTATGCTTTTTTTCTCTTCATTAAAATGCAGCCTTGTAGTAGAACTATCTTGGAGCTCACACACTTCACTTTATCTCGCCTAGGAAGTCATTATAAACCATTTCCTAGGACTCGAACTCTTCATTACCTTTAATGTGCATCCTGGACTTTCAATAGGCGACTGAAGAACAAAATACAGGTGCATGTCTCCATACAGGCGCCTGAGAATTGTTCTGCATCGTCTGTAATGCACACGTTTTGACATAGGTTTTTGGGCTTTTCATTCCTAACTTTCAACAGGTGACTACTATACAAAGTACATGCGCCTGTCTAGTTTCAGGCGCATGTGACTTGTTAGTTAGTCGCATGTCTCCTATTACCCAAAGATCTCCAGATCTGTCAACTTACGCACTTGAGCATCCATGCACACTATGTAGGTTTTACAGGCGCCTGCCCATGGCAGAGGCGCATGTCTATACCTCTACAGTCGCATGTCCATCACTTGCCCAGATCTTTCATTTTGGCAAGTTACGCACTTGTGCACACAGGCGACTGATGTTGGTTTCCCAGTCGCCTGCCCATGGCACAGGTGCCTGTGGATACCACATCAGTCGCCTATCCAAGCTTACTCAGAATTCTTACATTTTGACAACTTACGCACTTTGCCACACAGATGTCTATAGAAGATTTCTCAGTCGCATGTCGGTTTTCAGTCGCATGTCTAACCTTCATCAGTCGACTGTCCTACGTGGTAAGTTACCATTTGAATTCTCACATACCCTCTGACACAGTGCAGCAAGCGACTGTCCGTTCTTCATCAGTCGCCTGTCCTGGCTATAAAATTAATCCGTTGGGATTTTCCACACTGATTTCAAAGGGTATTTTTGGTATTTTGTTAAGGGTTTTAGAGAACTTATAAATAAGCTTCCTACTATTCCATTGGAAGACTCTTAGCCATTATCTCTAAGCTCTCAAGATCTCAATTCATTCTAAGCCCAAGAATCTCATTCTCTCTTGCTCTCCAACCTAGAATCAAAGTTCATATCTTCTAGGCATTTGGTGGTGACAAGAGAAAGGGCTTCTCTCTCTCTTCTTGAAAGTGATCAACACTCGAATCACTTTGCTCCTTCAAGTTCTACTTCAAGGCATATGTGATTTCTAAGTGTATTTCAAATTTCATAACTTTCGCAATTTGGTTGTACTCTTGGTTGTGTGAGTGGTTTGCTTGATCCCAAATTGTGGGATCCAAGGACATCAATTGTGTATTGATTACACTTGTAGGGGTGCTACAAGTGGGTTGAAAAGAAACCTCAAGTTAGGGTTCTAACTTGAGTATCCGGGTGGTATTCCGTGTGGAAGAGACGTAGGATTACCGGGAACAAGTCGGGTTTGACTTAGGTAATCTGAACACTTGAAACATCCTTGCGTTTGCATTGCTTATTTGTTGTTTCATTTATTTTCGCATCTTTGTTGGATTAGGATTTTAATTAGTTAATTTTATAAACACTATTCAACACGCCTTTTAATGTTTTCCTCATAGCCGAAGACCTTACAACAAGTACCAAACGATGGTTCCTGGGGGGTTGCTTCAGCCCTTATCCTTGACAGAGCGGGTCTGTGAGGATCTCTCTATGGATTTTATTGATGGGTTGCCGAAGTCAGGAGGATGCGCAGTCATATTTGTTGTGGTAGACCGCCTCAGCAAGTATGCACACTTTATACCACTTCAGCATTCCTACAGCGCAGTGTTGGTGGCGAAGGTATTTCTGAGGGAGGTCGTTCGCTTGCATGGGCCGCCGAAGTTTATTGTTTCAGATAGGGACAAGGTTTTCTTGAGCAAATTTTGGCAAGAGCTTTTCAGGTTGCATGGTATAGTGTTGAGACGGAGCGTTGCCTACCACCACCCAAATGGACGGCCAGACTGAGGTCGGCAATATGAGTATTGAGACGTACCTAAGGTGCTATTTTCAGATATCCCCAAGGAGTGGGCCCGTTGGCTAGCATGGGTGGAGTATTGGTACAATACGTTATATCACACCGCAGCCCAAACGACGCCTTTCAGGATTCTATGTGGCCATGGTCCCCCATATTTATTATATTATGGGCAGGAGACAATATCAGTATCAGATGTGGAGCAGTACCTGGTTGAGAGGGATCGAACTTTGGAGGAGTTGAAGCTCCATCTGGCTAGAGCTCAGTAGATTATGAAGACGAGGGCTGACCTTCACTGCAGAGATGTGCAGTTTGCGGTGGGTGACATGGTATACTTAACGCTGATGTCATGCCCCACTTCCCATTAAGCATGGGAGCGAGGACACGAACGGGTCCGCATGTGCAAGTAAGTAGGAGGTTCTTTTGCTTTTCTTTCCTCCCTGACTTAACACAATAAGCGTTTGTGTGAAATCCCGCAGGTTCTTGCTTGCATTACTCAAAAACAACACAGATAAGTAAAACAGTATTACAATCTCAAACGTCTTAACGGAATTACAATAAATGGAGAAAAGAAAAGGGGGTCTTATGACCAGTATAATAAATGAAATGAAGTGCAATGAAGATTCACTACTGTAACAACTCTTGGTCCACTAGTTCAGCTATCTCAACTAGCCCTCCAGGTGCTATAGCTCGGGATCTGACATACATCCAAAAAACATGAATGTATGTCAGCAAGGGTCTGCAAGTAGATGTTAGAACCCAAGGCAAGGAATACAAATTTATACTGGATTTAAGAGGCATTTATAAATTAAATGAGATCACGACAACAAGATTAAACATGCTGATTATAAAATGGAATAAAGTAAAATACTCCTAGCATGCAGTTCTAAGCAGTTTAACAAGTAAGATGAGCACTTATGACATGGCAGTTATGACGAATTAAAAAGTAAGCACTATAAACATGACAATCCTAATGTGCGAGTAAGTGAACACAATTATCACAATTACAATGCAATGCTTTCTATCATGCATAGGGTTCTCGCCTTTAGGTCGTGATGAGTGAGTCGTTCTTCACATGGGGGCTTACCGTGATTGGCACTAACCCGCTGCATGCGGGTGGTGCCCTTGAAGAGAGTACCCTTTCATACGCCTAGTAGCCGCTCAACCCTAACCCCACCCCAAAAATGTGCTGGAACACGAGCCAGCCTAGTTCACAAATTACAAGCACGAAATCATGAATTCAAGCATTTGTCAACTCACATGACATCACGTGTCACGCCCCGCTTCCCAAAAATATGGAGGCGAAGCGTGAGAAGGTCCGCTCAGACTTGAAGCACAAAGCTGCAAGTCCGATAAGCGTCAATCAAATTTAAAACTGCAGGTCCTTGCAACGCGAGCGAAACAAGGTAATAATAATGAAATGAGACAAAAGAATAATCTCAGAATATCCATAAATATAAATTCCAACATCGCAGAAAAGCCACCAGGCTAAAAGAAAAAGAGACTAAAGGCCCAAACATGGCCAACAAAAGTACAAAGTACAAACGACGGTGCTACGCACCAATAACTAACAAAAGGCCTAAAACAAAATAAAGCTCACAAAGACTCAAAGAATGGTCACCGGTGTCCACCAAAATCCTCCTGGGCAATCATGGACTCAGGCTCAGCGTCAGCAAAACACCACGTACTCAGCAACGGTCTCTGGCTCAGGGTCTAACATGTGACACCCAAAAGAGCAAGGGGCACATGTCAGCGAGTCTACAAGAGACTTGTGCAAGGAAACTGAAGGTAGGTAAAAGTAAAGCAACCTAGCAGTTCTAGCATGATGCAATGACATGGCAGTTAAAGTAATGAGTGCAACAGGTAAGGTAAAGTAAAGTAAAGTACGAGCATGGCATTTAAACATGGCATGGATGACAAGTATTGCATGAATCATTCACAAGACAAATACAAGACAAGAAAAGTAAGCACCTCGTGCACAGAGATTCCGTCTTTTGGCTAGAGGGCTGATCAGGCCACTCCTAAGCTCAAGTAACCGTTTATCCCTACCCCTCCACGTGTGTCGAGCCAGGGCCTTACCCCCGAACGGGAATGCTCGCTTCTGGATCACGAGCCAGGAAGTGTTTTTAACAAGTATGGCATAGGGGTGCACCTAGCCGGTCCAGGGAACCCGGGCATTGGCTTTTGACCAACACATGAGGCCCGTTTCCCCCGGAAGTAGTTTTCAAGGAGTACAAGTTTTGTAGCGTGTGCTACGAATGCAACAATCAACTGGGATGACATGTAAGATGCAATGCATGACAGTTAAAAGTGCGTACAGATAAGGAAAGTAAACGTGACAGTTTAGTATGCATGAACAACAAGTTTAAAGAGTTGGATCTAGCTTCGTTGTCAAGCTAGATCAATTAGGTGACGGATCTAGTTTCGTTGTCAAACTAGATCAAGTAGGCGTCTAGCCAGCTATCATTTCACTGACTAGTCTCTTTTACGCTAGGAACAAGGAAGTGGCCTAAAAACATGGCCCTACACAAGAGTTGGCAAGTTTCACTTGCCTACAACTATCACGTCAAGAAAACACCGTCCAACGAGTCCAAAGTCACGATTCCTACGTGCACAAGTCCACCGGCCTACATCCGTATTATTAATCTTGATTAGTGATTGCTAAAACATTTAAAATACTTTAAAATACTGATTTTTAGTCTTGGTTAGCATGCAATTGGGTTGGGTTCCTAGGGGTGCAAAGCGTTACCTCAACACGATGCGAAAGCTACACCGGCGTCGGGTAGCGACGCCGGGGGTTGGAATAAAAGATCGCGCTCCAAGTCCAGATTCCAATTAGATTCCTCACTGGAAATTTCAGAGCAATCAACCGGGGCGACGGTTCCAGATTCCAAAGCTCGCACGTGCGCCGACGGGCTACGACGTGCGACGACGTCTTACGCGGCAAGTCGTCGAAGAGAACTCACCTAGGTGGGGCCCACAGTAGTCCTAGGGACCTTTGGGGGACCCACAATACCTCTGGAGAACTTGGGGGGCCCACGGAGGCAAGTGGTGCGACGGATGCGGGGTTGCGACGAATGACTCTCGGTCGTACCCAGCCAATGCGGGAGATCCTATCGGTCGTTGCGGGGGAACGGGGCTGTGCAGCGTTTTGGGTCGGTCGCAGCCGCGGGTGCGAGAGATTCCTTCGGTCAGATCGGTTGGGGGGTCGGTCGTGCGCTTGGGATGCGAGGCTGCGACGTTGCAACGTTGCAGCGTTGCAATCGTCGATCGGTGCGGGCGGGTCGATCGGTCAGGCGCTGTGCGGAGCAGGGCGACAAGGCGGGGTCGATGCGGAGCGCTGTGCGGAGCGGATGCGAGCCAAGCCCTCGGTCAGACCGAGGGCTTCTCTCGGTCGAAGCGGGGAACGGGGCGGGGCGGCTGTGTTGCGATGCGGAGCGGCTTGGATGCGGGGGCGGCTAGCGGTCGGAGCGGTGGAAATTGCTTGGTTTTCTCGGTCAGAGCGGGGGCTGAACGTTGCAACGTTGCGACGAATCGTCGCAACGTCCAATTTGAGTTTTGGAAGAGGCTATGTCTAATTTCTTGCGAAAATAGGTCTTCCTAGGGGTTGTTTATATAGTGTAGATGGGTTGACTTGGTCTAGGGCTAAATCTAATAGGATTAGAAGTTTAAAATAATTTAAAATTTGAAATCCAACTACTCCAACTCACCCAAGGGTTTGACTTGGTCCAAATGAGCTGGAAATTGGCTCAAAAATTCTTTAAAACGTTTAAAACTCAAATAAATTTTATTTGGCCGAAAATAATTTATAAATTAATTATTAAAAATAATATAAAACTTGTTAAAAATATAAAAGTGGTCAAATAAACTCCAAAAATTATAAAATAAATATCGTGGTGATCGTGATGATGAAAGTGAGCTAACTAAGAAGACGGATCTCAAATTCGACGTCGGACGACGAAACTAAAAATAGAAACGTCTCCCGTCAAGAGTGAGAATCGTTACGTCTCATCGAGTAAGTTTAAATTGTGGGAAAACGACTCGAGAAACGTTGTTCCAAAATAGTGCCACTATTTAATACTCTCAGAGACGTTCACAACGGCATATCACACGAAAGTGTTCACAAACAAACAAGGTCCAAAACAAACACGTGCACGGACAAAAGCACGTGCACGAACAACGTACAACGAAAAGTGGTCGTTACATCCTCCCCACCTTAGAATAAAGTCCGTCCTCGGACTTCCTAGTATAGCTAGTCACTCTAGTAACTACCCCAATCAAGTCATATAATAATTCAACCAGGTATAGTCATTACAAGTGCTCATGTACGCACTAGGTAGTCAAACATAAACACTACCAACACGTATATATATACATTCACGTACGTCATATATTTATACTTATTATAGTCAGTCAACTGCATACAAGTATTTCAATCATATATATATAACCATACATCCCTTATATAACTACTACTTACCTAGTACAAAACAATAGTTCAGATACTCACATAAGGATAGTCTCACACTTAGCCAATACAATCATTGCTCTACGTATAGATAGCTACCTATGCACAAACATCAAGGGTATACTACCCTCTAATATTCATCCAATACCAACATCTCAGCACATATAGTCACACCATACCATTATTAAATCAAATTTCACTATATATATATATATATATATATATATATATATATATATATATATATATATATATATAGTGATCTTCGGTTGCGAAAAATCCCGTGTGAAAGCCCGTGCGAAAACTTTTTTTTATTTTTTTGAAATTTTTTTTTTCAAAAATTCTTTTTTTGATGTTTAATCCATACAAATATATACCCCGGGGAAAATAATGGGTGAACCCGTTGGGCATTAGAGCACCCATCCACCCATTACAAATTTAACGGTCTCAAAACGTGCGAATTTGATGAAATGGCTTGATCGAAGGCCAAATGACATTATTTCTCAACCATTATTTTTTGAGGGGGGTATAACAACATATAATGAGGGTGGAAAAAAGAATTTTTGAAAAAAAAATTTCAAAAAAAAGATAAAAACATTTTCGCACGGTGCGAAATGTTCTCATTTGAAAATTTTCCTATATATATATATATATATATATATATATATATATATATATATATATATATATATATATATATATATATATATACACCACTACTATAGTTTCACAATACATAGTCATTCAAATACATGCAAATAGTTCACCGTATATTCACATCACGTACGGTCCTATAACTGTATTTACGACACGCCACATCTATCATAGTCATCAATGCCTATAACTAAGCACATACTTACCCGTGCATGGTGCACACCCATACACGCTAACATTTCATTTACGCATACCAATCATACCATTACATTACTAGTACATCTACACACCTAGTTTAGCTAGTACACATATGTTCACACGGGCAAGTCCTTAGTAATTAGCTATACCACAAGACCAACACCTATAACTATATACTGGCGTAGCGACCCACAATCATGTGCGTAACTCAACCAGGCACAAACACTTCTATCACTATACATACATCAAGCATTGCTATATTCAAACTACAAACATACATTCAATATACTTGGAGTATACCCACTCAAGCTTGAGTGAGACTCAATACACATATTAGAATATTCTATATACGTAACACGACATTCATACGTATACCAATACCACTCCATTATATATATGTATATATATATATATATACACCAATACAACCATATGCATACCATAGGTCAATCACACTTAATATTTAGTCAGGTAATACTTACATAGTTCAATCACTCTATATACCATAATAATAATAATACAGACATCAGCACACGTATATTTATAATACACTCCCTAATACATGCATACGTATTCATCGTATAGCCACACCCATGTAACATATATATATTCACACCATAGCCTACTGCCTATAATTAGTATACTAACACATCTATACGTACATAATTAAGATGTGCAATAGTCGTGTATACCTCACGGTATGCACGCATGCAACATCCCGCGAAAGCAAACAATACCAATCAAAATTATAACCCTACTACCATATGTATATCACTTATATACTCATGCAACGAAACATAACTTCCTACGTCCAAGCACAATATATATCTACCTACGCGCACATACTCACACGTACTAGTATATAGGTCATATAATAGGCCTACTCTCTTGACCATACGTACACCTAGTATACACATAGCTTCACCAAATCAAATTATTTCAACCATTATAAGTATCTCTTACTACATACACAACTTAGATATTTCAACGCTAACTCTAATACACACCGGCATCCCTAGTATAGTATAGCTATCCACACAAAAATCTATAACTCCTAACCCACGACAACTTCATAATATCACGAATAACTCCGAGTATATGTATATATATATATATATCACACAATAGGCAAGCACCAATATACTATGGGAATTCTCATTCAAGCCCACGTACACAAGTTAGGTACGTGCACAACGACACCTCACCAAGGTCCAAGGGTCTACTAACAACTTAGAGTTGACACAGACATTGACGAGCACTAAAGCCTAAGCAATAGAGGGAGGTCGTAAGTGTGACGAGGGAAGGATCGATAAGCACGAGTTCAGATAGGACAAATACAAGGAGAGGGCTTGGTTAGGGAAAACATTGGCTCAATGGTGATGTTTAGGTTGAAGGAAAAGGAAATGTAGTGATGCTTAAATGGGATACAGAAAAGGGAAATAGCGTGAATAGCATAAGCTAAAATACGCAAAATTGAAAACTGTTGTACTTCAAAAAAATTGGAATTCCTCATCTGTATAAAATATTTGAAGATCGATAAAGCGAGTTGAAATAAGTTTGAGTCGAATATTCATAATAAGAGAAAATGTTTTATTGGTTTATATAAAATCAATGTAAGAGGAAGTAAAATCATTTACACGAATATTAAGGACGAGGTTTTAGAAATCTTATACGTTAGTAAGTTAATACAATGTTGTCAAAAGTTTTTGAAAGTCAAAGAATGAAGTCAAGTAACGGAAGAATTTAAACTCATGTTAAATGCCTCAAAACTTTAGGCTATGGAAAATTTTAAAATGATCAATTTGAAACTGCTTTTAGAGAACCAGGGTTTGCCAAAAATGAAAAAAACTGATTTACGCAAGGTTCTTAATATACGAGCTCAACAAGTCTGGCACGGATATAAAAATAATGGAAATTCAATTTGGTTTAGAAATTTTTCTAAAAGCGTGTATGGTGAGCGGAAAGAAAATAATAGTAACTTAGCATAAGAATTATCAAGATCGAATAGCAAATCAAATCAGGGAGGGTCTAAAGCAGGAAGAGGCTATGAAAATAGTAATTTTGCAAAAATCTGAAGTAGCGAAAACGACGAGCAAAGTCCAACTTGCTGAAAGCTGAAATTCCATGTGTCTTGAAAGTATATTAAAGTAAGCACGACGCATCATTCGTATAACACAAATAAGAAGGAAACTTATAAATCGAATTGGGCAAAGCAAAAGTACGGTCCAGAATAAAATTAATATATGAAGGGGCAATGCATTTACATAAGTACGAAAGATAAAAGCTGGAAAGATATTATAAGCTAGAGTTCAAAATTTCCGACAAAAGTTTTTTTAAAATTTTAAATCAACGAAGGAGGATGAAGTATAAGTACATATACATTAAGATTTGGAACAAGGTTAAACTTCGGAAAGGAGGGGGGTCAAAAATACTTTCAAGAGTTTCAAGGTTCGTAATGGAGAGGTTCGAAAATGGACGACGATTGTCATGAGGCGATCTCGTGAATCGAGGCAAGGAAATTGGTCGGAGATCAAAACATTCATACGCCTAGGATATGAATCAGAAGAGTCTACGGGAAACCCCTACGGTCGACCAACTAAGGATTAAAAACTAAGCACTAAGACTTCTAAAGGTTAGACGGTAAAGAAATGCGTTCAGCTTGGTCCGAAATCGATGAACCCAAAAGCGAACGACCGAAGGAAAATCTAGAAGTCTAATATGGTCAGGGTTAGGCAAGGACCACTAAGGTAACTCCTACGACGATTAGATCAATTGCTGACAGGGGGTCTAACTAACAATCAGAGGCCTCTAACTAGCAAACACAGGCGTCTAACTAAGTCTTCTTACCACCTAGTGTCATAAGAAAACGACTAGACTCAGGGCTTATGACTCGGATGTTGCAATTTATTTAATGGACATTCCGTTATTATCGTTGTTCCGTTAATTCGCAATTGCAAGATTGGACCTGCATGGGCCACCAACAAAACCTGTCACGCCCCGCTTCCCAAAAATATGGAGGCGAAGCGTGAGAAGGTCCGCTCAGACTTGAAGCTACAAAGCTGCAAGTCCGATAAGCGTCAATCAAATTTAAAACTGCAGGTCCTTGCAACGCGAGCGAAACAAGGTAATAATAATGAAATGAGACAAAAGAATAATCTCAGAATATCCATAAATATAAATTCCAACATCGCAGAAAAGCCACCATGCTAAAAGAAAAAGAGACTAAAGGCCCAAACATGACCAACAAAAGTACAAAGTACAAACGACGGTGCTACGCACCAATAACTAACAAAAGGCCTAAAACAAAATAAAGCTCACAAAGACTCAAAGAATGGTCACCGGTGTCCACCAAAATCCTCCTGGGCAATCATGGACTCGCGCTCCAAGTCCAGATTCCAATTAGATTCCTCGCTGGAAATTTCAGAGCAATCAACCGGGGCGACGGTTCCAGATTCCAAAGCTCGCACGTGCGCCGACGGGCTACGACGTGCGACGACGTCGTACGCGGCAAGTCGTCGAAGAGAACGCACCTAGGTGGGGCCCACAGTAGTCCTAGTGACCTTTGGGGGACCCACAATACCTCTGGAGAACTTGGGGGCCCACGGAGGCAAGTGGTGCGACGGATGCGGGGTTGCGACGAATGACTCTCGGTCGTACCCAGCCAATGCGGGAGATCCTATCGGTCGCTGCGGGGGAACGGGGCTGTGCAGCGTTTTGGGTCGGTCGCAGCCGCGGGTGCGAGAGATTCCTTCGGTCAGATCGGTTGGGGGGTCGGTCGTGTGCTTGGGATGCGAGGCTGCGACGTTGCAGCGTTGCAATCGTCGGTCGGTGCGGGCGGGTCGATCGGTCAGGCGCTGTGCGGAGCAGGGCGACAAGGCGGGGTCGATGCGGAGCGCTGTGCGGAGCGGATGCGAGCCAAGCCCTCGGTCAGACCGAGGGCTTCTCTCGGTCGAAGCGGGGAACGGGGCGGGGCGGCTGTGTTGCGATGCGGAGCGGCTTGGATGCGAGGGCGGCTAGCGGTCGGAGCGGTGGAAATTGCTTGGTTTTCTCGATCAGAGCGGGGGCTGAACGTCGCAACGTTGCGACGAATCGTCGCAACGTCCAATTTGAGTTTTGGAAGAGGCTAGGTCTAATTTCTTGCGAAAATAGGTCTTCCTAGGGGTTGTTTATATAGTGTAGATGGGTTGACTTGGTCTAGGGCTAAATCTAATAGGATTAGAAGTTTAAAATAATTTAAAATTTGAAATCCAACTACTCCAACTCACCCAAGGGTTTGACTTGGTCCAAATGAGCTGGAAATTGGCTCAAAAATTCTTTAAAACGTTTAAAACTCAAATAAATTTTATTTGGCCGAAAATAATTTATAAATTAATTATTAAAAATAATATAAAACTTGTTAAAAATATAAAAGTGGTCAAATAAACTCCAAAAATTATAAAATAAATATCGTGGTGATCGTGATGACGAAAGTGAGTTAACTAAGAAGACGGATCTCAAATTTGACGTCGGACAACGAAACTAAAAATAGAAACGTCTCCCGTCAAGAGTGAGAATCGTCACGTCTCATCGAGTAAGTTTAAATTGTGAGAAAACGACTCGAGAAACGTCGTTCCAAAATAGTGCCACTATTTAATACTCTCAGAGACGTTCACAACGGCATATCACACGAAAGTGTTCACAAACAAACAAGGTCCAAAACAAACACGTGCACGGACAAAAGCACGTGCACGAACAACGTACAACGAAAAGTGGTCGTTACATCACGAAATTCATGATTTCGCTTTTGAGGCGCACGATTTCACAATGGCACACATTTGTTAGATATTTCAGGAAATGCAGCAATTTAATAACATCATCATTTAATTTTTTACAACATTTTGCATGAATACAAGAGTGTTGAACAACATTTACAATTGTTTAACAAAAGTGTTGAATATAAGAATTTAACGAACATGTCACAGAAAGTAACTTTCTTTGCTATTGTTCTAAACTAAGGTATATCAAGTTATATGCCGTTGGATCACATTTTCAGTCGAGAATGTCATGGTAGTAATTTCATGCGTCATTTCACGTATAGATTTTGAGTTATACAACTTTACATGCAATAGACCAAATGAGTATCTACATTCAAAAATTCATTATAAATTGTACACTTGCCTGATTTCAGCGATTTTGGTGTCGTTGGGTTCGTCTTGACGGGTACTACGTAATGGTACGTCTAGTTCTCTGTTTTGATTAAACAAATCGCTGAATTAGATTTTTCGTAAGATAAACACAATACTAAAATAATCTCTAAATTTGGTTCCTCTGATTTTATCGGGCTCTCTGGCTAGGGTGATGTTTACACTGTGTTATACTAACATGATATGCCTTATTTTATGCTGATATTATCTAACAACAAGCTGCTAAAATTAGTACTAACTAGTTAATATTAATTAACAACCTATTAACACTAACCAAATATTAGTTAATTACATGGTTAACATCAGGGTTATTTAGTGCCGGCACCCTATGGATTCTCCGTATTTAGTAACACCCCCCTGATGTATTCAATATTAGGGAGACCCCCCTGATGTATCCAATTTGGATTCCTCTGCCCCTGTTTGGAGTCCAAATTGTGCACGGAGGTTAACGGTGTGGGAGGGGGGGTCTCCCTAATATTGAATACATCATGGGGGTGTTATTAAATACGGCGAAACCATAGCGTGTCGGTACTAAATAACCATTAACATTATAATTAATAATCCCACCTACTCCTGCTCCTACTTTAACATTATAATAATATACCTCTCTCTCTCTCTCTCTCTCTCTCTCTCTCTCTCTCTCTCTCTCTCTCTCTCTCTAACTTGCAACCTGCCATTGCCATCTCTTTATCTTTCTATTAAGGATGTCCCCTTCTTCCTTTCTTTATTTTATTTCTCTAACCCTCTCATTACTCCTCTCTCTCAGTCTCTTTCTCTTCTACTGTCTTTCTTTCCTTTCTCTTTTTTTCGTTCTTCATTGTTGCAGCAAGGAACTCACGAAAGGGGATGGGGCTCGGAATTCATGCACCAGGGGAGGCTCGGCGCACGGCGAGGAGGACCTGTCGGTGGCCACAGGCGACGGCGGTGGGCACGTCCGGTGGTCTGCAGGCGACGCACGCGGCAGCAGGTGGCTGGGCGGCAGCTGGGTGGCGCGCGCAGCTATCCTCCGGCGAGGGGGAGCACAGGTAGGGGTCGGACTTCAATGGAGATGGGAAGAGAGGGAGGAAGAGTTTGATTTGAATCTGAAGTTTGTTTTCAGATTTGAGATTGTTTCAGATTTTTTTTCTTTGTTTCCCATTTCAATTTTGAGTTTGTATTTGGGAAATGGATTTTGGGAATTTGATTTTTGGGAAGATGATGGGTTTGGGAAATTGGGGCTGATTTTGATACATTTTTGGGGGAAGAAAATGATGGAGGATTTTTTTTTGAAGTTTTGGATCTGAAATTCCTTCTGTTAAATTTCAGTTTGGGCGTGTGTTGTTTGAGGGGCTGATCTGGTTTGGGAAATTTGGTGGAGGATTCGGGAAGCTGAAGTTTGCAGAAGATTTGTGTTGATGGGTTTGAGAAGCTTGGTGGAGGATTTTTCAGTAGATGGAAATGTGGGTTTGCAGAGGAGTGTTTGCAGGAAAATCTTCTTGCAGGAGAGAAGACGATGGCGATGTTGTTCCTGATGTTGTTGCTGTTAAAAACAGTGGAGTTGGGGAGCAGCTTGATGGAAGGGAGCTGGAAGTGGGGGAGAGAATAAATTGGGTGTTGGATCTCACCGGTTTCATTCGGTGGGATTCAATAGGGTAGGATTAGATTAAAGGTAATTTAGTTAATTAGTGATTTGATTTTCAGCCAATAGTAATAAGTTAATTAGTAATTAACTTTTAATTAAAGTAATTAAGTAATTAAGTAAAATGTAAATTTTAAATAAATAAAGTAATTAGTGAAAGTTAAAAGTGATTAGCAAATTGTAATTAGTAAGATAATTAAGTTAAAGTAATTTGTTAAACTTGATAGTCAATTAATTATGATACGGTAAAAACGAAAGAACATGCACGCGCTCGTGTCGACTCGTAGCAAAGAACGTATGGACGAAAGATTATCCGGACGTCTGAAATAAATTACAGGTACGCACGATCCAAAATGCGTCTAAAAATATAGGCCGTTACATTCTACCGACTAAGAAAAATTCTGCCCTCGGAATTCCTATCAACTAATGAGCAGGAAACAAGTATGGATAACGCTCTCGTGTTTTTATGAGGTAAATCATGACCTGAAATACTTCGAGACGAAGAAATGAAATTAGTTAGGGAAAAGGTACAAGAAGGCACAAGTGATGTGGTTAAGTCTGAGTTTCAAAAAGAGGTTCGGCTGACTAAACATTATCGATGGCCTTAATTGTTAGTGGGCAAGTGAAAAGGCTAGGGTCGGTTACCCAAGATGTGCATGGATGATGATGAGTGATGAACAATAATGTATATACGTATCCTCTTAATAGCAACCCCAATATTCTAACACACTGGTTGTTAAACCTATAACCTCAAACAAGTGTTCCTAAAATAAATCATTACTTCTCGTCTCGTCACTGAATAATGTTATAAGTATATCCTGAACTCAAATTCAGGTCCAATACTTTCTCTTTCTTTTTTATTTCTATCTCATCATTCTTGTCTTAAACAATAAATACTTTAAACATGGCAACCACTGAAGGGAAAATACCAACTATCCTCAACCAATACTTCTTATAAATTTCCTCGCTCTTTCGCTCACCAATGCTATTAAGACAGTAATATCTTCTCGGGGGTCTTTAATGTATGATATCCTCTATTCCCAAGTTCTCCAAAAAAAACTATACATTCTCATAGGTTGCCTCATCCGTAATGTATCATCCCTTGTTCATGGTATAACCTAACTTGTAGTACTATAATTGTGACACCATCTAACTCCAACATTTATCATGCTCCCAACTCTTTCTTCATCGTGACAACTCATAAGTTTAAACACCTTAATTAACAAACTATTAAATCACCCCTCATCATTTCTTATTATATCTTATCCTAAGCAACTTAAATCAATATTCGTATCAACATATCATATTATTCCCGACGTCTCCATCACTCTATCTGTACGATGAAGTCTTGTTACTTTACATACTCTACTAATCGTCATCGTCATCATAAATCATGTAATTTCTACAAAGTTACTCTCAGCCGCGACTAACATGAATTCCAAATCCGTAATGTACTCGTCTTCCTGTGCACCACTCATAGTATGGAATCCTATTAAAGCCATTATGAACGGGTATATCCAAATGTGAAATATAACTCTTGAACATATCATTCTATCTATCATATAATAAACAATCAATACAACTACACCTTACATCATCTCAAACTACTCCCATCCGTAATTATAATCTCCTAATAATCATATCTAATCATTCTAACAATATAACAAATAACAAAAATCTAACATTGTTGGTGATAGAAATATATGTATAGGAAAATATTTTAAGAGGGGTTATAACGCAAATTGAAATCTAATCTCGCTAAAGTGGTAATAAGTAAATAGATGCACTAATGTGGTAACCAAGAGATAGTGTAGGATACAGAGTTGTATGATGTAAAGAATCAAGTTTGCGATGAATGGGTTCAGGTGAGGCAAGGATATGGAGTTAGCTTGATCAGAACAGTGATCTTACAGGTGCAAAAAGTAAAGTAAGAACAGCATGCATATACGAGCGAAAAGTAAAGTACTGGTGGCTGCTTAAGTGTGGTAAGTAAAGTGCATGTAATCCATAAAGTAAAGGTGACTGTGCAAGTGCAGAAGTAACGATGGTGGCATGGCATATGGTAGCAACAATTTTTTAACCAACAGGCAATAGTAAGATAACCAGGTAGACGCAGTAACACTGAAAAGGACAAGTAATGAGCGAGCATGATGAAAACAAACGTCGCTTGACTATCTAATAGTGTAGGCTGGCCTAATAATAAGAAGCATAGCTTAACTCCCAAACCAGCCAGGTAGTCAGGGCTTAAAGGCACAGGTCACTTCTATGACCGCAGGACAAGTCCTTTGGTTGACCAACCCCCTTCCCATTCCTTTCTAGACACTGATCCAGTAGTAATTTAAGACAGCTTATTATTATACCGTTCTATCACGTTCGAGTAGTCTCGAGTTTGTATGTAGAACAATGGTATCAAATCAGTAGTCGTGACAAGAGTTAGCTTGATCAGGTGGCATAGAGATGGTTATGAATAATTTAATGGAAGAATGGTAGATCTGTGTAAAAAATGTGACAATATCCCAATAACGTATATAAGGATAGTGAGTAGGTGATATAAGTTAAACAGTAGATAAGCAATAGACGAAAGAGTCATGGGTGTAGAGATGTAGTGTTTGTTTCGTAAATGGAGATAGATTTTTTTAACAAAAATTTTAAAGTATAATACGATGAATACAGAACTAATACACTAAAATAGTTGAAGTATTATTTAGCATAAAAATATTTAAAATTAGTATATGGTCGGTTGTTTTGAAATCCGTTGTAGTATACTAAGAAAGAAAATGACATACATAATCATGATTCACGTCCTTGCAGTCCAGCGGACACGGTCAGGGAAGTGACTAAGCCAGTATCACTTACCCCCAGTCTAGCTGGGTGATCCTGTAACGGTCGCTTTCCGACCTTAAGGATTTTCTGTGTGCACGTGCTTTATCGTGCACGTATTTTATTTGGCTATTTCTGGATTCCGATATATGCGATGTGATATGCCGTTGAGATCGTTTGGGAGTGTAGAATTTTTATAGTAATTTTTGGGAACGTCATTTCATGGCTCGTTTTCTTGCAAAACGACTTGGAATGATAGGGGCGTTTTAGTCATTTGTCTCAAAATGCCGTTTCCAATTTTACGTAAATTTTTGGTAGGGATAGTGCACGATCAGGCTTTGTAGATCTGTGTGTCTCGTCTCCACGATCGCCCCGGTATTTTCAGATTATTTTTGTGACGACCGAGGCGAGAGATATCACCCGGATAAATCTGGACCGTTGATTTGCCCTGATCAAATTCAAAATTCAAATTGATTAGTCAAATCTGATATTTCTCCCAAATATTAACATACGTATCTTTCCAAATCTTCCCCTCTATTGTCCCCTAGACTTTCCCCAAATTGTACACCTACTATCTCTTACCCCCTCACACTTTTAACCCAAACCCTATTTCTTTATATCAAATCTATTATTATTTTAAAACCCTAAACACCTAACCCAACACAACATTCACGTGAACTAAAACCTAGGTCTAAAGTTTTCACAGCCGCCACAAAAAGCCGAGCTCTTCTCGATTCCCTCTCTTCCTCGCACCTGAACTCCGACGCCGGCGGCCTCGTCTCCGACCACCCCCGACCCAACCGCGCCGCCGCGATGCCGGCAAGACCCTCCGACCGCCGCTGACCCCGTTTTCCACCGCTCTTCAGGCGCTGCAGCCGCGCAGCGCTTTTTCCGGCCACCCTCAGCCTCGCCGGACTGCCTCCTCGCACAGGCGACGCCCGATCGCCGCAGATCTTCGGTGAAGACCGCAGACCGCTCTGATCGCCCACGCAGCCCCACGCGACCGCCGCCCCGCTCGCCTGTGCCTTCCAAATCACCGCACCGGCCGTCTAGTCGACACCGGAGCCCCGTTGTTGCCGCTGACGACTCCCCCGATCACCGTCGACCCCCTCTGAGCCGTAGCCGCCGACTGCAGCCCCGCCGGTGGCTGCTTTCCGCCGCTGCAGCAAGCACAGCCCTCGGCTGTGCTTTTCTTCGCCGCCGCCGCCGCAACTGATCGCCGCTCAGCCCGCCGGCGATCCCCCGGGGCCCCACGTCACCGTCTCCCTTCCATCGCCCTCTCTGGTCGCTGACGGTCTTCCGCAATCTCTGTAACAGCCGCAGAGGCCCTCTAAGCCTTGTGCGCATTTGTGTGGCCCCCGACACCCCTGTGACGTTTCACTGTGCACGCCAATGTGCTTTGCTTGCTGTTCCATTTTCCTCGAGACGCTGACCGCACCTTCGGATCGCTGTCAGAACGTTCCCGGCTACGCTACCCGTAGCCGAGACGCCGTAGACGACGAGGAGATCCCCCGTTCGGACGCTACGTCCATCCCACATCAAACACCGGAGAGGTTGGTCCCCCGAACTCATAGCAAACCCATACCGTAGCAAAAAAAACTGAACCCTAACTAAAATCGGACAACTCGAACTAAATTTACTTTGCCGTCACTGTAGAAATCGACCATCGGACAACTTTTCTGTGCATATAGGGTAGTGGTCGATTTAGGCTGAACGAAACATCAAGATGTGACGTTGACGAATAGGATAGCCCCGATAACCTAGAAACAAACCATAATAGGACTTGATGAAAATCGCGACTTGACACCGTCGCCGTGACACTGTTTCAGACAGACTACCGCGGACGCGACTCCTGGACGAGACGCCCCGGACGGACGACACGCTCGCCACCACAGGCAAGTGTACTTCACTTGCACTTTTGGCCGTGCCTTGGTCTTAAACTGCTAGAACTATTAGACTGTGAACAAATAGAACCGGACGTGAAATGATAGCGTCCGGGACGTCCTGACGACCTAGACTTGACGACGAAGTCTAGGCGTAACAACAACAACTTTTGACACCGTAGGGTTATCTTGTGTGTGCGTGCGTGTGGATCCCCTAGAAGGACTATCCTAGTCATGTCACGTCGTGTCTAGTTTTGCACAGCCTGCGGGCAATAGGACACTCTCCGAGTGATCTCTTGTACTGATACACAACCTGCTGGCAATAGGGCACTCTCCAAGTGATCCCTTGTACTGATACACAGCCTGCAGGCAATAGGGCACTCTCCGAGTGATCCCTTGTACGGATACACAGCCTGCGGGCAATAAGGCACTCTCTGAGTGATCCCTTGTACTGATACACAGCCTGCGGGCAATAGGGCACTCTCTGAGTGATCCCTTGTACGGATACACAGCCTGCGGGCAATAGGGCACTCTCCGAGTGATCCCTTGTACGGACTTGTCTTGAGCACTTGGGTTGGGGTAGGGTTGAGCGTGCGCACGGCAAGAGGGTCTGATCCCCCTCGAACTGTAAGGCGTGAACCCTTCGAGTCACACATGTCTTGTCTTGTCTTGTCCTGCCCTGTCTTACTGGTCTTGTCACGTCTTGTCACGACCCCTTTAGGCTAGTCCCGTAGTCTGTAGCACACGCTACGACTACTACTTGTTACGCTTTACTTTCCTGCTGCGTTACTTCCTTTTGTTACACTGTTATAACCCCAGCATGCTAATCAACCAGTAAACTGATGTTTAATAGTTCGGTACACTTGCATTAGAGTCTGACCTCTTTTGTAGACTTTACCTGACGTACAGTTCCTTCTTTTGGTGCTGTACGTCAGGTGTGGAGCCAGAGTACGTCGACGAGGCAGAGCTACCCGAGGACATAGAGTCGGAGGACGTCGATCCTAAGTACGTGCCCGAGGAGGACCAGAGTTAGAGATCTTTGTGTTGTCGATTCAGATGTTCCACCGTAGTTTTGTTGGGTGCGTAGCACCGTTTACTTTCTGTCTAGGTTGGGTGCTTGCACCAGTAGTTTACTTTTCTGTCGTTGTTGCCGACTCAGGCTTTTGTTAGACTCTCAGTACTCTGGATTGATATAATTGGAATAAAATGAATGTTTTCTATTTCAGTACTTTTATTGTTCTGTACTAACATGCAGGGACCTGTTCCTTCGTCTTGGAGTACCACACAGACGCTTATTGGGTCCGGGCTTCTCAGCTCCGGCCTAAGCGGGCCTTAGTCACGCTTCGCCTCCGTTATTTTGGGAAGCGGGGCGTGACAGGTTTTAGTGGTGGCCCATGCAGGTCCCATTCTTTCTGCAAGTACGGAACAATAGGAGTATTGACATTCATTTTATTGTTATCCAGTAATTGTACGAGTCTAATCTTTGTATTTCTTGACAATAGGATGGCAGGACGACGTGTCACCCGATCCGGAAACTCAGGCGATGGAGTTCCGGAAGACCAGGGCGGAGAGTTTCGCCAGTTTCTGGGCGTGATGAAAGAGATGCTGGACATGCAACACCAGTTGGTTCAGCAGTCCCAGCGTGCTGTCCATGCTCCTCCAGTTGCACCACCACCGCCTCCGCCTGCCCCTCAAGCTGCTCCCGGAGTGAAGCAGTTCAATGAGCTTCAGCCGAAGACATTTTCTGGGAAGGAAGGACTGTTGGCTGCTGATGAGTGGATTCTGAGTACTGAGGAGAAGCTGATTGCTGCGAAGATTCCCGATGATACCCAGGTTGAGATAGCGAAGATGCAGCTGACCGAGAATGCTAGGAACTGGTGGCGCATTGAGGAGAGGCGCCTGCAGAAGCCAGTGGAGTGGAGGACCTTCCACTCGATGTTCAAGGAGAAGTATTTCACCAAGGCGGATAGGAGGGAGCTGTTGAGCAGATTTGTAGACCTGAAGCAGGGGGGTATGACCGTCGACGAGTATGAGGTGGAGTTCGAGATGCTGAGTCGGTTTTCCCCACATATGGTGAGGAAGGAGGAGAAACGAGCTGATCGTTTCCGTCAAGGGATTGCGTCCGAAGATTCAGGCTTCGATGTCTTCGGCAGATTTCACGAACATGGGAGCGGTGTTGAATGCCGCGAGGAACCATGAGACCATATCGCGTCTACCTGACCCTCCAGCTGATAGAGAGAAGCGTCCCATGGAGCAGTACCGGCCACCTGCTAGGCCGACGATGAGACCAGTCCAGACAGTGCCTTTCAAGAGGCCAGGAGCACCTATGCAGATTCAGAATAAGGGACCATGCCACTTCTGCGGCAAGCCAGGACATGTTCAGACCAATTGTAGGAGGAAGCTGGGATTGTGCTTGGTTTGTGGAGATGCTTCGCATGCAGCTAAGGATTGTCCCAGAGCGCGTCATGCCATGGTCGGAGCACCAGCCCCGCTACAGAGTAGGACACCTGCCCCGGTTCAGAGAGGAGCTGCTGTACGTGGACCACCCTTGGTGCAACAGAGGCAGATGTTTCAGCGGGCAGTGCAACCTCAGAGGCCGGCTTACACCATGACCGCTGTTGAGACTGAGGAGCTGGATGGAGTTATTGCAGGTATACTTCGAATCTAGACTTTCATTTCATAGTGTAGTTCTTAATGATAGCTATGTTTGTTTTCCTTGTTTGTTAGAGTAGCTTGGTTTGACCGTAGTTTTTTTGTATCCTAGGCACCATTCTAGTGTCCTCTCACCCTGCCTTGGCTTTGTTCGACTCCGGTGCATCTATGTGCATCTTATCCCGGAGATTTGTAACAAGGCACTCCATTCCCACCCATACACTCCCTAAGTGTTGGGACATCACCACAGGGAACGGAGTGGTGACTGTGAATTTGGGTTGTCGATCGATCCCCTTGGTGGTCAGTGGACACGAATTATTTGCAGATTTCATCGTCCATGATCTACCGCATTTCGATGTCGCTCTTGGCATTGATTGGCTGGGAGACTTCCACGCGTCGATCGAATGCCACAGCAAGAGGGTGGTATTCCGGATTCCAGGCCATCCGGAGTTCGAGTTCCGTAGCAGAGACGAGTCACTTAGGCCCATCAGATTTCGGGCCAAGCCGGAGGTGCCGATTGTAGCAGCTATGCAGATAGAGATCGACCGACCAGCAGTCGTCAGAGACTTCGACGACGTCTTCCCGGAGGATATCTCGGGTCTACCACCCGACCGAGCTCTAGAATTTGGTATTGATCTTATGCCGGGAGCGCAGCCGATATCGAAGGCGCTGTATCGGATGGCTCCTGCTGAGCTTGAGGAGGTGCGGAAGCAGTTAGATGAATTGCTGCAGAAGGGTTTCATCCACCCTAGTGTGTCACTGTGGGGTGCACCAGTCTTGCTAGTGAAGAAGAAGGATGGGTCCCGCAGGATGTGCGTGGACTATCGAGGGCTGAATGCTGTCACGGTAAAGAATAAGTATCCGCTGCCGCGCATCGACGATATTTTTGATCAGCTGGGAGGTTCGAGAGTTTTCTCGAAGTTGGACTTGAGGAGCGGATATCATCAGCTGAAGGTGAAGAAGGACGATATTCCGAAGACAGCTTTCCGGACGAAGTACGGACATTATGAGTTCGTGGTTATGCCCGTCGACGTGACCAATGCTCCAGCCGTGTTCATGAATTTGATGAATTTGATATTCTACGAATTTCTGGATAAGTTTGTCGTCATCTTTATAGACGACATTCTTATTTACTCGAAATCTGCAGGAGAATTTGGGTACGAGTCTGAGTTTCAGCACGGCGTATCACCCGCAGACCGATGGCCAGTCCGAGAGGACTATTCAGATACTGGAGGATATGCTGCGAGCTTGTACGCTCGATTTGAAGGGATCTTGGGAGGACCATCTTCACTTGGTGGATTTTTCGTATAACAACAGCTACCAGGCGAGCATTGGCATGGCGCCGTTTGCTACCTTATATGGGAGGAAATGTCGATCGCCAATGAGTTGGGATGACATTGGAGATCGGGAGCTGTTGGGTCCAGAGATGATAGTGGAAGCAGTGGATGTCGTGAGAGACATCATGAAGAAGCTCAGAGTTGCGTAGGATCGATTCAAGCATTGGGCTGATGCCAAGAGGAGACCTTTGGAGTTTCAGCCTGGAGATCACGTCTTCCTGAAGATTTCTCCGAACCGCGGAGTTATTCGTTTCAGGAAGAAGGGAAAGATGAGTCCGAGGTATATTGGACCATTCAATGTGCTTGAGCACGTGGGAGCAGTGGCCTACCGCCTTGCTCTGCCACCATCTTTGGAGAGTGTTCACGACGTTTTCCACGTATCTCAGTTATGTCGGTACGTCAGTGATCCGTCGCACACTGTGGATTTCTCAGAGATTACGGTCCGCCCGGACCTGACATATGACCAGCAGCCTGTGCAGATTTTGGACCGTCGACAGAAGCAATTGAGGAATAGGTAGTCGACCTGGTGAGAGTGATGTGGCGTCACGGATCACCTGGAGATTCCACTTGGGAGCGCGAGGAGGAGATGAGGGAGCGTTTTCCATTCTTGTTTACTGATTAGTTTTGTTGATTCCGCAGGCGGAATCTTTCTTTTAGTGGGGTAGAATGTAACGGTCGCTTTCCGACCTTAAGGATTTTCTGCGTGCACGTGCTTTATCGTGCACGTATTTTATTTGGCTATTTCTGGATTCCGATATATGCGATGTGATATGTTGTTGTGATCGTTTGGGATTGTAGAATTTTTATAGTAAGTTTTGGGAACGTCATTTCATAGCTCGTTTTCTCGCAAAACGACTTGGAATGATAGGGGCGTTTTAGTCATTTGTCTCAAAATGCCGTTTCCAATTTTACGTAAATTTTTTGTAGGTGTAGCGTACGATCAGGCTCCGTAGATCTGTGTGTCTCGTCTCCACGATCGCCCCGGTATTTTCAGATTATTTTTCTGACGACCGAGGCGAGAGATATCACCCGGATAAATCTGGATCGTTGATTTGCCCTGATCAAATTCAAAATTCAAATTGATTAGTCAAATCTGATTATTTCTCCCAAATATTAACATACGTATCTTTCCAAATCTTCCCCTCTATTGTCCCCTAGACTTTCCCCAAATTGTACACCTACTATCTCTTACCCCCTCACACTTTTAACCCAAATCCTATTTCTTTATATCAAATCTATTATTATTTTAAAACCCTAAACACCTAACCCAACACAACATTCACATGAACTAAAACCTAGGTCTAAAGTTTTCACAGCCGCCACAAAAAGCCGAGCTCTTCTCGATTCCCTCTCTCCCTCGTACCTGAACTCCGACGCCGGCGGCCTCGTCTCCGACCACCCCCGACCCAACCGCGACGCCGGTAAGACCCTCCGACAGACGCTGACCCCGTTTTCCGTCGCTCTTCAGGCGCTGCAGCTGTGCAACTCTTTTTTTGGCCACCCTCAGCCTCGCCGGACTGCCTCCTCGCACAGGCAACGCCCGATCGTCGTAGATCTCCGGTGAAGACCGCAGACCGCCCCGATCGCCCACGCAGCCCCACGCGACCGCCGCCCCGCTCGCATGCGCCTTCCAAATCGTCGCACATGCCGTCTAGTCGATGCTGGAGCCCCGCTGTTGCCACTGACGACTCCCCCGATCACCGTCGACCCCCTCTGAGCTGCAGCCGCCGACTGCAGCCCCGCCGGTGGCCGCTTTCCGCCGCTGCAGTAAGCACAGCCCGCAGCTGTGCTTTTCTTCGCCGTCGCCGCCGCAACTGATCGCCGCTCAGCCCACCGGCGATCCCCCGGGGCCCCCGCTTCGCCGTCTCCCTTCCAGCACCCTCTCTGGTTGCTGACGGTCTTCCGCAATCTCTGTAACAACCGCAGAGGCCCTCTAGGCCTTGTGCGCATTTGTGCGGCCCCCGACACCCCCGTGACGTTTCACTGTGCACGCCAACGTGATTTGCTCGCTGTTCCATTTTCCTCGAGACGCTGCCCGCACCTTCGGATCGCTGTCAGAACGTTCCCGGCTACGCTACCCGTAGCCGAGACGCCGTAGACGACGAGGAGATCCCCCGTTCGGACGCTACGTCCATCCCACATCAAACACCGGAGAGGTTGGTCCCCCGAACTCATAGCAAACCCACACCGTAGCAAAAAAAACTGAACCCTAACTAAAATCGGACAACTCGAACTAAATTTACTTTGTCGCACCAGTAAAACGCTGCTCACTGTAGAAATCGACCATCGGACAACTTTTCTGTGCATATAGGGTAGTGATCGATTTAGGCTGAACGAAACACCAAGATGTGACGTTGACGAATAGGATAGCCCTGATAACCTAGAAACAAACCCTAATAGGACTTGATGAAAATCGCGACTTGACACCGTCGCCGTGACACTGTTTCAGACGGACTACCGCGGACGCGACTCCTGGACGAGACGCCCCAGACGGACGACACACTCGCCACCGCAGGCAAGTGTACTTCACTTGCGCTTTTGGCCGTGCCTTGGTCTTAAACTGCTAGAAATATTAGACTGTGAACAAATAGAACCGGACGTGAAATGATAGCGTCCGGGACGCCCTGACGACCTAGACTTGACGACGAAGTCTAGGCGTAACAACAACAACTTTTGACACCGTAGGGTTATCTTGTGTGTGCGTGCGTGTGGACCCCCTAGAAGGACTATCCCAGTCATGTCACGTCGTGTCTAGTTTTGCACAGCCTGCGGGCAATATGGCACTCTCTGAGTGATCCCTTGTACTGATACACAGCCTGCGGGTAATAGGGCACTCTCCGAGTGATCCCTTGTACTGATACACAGCCTGCGAGCAATAGGGCACTCTCCGAGTGATCCCTTGTACGGATACATAGCCTGCGGGCAATAGGGCACTCTCCGAGTGATCCCTTGTACTGATACACAGCCTGTGGGCAATAGGGCACTCTCTGAGTGATCCCTTGTACGGATACACAGCCTGCGGGCAATAGGGCACGCTCCGAGTGATCCCTTGTACGAACTTGTCTTGAGTACTTGGGTTGCCCTTGTACGGATACACAGCCTGCGGGCAATAGGGCACTCTCCGAGTGATCCCTTGTACGGACTTGTCTTGAGCACTTGGGTTGGGGTAGGGTTGAGCGTGCACACGGCAAGAGTGTCGGATCCCCCTCGAACCGTAAGGCGTGAACCCTTCGAGTCACACGTGTCTTGTCTTGTCGTGTCCTGTCCTGTCTTACTGGTCTTGTCACGTCTTGTCATGACCCCTTTAGGTTAGTCCCGTTGTCTGTAGCACACGCTACGACTACTACTTGTTACGCTTTACTTTCCTGCTGCGTTACTTCCTTTTGTTACACTGTTATAACTCCAGCATGCTAATCAACCAGTAAACTGATGTTTAATAGTTCGGTACACTTGCAGTAGAGTCTGACCTCTTTTGTAGACTTTACCTGACGTACATTTCCTTCTTTTGGTGCTGTACGTCAGGTGTGGAGCCAGAGTACGTCGACGAGGCAGAGCTACCCGAGGACGTAGAGCCGGATGACATCGATCCTGAGTACGTGCCCGAGGAGGACCAGAGTTAGAGATCTTTGTGTTGTCGATTCAGAGGTTCCACCGTAGTTTTGTTGGGTGTGTAGCATCGTTTACTTTCTGTCTCGGTTGGGTGCTTGCACCAGTAGTTTACTTTTCTGTCGTTGTTGCCGACTCAGGCTTTTGTTAGACTCTTAGTACTCTGGATTGATATAATTGGAATAAAATGAATGTTTTCTATTTCAGTACTTTTATTGTTCTGTACTAACATGCAGGGACCTGTTCCTTCGTCTTAGAGTACTACACAGACGCTTATTGGGTCCGGGCTTCTCAGCCCGGCCTAAGCGGGCCTTAGTCACGCTTCGCCTCCGTTGTTTTGGGAAGCGGGGCGTGACAGATCCAACAAACTTAGCCTAGCACATAGACCGGATCATGGTCCATTGAAGGAAGCTTATCATTTATATGCGTGCCATCAACAAAAAGGTTTAAAGATAAATATCTCCATATGTAGAAAGTAAAAATATGTGGGTATGGATGGTATAGATTAGAAATCCTTATAAATTTAGTGAGTAAAAATTTTTTCAGCGAAGGAAACTCAAAATCAAAGAATAATTTTAAGTCAGTTGAAAAATATGAGGCTTATGTATTAAAGATGTTTAAAGAAGTTAAACTGGGCGTGGAATTCCATAAAAGGATATCAACAGTAGAATCAGTATAGTAATGTGGGTGATTCATAAGAATAATGTTGGCTGTCAGGAAGATCACGAGGGTCGAGAGCAATGATTAGAATAGGATGATCAAATGTGAGTACGGGTAGGAAATGAGTTGTGAAAAGGCTACGATAGATTCCTAAGGTCAAAAGTGGAATGTAAAATGAAGGAAGATTAAAAATCAAGGATATACTGATTTGGTTAACTAAGGATCAGGAAACTTAGGACTGGAATTTTCTAATGAAGTTGATCGGGGTAGAAGATTCTAGGGAAGGTGTATTTTGAGAGTCAAGATTGTAATATTATCTATGCTGTTTTAAAGTATTCTGCATGAGCTTAGACCTGCATGGGCCACCACTAAAACCTGTCACACCCCGCTTCCCATTAAGCTTGGGAGCGAGGACGCGAACGGGTCCGCATGTGCAAGTAAGGATGATGTACTTTTGCTTTTCTTTCCTCCTGACTTAACACAATAAGCGTCTGTGTGAAATTCTGCAGGCTCTTGCTTGCATTACTCAAAAACAACACATATAAGTAAAACATTATTACAATCTCAAACGTCTCAACGGAATTACAACAAATGGAGAAAAGACGAGTGGGTCTTATGACCCGTACAATAAATGAAAAGAAGTGCAATGAAGGTTCACTACTGTAACAACTCTTGGTCCACTAGTTCAGCTATCTCAACTAGTCCTCCTGGTGCTTTAGCTCGGGATCTAACATACATCCAAAAAAACATGAATGTATGTCAGCAAGGGTCTGCAAGTAGATGTTAGAACCCAAGGCAAGGAATACAAATTTATACTGGATTTAAGAGGCATTTATAAATTAAATGAGATCACGACAACAAGATTAAACATGCTGATTATAAAATGGAATAAAGTAAAATACTCCTAGCATGCAGTTCTAAGCAGTTTAACAAGTAAGGTGAGCAGTTATGACACGACAGTTATGACAAATTAAAAAGTAAGCACTATAAACACGACAATCCTAATGTGCGAGTAAGTGAACACGATTATCACAATTACAATGCAATGCTTTCTATCATGCATAGCGTTCTCGTCTTAAGGTCGTGATGAGTGAGTCGTTCTTCACACGGGGGCTTACCGTGATTGGCGCTAACCCATAGCATGCGGGTGGTGACCTTGAAGAGAGTACCCTTTCATACGCCTAGTATCCGCTCAACCCTAACTCAACCCCAAAAATGTGCTGGAACACGAGCCAGCCTAGTTCACGAATTACAAGCACGAAATCACGAATTCAAGCATTTGTCAACTCACATGACATCACGAAATTCACGATTTCGCCTTTGAGGCGCACGATTTCACGATGGCATACATTTGTTAGATATTTCAAGACATGCAGCAATTTAATAACATCATCATTTATTTTTTACAACATTTTCCATGAATACAAGAGTGTTGAACAATATTTACAATAGTTTAACAAAAGTGCTGAATATAAGAATTTAACAAACATGTCACAGAAAGAAACTTTCTTTGCTATTGTTCTAAACTAAGGTATATCAAGTTATATGCCGTTGGATCACATTTTCAGTCGAGACTGTCATGGTAGTAATTTCATGCATCATTTCATGTATAGATTTTGAGTTATACAACTTTACATGCAATAGACCAAATGAGTATCTACCTTCAAAAATTCATTATAAATTGTACACTTGCCTGATTTCAACGATTTTGGTGTCGTTGGGTTCGTCTTGACGGGTACTACGTAATGGTTTGTCTGGTTCTCTGTTTCGATTAAACAAATCACTGAATTAGATTTTTCGTGAGATAAACACAATATTAAAATAATCTCTTAATTGGGTTCGTCTGATTTTATCGGGCTCTCTGGCTAGGGTGATGTTTATACCGTGTTATAGTAACATGATACGCCTTATTTTATTCTGATATTATCTAACAACAAGCTGCTAAAATTAATACTAACCAGTTAATTTATATTAACAACATATTAACACAAACCTAATATTAGTTAATTACATGGTTAACATTATAATTAATAATCCCACCTACACCTACACCTACTTTAACATTATAATAATATACCCCTTACTCTTTCTCTCTCCTTTTTTTTAACTTGCAACCTGCCATCTCTTTATCTTTCTATTAAGGCTGTCCCCTTCTTCCTTTCTTTATTTTATTTCTCTAACCCTCTCATTACTCCTCTCTCTCAGTCTCTTTCTCTTCTACTGTCTTTCTTTCATTTCTCTTTTTTTTCGTTCTTCATTGTTGTAGCAAGGAGCTCACGAAAGGGGATGGGGCTTGGAACTCACGCACCAGGGGAGGCTCGGCGCACGGCGAGGAGCAGCTGCCAGCGGCAACAGGCGGCGGCAGTGGGCGCGTCCGGCGGTCTGCAGGCGGCGCGCGGTAGCAGGTGGCTGGGCGGCGGCTGGGTAGCGCGCGCAGCGATCCTCCGGTCGGACTTCAATGGAGATGGGAAGAGAGGGAGGAAGAGTTTGATTTGAATCTGAAGTTTGTTTTCAGATCTAAGATTGTTTCAGATTTGTTTTTCTTTGTTTCCCATTTCAGTTTTGAGTTTGTATTTGGGAAATGGATTTTGGGAATTTGATTTTTGGGAAGATGATGGGTTTGGGAAATTGGGGCTGATTTTTATACAGGTTCGGGGAAGAAACTGATGGAGGATTTTTTTTTGAAGTTTTGGATCTGAAATTTCCTCTGTTAAATTTCAGTTTGGGTGTATGTTGTTTGAGGGGCTGATTCTGGTTTGGAAATTTTGGTGGAGGATTCGGGAAGCTGAAGTTTGCAGAAGATCTGTATTTATGGGTTTGAGAAGCTTTGTGGAGGATTTTGCAGTAGATGGAAATGTGGGTTTGCAGAGGAGTGTTTGCAGGAAAATCTTCTTGCAGGAGAGAAGACGATGGTGATGCTGCTCCTGATGTTGTTGCTGTTAAAAACAGTGGAGTTGGGGAGCAGCTTGATGAGGGAGCTGGAAGTGGGGGAGAAAATGAATTGGGTGTTGGATCTCACCGGTTTCATTCGGTGGGATTCAATAGGGTAGGGTTAGGTTAAAGGTAATTTACTTAATTAGTGATTTGATTTTTAGCCAATAGTAATAAGTTAATTAGTAATTAACTTTTAATTAAAGTAATTAAGTAAAAGGTAATTATTAAAATAAATAAATTAATTAGTGAAAGTTAAAAGTGATTAGCAAATTGTAATTAGTAAGATAATTAAGTTAAAGTAATTTGTTAAACTTGATAGTCAATTAATTAGGATACGGTAAAAACGAAAGAACAGGGACGCGCTCGCGTTGACTAGTAGCAAAGAACGTACAGACGAAAGATTATCCGGACGAATGAAATAAAATACAGGTACGCACGATCTAAAATGCGTCTAAAAATACATGCAGTTACAGCTGAGACCATACATGCAGAGATCCTTGGCTCACAGGAGGAATGAGAAGTTGCCTTTCGAAATTTTGGACCTTACGAGGTCGAGGCCAAAGTGGGAACAGTTTCTTACAGATTGAGATTACCTCCATGATCGGTTATTCATCCGGTGTTCCATGAGTCTCAGCTTCATTAGGCGATTGGGGACCACACGCCGTCGCCTTCACTTCCGGAGACGTTGACAGATGATATGGACGTGATATTGGAGCATGAGGAGTTGAAATGGGTACGCAGAGGAAGTACTGGAGAGCGGGAGGTTTTGTTGCAGTGGAAGGGCTTGCTAGAGCATTAGAGCACGTGGGAGTCTCTAGACGTTATGTCGCAACAATTTCCTGACTTTCACCTTGAGGACACGGTGGCTCTTTGGAGAGGGAGTCGTGATGGGCTCACAAAGTACCCGCCTGCGCACTAAAGGAGGAGATGACTCACAAAAGGGGAGACCGACCCATGCCAAAGACTAAAAGGGGCGTTTTCGCAATTACTCAATACTCTTTTCTAATTATTCTTTATTATACTGACAGACTTGTAATTAGCCATGTGCATGCTTGATTATTGATTTTGCGTGGGAATTCGAGGGAAGAGTGCAGATTCCTCTTTATTGGTGTCTTGGGAAGGTGGTTGCCTCTAATAATTGTAGCCAAAATATATCATTTTATTGCTATTTAATCAATAAAATTTCAGATTTGTTTTGGATCTATCACAATCCTTAACAAATTTCCAAAAAAAGTAGAAAAAATGAGCTTTTTTTTGGACGTGCATAACTAACTTAGATGTGCACGTCCACATGCCAATTTTACTCTTAGCTTTATATATGTAAAAGTTACCGTCACTCTTCCCCTTCAATTTTAAAACCAACAAAACAAACATGACCTACACTATCCTAATCCATTCAATCCCAATATCACCTGCACAGCCGAGAACAAAAGACAGCAATCTCTCCGCACCGGCTTTCGCCACGTCGGGATAAAACGCAGCCCTCCAATGTTCTTCAATGCGCCCTTATCTTTCAACGCTTTTTCGCCGCGCGGTCCAAAAAACCACGCCTCGTTGCATCCGGCGCCGCAGGAGGACCCCGCAACGGTGACACTGACAGTAACCCCAGGTCCGTTACGTAATAATCAAGTTCCTGGAGGCCAAGCACGTCAATTTACAAGAAGAAGATGAACTTCCCTTCGGCAGCTGACCGCCGGCCAGTAACACGAGCTTTTCACGGGCCCACCGACGGCGGGCACTGACGCCGTCAGAAAATCCGTTCACCCTCGTGCTTACTGTAGCTACAGATCCGGTGCTCCGCTCACCGATCTCACTGCCATCTCACCCGCCTCGAAATAAATTAAACTACACTATTAATCACCTGGACCCGCCTTTTTCCCTTATTATTCTCTACTTATTTATTTATTTTCTCTCTCGTCGCCTTTCTCTTTCGCGTGCTTCTCTATCATCACCGGTGACTGTTTTTTTCGCTCGCCGGGAAATAAATTTTGCGAAATTGCAGCTGGAGGGAGAAGGGGAGGGGGAGGGGGAGGGGGTGAGAATGCAAAATCGAGATTGTTGAGGGGGTCTGCGATGTTGCTTGCAATGCAGGGGAGGGGGTTGGACGATCGCGCACGGCACGGATTTTGAAGAGATTTCTTCGACGAATCCATTTGTAACTTCTCCTTCTCCTTGCCTTTAGCCGCAATTTATTCTCTGCAAGTCCTCGATCGCTGGCCCTTTTAAATTCGGAGCCCTTCTCTTGCTGCTTGCTTTTGTCTCGACCTGTCATTGAAAAGAAATTTGTGGAGTGTGGCGGTATTTGGCTAAAATTTTCCTCTTTTGAGCTCTTCTTTCCTGGCAAATTCTGTTTGTTCTGCTCGATCGGCTCGGCTTGGATTTTTGCGGACTTTATCCATCCTGACTTGGGGTATTCTTTTGCTCTATCATGATTTTAACAAATAATTTTCTGTCAGCAGTTCTCAATTCAGTGCTTTTTTTATTACAGATCTTTCAGGGTTAACAGATTGCTTCTTCTTTTTCACTCTAGTCGTTGAATCAGTGTGAATTGTTTACTTTACTAGTTTTTGCAGTCATCCCCTCTAAAAAGATTTGAACAACTTTAAGGAAATATAGCTGACCTTAATAGTTGTATAGCGATTTCGAGTTTATTATTCTGCATTTGTTTGATCTGATGGAAGATTTTCCTTGTCAGTTACGAAGTTGGTGAGCTTGAAGATTGCGAATTGGATTGGGGGCATTTAGGGAAGGGAGTGAGGGGCATTAGAGGAACGCTTAGGGTGAAGTTTTGAATCTTTGCTGGGTGTGTTGGGACTGCAGAACTGAAGAATGCCATCTGAAATCGTGGACCAGCGTCGGCTGTCTTTCTTCTCCGAGGAACTCATGTTTCCTACCGAGGTACAATTCCCAAAATAGACCTAGGCGCATTTCTGGACTTGTTTGCAAAATATTTGTTCTAATGGCATTGTAGTTCTAAAGTTTCAATCTTTTCTTCTGTTTGTTTGTAGCGGCAAGTTGGGTTTTGGAAGCCGGAGCCGGTACCTGATCATCCAGGTGAGATTCAATTTGTTTCTACATTCTGTTAGGGGGTTTCTATTATTCGTTTTTGCTGAGCGATATAGCTTTCTTCTTTCTAGCAAATTTGGGTTTTGTTGACCTCAAACGTGGGTAATGTTAGATGTGCCTGTAGTTAGTAATGAAGAATTATTGTTTGTTGGGGTTTACAGTTGGGATCCTTTTCGGTTCGTTTCGTAAAAGATCACTCAATTCACTTCTCTAACTTTCTAAGAACTACTTTGGAATGTAGAAGTAGAAAGACAGATCTTAAAATTCATTGTTTTTGATAATTTCCAATTTTGCCAGGTCACCATATATGCTAAATACTCTCCAAAATGGTTCAAGAATAATGATATAATTTACCAAGTTAGTAACTTTAGAATGTTTCCAATGCAAGTCACGATGCATTTATATGCACACTGACTATATGCAAGAACTTTGCTTCTGAATATTGTCAGGTGTGAGTTCGATGTATTTCCGCTCATGCCACTGGTTCATTATTCCTTTAATATGATTGTTCTAATAAATACATCTCATTCTCTTCTATCTAATGTGTGAATTCATAATACACTGCAAGAACTTTGGTTTATCTCCTTGGATTAGTTTTAGTATAAGCCAGTGTTCCTGGGCAATGAAACAAACTGGTTCCTCGATTAAGTTGGTCTAGTATTCATGTATGTACATTACATTCTTGCTGAAGGTTTCTGAATCCTATGTGTAGGGGCACATTGGTTTTTACTGTGGTAATTGGAATGTTGCCGCAATCCATCGAATCATGTATTTTTCCATTCTCATTTAATATGAGGATTCGATTAATGCACTCATGATATCTTTGAAATGAACACCAGACGTGCAATTAAAGTCAGGAATAAACCATGAACTAATCTAATACACTTCTTGTTCTGAACTGAAGACCAGTCATATTTATCTTTGATAAATTACAAAAGTTGGCCCTTCAGATGCGACTTCAATGATTTCAAATGATATGAGGTTAAACCTGATAAACAAACTGACATTGTAAATTTGGCGGGTTGCTTTCTGGTTTCAAGCCTTTTATAGCTCAGTCTGTCGGGAACTTTCGGTAACTGTAATCATGCATTTGATTTGGAGGATGTAATGGTAAGCATATAATAATATTGTTCTTTGACATGAACTACTGATGAAACCTGGAGTTCTGCATTCCATTTCTATTGAACCACAGCGGGCTGTGTTAAATTGGCAATTTACTTTAAAAGAGTAGTGCATTCATATCATATCATATCATGCATTTCGTACTAGCACAGTTTATATGCGCGATCTATCCTCCTTTATTTTTTAGTTTTAGTTGAATGCATGCGTTATTCCTTTATGCTCGTTTTGCGTAAAGATCTAATTAATTATTATATTTATCATACACAGGAACAGTAGGGATGCCAGTTGTATCAGAGAGTAGGTCGGTCTCTTCTCCCATGGAAAAGCTCAGACCTGTGGGGCCAACTTCCTTGGATGGTCCAGATCGATCACAGAACTATATGTTCAGAGACCAAAAGACCAAGTTTGGTTTGGAGCATCACTTGATTGGAGCAGGGAACAGTATTAGTCCATCAATGACTTGTTGGAGAGCTAATGATCAGGATTTTGGACTCCGATCAAGCACCAGCATGCGACATGCATCCCTTTTAACAGAAGGGAACAAAGTTGATATGAATAGTTTTCATCATGAGAATGGCCTTTTTTCAAGCTCTTTGTCTGAACTACTCGACAATAAATGTGTGTGATTTTTCTTTTCTTTTCGTGGATGCTTTTCTATTTGCATTTATAGACTGATGCAATCTAGAAGGGTTGACATTTTCTGGGATAAAAATTGTCTTTTAGCTGTGAATTTCGGAGTTTAGTAGCTATATAGTTTCTCAAAGCATTGAATCTCTATCTATCTATTTATTTTTCTATATTAATTTGCATTTGCAAATTTGATGGTGCAGTGAAACTATCATCAAATGTTGCCTCTCTGGGTCAGTCTGTTGATACCGTCAATTCCAACTTTGAAGAAGAACCTTTAGAATCCTTAGAAGAAATTGAAGCCCAAACTATTGGGAATTTGCTTCCTGATGATGACGATCTGCTTTCCGGGGTTATAGATTGTATTCGATATACTTCTCAACCCAATGGCGGTGATGAAGTGGATGATGATATATTTTGCCCTGGAGGAGGGATGGAATTAGAAGGAGACGACAAATGCATTAATGCTTTGAATCTTCTTAATGGGGATGGCTCTAATGGTCTGCAGGGGGGATTAAATAGCTCATTTGCTGGTGAGCATCCATATGGGGAACACCCTTCAAGGACACTGTTTGTGAGAAACATCAACAGTGATGTTGAGGATGCTGAATTAAGGATGCTCTTTGAGGTATACTTTCTTTTGCCCTTTTGTTTTTGTGGTTATTCTTTCAAAATTTATCCGGCATGAAAAAACTTATGCATTTATTATCATCACCGTCTAAGATTTTTGCCTATCATAATGGGAGCTATTTAGCAATACTCCATGGAAGAGTAAACGGTTTTATGGTATGTCATCCTGAACTCAGCTCTCTTAATTAGCACAAGTTCCTGACCAAGGAAAATATGGGGGCAACAGTGGGGCTTGGAATAACCCCAAAAATCCTGTTGCCATCCTCGAAATGCTCTTAGACTAGCAAAGAAGGTCTACAAGAAGGAGACCGTCGTTTAATTTGTGTCACGCTCTGGTTCTCGGATTGCAAAGGGATTCCCCTTTTCAACCTTAGGCCTACTCAGGATTCTCCCGTTCAACCTAAATATAAATGTGTCTGTGTCTATGATAAAACTATGTGTATGTCTGCTTCTAACTAATGATGAGCAATAGTTACGATGGCATACATGGTACATGATCAATATAAATATCAATAGACGAGAATAACAATAAGAAAAAGAATTATTAAGATTCTAACATGGTAGGAAATATAATGAAACAAAAAATATAAAGGTTATTGAAGGATACTTACATAATTGTAATGCAATATAGTCACAGAAACGAGTCCAAGTTTAGGGAAATAATCTAGGGGGATATCCTGATGGCTATCTTCGATAAAATAAAATAAAATAAAAAGAATATTCATTAGTAAGCAATGTTTATGTAGGTTCCTTAATTAAAATAAACAACAATAAATAAAACATGATAAAGTGTAGCATGTGTAAAATGAGCATATATAATGTAACATGACAATAGCACTAATAGCACAGACGTGAACATTGATACCTAGTAATCATGTAGATGTAGTCAATCAATGACTGCGAAATAACATTATCAGTACCATGGATTAAGGTTTCGGCCGAAACCTCCGGGTTTCGGCCGTTTCGGATTGGTCTCGGAGGGGACCGATCCAAAACATGTCCTTTGTTTTGGTATCGGCCGAAACTAGCCGAAACTCGGCAGTTTATACCGGCCGAAACTGGCCGAAACTCGGCAGTTTCGGCCGATACCGGCGAGCAACAACAAAAAAATTAGAGAAGAAGAAGAAGAAAAGCCAAAAAAAAGAAGAGAAAAAGGAAGAAGAAGAAGAAGAAGAAGAAGAGAGGGGATTCCAAAAAAATAAGAAGAAATTGAAGTGGAAGAGGACGAGAATTTGAAGTGGAAGAGGAAGAGAAGTTACCTGATAGTCCTGCCGTCGCCACCCTCCCGCTCGCCCTCACGCGGATCAGTGTGCTCCCGGCCTCCCGCAGATCGATCACCCCGATTAGGGGCGGGAGAGAAAGAACATATATTTAAAAATAAGTCCAATGCAAGCTTGTAAATAAATGTTAGCAAAGTTTGTAACGTGAGTACATTAGCATCATTAGATATTTTTAATAGCGAACCTGTAAATAAGTGGCAGTGCGCAGAGTAAAATGGTGGGTGCTTCAATATTTTTAATGGAGAACTTGTAAATAAGTGGCAGTGCGCAGAGTAAAATGGTGCACCCTCACTCCTCTTCTGTGGCTCCCCACCTTCCCCCATTTGAAAATTATAAAAAAACCTACCATAAGATTTGAAAATGAAGCGCATATTATATGATTTGTTCAATAAATGTAGTTTTTGGAGGGGGATGCATTCAAACAAAAGGCTCAATTCCTCTGGGCACACGTCGGATCCCCTAGCAGATCTCAAACAACAAACTCAGCACCATCACATCCCAAAGAACACATGGCATAGAAACAGTGCTATGTATCTTATCATGCCGTGTGGCAGTAAGAGGAGATCAGGGGAGCTCTTCCTTTGAGACTGCACTGGTCTATTCTCTCATTATTGTTGTCCTCTTTCGTGCCAAATGTTCTCTTTTTGATTAGCTCATCCCAAAAAAGCAGAAAGCAGCAGCCTTTAAATCTCTCTCTCTCTTCTCTCTCTGCAGATTGCAGGAGTTATGTTGGGTCCTTAACACATCTTGAAGAAGCTTTCTTCTTCTCTCTTAAAGAAAACAAAACAAAAGAGCAAGTAGAAAGAAAGAAAGAAAATGAGTGCTACAAAGTTCATTAAATGTGTGACTGTGGGAGATGGGGCTGTGGGCAACACGTGCATGCTGATCTCCTACACAAGCACCAAGTTCCGAACTGTATGTCAAAGATTCGCCATTTAATGGAGAACTTGTAAATAAGTGGTAGTGCGCAGAGTAAAATGGTGGTAACACACAACAACTCACTCACCTCATTTTTGTAATGACAAACTTGTAAATAAGTGCTATGTTCGCAGAGTAAAATGGTGGGTGCGCAAAGCAACAACCCGACATTTGATTTGTCATGGCAAACTTGTAAATAACTGAAGGGATAACTGCTGATTTTTTGGAACGGCAAACTTGTGAACTAATGGCAAACTTGTAAATAATTTACATGTACAAATTTATAAATACATATTAGTAATATAAATTTCGTATGTGATAGTATATGATTACTAATTTCGTTTTTAAAGTATTTGATAGTATTTGATAAGGTTTTAAATATTTAAAATCACCGATACAGACAAAACGAAACTCACTTCCAAAATCGCCGAAATGGGCGCTACCGATACCGATACCGATACCTAAATTTTGGAAAGAGCGATACCGAGACCGAGAGCGAGACCTAAAACCTTGATCAGTACATTACCCAAGTGTACACATGATTATCAATGACTGCGAAATAACATTATCAGCACATTATCAAGGGTTGGGCTCATGTCCGAGGATACGATATGTAACTTAGGTATACACATGATTATGGACCCTGTGGTTGAACACCCAAGTGTGCTAACAGTATATATCCCCGCTTCCATTATTGAAGAATGGAAAACACAGAGACGGTAAACCTCACTTCTATTACTGAAAAATGAAAAATACAGATACAATAATGTAACCACTTTCTATTTTTGAAGGTTGAAAACTCGAATACAGTAAGGACCATTATCGCTCATGCATCCTTCAAGAACATGAGTTTTTTATTCTTATGTGTTGTATTTTAGAAGTAATGTCAAGTAAGATAACAAGTACATTATTATGTGATTAAGTATGAAAATAGTATCAAGTACAATATCATGAGCATGTAATCAGTCACAGTGATTGACATGGACATGTAAAGTGATCGTGAGTAGTATGCAATAATGGACATGTATAATAAAGCATTATCAAGAGCAGTATCATATATAAGAAATCACTGACATGTCAAAACTGGTAACCATGTATAATATGAGTATTGTATGTATGAAAGTAACTATATCAATTACAATTATCAAGATGTAATTATATGATGGCATTCACAGGTTGTTACATACATTATGCATGTCATAGATAAGAGACATGGTCTCAATATCTAACCCAAAGAAGACATAATCATATGTTAATGATCTAACCCAAAGAGGACATAATCATATGTTAATGATGAGCGCAAGATGTTGCACACTATTCTCAAGTATAAGAGGTCGTTAAATAGTAAATCATGGTGAGTCCAGGATCGAATTCACGGAGACAAGTCGATTTACGTTCGCAAGCTCGATCGATAAAGGAAGGTAATGACGTGATACATCCATTACACTAACGGAATGGTGGTTGAAAAGTGGGTGGTGAATCTGTTAACCTAACCTAAGATAGCTAGGATTAGAGAACCAAATAGGAGATTATGGTGCTAGGAGGGCATGTGTTGTAGGTTCACTAGGATTGATGTCAATCAAGCTCAAATGTCCTTAATATTACTCAATTGTGCATCCGGCTAGGGCATGCTTAATCTTTAACATTCATGAACACAAATAATTTGCAATAAATAGTGGATGCATCATCATAGCACAAATCAAAATGGGAACATATGCTTCTCTCAAAGGATGCCCTCTTGGGACTTAACCAATGAAGGTGTTGCATGACAATCCGTCCAACATAATCAAGATAATAGGCAAGAGACATTTAAAACAAAGATTGACAACCCATCATCACGAATTACGACCTAAGCAATTTTAGCATTACTCAATCATAATGAAAATGATGAGATTTTATACAAAAGCATCATCCCAATACACTGCAAAAGATATACAAAAATATTCAAGAGGAAGAGGGTTAGATTTCACCAATCTATCAAAGAATGAGGCTTTCTTCTCACTTGAGCACCTCCTCCAACCCCTTAGCATCCTCACATGGCCTCCAAGCCCTAGAGTTTTCGGTTTTCAAGAAGATTGGGGCTGAGAAAGAGATACAAAAATATTCAAGAGGAAGAGGGTTAGATTTCACCAATCTATCAAAGAATGAGGCTTTCTTCTCACTTGAGCACCTCCTCCAACCACATAGCATCCTCACATGGCCTCCAAGCCCTAGAGTTTTCGGTTTTCAAGAAGATTGGGGCTGAAAATAGCCCCCAAACCCCTAAAACGCAGCTTCAACAATTCGGGTCTCGAAACAGGCCAAACGGGTCAGATCCTCACCCAAAACCTGCAACTTATGCTCAAATTAGTAGAAAATTTCAGCATTGCCATCTTGTCTTCCAGAAATTATAGAAAATTTCTCCAACCACAGAAAAATCTGCGAAAATATGCGTTGGAATCAGGACTTTGCGATCTTCAACTGAAAAATAATAGAAGACAGATAAATATGGCAATGAGCTGGAAAAATTGTGTTTTATGCATAAATAAATGATAGGCTTCAATATTAAGTGATGTTATCAAAATGCGTGTATCGGAGCCAAAATAAACACAAATTATGCATAAAATGCCATCTAATGAGGGGTAACATATGCAATATTAAACCCTAAACACACATCCCAATCAGCTTTTTGCTAGTCCATAGCAAAACAAGCGACAACATCGGATTCTCAACAAAGCACACACCAAATTCCAAATTATTCATGTCATAAGAAATATTTTCAATATGAAGTCAAATTCAATATACACATCCATGACAAAGAGCAAACCTATGAACAACGAAGAACAACCAATGTTTTGTACGAATCAAGATTAAAACATAACATCGTATCTCAAATCTCAAGGATTTAGCTAAAAAAGACACTCAATTTTCCTAAATTTTGGAGGTTGGATATGTGACATACTTCTTTTGTTCTTTTTTTCTTTTTTGTATGGAATTTAGAATGACTCATGTACTGCGTTTTCGGTCAATGACTCCCAAATCGAACGATTTTATAGCATTGGGCCAAAAAGGACCACACGGACCTAATAACTCGGATCACCTAAGATTCATTTTATTCTTTTCTAGTGCACTCCTTTAAATCATATCTTTCGACGCGAATCCCTAATTCTTCTTGAGGCACGAGAACCCGGCTACTCATCAAGACTAGAAGAACGATGCACTTATTCTTCTTTTATTTTGCTTTTGTTTTCTTTCTCTCTTTTTTGAATTAACACATCAACCAACCACACCTAGACATAAACCAAGCATAATTATAACCAAAACCCATCGAATTGAAAACTACTCAATTCAATTCGCTCAACCCTAACTTATGCACCATAAAGATTGCACCAAACTAAATTCAAACTATTTCAAAGATAAAGTTCATGAAATATGGACTCGTATCATAATTGACATATTAAAAATGATCTCATGAAGAAAAAGCAATAAAATGCATGCCAATCACAATCGAGAGTTTGAACATAAAGTTTGAATCCAAATATATGCATGGACATGAAGCATGCAAGGGGCAAAACAAAGAACTAGCACATGAGCAAGGAGGGTAAATGATATGCTTGTAAAAGATGATTGATGATAGGAAAATGCAGGTCTCCTAAAAAATTTATAAGATAAAATTCTATCAATTTTAAAGATTCTAACACTCTCCACTCTTAAAATAAACATTGTCTTCAAAGTTCAGAGAATATTAGATCTTGCCAAAAGATCCTAGAAACTAAAGCGTAAACAAAGAAAAACATACTATTAAAGCATATAACATTTAAAATATTTATTTTATTTATCTACACTACTTAGAAAGTACCGTGATCAAAAGGCGGATCTCGGATGTCCAATGGTGGAGGCAGCTGCTTTATCAGCTCCTTTCGCTCCTCCGCTAGTTGCTTTGGAGCTAGGCCTCCACCGGCCTCCTTAGATTCTGGCAATGCAGCTCCCAGCATCTCATTTGAATAATCTGTATCCTATGGGAGACGCGCTGCATCAATCCAAGCGTCATCTGCATGTCCTATAATGAAAGTGTTTCAAAATAGGTCGTCAAAATAAATAAAAGAATTTAAACATAAGTGATGACAATATGAATCTAAAATGTAAGGAGTGGAAAGTGGAGATTCAAAGATAAATGGCATGAGATAATGGGAACTTCCCTGAATGGTGTCGCTATATATGGTTTTGGTGTTCTGCCTCAGGAGAAGATGGAAATGGCTGCTGAGGGCAAATTTGGAGAAGAAAGAGACTCAGGGTCGATGTAAACCATTTCACATTCATCTTCGCTTTCCTCATCCTCGCTATCAAGGATTACATGCTCTGCAGGCCTCCCCAAACTCAGTGGTTCTTCTTGAAAATTTTCATGGACGACGGCCTGGTGCACATCTTGAGGTGAAAGTAATTATGACTACCGAGCTGAATGAATATGGAGTGGCTCGGGCTCCATCATGCTCTGTATGTTCTCTCCCTTGCACACATCCCACCTCATCGTCATAAAAGTAGGCACACTCCGCAGCCCTTCCAATACACTTGTACACCTCAAGATGGGGAGGTGAATCTAAAGTATGACATGTTTCAGGCTCCTCAATGTCAATGGTCTCGCTCTTGCCATCACTCAGCTCCACCCCATTATCATCACCAACATGAAAATGCATTGTGTCACCCTCATGATCAACACGCAACCCAGTGTCCATCTCTTCATGCTCCTCAAGATGTGGATTTCAGCTTATTTCACTTGGCTTCAATGCACCCAATGACATTGGTCTTCTTATTCTTCCATGGAGTCGCATTGGAATGAGTCCACAGCTGGCTTCTCAGGCTGGCCCTGGACCTGCAGGACAGTATCCTCGTACGTTGCAAGGTCCTTCAGGTACACCACGTCTCCCCAGTTGAATAAGCACAGAATTCCCCATTACAGCTCATTTGCACGAAATCCTGCATAGGCGACAGTAATCCTGTGTAGAAGATCTGAATGAGATGATCCTTATGAAAGCTATGATGTGGGCATGCAAGTACCAAGTCATTGAACCTCTCCTAAGTTTGATGGCAGGCCTTCCCATCCGCTTGGGTAAAGTTCGCTATATGTTGCTCTATGGCGTGCTGCCTCTGTATCTGCTCCAAGAAAGAAGGCAAGAATAGTCGAAGAAAATCAGCTTGAAAAGATAACCAAGTAGAATGTGAGCTAAGAGGCAATGTATCAAACCAAAGTGTAGCATTATTTTGCAAAAAATAGGGGGAATATTCAAGATATATGCAATCATTATAATTGTTCCATCATAACAAGATAACAACCATTTTTTCAAACTCTTTTATATGTAAACGAGGGTTTTCCAACTCCGAACCATAAAAGAATGGTGGAAGTAGGATATCCTCCAAGTCAACATCGAAAAAGTTTGAAAATGATGCCATTTTAATTTTTTTTTAAAGAAAACAAAGAAAGAAAGTAAAAATTAAAGAAAATAAAATGACACAATAAACGTAAAATAAACCAATAGAAAGACACATTAAAGAAATGGTAGTATCACACCAAAATATCCAAAGTCAATCAAAAATGCGAATAATAGAAACTGTTGTCCCCACGGCAACTGCGCCAAAAACTTGACGGACGCAAAATGTTGCGCACTACTCCCAAGATAGGAGGTCGTCAAGTAGTAAATCCTATTGAGTCCATGGTCGAATTCATGGGGACAAGTCGTTCTACGTTCGCAAGCTCGATCGATAAAGGACGGTAATGGCATGATACGACCACCGTACTAACGGAATGGTAATGAAAAAATGGGCGGTGAATCTGTTAATTTAACTTAAGATAGCTAGGGTTAGAGAACCAAATATGTGATTATGGTGCTAGGAGGAGTGTCTGTGTTGTGGGTTCACTAAGATTGGCGTCAATCAAGCTTAAATGTCCTTAATATAACTCAATTGGGCATCCGGCTAGGGCATGCTCAATCGATAGATTTAACATTCATGAACACAAATAATTTGCAATAAATAGTGGATACATCATCATAGCACCAATCAAAATAGGAACATGTGCTTCTCTAAAAGGATGCTCTCTTGGAACTTAACCAATGAAGGTGTGTCATGACAATCCATCCAATATAATCAAGATAATAGGCAAGAGACATCTAAAACAAAGACTGATAACCCATCATCATGAATCACAACCCAAGCAATTTAGCATTAATCAATCATAATGAAAAAGATGAGATTTTTATACAAAAGCATCATCCCAATACAATACAAAAGAGATACAAAAATATTCAAGAGGAAGAGGGTTAGATTTCACCAATCTATCAAAGAATGAAGCTGTCTTCTCACTTGAGCACATCCTCCAAGCCCCTAGCATCATCTCATGGCCTCCAAGCCATAGAGTTTTCGGTTTTGAAGAATATTGGGGCGGAGACCAGCCCCAAAAATCCCTAAAACGCAGCTTCAACAATTTGGGTCTGGAAATAGGCCAAACGGGTCGGATTCATGCCCCAAAACCGCAACTTATGCTCAAATCAGCAGAAATTTTCAGCAATGACATCTTGTCTTCCAGAAAATGTAGAAAACTGCTACGACCTCATAAAAATCCGAAAATATATGCGTTAGAATCGGGACTTTGCGATCTTCAACTGAAAAATAATAGAAGACAGATAAATATGGAAATAAGCTGAAAACATTATGTTTTATGAATAAGTAAACGATGCGCTCCAATATTAAGTGATGTCACAAATGCGTGTATCAGAACCAAAATAAACACAAATTATGCATAAAATGCCATCTAATGAGGGGTAACATATGCAATATTAAACCCTAATCAGTTAATCATTATAATCGACAATTGGGCCTATGATGAAGGGATGATAACTGTTGTCGTACCAACCGAAACCAATATCATCATCATTTGGACATAAACTGAAGTCATCAAGGCAACCAACATAATCAATGAACTAATGCTAGCATGGCCCAAACCACAACTATAAGAGATTAACTACAATGATCAATCATAATCATCTATGCATCTATGCATATATACATGCATATCACACAGTTTATACCAAGGTTAGAGGTCTTGGTTTCGGTTTTGGTTTCGGTCTTTTGGGAATTTTAGGTTTCGGTCAGGTTTTGATGGTTTCGGAGTTTCGTTTCATTTCGTCTGTATCGGTATTTTTGGTAGTTTTTCTAAACATTCCTTGTATTATTAATATCAAATACTAACTAAAATATTAATGTATAATACTATCAAAAATTAAAAATACATATATTCTATAATTTAGAAGGTTTTGCTATTCATATTACACATTTTGCTAAACATATTACACTTTTAAATAAATGCACTTTAGAAGTTAGAATGGAACGACAAACTTGTTAATAAATGCAGGACGATTAGAAACATGTGTAAGGTGAATAGCAAAATGTGTAGTGCTGCAGCTGCTAGTCAAATTAACCAGTATGATAAACAATTTACATTTATTTAACAAGTTTGACATTTGTTTTGGTTAAACTATGTGAAAGAGAAAGTCAAACTTGTAAATAAATGTAATATGTTTAGCAATTGTGTAATTGGACTAGCCGCCGTCCTTCCAATATAACCAGTTCAAGCATTCAAGGTCGATGGAGGCGGCGGCTGGAAGCGATCGATGGAGGTGGCGGTTCATCGGCATGATTTCAGATCAAAGTAAGTTTCTTCTTCTTCTTCCTATTTTTCCTATTTCTTTTGTTCTATTTTTCCTATCTGTTTTCCTATATTTTTTTCCTTATTGTTTCATCAGTGAGATCACTCAGATGTTGTTTGAGATTTTGGTCCGAAACTTAGTTTTCGGTCGGGTTTCGTACTGGTCCCGATCGAAAGCGGTACGAAACGGCCAAAACTTGCCGAAACCTTAAAGCATACTTTATATTTTGTAATGTTCCCAGTATATTACTACAATTTATTTATTTTCCATCATGTGTCATTCATTATCGAGCTAAGAACATAATATATAATATTCCCCCCATAAATTAAATTCTCAGCGAAACAAAAGCGAAACAAAACATGAACCCAAAAGAAGGGGTCAATAAGACCTAAGTGGCAAGAAGAACAAGGACCCATCCAAGGATATCCGACCAAATAGGGACCGGACCGATACCTAAAATTTAGAGTCTCAGGAAGAGAACCAAGGCCAACATGGACCAAACACCCCACCTTTAAAGCTACAGACGAAGAAACAAAGCCAATATGGATTAAACAAGAGTCCATAGCCGCATGAAAGGAATAAACAACTGCAAGTAAAGGAATAAGGTCAACGGAATCGCAAGAAAAGGAACAAAACTAACAAAGAACCCGAACAAGGGTAGCAGATGCAAACCATCTTCGCTGCAAGCCAACACCCAAGCAGGGTGAGCGGAGACAAACAGCCCTAAAGAAGAACAAACCGCATCCAAGTGAGGCATAAACCCATGTGAACATTACCAAAAATCTCAAAATAGTACGAACAAGAACAAATCCAACCAATCAACTAACAAAATCCTAAAATAATCTTTGGCCAAGTTCATCAATGCTTTAAAAGAGATCAAGGAGACATACTTGTCACCGTAGAATAACATCCATGTTGAAGGGATGTGCTGCCTCATTGAGGAGCGGCTGCGGCTGCCACTCTTAGCACCGGAAGGATGAAAGAGAAGACGATCAGAGAGGAGGAGAGTGGTGAGATGGGGGAGAGAGAGAGATCCAATCTCATTCTAGGGTTAGGGTTAGGGTTAGGGATTAAATAGAAAATAGAGAGATGAGTAGAGGAGGGGGTCATAGGTGAGTCGTTTCTGGCTACGCACCGATGGCCCACGAGCTCCATGCACACACGAAATGCAGAAGAGGTGAAACTGAGGAGCCGCCATCACTGAAAAATAGAAAAAAGAAAAGAAAAGAAAAGAAAACGAACAAGGATAGATAGAGAAAGAGAGACTAATTTGTAAACGGGTTGTGTTTCAGGTTTTAAAAGAAACATGTTTGGGTTTTAAATGGGTCTGCATGTTTGGGGCTAAATGAGCTCAGAAAACTACAGAAAACATCAAAATTCAAATTAGTTATTGTGGGATTAAATTGATATTTTAATAACATTTTATTATGATAAAATGATTGAAATAGATTAGGGTTATTACAATTTGGTAGGAGGATTTACCTTCATCGTTAAGTCACACATAAAGTCAAGAGCCAAATAAAACACGTCACCATTGATGCAGTCTTATATATGTTAGTTGTTTTCTCCCTTATTATTATTTATGTTAATTATTTGGCTCATTATATGTTCAGCGGTATGGGGATATTCACACCCTGTATACAGCCTGCAAACATCGTGGGTTTGTTATGATTGCTTACTATGACATAAGAGCAGCACGAAATGCCATGAGATCACTGCAGAACAAGCCGTTGAGGCGTCGGAAGCTTGATATACATTTTTCTATTCCAAAGGTAACTGTGTTACTTGTTTTTAGCTTATATTTGTGGTCTGGTGAATGTTATTCCTTTCTATTTTCTTTGTCTTGGTGCTGTTATAGACCATTTTCTAGTCATCTTGATTTAAACATGGCATATTCAAATAAATTTATCCATTTTATGCTCATTTCAAATTTTCAAGTATGTCTATGTATATCGATAACAACTTTTGCTGGATATTATTGATGTTGGTCCTGCAAACAATTTATATTAAACTCAAAGAATCAAATGCTGACATGATGAAACCTTCAAATAAACTTATATTGTGAGAGTTAAATTTCTTACTTGCATCTTATTATAAACTAGGCACTGCAGTTGCTGAATAAAATCAAAGAGCATACTACTATTTGGGCACACTAATTCTTAAAACTATAGTTTTTGCAATGTGTATTTAACAGATGTAGCATCATTCCATCTTTTTAATTGCAATGTAGTTTTTAGCTAGTCAGTAAAATGATTTGGTCTTCCATATTCCCGGGCCATTTTGTTACATTTATTAAAAGAAGATAGTCTGGCCAAACCCTGCACACCTGTAAATGATGTGATATATTATCAACCGTCCGGGGGGTGGGGGGTGGGGTTGGGGTTGGGGTTGGGCGTGTCATGTAATTATCCCAACTCCGATAGTGACATAATATGAGATCACTACTTAATTATGTGAAAACTCCAATAAAATGAAACAATTTCTCAATCAAAGATCTAAGTCCAAAAAGAGCAAGTTCACCTTCTCAATTTAGTTAGAAGAGTTGTCCAATATTCATTTCTCATGTCGGTAAATTTTAGTTACATAATTGTTTCTAGTCCAATTAAAATTTTATAAATAATCATGTACCTCATGCCAAATACATAATCAACACTAAATACTTGTTGCGATCGTGCTTTATTGAACTCATATTTCCAATCCAAATCCCACCGGTCAATTACTTAAAATAAATAGATTGAGATCTACAACTCAGGAAGTAGACGGGAGCGTATCCAATAGCTTGCATAAAAAATAAAAATAAACATAGAAATAATAAAATTTTGTTTATGAATACAACTCAAAGTAAACAGCCAAATGCACTAAATATGAATTCTATTTTTTTAAAATTCATGCATGAAAAATAAGCAGGTCATATCCCAATGCAAAACACGCTGAGCTCAAGTAAGACTTATATTTTGCCATATACCTGTTTATTGACATGATATGCATTCAATAGAGAAACTAAACCATAAAAGTTTTTTTCATTATACAAACGCATGTTGTTGGTAAATTAAATCATCAATACCTTTTGTATGCATCTTATCCTATTCTATAAGAAAATCGTGATTTGTTTCACTCATAAAATTGCACGATCTCTAGAAAATGCAGAATAAAAATATATCATATTTTTTAAACGAAAAATGAAATGACAATTTCTGCAAAAAAAATACAATACGCATAAATCATGAAAATCATCTTGGTACCATAATGAAATCAACTTATTCTCACCTATCGTAAAGTATATAATCCGTTGTATGGAAGGAAATAGAAAATTACGAATCACAAGGTACTAATCACAAGGTACTGATATGTTACTTACCATTAATATCCATCAAATAATATCATTCTGTCACAACAACTACTCTGACAGTTAAATCCTTGATATTAAATATTATTAGTTATTAATATCAACTAATACCTGCCCTATATAAATAAAGATCTAATTCCTCATTAATTCCAAAACAACATATAAGATATTAGTATGTATCCTAAACCAATGGGACTTCCCGCAAGTATATCTGAACATCCTTATGTATGTCACATTTTTTGGCCACCTAATAAATTAACTTGTTGGGAAAAAATTAATTAAGAGTAAAATGTAAAGAATCTAAATAAAGTCATTATGGATTTCTGTTAGATCACTTTTCCATGGAATATTTATGCTTTAGGAACTGTAAGGTAGCTGATCTACTTTTTCAATCATCTCACAATGCAATAAAAAAAGAACACAAAGAAATTATAGAAATCATTTATTATTACCTTTGTTTTAAAAGATCCTCTTCTTTTCTCTTGCCACCACCAATTCTTTTTTCGCGCTATTTTTCTTGTCTCTCTCAACCGCCAAAGACCTTTCTTTTCTTTACCTTCTTTGTGCATTTGTAAATCTGTATCTTCTTATGCATTAGATCATATTCAATTCCTATTAGATTTGATTCCAAATGGATCTTTATGTGGTTTTTTATTCTTACAATCAGACCCTTAATTTTAATATTCTGCTACAAATAAGACTAAAATATTTGTTTCTTTTCAAAGGACTATATATTATTCTCGTAAAATTGGGATATTAGAGCTGGTTTTTGGGGGTGGGGTGTGAGGTTGCAGCCATCTGGTCATGTGGTGTAGGTTTTGTGGCCCTCCTATTAAACACGGATGTTGAGAATTTGATGAAAAGAATTATTGTTTGTTATAATAAACCCATAGGAATTGTGTCAGATTCCCTTTCGTTAGCTTACAAGGGTTCTTGCCATCTTTTATATTATTCATGTTGTTTATCTTCACCTTGTTTCTTCAAATTTTTCAATACCTTTTGGTTTTCGTAGGGTACATTCAGAGCGCTTACATGGATATTGCTTTTGGTCTTATCCACTAATCTAATGCAGCCAATCGTCCGTTACATTTTAGTATTTCATCTTATATTCTATCCAGATGGTTAGTCAAAGACAATGAAAGAGCCAAGTTTAATCTTAGGGGGGAAAACATTTGTATGACAAAATGTGATATTCTATTTATGACGTATAGAACAATAATTAATGTGATTCTTCTATTGCCAGAGAGAGTGTGTGTGTGTGCGCGCGCGCGTGCGCGCGCGTGCATTTGTAATTTAATCTTAAAAACCCCAAAAGTAGAGCATGTTATCAACTTTGCAAGATCAAATTTCATCAATTTGAAGATTGGATTATGAGATAAAAATTAAACAATAGCAGCAAAAGTTGGCATGAAATCAGAAATAAGAGGTCAAGAGGATATCATCCATGAACATTAGTTGATGAAAACAAGAGTGGGAGAGTGATAAACTGGCGGGAATATGGAAGTCCAGTTTTTAAAATTACTCAAGAGGGTCCTAGTTCATATGGGACTATGCCTTTTTTTTTTTTTTTTGGGGGGGGGGGGGGGGGGGGGGGGGGGGTGGGGGGTGTGGGGGGGGTGTGTGTCAGAAGAATCATGATGGATGTTTCCCCGTACATGTTTCAACAACAGTTTCATGTAAACAGTAATTATTTATAATTCCTGTATAAAATGAGTTATATTAGTTTTTTACTTTATATCAGAAGAACTGGTTTGGAATTTAACGGTTACTTGGTTTGATGGTACATCTGTTTCAAAATATAGAAATGGAATTATCTGAACATGTAAGATACACTGATGTGGAAGGAAATTGTGATGGATTGGAAAGTATTAGGAGAACAGCTCCAAGGTTACCCATCCAAACAAACTATAAATAACGGAGTGAGACTATTAAAATTAAGTGCATCCAAATAAGCTAGTTGGTTTAAGAAAGATAATTAATAGATGATTTTTACTTCTATTCTTTTTTTGCTCGCGGGGGGGGGGGGGGGGGGGGGGGGGGGGATTGTTTCATTGATTTAACAGGTAGAACACTGAAGTGTCGGTAAGAAAATATCTCCGCATCCGGTCATGTTGCTCATGTGTAGTTGGATGGAAACATGCGACCCTTTTTTGATTTTTTTTTTCTTGGGCGAGTAGTGGGATGTGGAAAGAAAGTCATTTTTGATGGTTGTGTACAAAAGACATAATATTTGCTAATCATTTTAAGACTTGAATTTATGGTGTACATGAGATGCTACGTAGCATTTATCTTTTTAGACGGGTTTGTAATTTTAAAAAGCATGCACTGTAAAGTGTAACTGACCCAGAAGCAACAAATGAAGCTAAATAGATTTTGGTTGTACATCTATACTTGCATCATTTTTTTCCTTGAGAAGTAATACATGCATTGTTATCAAACTTTAGCTTTTACAGCCATAAGATCTCAAGTCTAGTGAATTGATGTGTTGATGTTTGTTTCTTGACCAATCATATTACTAAATTCTGTCCGCAGCATTTGGTAGTGTTGACTCTTTTTTTCTATTGTTAGAATATACCTTAAACAAAAACCTTAATGCAGAGAATCTCATAACAGTGTCCTGGAGGAGAAAGTAATATGAAAATGTGATCTTCATGCTTCTAACCATTGCAAATTTTATTATGTGTTTTCTTTCTTTGAAATCTATTATCTTACATACCAATCATGCTATTCTGACTTGATATTTTATGTGACCATCCATTGGCATTTCTAATTATGAATGTATTTTGCACTGAATTTTCTACCTTTTAATTAGGACAATCCTTCAGAGAAAGATATTAACCAGGGAACACTTGTGGTGTTCATTCTTGACCCTGATGTTTCAAATGATGACCTCTGTCAGATATTATGTGCTTATGGAGAAATCAAAGAGGCAAGCTGACTTTAACTTTAGATATGGAATATTGAATTTTTATGCTCTATGGAAATTGTACTTTATTGAGTTAGTACATATTTATTTTTTACAGATCCGGGAAACACCACACAAGCGCCATCATAAATTTGTAGAGTTCTATGATACCAGAGCTGCAGAAGCTGCGCTTCGTGCTTTAAACAGAAGCGATATTGCTGGCAAGAAAATTAAGCTGGAGCCTAGCCACCCTGGTGGTGCGAAACAGTGGTATTGTCTATGCAATCTCAATTATTCTTTTAATTTTCTTTCACATTTTCATGCAGAAGCGTAATGCTCAATTGACATCTTTAAACTAAATGATATCTGTTATTGACATCCTTTTTGTGTTAGTATTTTGGAAATTATACCAACAATATTGTGCTTTGTAGTTATAAGATCTGGTGCGATATGAACAAGAAGTACTTTTATTTACTAGTAGCCACATAAGTTCAACAATTGGTGATATATTATGATTCAGCCTTTGTCCTGCTTTTATTTACATAGCTTGTATGCTGTTTTGATTATCTTTCTGCATATTTCCTGTCTGAATGATCGAGTTTACTTGAATGAACGCGTAGTACTATTTTCCAGCTAATGATCATTCACTTTCTAGTTATTTATCTTTATTGTCGGATCCAGTGTGATCTGAACAAGAGGCAGTTTTAGCATAATTTCAGCAATTGGTGATATCTTATGATTCAGCCTGTCCTTTAGCTTTGTTAACAAAACTTGTATGCTTTTTTTTTGACATGTTCAGTCTGTTTATCTTTCTGCATATTGTTTATCTTTCTGCATATTTCCTGTCCAAATGATCGAGTTTTACTTCAATGAACCGGTACTATTTACCAGTTAATGATCTTTCGCTTTCTAGTGATTGATGTGTTGTCCTCGCAGACAAGCTTAAAGCTTTTGGCAAGTATTTTTGAAACATGGTATGAGAACACCATGTTTTTAGAGGCCATGTGTTCAATTGTCATAATTTGCAATATATAATATGTTTCTACTCCCATGGTATGAGAACCCCAGGAGTCCATGGGTACAATCGTCATAACTTGCAATTTAGAATATGTTTCTACTCCCATTTATTCTGCATTTTCAAGTCTGACCTGTTTATGCTGGAGGACTTTCCACATGGACTGAAGGCTGATAGGAGCGAGGAAAATTTGAACTTTATTGAGCATAAACTGAAAATAATAATGATAAATTGATCACAATCAAAGAGGTGATTGCTCTCTCAAGACACCAATTATAGAGGACGTTCGTACTCTCCCAAAGAATGAGAAATAATCTCACCTCTCTATGAATAATCTCTCAAAATAAGCATAAAGACATCCCTCCTTTCCATGGCCTATAAATAGAGTCCAGATTTTAACGATTTTACACATAAACCCCTAAAAGAATAAAATTCACAAAAGGCCCAAAAAGTTTATGAAAACGTCCCTGGGTCATGTGTTGGCCACCGGATCCCTCTTGCGCCTACTTTGATAAAAGTAATAAGCCAATCATTACTCTTCCAAAAGAGCCACTTTGTCTTTAAGGTGGAAGTCATGAAACTGTTGCGCCATGATGCCCACTAACTCCCAAGTGCTCTCATGATTCAGTAAGCCCTTCCATCGCATCAGCACCTCTCGCTCTCCCGCGCTTCCTCTGCGGACTCCCCTCAAATCATAAGGCTCCAGAACCACCTCCATGTTTTCAGTCAAATGTCTCAGGAGGTAATGGTGAAGGGGTATTATTACCAATAGCCTATCGGAGATGTGACAGATGAAAAACAGGATGGATGACTGATCCTGGGGTAGCCTCAGTCTATAGGCAATCGGCTCAACCTTGGCATCTACATCTTATGGCCCAAAGTATCGCGGAGACAACTTCTCATTTCTTTTGTGGGCTAAGGACTTTTGCCGATATGGACACAACTTCAGATATACCATATCACCAACGTCAAACTGTACGTCCCTGTGATGTGAATCTGCGCGAGCCTTCATGATCTTCTGGGCCCTGGCCAAATGGTGCTTCAATTCCAAAATCATGTCTCTCTCTGCCAAGTACTGCTCTACCTTTGAAACAGGCGTCGAGCCATGCTCATAATGCAATAAGTAAGGAGAGTCCCGTCTATACAAGATCTTAAAGGGCGTAGTTTGAGCAGCTGTGTGAAAAGAAGTATTATACTAGTACGCTGCCTATGCTAGCTATCTGCCCACAGCTTCGGGGTCTCTAAAATAAAACATCACAGATAGGTCTCAATACTCCTATTGCCGAACTCAATCTAGCCGTAAGTCTGTAGATGATATGCATTGCCAAGCTTCAAGTCTGTCCCCTGCACACAAAAAAGCTCCTGTCAGAATCTGCTTAAGAAGACATTGTCTCTATCAGAAAGAGTAGACTTCGACAGCCCATGCAAACGAATGATCTCCCTCAGGAAAACCTCAGCCTCCGACACTACACTGTAAGGATGCGGAAGTGGTATAAAGTGCGCGTACTTGCTGAGGCGGTCCACCACAACAAGTATGACTGTGAATCCTACCGACTTAGGTAACCCCTCAATAAAGTCCATGGATATCTCCTCACAGACCTGCTCTGGCAAGAGCAGCTGTAGCAACCCAGCTGGAGTCATCGCTATATACTTGTGACGTTGACAAACGTCATACTCTGCTACCATCGCCGAGACGTCCTTCATCTCCTTCCAGAAGACATCCCTCGCCAGCTGCCTATAGGTCTTGAGGACCCAGAATGGTCCCCACCGCACTACTATGGAACTCTTGTAAAATCACGAGGATTTGTGTAGAAGTACGCGGTATCACCAGACGCCCTTGGTATACAGCTTCATGTCCTGCAAAGAATAGCCTGGGTGATATGCTAACCCTCTGAAAGAGTTCTGCTCGAATCTCCTCTCTAAGTCCTGGTCCTCCTCAACTTTCCGTAGCAATGGCTCCCAATCATGCAACATGTGAATAGACAAAGCTATCAAGCGTATATACTCGTCGCGCTTCAATAATGCATTTGCAGTCTTGGTCTCTAACTGACGTGTGTGTATATTTTATATATTCATGCACGTCTTCTTTGTGTTTTTCCGTTATTTTCTGCCGTCCCGTATCCATTTTCTCATGTTTTCTATTTTTCTTTCACTTCCCCGTGTTTTTGTGTGTTTGCAAGAGATCGCCAGTGTAAGGGACATATAACGAAGATATCATGAGTCCCCGGAGCAACGGGAGGAGTCACGCGTGATCCAGGGGTCAAACGACGAAGATTGCCATTTTTCAACCCTCACCCGATCGGTTGGACATAGCCAACCGATCGGATGATGCACGCGTGTCCGACTCGGACGTAGGCTGGAGTGAGAAGAACACCAACCGACCGGTTCGCTGATCGGTTGAACACATCAGAGCTCTCGGCCAACTTGGAGCTGAATTCCAACCAATCGGGTGACATCTCACCCAATCGGTTCATCTGTAGCCGTTTCTTCCAAAAGACGATCCGGAGAGCTCAACCGACGTCCGCTGACCGTGCCAAATCGACGGAAGTCTCTGTCAATTTTGAGGACAATTCCAACCGATCGGTTGAATGATCGGTTCATCTGGTTCATCTGATGCCGCAAGATCCAAACGATGACCCGGAGCTGTCAACCGGTCGGACCAAGCGAGCGGGTGAAAGCTTTGAACGTCGATGCTGAAGCGCTGTAGCAGCTCATCCGATCGGTTGATACTTCAACCGATCGGGTGACATCGTTTTCTATATATAGTTGCCCTAGGTTTTCAGAAACTAAAGCTGATATTTTTCTGTCTTTTTTCTCCATTTGTGACGGCTGGAATTTTACTGTTTTTGTAAGTCTTCTGATCTTTGTGAAACTTTAACAGTCTTAATAGCATTACTACTACTTCATTGCAATCGTCTGATCATGATTTTTACAGTTGATTTTTGTTTAGATCGCTTTTTAGACATGATTTGTGAGTATTTTCCTAATCTGGGATTTTGGTGGAAACCCATTTGTGGGTTCTCCCTAATGCATCCATAGGACTAGAAAATCGATATGGATTAGGAATTTAGAGGTTACGCGGGGTGTTTCATTGTCATCGGCAGGAAAAAGACCGTCTTTGATCGTAGGGCCAAAGGGGAATAAACTTGGCGGTTGACTCCCTAGTCACAGCTCACGCCCTTAGCGTAGACATCGAATCCTAGCGCGTGGGAGCGGCCGGACGAAATGTTGGGAGTTATCATTGCGAGCTTAGTGCTCCCAGAGTCGGTCGGTGTTAATGGACATGAGAATGCCCACCAACCGAACCCGGGTAGTCCGACGTATCATCCTGGGCATCGACCGGAATATCGGGCCCATGGGACGCTGGTACCATTCTTAGAGGCAACGTCTCATCACTAAACCCTAATTCCGATTGTTTTCCTATCCGCATGGCGTAATAGCGAGAACACATGATAGGGTGGAAACCGAAGTCCTAGGTTTTTTTTATATTGTTTATCCTCCGTATTTACATTCCGTGACAAACCATCGATCGATCGGGCTAGCTCACCCGTAGGGTGAATTGGTTCCTCTTAGAAACAAGCACGACAACGCCTCCCTGTGTTCGACCCCCAAGCCACACTACAACATCGTGCGCTTGCGGTACAAATATTTTAAATTTCGTATTCCCCAATCCATTTGCACTCTTATAAGTTAATAACTGAGGGACGTCACTAACCTAGGACGGGTTTGTATCTCAAACTTGTATCATATCAGCTTCCTCAGCCACTTCTGGTGCTCCTCCGCCATCATGCGCTGCTCCAGTAGATACTTCAGGCTTCTCTGATCTATGCACACTACAAAACGATGTCCCAGCAGGTAAGGCATGCACGTCTGAACTGCCAATACAATGGCCATCAGTTCCCTTTCATAGGCTGACTTCAACCTAGCCCTTGTCGTCAGAACCTAACTGAAATATGCAATGGGTCTTTGGTCCTGCATCAGCACTGCACCCAGCCCGTGCCTCGAAGCATCTGACTCTACAACGAACGGTCTAGTAAAGTACGGTAAGGCCAGCACTAGTACTGTAGTCATGGCCGTTAAGGCCTCAAATGAATGCGTCGCCTCGTCACTCCAATGGAACTTGTCCTTCAGCAAGTCTATGAGTGGCTAGGCGATAGTACCTTACCCCACACGAACTTCATAAAATACCCTATCAAGCGCAGGAACCCCTTTAGCCTCCGTAGTGTAGTATGTCGTGGCCAGTCCATCATAGCTGCTATTTTCGACCTGTCGGCAGCCACTCCCTCTGCTGAGACCACGTGCCCCAAATACTCCACATGTGGCTGCGCAAACGGACACTTTTCTTATTGGCATATAGCTGCTGGAGCTGGAGCTCATGAAAAATTATCTGCAAGTGGTCCATGTGCTCATCCAACGAATGGTTGTAAACCAAGATATCATCAAAGAAAATAAGTACAAACCGTCTGAGGTAAGGGCAGAATACCTTATTCATCAGGCCATGAAAGGTAGCATATGCATTGGTCAAGCCAAAAAGTATGACAAGGAATTCATAGTGGCCTTCATGAGTCTTAAAATCTGTCTTGGGCACATTCTCCGTGCGCATCCTGATCTGGTGCTAGTCGGACTTTAGATCAATCTTCTTGAAAATGGCCGACTATTCAACTCATCTAGGAGCTCGTCAATAAAGGGTTGTGGAACTTGTCGGGGACCGTCTCCTTATTCAATGCCTTGTAGTCCACACAGAAACGTCAGCTCCCGTCCTTCACCAGCAGCACATCACTGGAGAAGGGACTCACGCTCAGCTGAATGACTCATGCCCACACCATCTCTGTCACCATTCGCTCGATCTCATCCTTCTGAGCCTGAGGGTAACGATAAGGCCTCATGCTGATAGGAGACACGCCCTCGCGCAACAATATCGCGTGCTCATAGTCCATAGGGATGGAAGACCATGAGGATCCTAGAAAATCTCATTACCAGCAACTACTATACCTCCTGTGGGATGGTCTGCATGTTCTCAGCCACCACTCCCTCCTCGCGCACTAGCCCCTACATCTCCACCAAGAAGCCATCCTCTCTGGCTGAATGGTGCTGGCTATGGTTTTCAGAGAGACCATGGTCCTGCATAGGCTGGGATCCTTTTGTAGTATTACCGTCCTCATGCCTTCCTGGAACTACATCATGAGCATCCTTCAATTCACCTCCATGTCCCCAGTGTCTGCAACCACCCCATGCCCAGAATCACATCTGTGCCCCTAGGTCCAAAGGCAGAAAGTCCTACTCCACCTGAATGCCTTGCAACGTAAAAATCAGCTCATGTCACACTCCACGTCTGCTCTCCAGCTGGCATGTCCTCTTCATGACACCAAAACTGTCAGTATCCACCAACTGCAGGCCCTACTACTCCAATACCCTCCTGAAAATAAAATTATGGGTGGCCCCACTATCGATCAGCACTGTCACCGCCTGGTCATAAATATGTCATGTCAACTTCATGGTAAGGTTCGGGTGAACCCTGCCACGGAGTTAAGGACACATTCACGATATCCAGATGGTGATGCTCCACATCCTCAGCCTCTATGTTCTCATCCTACATGACGTCCTCATCCTCCTCATCCAGTATCAACACCTGAAGCTTGCACACCGCGCACCTGTCTCCTGGGGTGAACCTCTCGTCGCATCTAAAGCATAGCAACTTTTGCATCTTCTCCCTCATCTCGACTTCGGTCATCCTCCTGAACTGTCCACTTGACTATGGTGCCCTGCTCTTATCCCCGCTCTTCTTCTTGCTAACCTGGTCTGCTCCGGTCGCTGCCTTCTGCCCCATGTCGCTGCCTGGCTACAGGAAACATATCCACTCCAACTGCCCCTAGATATCCGCTCCTCCATAAGGCGGTCCTCCACCATCTGGGATAACTCCATGTCATCCATCAGCCCCTGGGGTCACTGTAGTCGTAGCTCTGTGCGAATAGTGGGCTTCAGCTCCTTCATGAAGCTGCTATCCAGTGCTTCATCAGAGATCCCCATACACACCCTGACAGTGCCTCGAACCGCTCCATGTACTCCTTTACCGTGTCGTCCTGTCAGAAAGATAGCAAGCAAATGCTCCTGCAAATTCCCTCCATGCGTCTCACCGAACTTCTCCACCAAGCAGTCCTTAATCTCATCCCACCAGTGAAAAGGACGCCGCTGCTTTCTCCACTGAAATCACGAGAGGGCTTTCCTTTCAAAACACCGTCGCCGCCTCCAGCTTCTGCTCCGTAGTCATGCGGGACACTGAAAAGAATCTCTTCGTCCTGTATATCTAGACATAGGAGTCATCACCCTCGAAAATGAGCATCTTTAGCTTCTGCACCCGGCTGTCCACTCCAAAGTTCTCCTGCTTAGCTCGTCCCTCGTAGTATCTAGGGCGCTGGTGCTGATAGGTGTATCTCCAGCAGTTTTGTGCCCCTCCAAGCCCTTCTGTGGGCCTCCCTCACGATCTTCGTAGTCTCTCTAGTCATTACTGCCAACCCAGGAATCCCGGTCATCCTCCTCCATGTCTGCATTTCTGTCGTCATCTCCTGAGTACTCCTCATAGGTCGGGGGTGAACGTCGCCGTCTCTCAGCAGCAAATAGGGGGGCCGTGAGACCCTCAGCACTCGTTATCGTCGTCACTAGGCTCCATCGCGTACTCCAGGGGGTCATCCACGTTGTAGCACAGGAGGGCCTCCTGAATCCATGCCGACGCCTTGTAAGTGCTAGGGCCTGTCTGCCCTTATTTTCTATCCGGAAAAGCCTGTTGTTGTTGCCATGGCGGCGACGGCCTTTGTTCACCCCTTGGCAAGGGCTGTCGAGGGTTCCTGGAGGCTGGCGGGCCCCCAATTCTGTCTTGCAGGATCGGCCAACCCTGCAAATGGTCTTTAGGGGCCGGCCGGCCCTGCCAGTTGTTCCAGGGGGCTGGCCGGACCCTCTGCAGGGGCCGACCGCCCATATATGTTCTCTGCAGGAGCCGGCCGCCCTGTTGAAGATCCCTTGGGTTCGGCCAGCCCATATTTTGATTTTTAGGGTTCGATTGATACATCTCGACGCACCTAGGATTTGTGGGGAGGCCTTCTTCATGTGCTCATCTTCCTCCTCTGTATAGTACTTGTCGGCGTCGAAAAGTAACACATCTTCATAATCTTCCATCCTAACTTTTCCAAAGTTGTCGACTTTCGTCCAAAATTAGGGTTTTCGTCTGCTTATCCTAACTCTTCATAAGTCTCCACTTTTCCTTCCCATTCTCCAAAGGTGGAATCTTTTTTGAAAAACTAGGGTTCGCGCCATCGTTCCCCACCTTTTCATTGAGAATCGAAAGTTGGAAGATGATCTGCGCGAGAGCTTCGTCTGTTTTTCTTGTTTAGCCGTGAGCCGATCAACGGAAGCCGTCAACTTTGCAATTGACTCGCCGTTCTCCGTTAGGGTTCTCTTCACCTCCACGATCTCTCCATTATTATTCTTCTCCCTCGCTTCGCCCCGATCTTTAGCCATTGTCGATGCTACCATGGATCGAACGCTCTGGTACCAAATTGATAGAACCAGAAGCAAATTTGAACTTTTATTGAGGAAAACAACGATAAAAAGGATAAATTTGGCTACAATTCTAGGGGCAACCATCCTCCCAAGACGTCGTTAAGAGGACGTCCGCACTCTTCCCTAGGTTGAACACTCAAAACTCAATAATAGCATGCCCTAGGGCCGGCCGCCGCACCCCCCTTTAAACCTCATTGCAAATATATATCAATTTACAAGTTTGCCCTTTTGCTAATAAGATAATAGAAATTACTTCAAAAGGGATGCGAACATGTCTCTGAATCACGTGGCTGAGCCAGGTCCTCCTCTGGTGCGCCGCCTCGTGTAAGTGATGAGCCCATCACATATCTTAGCTGAGTATGTTTTTCCCCTAAACTAAGTGTTGCTGAAACTTACAGTAATGTAACATATTCTTAGATGTGTGCTTTGGCAAATGAATCAGAAAGTGACTTACTTCTGTTTGGGAAATTTTTTTGTAATATGTAGGAACATATTTGAAAAACATCGATAAAGTTATCATTTAAAAGAAAAGCTTTTGGAAGGATTTATTTTGTAGGAATAGTCAAAACAACTTTTACTGAGAATCCTGAAATGCTAGATCTATACAAAATAAATAAATAATAATGCCTACTAGTTTCCTTTTTTGTTGTTCATTCCTTCTCTGCCTTGTGTCTTTAATGTATTAATCGCTTGTTGAAATGTTCCACAAAAACATAAGAGAATCTATTGGATTTGTATTGCTATGGCTGCTGTGTCTAAGGGCGTTTTGAGTCTTGAACGACCGATGGCTTGTATCCCTGCCAGAGTTTTTGCATATCATGTCATCATTAATGCTATCATATTACTGGGACATCTTATTTATTTTTTCCCCACTTCCATGTACTTTACTCAAATGAATAGTCTGTGTACCTTCCAAAAGGGTTTATGGCTTGACAAATTTATGTGAATTTGTTTCAGGCAAAATCTATAGCCCTTGACAAACTTGTTGCTACTTCATGTCTTGATAATTTTTGGTACCTGCAACTTGAATCCAATTAGATTGGGAATGTAATTTTGTCTGGCTTTCTGGCTTATTTCCTCTCTCAGATGAATGCTGTTATCTATAAGTAAAGCTTATCATCTTGCCCTCTTGTCTAGGCTCTTCTAGAGTTTAGGAATTTAGAAGTTTGATCATCGGTTGGATGCCAATGGCGGTGCCCTCACCTGCTCAGAGCTGTTATAGTTCGGAATTTTGGGCCAGTTCTAGATGGTCGCTGTCAAGTTGATAGCTGGTTCTAAGATTTTTTCTTCTGTGGAGCTTTATCTATTTAAAATCATACCTCTAGCTGACTCATACTTGCCAGACAACCGCTTGGTGGGAAGGGGGGATAAATGAGGATGATAATACTCCAAATTGGATTAAAAGATGACCAACACTCTTGTGAAGCATGATGATGTGAGACATGGGACATAAGACCTGTCAAGTTGGAAACAGTGTTTTCAAAGGCAGTTTTAGGGCGCGCCCCAGGGCAGGGCGTACCCAAAACGCCTCAGGGCAGCTGAATTAGGCTTAAGATTTGTCGGGCGTTCGCCTAGAGAAGTGGGGCGTTCGCCCTGACGTTGGGGCGTGTTTTTTGCTGGGGCGTTAAAAGCGTACGCCTCAGCCCAACTGCAGGAAAATTGGCCCATTTCTTATTATTCCTGCAGCCAGCCCAAACCCAATCACTGATATGGTTGAGAAAAAGTAAAGAAACCCTCGCTTTGCCCATTTGTGCCGCCCTCTGCGTCTCTCCCCCTCTCCATCTCTCTCAGACTGTCATATGGATGTAACCTGATCACAATACATACATATGGTTCCCTTTGAATCTTTGATTTCGCTGCTACCTTCCAACCCTTGTCACCTGCCCACCATCATATTTTGTCTTGCCGACTGAGGCAGAGGTCGCAGCGGTAGGCGGCATCACGTGCTTGCAACTTCGCAAGTCGCAATCAGAAATTTGGGTTTGTTGTGATTGTGAAAGATCAGACCTTTTTATAAATGAAGCTCTTCTAGTTTTAACCTTGGTTTTCTCACCTGGGTCTCTCCCAGGCTCCTAAGTCCTAAGTCCTAACTATTATAGATTCATTTACCTCATTATGTTCCCTGCAGAAGGTCAGTCTTCTTCTTCTTCTTATTTGTCTTCTTATTATTGTTGCTTTTCTCTAGGAAATTGGAGTCAAAAGTTTCCTCCTGATCTCTGCCTGCTAAATGTTGGAATAAAGTAATTTTTTTATATTTAAAATATTTAAAATAAAAATTTGTGGGGCTTTCCCCCCACGCCTCGGGGCTTTCGCCCCGCCTGGGCGGACATGAAACGCCCTACCCAACGCCTTCGCCTTTTAAAACACTGGTTGGAAACAGTTCACTTCAAACATGTAGGAATCAGAAAATTTTTAACTATTACGTCGGTATTGGTTTTGGTCTTTAAGCATGATGATGTGAGAAGCTATAAATTCATAGGATAGGATGCCTGAAGAAGTTAGACTATCAGTTAACTTGAAAGACTGGCTGTAAACTTCATGTTTTCCTATCCAGAAATCGTATAGTTGTAATGTACTCTCGAAAGAGATGAGCTTGAACTTCATCAGGAAATTTACATCACGAATACCAACTCCCGACTCTTGAGTAACATTATGTGGACTGTTATTGATCTGGTAATTAGTGGATTCTAACAGATTATGTGTCCTTCCCAGGGGACTTTCCAATTAGCTACTAGATACAAGAACCATGTTTCGGATGATCTCAGGGAGGGTGTTATCTTAATTAGGTTCATTCTTCGCTGAAAGTGGAAGTTGCACCTTTTGTGATTGCTATCAACTATTGATTGTTTTGTGGTAGCTGATCCCATCTGTATAATATTTCATTCGTCATGGTTTATTACTAAGCTTTATAATTTATCTTGATTACACCTTCGACTTTTTATTCCCCTTCTGGAGCTCGTCTGCACAAAATAGTCATGCTTCACCTAGTCCTTATTACTTCTTCGAACTTGTGGTTTTTAGCAACTATAGTTAAATCTTTATTTTTTTCTTAAAGGAGGAATCATTCTTGTGAGTTATATTATATTATTATATTGTTTCTTCTTTTAGACTGTTATTTCTCAGGTGTATCTTTATTGGAGCTACTTTATAATATGATTTTCCTTACTCATATTTCCTACATCAGCAGCTTGATCCAACAACTCTCATCAGAGTTGGAGCTGGAAGAATCCAGTGGCTGCTTGCAGGGCAACTCCCCAAGCAGCTCACCACGAGGATGCTACGGTATGATTTTCGTTCATCTACTCTTTATGACATTTTCTCTTGGACCTTTCTTTTATATAGTGCTTTTGACATGTATACTGATTCAACCATCTGTATCTCCAGGGTCGGTTCCTCTTGGGGCAATCACATCTGGTGTTGACGATAGAACTGTCCAGGACCTACAATCTGCAGTTAGAACACCAGTCAGCCCACTATTGGAATCTGCACTCCATGGAATCTCTTCCAGCGTGCCTCCCAATTTGCCCTCTGCGGTTCGGGTTACTTCAGTATGCCATCACATGAACCCACCCAGGCATGGTGAAAACGTTCAGCCCTGTGGACAAATGAGAATTGGGTTTCAAGATATGCCAATCATTCATCCTCATTCACTCCCTGAGTGTCATGATGGGCTGACTAATGGCATCCAATACAACTCCACAAGCAATATGCCAGCCATGGCTATCAATATCAACTCCAGACCGGCTGAAGGAATCGACCATAGATACATTCAAAGAATAGGCTCTGGAAGCCTCACAAGTAACTCATTTGAAGGTGGTAAGTGCACATGAAGTTCGTTACCTTGTATTGTTTCCGTTCTTATTCTGATGTTTGTTGCTTGTTAAGATGTTTATATCGCTCATTGAGATGGTCAATAGGGTAGTTTGACCTAGCATTATTTGGGGTCAGATTTCTTTCCACATGTGTGGTTATGTTTCTGTCATGTCGCTTCTTGTAATAAAAGCTTCCCTTCAATTTTACAGCATTTGGAGCACCAGGAAATGGCAGTTGCCCTGTCCTCGGGAACCAGTATGTCTGGAATAATGCCAATGGATATCCTCACCAGTCTGCTGGTCCGATGATATGGGGTAATTCACCATCATTTATGCAGAATGTTACATCTCATCATCTACAACAAATGCATGGGCTTCCAAGGGCGCCGTCTCATATGCTGAATACTGTCGTACCCTTGCACCATCATCACGTGGGTTCAGCTCCTGCTGTGAATAGGTCTATCTGGGAGCGGAGACAACCTTACATTGGAGATTCTCCAGATGTGCCTACTTTTCATCCTGGCTCTCTTGGAAGCCTGCGATTTTCTGGGACCTCTCCTGTGCATCCACTTGAACTTGCTCATAACATCTTCCCCCACTCTGGTGGAACCTGCATTGAACATGTTGGAATTAATTCACCTCAACAGAGGTGTCATATGTTCCAAGGAAGAAACCATATTATTCCTATGCATGCTTCTTTTGATTCCCCTAATGATCGAATCAGGAACCGCAGAACCGATACAAGTGCAAACCAGGTGGACAATAAGAAACAATACGAACTTGATATTGAACGAATTATTCACGGTGAAGACTCTCGGACTACTTTGATGATTAAGAACATCCCAAACAAGTATGCAGACCTGATGTATTTCA